>OX421972.1:4017127-5261293 GCA_949128135.1 Parasteatoda lunata
ATGTACCGAAAGAAACGTACATATAATTCAACCAACTCGTATTGATAAAAATATTGTAATATTTAACAGTAAAATTAACGCAATTATAGATACAGGCAGTGAGATAACCATGTGTAGTGATGTATTATATCAAAAATTTCCTCATATTCCCCTCCAATTGTCTAATATTATTTTATCTGGAATAAGTAAAGAGCCTATTTCTCCATTAGGTTGGTTTAATACAAACATAGGTATAGATAATTTTACGATTAATGCTAATATTTATGTTATTGATAAAATGCAATTCGATTTTATAATCGGAATGGATGTGCTTAATTGTTTAGATATCAATTTTGCTAAAGGCAAATTATTTGTTAAAAATACATCTACCCCAAAAACAGTAAACGTAAATACAATCATTTCTCACGCGAAATATTCACCCTTCGGAAGTGGAACCGAAACTTTTACAAACTCAGTCAGAGCGTCTCCCTTCAAGGCTACTGTAATGCCTAGTTGCGATTCCTTAATTTATGATCAACAAACCGTTCCTCTTTCGAATTGTTTTTATTCTTCGGATACTTTTCAGTCAAATGAATATTCAAATAATTTAGAAGCTTTTTCTTTTTTAACTCAGATCTCAAATGTCATTGATCATAATGAATTTGATTTATCGCATATTCTGAATCAGAAATTAAAGCAAGATTTAACTCTTTTGATTAATAATTATAAGCCATCGCAAATTAAAACAACAAATATTAAGATGAATATAATATTAACAGATGAAATTCCCATTTCTCAACATGCTCGTCGTTTGTCATTTAAAGAGCAAGAAATAGTTGAAAAACAAATAGACACCTGGTTAAAAGATAGTGTTATTCGTGAAAGTTGTTCAGAATTTAGCGCGCCTATAGTTCTTTGTAAAAAGAAAGATAATTCCACGCGAGTTTGCATCAATTATAGGAAATTAAATAAAAAAAATTGTTCGCGATAGATTCCCCTTACCCCTTATGGAGGGCATATTAGATCAATTAGGCGATGCGCAGGTAATTTCTTCTATTGATTTAAAATCAGCCTTTCACCATTGTGAAATCGAAGAAAATAGTCGCAAATACACATCCTTTATTACGCATAATGGCCAATACGAATTTTTACGGGTACCATTTGGTTTGGCTAACAGTCCTAGTGTTTTTCAGAGATATATTTTACATGTTTTTAGAGAATTAATTAAAGATAAAACTTTAGTTATTTATTTAGATGACATTTTCATTCCAGCAAAAAATGATGAGGAAGGTTTTGAAAAATTAAAACGTGTTTTAAAAACAGCTGCTGATAACGGATTGGAATTAAATTTTAATAAATGTCAATTTTTAAAACGTTCCATAGAATGTCTCGGTTACATAATTGAAAATGGCAAGATTCGCCCTTCACACTCTAAAACTTTAGCAGTTCAGAATTTTCCCCTACCTAAAACACATAAACAACTTATGAGTTTTCTCGGTTTAACTGGATATTTTCGTAAATTTATTCCTAATTACAGTAAAATAGCTAAACCCCTTACTGATTTATTGAGAAATAATACTGAATTTAAGTTTGATAATGATCAAAAAGAAGCTTTTCAAAAACTTAAGTTAGCTTTAACTGATAACCCAGTTCTTCACTTATACAGACAAAATTCGGAGTTAGAACTTCATACTGACGCTAGTAGTTTTGGGTTTGGTGCAGTACTCTTACAAAAGGCTGATAATGAAAAATTTTATCCTATTCATTACTTTAGTAAAAAAACTAATCCACAACAAGAAAAATATAGTAGTTACGAGTTAGAAACCCTCGCGATAGTTGAAGCATTGAAGAAATTTCGTTGTTATTTATTAGGTACAAAATTTAAAATTGTTACTGATTGCGCAGCTCTCCAAAACACAATGAATAAAAAAGAAATTGTCCCTAGAATTGCACGTTGGGCTTTGTACCTTGAGGAATTTCAATATGATATAGTGCACCGGCCTGCTACACAGATGAAACATGTAGATGCCTTAAGTAGAAATGCGTGTATCACAATTTCGCACGATGAAGTCACCATGAAAATTGCAGTTGCTCAAAAAAATGATGAACAAATTAACACAATTAAATCTTTACTTGCGAAAGGTGATGACAATATACATTTCATTCGAAATAACATTCTTTATCGCTATGACAATGGTCGTAATCTCTTGGTCGTACCCGAAGTTATGCAAACGGATATAATTAAAGAAATCCATGGTAAAGGACACTATGCTTTAGCAAAAACTGAAGAAGCTGTGAAACGAGATTTTTATATTCCAGGACTTCGGAAAAAAGTTGAAAACGTCTTAGCCAACTGTGTTGATTGCATTTTATGTAATCGAAAACGCGGAAAAAAAGAAGGGTTCTTAAATCCAATACCCAAAGAAGATGTACCCCTCAGTACATATCATATTGACTTTATAGGTCCCCTCCCCTCTACTAAGAAAAATTATCAACATATTTTCTCTGTAATTGATGGTTTTTCAAAATTTGTGTGGCTCTACCCTGTTAAGACCAACAGCTCACAAGCCGCGTTAGACAAATTACGCTTTCAGCAATCAATATTTGGAAATCCTTCTAGAATCGTGACAGATCGTGGAGGTGCATTTGTATCGAATGAATTTAAAGATTATTGCCAAGAAGAAGAAATACAGCATGTTCTAATAACAGCAGGTGTACCACGCGGTAATGGACAGGTTGAACGTATTCACGAAACACTAATACCGATTTTGACAAAACTATCCATCGACAACCCTCTAGAGTGGTACAAACATGTTTCACATGTTCAGCGTTTTATAAACAGTACAATTTCTTCCAGTACAACGTATACACCATTTCAGTTATTGATAGGAACTCCTATGAAGAACAAAGAGGATTTAAAGCTCAAAGAAATATTGACTGAAGAATATGAACATTTCTTCATGAAAAAACGAGAACACCTGAGAAGTGATGCACAGCAACGAATTATGGAAATTCAAGAGCAGAATAAATCAACTCACGACAGAAAGTGCAAACAACCCCACAAGTACAGAAAAGATGACTTAGTGGCGATTCAAAGAACGCAATTTGGAACTGGTTTAAAGTTGCGTCCAAAGTTTCATGGTCCTTACAAGATTGTTAAAGTAAAATGCAATGACAGATATCAAGTAGAAAAAGTTGGGCAACATGAAGGTCCTAACTTTACAACCACTGCTGTAGACTATATGAAGCCATGGACAAATTAGTGCAGATTTACTAATGGAACGATGCAGCTTTGTGTTTTTTCTTTCAAATTTTTTTTTCATGTTTTGTATACTGCTTTGTTTTTTTTTCTCTTTGCAGATTTCTTTTCTCTCAGGTGGCGAGGACGCCACTTGTCGAATGGCCGAGACTGTAAGAAGTGAGATAACAGCCTCTGAGTTATCACGCCAGATGGCGCTTGCCTTAACAAAGTGTATTTGAACATTCTAGATGTAAATGAAGAGGAGTTAGTTGAAGTTGTTTCTCCGTGAAACTAATTGTTTGTCTTTAGGTAAAACTTGGAATCTTTGTGATTCAAACCTAAGTGGTTAGTGTCTACGTGACTCTTGTTAATATTGAAGAATAAATATTATTGTTATTGTTATTAATCATAGTGATTGAATTAATATGGTAACCAACATCATCACATTATGGTGTAGTTTGAAGTAACTCGGCATATATACCTGACATATATATATATATATATATATATATATATATATATATATATATATATATATATATTTCCTAGTTTAAAATGAAGACAAAACAAAGGTAAATTACAGACAAATGAAAAAAGGAGGGGGGAAATAATAAAAATGACAAACAACTGGGGAAAGAAAAAGAATTAATTAAACAAATCGATAAACTCTTTCAAAATTTGATAAAAAACAATAGATACCCAACTAAATTAATAAAATTCTATATAAAATCATTGAGTAAATCGCATATTTTGTAAATATATTTACTAAAAATTTTCTTTATTTATACAATTTTCCCATGTGCAAATCCATATCGGGTAAATCCGTGGCCAAAAAAATTTTTTACTAATATTTCTTCCTTAATTTGTATAATTTTTCCTTGTGCAAATCCATTTCGGGCAAATCCTTGGTCAAAATTATTTTCTAAATAAAAATTCCTTTACTAAAAAATTCCTTTGTTAATTTATAATATTTTTCCATGTGCAAATCCATTTCGGGCAAATCCGTGGCTAAAATTATTTACCAAAATAATTTTTTTTTTTTTTTTTTTTTGCTAATTTATCTATTTTTTCCATGTGCAAATCCATTTCGGGCAAATCCACGGGTAAAATTATTTACTAATAAATTTCTTTGTTAAATTATACAATTTTTCCATGTGCAAATCCATTTCGGGCAAATCCGTGGCTAAAATTATGTGCAAAACTGGCTATTCATGTTTCCTTCTCTTTTATATTTTATATTTTCTTCTTAAATAAATATTTATTTTCATTATTATAATAATTATAATATATATATATATTATTATAATAATATAAATTATTTATAGTCAACTTCTTTAAATTATCCAGTATAATATTACCTCGCGCACATCCGTTTTCTGACCCATCCCTGGTAACTAACAAATCAAACGGACTTCAGTAATGCAGCAAGAACGTACTTTAAACTCCTCTAGTTTCACTCAATTTGCGCTTTTGTTTTCATAGTTTTAATATTTTGCAATCTGGCAATCTTGTTAAGTAAACATTTTAAATCATTCTTGAAAAATTTCCCGTTCATGTAAGTTCGCTTTATTTCACTGCTCGCTTTATAGATTTTGTTTTATTCTGCTCTTCCTTTATATTTTATTTTGTGTTTTTACGTGTCATTTTTACTTATTGTGTTTAATTTTTTTTTTGTCGTAATTTTTGTAAAATTTTTTTTTTTAGTGCTCCTTACACTATTGTATTGATATATTTTTCTTTGACTATATTGATACAATATTAGAAAGCACTCTTTTTCGGATATAATCGTGTGGGCTGATGAAAAGATTACATCTTTTATTTTCCGGTTTTTAAAAAAAAAAAAAAAAAAAATAAGAAGAAAACTTTATCCTTTTTTTTTTTTTTTTTTTTTTTAAAAAAAAAAAATTAATTAATTCTTTTTCTTTCCCCAGTTGTTTGTCATTTTTATTATTTCCCCCCTCCTTTTTTCATTTGTCTGCAATTTACCTTTGTTTTGTCTTCATTTTAAACTTATCTTATGAGTTCTATTTACTTGCAGCTTATGCGCAATAAATGATACTTATTGTTTTTCCTAATTTTTTTCTGTCTTTTTTGTATTTATTTATTTTACTATATATATATATATATATATATATATATATATATATATATATATATATATATATATATAAATTAAAAGTACTTTTATAGGAATAAATGAAATTCCTACTCCAAGCATATTTTCAAGATAAACAAACAATTTATGGTGTTATAGAAAATTCGTCATAATCCATGGTAGCTCAGATATTTATAAAAACCAGGCAGCTCATCAGTGCGGAACAGGAAAGCCATAAAACTGAAGCTTTTTTTTTCTTTTTAAATAAAAGAAAAGTCCTTTGAACTATTAACTGATAATGCGAGTACACTGGAAGCCATAGAAAGAATGTTAGAATAAAAGTTAAAACTTAGAATCTGTTAAATAATTGCGCCATTTTGTGACTGTGTTTGAAATGTAAGGCATTTCAAAAGTTAAACGTTAAGAAGTTTGTAATAATTTATTTAAATATGAACAGGACATGTCTGAAGAGAGAATTCCTTAAAATTATGCAAATATTCTGTCTAATTAATTGTGTGAATGTAGATGATACTCACACTCATGAAATAAAACACTTAAGATGAATGTTATGGAAACTTTATTAACGTGAAGGTACTCCCTATGCTCTATGTAAGGATGGCCATTTAAAATTCACTAAACGATTTTGGAGAAGTTTTCGAAGATAGTGTCTTTAATACAAAGCAAGACATCGCAAAATTATTTCGTTTTGATATCAATAATAGCGGTAAGATTATTATCAAAATAATCTTTAAACATCAAAGATGGATGAACATTTATATGCATTTCAAAAATACTGAATGGTCCTTCATGATGGCTCTTAGTATATACTTTTAGAATCCTAATATAAAACACATATAAAATTTGAAAATCGCAAATTAATACTCAAACCAGGAAAAAACATAAATACTATCCAAAATCTAAGAAATGGCTACTAGGGAAGGTAGCATGAAAAATGATCAAAACTAGTTTAAGAGCCTGGTTTAACCTAAAAATGTTTTTAATAGTCACCTTTTAACACCTCCCTGCTCTCTCAGACAAACAAGTGTACACATCATGGTTCGTTCGATTGAGGCATTGGTTTCTATTTTCTCGAACTCGTATGTGTATACTTTTTGATCCTATTTCAAAAATCTACGTTAAGGGTGGTCCTTACGGAACACACAGAATGTTTCATTAATATGTATAGTTTTCACAAGGGACAAAACTGACAAAGTTCAATAAAAATGATTCATTATTACCTATTAGTTTTGATACTGGTTCCACTGGTGAGGAGGACTGGTGGATCTGTTGTTTTGGAATCCACGATTTCACGAGAATCTTTCAAAGTTATTTTACTGCTACTCTCTCCTCCTCTCAGTGAAGTTTCAAGATGTTGAGCCTATGAAAAGAAGTTGTTATTAAGAAAAGTCTCATTGATGTTAAGATAATTGACGAAATGACAGCATCAAGTTTTCGTTAAGGTTCAGAAAATAATGAGCCGAGAAATAAAAATAATAAAAAGATGAAAGTTCTCGGGAGGGACCGCTCTTTATTCCACAGTATGGAAGTTCTTGGGGGGAGGGGGTTAACTCCATTGACTTCAAAGTGATGCCGGAGGTACATGGTTCTTCGCAAGCGATTTAAATTTCACTCAGTTTCATTTTCTTAGTGCGGAATTGTCCCTTGTATGGGCGTGTGATGAAATCCAAATCGATGAATAAAATGTAGCGTCCATAAAAATTTCACCCATTGCGATAATTTTGTATAAAAACAAATTGACCCGTTCTGATGGATAGAGCTATTTTAAATAGATTTCATTTAAAAAAATGAGAGGTTTGAGTGAGATGCTTATTTTTTTCCAAAATAACTTTTTTTTTCTATTTTAACTTTCAATACTAAAACTAAATCGATAATAGCATCGTCTTTTGTACACATCTCTCGTTAAGGTTTTCTTCAACACAAAGTCTATGGAAAAGCCTCCCAAAAAGTGGTCATAAATAGAGGTGGTCTTTTCTGTATACATATAAATGGTTGCTCCAAGTGCAATAAAAAATTTAAGGATCATTTGTCAAAAATGGCAAAATATTTAGCTCAGAAATTAAATAAACTTTTAACCAGCAGTTTTCTATTATACCAAGAATATTATTTTTTTTTTACATTCGTCGATGGAGATAACTTAATCCGCAAGTGCAGCATAAGAAGGACACTCTATAATGATAATTCATATCTTTTATTTGTCCAAGAGAGCGATGTTGCGGGGAAAACAGCACAATTTTTATGCTGGAAATAAGTTACTGTTGTCTAGTAGAAATTCTTTAAACTTGTAAAGCAATCAAACAAACAATAGTAAGAAAATGCTTGGTATAAAAAATGCCCCTTTGAAAAAAATTGGCTGATCGCTATGCTGGCTTCTAAGACATTCAAATGTTTAGATAATTTTAAAGACACAAACAATGAAGCTCTTTGGACTTGACGAGCCAGTTCTTACCTCATTATAGTGATGATTCCAACTATTTGTCGAGGATTCTGGAGAAATACTAGTGGAATGCAACAAAGACTTTCTGCTCAGAAGAACATCATTTTCTTTGGGACGGTTGATTGAGGAATCTCTGGAAGTAGTTCCCGACATCAACTTGTCCCTTGGCATCAAAGAGGGTGGAAGACTGCTTTTTCTAAATGAAACTTTCAGAATAAGTTCTCCTTGGAAATTACGTTAAAGAATTCGCGTAGCACTTGTGGAATTTCATAAGAATCATAAACAAATGCGCCACAACGTAATCAATTCTGACAATGATATATAAATACTGATCATTAATTCAGTCAATGGACGTACAGAAACATTTCGCTATTTAGCACATTTTCCGACTCAATAAACTCAGTACAAAATAATGTAGTACAAAGTTAGTCTCAATATTATAATAAAGTTTATTATCCCGAGAAGTTTAAAAATGTATGTACTGAAAACCTTCACTTTCTTTTGCAGTGCTTCATTTTAAAAAAAGTTTTATCCTTTGCGCTATCTATACATTGAAATGCACTAATTAGTTTGTCCAAAATCATGGTTGTGTTCCAAACTTCAAAACAAAATTTTGCAGAAACATAATGAAATATTTATTTAGAATTCAAAAATTAAATTATTTAATTATGTGCACTTAAGTTTTGATAGTGGGATTACCATCCATAGGCCATGATCTTTATTTATTATTATTTTTTTTTTGTTCTTTTGCACTAAAATTTTCTCTCTTTTCTACTTCATATTAAACAAAAAGTTCATTTATTATAGTGTAAGAGCTTGTTAACTAACAGTCTGGAAACCTATTTCTGATTTTAAAAAATATGCTATGGTCATTTAACGCAAAATTTTTCTATCTAATACTTAAACAAGAAAATTTTTCAATTTAGTAAAAAATGTTTTGTAATAGCTATTGTATGTTTCTATATATTCCTTTATCTTTGTTAAAATTTTATATGTTTTCTAAAGACATAATTACAACACTTATAAATACTGATAAAATGCTTATAGCCCTCCTTGGACTTAAATTAAAGGAATTCAGATATTCTATCTCAGCCCATGATAAAATAAACAAATTTGATGTAACTTTTTTCAAAAAAGAGTCAATTAGTTTTCAAATTTTTTTAAATTTTTTATTATGATTGGAATGATGCGAATTTCAGCAAGAGATTTTTAGTTTATCATTTTCCATTAGCTTTAAAATGCAGAATTAACAAGAGGAAAAGAAAGTACTTAAAGAACAAGTCAGTATTTTCTACGCCAGAAATGGCCATTTTAACATAGGCTGGGCACTCGATTCTTTATAATAAATATCATGACTACCCCTTTTATCATCATTTTTTAATGTTGGATGAAATCCTGGTTTCGATGTATTGAATTGAATTGACGATTCCAAACAAAGGTTGGGTCTTATTACCCGATAACGTCAAGCACGATAAAGTGAATTACTAATTTCTCTATTAAGTTAAACATACATTAAGAGTCAAACAAAGAAACACATGCTTCGTTGGTCAAGACGATATGTCATCACATCCTAGCTCTAATTTCTCAACAGAAAGGATAGTTTCTTGGTAAAGGCATACTGTTGTAATGAAGGAAGTGGGCTACATTAAACTTGGTCATTACAGTCATCGCGGATTTGGTCTGATGGAGATGATGGTGTTCTCAAATATTACCTCACACGATATGTTAGCAATGCGCTTGGCTTACCGCTAACAACAGTTCCATCAACCTCTATCTTTAATACAGTTGATGAAAAAAAAATATTCCAGGTGGGATAGAAGATAGTTTTTTTTACCAATTTAAGTTAGTTGTATGTGGTTAAGTTAGGAATTATTTTTTCTTAAAATTTTATTTTTATTTTCTCCTTTCCCTTTGATATTATGTACAAACTTATCTTACTTACTTTGCTATAGGGTATATCACGAAAGACTTTTTTTTAAAATTCAAATATTCAAGTCGGTAAAAAGTTGTCAAATGAGCAAACACTTAAAGTTTTTTGAGTCAAATTAAATAAGATTTGAACTTCTTAAAATGAAGCTAAAAATTATTTTTTAGGGTAAAAACGAAAATTCTAAATTTTTTTTGAAGACATAAATACAAAACAAAGTATAGATTTCAAATTTAAAAATGTAAAGTCTATTTTTTAAAAAAATTGACCTAACTCTAAAAAGACCTAAATATATTTGATTTTGGCTAAAAAAATGTTTTTTCGGTTAGTAAATGATCACAGTGACAGCTTTTTTCTCGTTCAGAAATTTGCGCAGCTTAGCCGTATCTGAATGGTTGAATGTTTTAAAATCTCCTTTCGACATATGTGTCAGCTTCAATAATTTAAAATTCGAATTTTAAAAATTACTGTTTATGAAAAAAATAATTATTTTCATTCTCACCCTTTTATAACTGTACTGGAGTTGTTAGACAAAATGACCGTTGCTATGGAACTGGATGTAGAATCTTTTTTCATTCCATTCGTAGAGATGACTGGAGGTGGAGATGTGACATCTATTCGCTGCTCCCACTTTTCAGCAAGAGCTTTAAACTTTTGGACACTGTCAGTAGGCTCCATCGATGCTTTCAAAACTGTTCTCTGTTGGCTTAACCTCTTGGGTCGTAAATCTGGATCCGCAATTTCAGAATCGTCATTATCTTTGGGTTGTCTATTCGTGTCATTTCGCATCATATGACTTCTGAAATAAAATTAACTTTTAGTTCCTATTTTAATGATTTAATTTTTTTACAATACTAAAATAGGAGCTGTGATAGCTACAATAAACAAAAGAGAGAGCTTCATTAAACAAAAGCAAATAAAAAAAAAATGAGGTGAGCTAAATAGATGAACCGGGTTCGAATCTCAACGATGGCTGGTCGATACGAATTCCGCATCCGGCTTGCACCGATCACAGTGCTGAAGTAAAACATCTTCAGTGGTGAACGGATTATGGGTTAGAGTCCCCTTGCCTTCAGGCTAACTGTGGGAGGTTTTCGTATATGTGTTTGCTCTTCGTGTAACGCAATTGAGGTTTAATTCCATAAAAAAGCTCTCCGCGAAGGCAAATTTCTCCTCGTACTTGATTTAGGAGTTTCCTTGTCTTCTGGATCCGGTTCAAAATTACAAGGCTACGGAGTTGAACATTAGTAGTCATAAACCGAAAATATTGGGCCGGCTGTTCAACGACGGTTATAAAATAAAATTCTAAAGTAGATCTTAAAAAAGTACCTAGAAATACACAAAATATAAATCTAATGTCTCTAAAATAGCTTAAAGACGTTAGATAAGAAGAATTTCTAAGACTGAACATGGAATAAAATCTTAATGAGTGAAGCAAAAGATTTAAATAATAGAATGAACATGTTACCGTGAATGACCGAAATCAAGAAAATGTCGACTTTCATCGGTGATTGTCAACAATCACAATATCTGCTGAGTATATATTAGGAGAAACATCAGTGCTCGGAATACCGGTTAAATGTATACCGGCACTTTACTACTATATATTTCGGACCAAAGCGATTGTCAACATTCACCGGTGGAAGTCCACCCATTTCATTCATTCACATACGTACACTAAAATAGAATACCTGAAACGTAAATCTCCATTGTGATGACCTCTAGTGGACATCCATTCAGGATCTGGAGATTCGGCAGTGGCATCGGAAAAATATTCTTCTGCAGAATAGTCGATGGGCCGATGAGCAAAGCGTCGCAATGAGACGTCTGTAGTGGACGCATCAGACAGATATCCTTCTGTAGACGCATTATCATCAATTCTATTGTCATCGGGATGCATAAGACGCGGTTTTTCAAAAGAATCGGTCGTAGCATCGGATAAACAATCATCGGTTGTGGTGTGGCGAGAATCTTCGGTTCGATGACTCAGAGTGGAGTGTGAATCATCATCCTCACTGTCGTCACACTCAGAAGTTCGGACATTTTCAACCTTATGTTTAGAACTTTTAGTGATGAATGAATCCTTCACTTGAGATTCTTGGAAATTCAGGGGTAAAGCGCGGAATTTTCCAACAGGGATGTCTTCGGAATAAAGTTCTTCAGGACTACCATTTCGATTATTATAACCATCGACTGAATGACTCGTGAAGTAGCTTGTTGTAGTGCCATTTTTATTGTTGATGCTCGTAGCTTCCATTTTCTTAGTTGCAGTAAAACTTTGAGAGTCGTGGTTAAAAGTTGAAACTAAAGTCTTTGAGATGGATTCTGGTTGAATAGTAGCAGATTTTTGACTTTTTAAATGTATTTCAGTTTTTGAAATGCAAACAGCTGCCCTGGGATGTTCAGTCGTTCTTGATGATTTGGTGAGAGTTTCAACCATTAAAGGTTGATGAGACACGGTTCTGGTAGTACTTGTAAATGTGTTTGATTCTCCATATTGGCATGAATTATTTCCATTCGAACTCTGGAATATAAATACAGTCAATTAATCAGTATTCAAGATTATTTATATAACTACAGCTAAAGCATATTAAATTAAGATAGTTAAAATTTATTAAGTAAAAAAAAAACAGACACATTAAAAAAAAAGTAATTTTTTCGTTCAAAAATGTTTTTTAAATACAACTTCAGAATTTGAATAATGAGTATTCTATTTCAGCTGGATAATTACAACTGAACGTCTAGAAGTTAGGTAGAAGTCAATGCTTAATAAAACGTTTATTTTTATCTGGCTTAAATCAAAAATAACTAAGAAAAAGTTGAGTTCATCTAAGGACTTTTTTTCTTTTAACTGAAACTAATATACATAGCTGTATAATACATGCATCAAGGGTTAAGTAAATGAAGAAGCTAAAAATTAGGTTTTCATTTTCCCAAGTATCGATATTTTCAAGGAAAAAAAATCCGAGCATCGAAAACTCTTGGGTCTTAATTTTTAAATTGAGAATATAACATTAGATCCTAGATCAGAGATGGCGAACGTATGTCACTAGGTGACATGGGACTGGTATTTCGGGGGCACGCGAAAATTACAAATTAAATTCATTAACATTATTTGAAAACGTTAAAAAAAGATAACCATTTCAGCAGCCATCTTAGACTGGTTTAAGAAAAAGTACGATTTTGAGTGGCATAATATTTGAAGACTGAATATAGTACACGCTCCACTTTAAAGTCCAGTGTTGCTGAAGGTGTATAAAAAATAAAAATAAAATATCTAGCACTGACTTCCCCAATTCCATTTCATTACTTACTCACTTTAGGATACTTTATCTTAGCTCAATATTAAACTGTAATGTTTTTAAAATACTGTCTATTCAATTTCCATTTGATTACTGAACAGCAATTATAATCACGCAATTTGATTTTATAGTTTAAAACTAACGTGCAATGTTTTAAAGATTATATTTAAAAAAATAAATTTAACAAGTAGCACAATAGATACTAAATTTTATTTTAATTAATGCACTAATAAAAAAATTATCTCTGTCCTAGATCTATAATTGAATAAGAAAAAAAAAGTTATTAACCTCTGCGTCTTTAGAGTTATTATGGGTGCCATTCCTCATAGGAGAAGCTGAGTGCGAAGAATCTTCGGAATTATCACCTTCATATTCCACATCTGAAGGTAAGGATGGAGGTGACATGAGGGCTTTTTCGGGTTGCAAAGGCTGGACAGGCTTACTGTGCGACAGAGAAAATTGGAAGACATTTTGTTGCAAAGTAGAACTGGCATTAGAACTGCAAATACTAGAGGGGGAAGATGGAGGAGGAGACAAAGGACTGGTTATAGAAGATGGCGGCGTGGGTGACAACGAAGAGCCTGGTAATTCTAAAGTTCTTTTCTTAAAAGCCGGTGAATACTTTGGAAGAGTTACTTTGGACTCATTCTTCCAAGGAGGTTCTACAAGTGAAGTTTGTTTCTGAGGCCGTTCTAATTTTTGATTTCTGGGTAAAGACATGGAAGAATTACTACCTGTGACCACTGTGATTGGAAGCGAAGCTCGTCTAGTGTCTTTTCGAACTTCAGAATCACTACTAACGATAGTTGGTAAATCTTTTCCAGTGTTTGGTTGGAAAGGTTTTTCGGGAATAACTAATCCTTTCAATTTTCCCAACGGTTGTTTGCGACTATCAATAATGGATAATAAATTGGAACCAGATGATTTTTTACTCAAAAGGTCTTCAGTGTTTTTTAGACTTTTTAAACTATATAGTCCGTAATTATACCTCTTGTTATTTGTTAGTTGCGTTTCGGGATAAGTGGATATTATTGGTTTAGGAACGTCTAACTTCACGGGGAGCGTTGCATAGGAAAGAGTATCCATTAAAGTATCTGGTGTCAATAAGGGTATGCTTACGGCTGGTTTCATTGGTTTAAAGGAAGCCTCGGAAGTTTGTTTTGTAATGCTTTGCATACTGTGCCATTTAGAGTCCCTAGATAAATTCGAATCGTGCTTCGGAATATCAACGGGCAAATTCATTCTTTTACTTTCCACAGTTTTGATATTCGTTTCACTGCCGTATCGGTGCAAGTCTTTTTTATCCGTACTTTGGTTAGCTTCCATTTCGGAAAACATGGCAATTCTATCTTTCACACTAACTGATTTCTCATACCTTCTTCCAGGCAAGCACCATTTGCTTTCAGCAGCTGTTCTAAGGCACTCTTCACTTTTCCACTTGAAGTCACCGTTTCTGGTATCCTGTTTTTTTGGAGAACTAAGAGTGCGAGCCAAGAAATCGGATTTTGAATCATGGTTAGTATCACGTTGGAGATTCATCAGTGCATCTTCATGGAAGGATCTTGTCATGGCAAAGTTATTCCGAGACTGCTGATTCTTTTGATTATTCAGAAAGTTTTTGGCATTTTCTCTCATAGTGACACTAGGTAAGTAGTCCTCGTTAGGAAAAACATCCCCTTCGCCGAAATTTGAATCCTCTCCGGAACTCGAACTCTTACACAAAGGAGTTTTATTTGGATTAGGAACTTCATGAGTTATGACTTCATTTCGATAATATCTATTATTCTTTTGACTATCACTGACTTTTGAAAGTGATTTTCTCGCGGGAATAGGAGGTGGTTTTTGCCGGGTAGGCACAGTTGGTGGACCTATATTTAGCATGGATGGCAGAGGATCTCCATCCAAATCATCTGCTGAATCGATGGAAGAAGATGCAAGACCTAAATCATCACTTCTTTCTGCATCCGAGTCTATTCCTTCGGGTACTGAGTACTGCTTCATAGTAGCGGGCAGATCCGAAAACTTCTGGAGGTTGTTTTGTAAGCGTGCTGAGGATGAATGAGTTTCGGGAGATGAAGCGACGGAGTCTTCTAAAAACACGCCGGAATCATCACAGCCTGGCGAATGATGTTTGAAGTCTAGGTCCTCCGTAGAATTCCTGAATGCCTCTTGATAAGCAGATGTAAGTATGACTCGCTGTTCATCGGCGAGAAAGCGTTGCTCTCGATGTCTTAACATTTCTTGAGGTGTATGATCTGGTTGTACAGCTGAAAAAGTAAATGACAAACTATAAACCAAAGCTGAAAAGTAAAACCAAACTTTTTAAAACTTGATTGAATTTTTTTTTTTTTTTTTTAATCAGTTCATTTCATATGTGCCATTTTCAAATTATGGAAACAATCTATTCTAAATTAGGTGAGTAACTTATAAATGTTTGAAATTTTCCTATTTACTATATTAACTACGCGTAATTGTAAAATCCAAACGATATGAACCTGATGAAATAACTGATATATCAAACACTGATTAAAATAATTTATTATTAATTAGCATTTGATATACCAGTTATCGTATATGGCCGGGATAGCCTGGTTAGTAGGGCGACAGGCTCATGTACAAGAGGTCGTGGGTTCGATCCCCGCCGGCCGAAGATCCCCCGTGTAGTAAATGGTGATTGGTACACGTTAAATCTGTTGGCTCGCAAAGTCCTCCCTGTTCCCATAACATCTGAGGGTACTGAATTGTAGAGTGATCGTTTTCTGGTTCAGGTAAAAGAAATCGTGATCTGTGGATGAATGAATGGATATATGAATGATTCACCCTATAAACGGGTTCCGAGTTGTGTGTGGCTGAAGTCGATTTCGTGGTCATAGATAGCGCCACTGAAAGACAAGAAACGCACCCTCTGCCTTAAAGTTTGTTTGGTTTCACCAAGCAAGCTTGCTGATATTGGCAAGTGGCATCAGAAACAACAACATAATTGATTATAACTTTTAAATTTTTCAAGGAAAAATCCTAATAACAACTTACATTCAAAAAGTAAATTGTATTATCAGTGTTTCATTTTTTACAACCGATATTTTTCTAAATTTATTTTCTATCAAAATATGAATGGTTGATGTCATAATTATAAGCCACATCTTCAAACTGTCCAAGAAAGATTTGGAAAAAATCTAATGATTCACTTAGGCAATATGATTTTTCGATGTGTCGAGGTGTTCATAGAGGCAAATTCCAAAAATTTGTGCTTGGAAACAATGCTGTTTGCTGTAAAAATGAAGGGAAAGAAGTGCCGAGTCCTTCACACATAAAACTAGACAAAACATCAAATAAAAATGAAGTCTTTTAACAGTTGACTAAAAAGAAGTGCCTAAAAGACTTACTATCATCAGTATGAGTAGAGAGAGCATGTTGGTGTGAGAGAGACAATTTTGTTGAGCCGGCTGTCGGGGCATCGAGTGACCCGGGGCTCACCTGGATTCTCTCAGAAGTGTCATTGATGTCTTCCTCCACTGAAACAACAAAAAGTTCAATATTATAAGAGAATTCACGTCTTCTGATAAACATGACATTTGGTGTATGAAATAGAGCTTTCTGGTTCTGTTAAAGTTTGTAATATAGCGAAATCAAGTATTTTAATTAAATGCGTGTTTATTTGTGGGAAAACTAACGCAAGATGCTTTACATGCATTTAAACGATAACAATCAAAGACTTTTTTTTTTCTTTTTTTTAATTCTGAAAAAATCGTGTCTAAGATATTTTTCATTTAAATATAAATGTAAAAAATAAAGTACCGTCAAACGGGGTGACAAACGGTATGTTCTATACGGGGTGACTTGGTGCCATCCTGGAGTTTCGAACTCAAGTGGCAGATGGCGCCAGAGGAATGAACCGATCGAAAAAGGAAAACTAACGCTAGGTAGCGGGATAGTAGGACTATTTTAACTGGGATACTACACCAATCAAATTATAACCTAAATTGTAACCTACCATTTTTTGTGTCGACGTGGATTTGTGGCGTTGTGATCTGGAAAAGAAGTGTGGTCTCGTAATCATATTTCGAAAGCAGCCAGAAAAAAGGTAAGTTCAGTTTTTTGTTACCAAACTTTCAAAGAAGTTCTACACGCTTCGACGTTTCAAAATGATATTTTGTTTACTAGTTATAACCCTTAATTCAATTTTCGATGAAGTGTGGGGTGACAAGGTGCCATCTTGTTTTGCAGTGTTTTGGTCATTTTTCTGGATTCTAGAGTGTTTATTGGTTAAGTGGAGAGACAGCCATTGATGTCCTAGATGTTGACCACCCATCTACAACTGTCTCTGGTCAACCGTTGACAAGCAGTGAGTCAGTCAATGACGCGAAAAACACTGGCACTATGCAAGGTGACTTTGCTGCAGTAAAATATAAAGGAAAAATGTACCCGGGTCAAATGATTTCTGATTTCGACAGTAGCAACGAGGCATGTGTGAAATGCAAGGAGAAAAGTGGACAATTCTGGAAGTGGCCTGACACCCCGGATGTTTTGTGGCACAAAAAGAAATAAATCCTGAAGAAGATTTGTCCTCCCGAACCTCTACCAAATGGCGACAAATTTCTGGTTATTCTAAATTCAGATTAACTGAAGAGAGAATTTCTATCTCAAATTTTTAGTTTGTGTTTCGTTTAATAAATTGAGTCATTTTGAAAAACATTTTGAAGAGTTTCTTTAATAAATAGCATTTTTCCATATGTATGGCCTTCTTTATTTTAAAATTTGAAGGTATACTCATAAAAAAAGTTAACTTATAATAGCTAAAATGACAAGGAGATGAATTCTGAAGGATTAGTAGTTGCCAGCTATCGTTTCTAATAGATTTAAAAGGAGGAAACATGCGTGGCACTTAGTCACCCCCATGTGCGGGGTGAGAAAGTGCCACTTAGAAAAAATTATATCTCCCCTTCGTGATATCTTAGAATCATTTTTAATATGTGAATTGAAAGCTAAGATGTGTAATTATGTTGCATTAAATAATCAATCCGATGGGGTAAAAATTAGAGGAAATATGACACGAAAACGTCAAAAAGTGGCACATATAGTCACCCCGTTTGACGGTACTAAACATTAAAAGAAGCATTCGTAGTCATGTTACTGTGAATGACCGTAATGGGTGGTTGTCGACCTCCACCGGCGAATGCTGAGAATCACGTTTGGTAACTTTCCGTACTAGGTCTCGTCAAGTGCCTCTGCCCGGTATGCCCTACATCTATGTTTTTTTTAAGTCAAGTGCCCAGTATGCATTTAACCGGTAGTCCAAACACTGATGTTTATCCTAATCTAGCTTTAGCAGATATTATAATATCGAATAAATATGATAATATCTACGAATAAATTAATATCAAATCGGATATGACAAATATTTCGGACTTTCACCAAAGCGACTATGTGATTGTTGACATTCACCGGTGAAATTCTACATTCTCTTGATTTCGCTCATTCACGGTAGCATATAAGCCACTTTTCTTGAAAAATGGAAAGAGATTTTATTATTATTTTTTATATCGTTTCAGTGTAAATTGCAACCTTCATTTTTGAACTCATTTTCGCTGTTAGTCTAAGCCAACTTTAAAACTTGGATGATGTATGTTAAAGATACTAATTTATAACAACAAAGAAATGCTATACGAAAGACTTTATTCTTGAAACAACTCATCAGAAATCAGTAGAAATAAATTATGGAACAGCTTTAGTTGACCATTATTAAAGAATTAATCTCTGACTGAAAATTCAGCAGAACACCCATCATACAGATGTATGATTATTCCAAAATCATTGATAATGAAACAACTATTGAATGCTTGGAATACTTTAATCTTCTTCTTGCCTGCTGAACACTGACGCAATTAAATTAGAAGGAGGATTTTATCCCATCCATTTCACCCACAAGAATAGAACCTTTTGTAGAACGAGAGTCATTGAGAAAAATGGCGTTTGTGCACAAACAATTAAAAAGGGGATGGAAAAAAAAAACGATTGATATGTAATTGGACAAGTTTTCGCTGCTAATGAAGTTGAATTTCTTCCACTCTTGATCGCGCATCATTGAATCGATGGAATGTCTTTTAGAACAACTCTCACAAAACCTTTTTCTGCGAAGGTACGTCCGCTTCCTTATGACGATTCTCTTTTTGTGTGCTGTTTCTTTTGAAGTCTCAACGACAGGTCCATCCCATTGGAGCAAGGCTTCATCGGAAATAAAATTCCACATCAGTTGGCGACGCAGTTGAGATGGGTCTCAAGGTCGTCTGTAGAAACAATGGAAGGACAATCGCCACAATCCAGAGGTCCGTTCACCTGTGCAGTGGACGGAAGTCATTCGAATTCCATTTTTTTTTCTTCTATTTTCTTTTTTATTAAAGTCTTGTTTATCTAACTTTGTGACGGACCAAAACTGGAATTTCTTTTTAAAGAAATTTTTTTTAGAGCCGCGATAAATAATCCCTTTTATCGGGGTGAATAAATATTTTAACTGTCAATTGAATGAATGTCATTTTAATAAGAACGATAAGAGCTTATGATAAGGAAAAGGGTAGAATTTGATAATTTATACTATGTTCTATTAACTTTCTTTCCTGTATGAGTTGAACTCAACTAGAGCTTTGTATTTAATGACAAAAAGAAAAGAGAAAAACGAAGAAAAATAATAAGACTGGCACTCCTTTTTGCGGATATATTCGTGTGAGCTGATGACTAGAATATATCTTTGTATTATTTTATTTTCTGGCTTTTTAATATATATATAAAGTGAATTAAAAAAATATTTAAATAATTTTACTTTATTTTTCATTTTCAAAATAGTTTTTAAATCTCCACTGGAGTTCTGTGCATACAAATTTCTATCACTTATTGGCCACTACAGACAGAATTTTAAATCCATTGATATGTCGACCACTTATAAACATAAAACTAAAGAGAAACATCTTTTTCAAGTAAAGTGAAAAGGAAGAATGCTTTTATTTTTGTCACGACGAAAACGAAGAACCTATCACTTTGGTTATAGATATCTTTAAACATTTTAAGCATACTTGATATACATAGATACAAAAAATCTAAATAGACCACCGATTTTTACGACTTTTTATAAATTTAGAAACTTATACTCACATGTTCACAAAATTATGAGTAGATTTTTCACAAAAAGTCTACACTATTCAAAAGTCCGAAATGAATTCTTGCTTGCGCCATTTTGCACGAATAGTAAGTTAATGTCGTGCTAATAGTACTTTCATTTGATAGTTAAACGCACTTTTAAAAATTTATAAACACTTTATACATAATAACTGACTAAAACCTTGAATGTTTTAGAAAAAAATGAAGACATAAAAGAATATACAAAGAGTTTATATGAATAAGAATTATTATACCTTTCAATTTACAATGTTTCATAATAAAAAAGTCTAATAAATACATAAATTATGATTAACATGAATGGCAAATTAAAATAAAATTGAATCTAAAACACTGGCAGAATCTTTCTTTATGAAAACAAAATAGATGGAAAGAACTTTTTGTAACATTGTTGCGCGATTCTGTTTACAAACAAGTCATTGCTTTATGAACGATGAATTATTCAATTATGAACATTTCATTCAATAAATAGTTTTAAAACTAAAGTCTGCTAAGAAAAAGGAGGAAAAATATTTTTCACGCACAGGAAGACCTTTATTTGATAACTCCTTTTTTCTATTTGATATCATCGATGGTAGAGAGACGAAAAACACTTTTTTAACTCAAGGACAATTACATTAAAATACACCATCCAACCCTAAAATACCCTTCCAACATTTCTTCTCTTCGTCAAGTTTTTTTTTTTATGAACATTCTAAATGCTTGACCTCTTTAGGTTTGTTTACTAGTCCGATTCTCAACTTATGTTCCACTCCCATTAATATGTTGATTATGTACAAAAAATGAATCTTAATTTCAAGTTCTTATTCAAGGGTCGAACCTTAAAATCTGATTAAAAATCTTTTGGGAAAGAAAAAACTTTCTTTGTTTACATAAGTATTTAAGAAAACTGTTGCATCATTTTTTTTTATTTATTTAATTTTTTATTTTTTTTGGCGTATTGCGATCATTCAAATGTTGAGTTTTAAGTGATCTTCACACTATGAGACTTGAAATTTTAATATATAATTTTTTTGCACATTACATATAAAAAAAAACTTTGTTTCTTAAGTAAAATTATTTAAATGTGTTCTTCATGTTTAAGGTAAACAACGGAAGGGGATTTGTTTATTTTTTCTGATGGAGAAGAGTTGTTCTCAAAAATAAAATTATTTTTGTAGTATACTACAACTACTTTGTTACAAATGCAATTAACTCTCTTTTTAAATGCAGTGACTAAAAACTACTTTCGAATGGTAGTCACTACTTTTAGGAGACGAACGTTGCTGGAGAACTTAATGCATGCCTGTGTTCAAAATGGTTTTGAATAAGAAATTGGCTTACATTCAATATAAGAGAATCATTAGGAAATATTTATTTATTTTTACCTTTAGCAGATTTTCATCCACCACTATTTCTAAACAATTCGTAGGCTTATATAATTCATCACTTTTTTTCAGATATTTTTGCTAAACCACTTAAAAAATAAGTCAAATATTTGCAAAATTTGGTTTGTAGTTGGCGTGTTCCGGAGCATTTGGCTAACCTTGGAAAAAAACATCCATCTCATTGATTACGAAGCAATAAATCTGCAGTTATTATTTCTACTTCTTTATAATTACTTATTATTTAAATAATATTAAGATATTTACATTAATATATTTTTCATAAAACTATTGTTACACTATTACTTTAATAAATGTTTAAAATCATTAAATAAATGTACAAACAAAGTATATAATAGAGTTTCATTTTAATTAACAGAAAATTACCTTTAAACAGAAAATTAACTTTATGGGGGTCAAAAGAGATTTCGAAAAATTATATAGGGGTCGATGATCAAAAAAGTTTGGCGACCCATGAAAGCCACGAGGGTTTGTCTAAGGCGAGCATAGGAAAGGTTTTGTAAAGTAGCTTATTTTTGCTGAAAAGGGGGGGGGGAGGAGTAGTAATCCAAAAGTGCTAAGCATGCTTACGTAATATTTGAACGATTCCTGAACAAACTTAAAAGAAGTCGGGCAAAATTCTTAGCTCCAGGGATAAAACCCTCGCATCCCAGTGAAGTGCCCCAGGTTCGAATCCCAGCGATGGCTGGCTAATACGAATTCTACACCCGGCTCGCACCGATCACAGTGCAGACGAAAAATATCCCCAGAGGTAGTTGGATCATGGGTCGGAGTCAGGTTAACCATAGGAGGGTTTCGTGGATTTCAGTTCCATGTAACGCAAATGCGGGTTAAAAAGTCCTCCACGAAAGCAAATTTCTCCCAATACTTGATACAGGAGCTCTTTTGTCTTTCGGATTGGGTTCAACATTACGAAGTTGAACATGTGTAGCCGTAATATTAAAATAGTGCGAAATAATTAGAAAAATAACTCGTAGTTTTTAGAGGCAGAAAAAACCAAACATCATAATTTTATTTTGAAAATTTTGACGATAGAAATCTACCGCAATCATTAATCCCAGAATACACTGTTATTTTAAAACACTTTTATGATATTGAAGTTTGTTCAAAAGCCAAATTTATATAGATGAAGTTATAGATTTTGCGAAGAGTTAAAAAACAGAAAGAAAATATTTTCTGAAAGCTCTAACTATTCACATTACTTATTCTTGTGACAATCAAATTAAATTAACGTGATCATCATATGTAGTAAAAAATTTTATAGCATTAATAGATTCTATACCAAACGATTGAGGCTATTACACGTAAGAAATATTATCATAAAATGAACTGATATATATATATATATATATATATATATATATATATATATATATATATATATATATATATATATATATATATATATATATATATATATATATATATATATATATATATTCTTGTAATGAATTGGTTGAAAATCGCTGTCGTCGCTTGAAGATAGGGTTTCAATTGATTTGTTTTTTGGTACCATAAAGTCAGTGACCAGTTTTTGTGACGACGGTCGACTGGTCAATTGCATGTAAACGTCACGATAGTGAGACATGCATGATCTCAGTTCTTTTTGGAATTTTAAGCGTCTTTCAGCATTGGTATCTATTTTAAGAAAATGAGTTTCCAATTTTTTCGAAATCTGGATCCCTGCATATATTTTATCTGCTGTAATAGATTCCGGTTCTTCTTTTTTTTTTTTTTATAACCGTCGTTGAACAGCCGACCCAACTTAATGGGTTTACGGCTACTAATGTTCAACTCCGTAGCCTTGTAATTTTGAACCCAATCCAGAAGACAAGGGAACTCCTGGGTCGAGTATTGGGAGAAATTTTGCCTTCGTGGAGGACTTTTTGATGGAGCTAACCCGCATTTGCGTTACATGGAGAGGGAGACCACGAGAACCTCCCACGGTTAGCCTGACGGCAAGGGGACTCTAACCCATGATCCGTCTACCACTGAGGATATTTCACGTCAGCACTGTGGTCAGTGCAAGCCGGATGCGGAATTCGTATCGACTGGGATTCGAACCCGGTTCGCCTCATTGGAAGGCGAACGCTCTATCCCCTGAGCCATCGCGGCTCCCGGTTCTTCTTGTCCATTTTCATAATCTATCAAACTATTGATAATATCACTATCGTCCACAGTTTGGTCCTCAATCATCTCGTCCAAGTCATTAACGCCGAAAGAATCAAAGCCTTCTCCGCCGATGTTATGTGCGAGCGCACTAATTTCAGATAATAATGTTGACGCGTTTTCGGTGACGTTTCAATTAATTACACATTCAGGCCAGATCGCTTTCCAGCACGATTTTAATGTGTGTTGTTTGATTTGTCCAACTGCTGCAATAATATGGTTTATGCAGTCTAAAATTGAGAATTTTTTCCAAACTTCAGTCAGGCTTAGTTTATCGCTCTCTAGCTTTTTCAAAATGTAGCTGAAAGTTAATTTGATATAATGTTTCTTAAAATTTGCGATTATGCCCTGATCCAGTGGTTGTATAAGGCTAGTCGTATTTGGTGGTAAAAACACTATTTGTACATTAGGATGTTCTATACAGGGATGACCGGGTGCATTATCTACAATTAGCAATACTTTAAACGGAAGACCCATCTCTTCCATGTATTTTTCAACTTCTGGTACAAAAGAATCGTTGAACCATGTTGCAAATACAGCTGATGTGACCCATGCTTTTTTATTAGCCATGAAGTGTACTGGATATTCAGATAAATTTACGCCTTTTAACGCGCGTGGGTGTAAAGCTTTATTTATAATAAGTGGTTTTAACATCTTTGCACCAGAGGCATTACTGCAAAGAAGAAGTGTGATTCGATCCTTTGCCGCTTTAAAACCACTTGCAAAGTCTCATCTGCATTAAATACTTGATTTGGGCAATATCCACCATCATCAATGATTTCCGCTAATACTTTGCGATAATTCATAGCAGCTGTTTCATCTTCGGACGCTGCCTCGCCTTGTATCTTCACATTATGAAGTGCGTACTGTTGTAAAAATCCAGCAAACCAGCCATTGCTCGCAGAAAATGTCACTTCTCGTAAACAGGATGACGAACTTGGTTCTAAGTCCTTCATTTGGTTGAAATACTGTCTAGCTTTTTCTTGAATTAATTCTTTGTGAACGTGGATTCGTTTTTTAGTTAAATCTTTAACCCACAACACGAGAGCAGTCTTCTCTATTACAATATTTCTCGAATACGATGCTCTTTTACTACTGTCGTTTGTTGTATTATTAAGAGATTCATATATTTTACTTGCACGTTTGTGTATAGCTCTGATCGTGGATTCACCTAATTTAAATTCATTAGCAACAGCTGTGGATCCTTCACCATCTGCTAGTCTGTTTAATATTAGAATTTTTGTTTCTAATGGAATTGTCTGTCTTTTTACTTTGTTTTGGCTATAATTATTCATTTTAAGGAAGAACTTATTATGTCTAAAAATAAAATAAAAATCATAAAAACTACATATAAATAGAAACAAAAGTAATTAATTTATTTACCTTTAATCTCACTATAAAATGAATCCTTAATCACATGAATCGTGTAAAAAAAAACTCTGAATACGAAGCGTATATTAGAGATACGCACAGACGAGAATTTACAAAATAAAAATAATGGTTTAATTTTAAAATACAAAGTATTTTAACACAGCAGACGATTTTTTACTGACTTGTTTAGCGTAGAATAAATTTTAAACAGAAGAGAAAATGGAGTTGACGATAATAAATGAACTTATGAAAATAAATAAGCAGAGCATCGCGAAGTCCAGATACATCGTTGTCAAGGAGACCACGTAATCAGAGTTCGCCCACAACATGCATATGCACATTGATAGGAAACATTAAACTGGGGCTAACGCCGTTAAGATTCATATACCGTATAAAAATAATTCGCACAAAAAAAATCGCACAAAAATAAAATCGCATAAAACCAATCGCACAAAAACAGAATCGCATAAAAAAGGACCGCACAAAAACAGGTCTCACTGTATGTATATATATTTAATTTTACCCTGCTTTTAAACAGTTGACTATCTATATTACCAGAGTTTACTATAAATAGCGTGAAAAGAAATTCATGTCATTAAAAAATTATCTTTTTTTTTTAACATAATGAAAAATTGATACATTTGAAGATTTATATCAATATCAAGCATTAGCGAATTCTTATTTTTTTAAGTTGTTAAAACAACTAGGAGAATTTGCTAAAAGAGGTATGATTGACGGTTTAAAAAACAAAATTCTCCTCTTAAGTAAAAAATTGAAGACTATCATCATACACGAACAAAAAATTAAATGAGCTAAAAATATTCCTTTTACTAACAATGTCGAGGAAATCTTTAAGTATGGGGGTTATTAAACATTCGGGTTTAATTATAGATGGGTACTAAATTCAGATATGACTTTTCATCCATTAAAGAAATACATGAACGCTCAACAAAATTTCAAATTCTTCGATAATTGCCAAATCCTCCTTTGAGCCAAAAGAGAACAGAATCCAAAAATAACGTTATGATAAACAATCGACGATTTGCATTGGAATTCAGCTTCTATTCTTTTGTGTTGCTTCATTTGAGCAAGACTTTCCAAACAACCACTTATCTGGACTCTCTTGTTTACCAGAGGAATTAAAGTCCGGTTGCTGAAGAAAGGGAAGAATGAAAAACGGTAAAAAAATAGATATATTTTTGGAGGCTTTGGTGGGCGTCACTGGCCAAAGAAACAAAAGAAAATGGCCAACAATGGGTGACCTTAATCCTGGATCGCCAGAGATAACAGAGATCAGTGGGACATGATATGACGTCACAAATGGTCGACTCTGTCACAGAGATTATATATTTCGTTAAAATATTCACATAAATACTGGGCGTACTTCTAGAATGTCCGATGAAATTCATGTTCAAAAAGGTATATATTCGGACATTATGTTTGATTGAACGATGCTTTTTCTACAAATCCCAAAAAATAGATTTAAACGTTAAAAGCCTGAAAACAAAGTCAAAAACAGGCATTCAAATCAAATACGTTCAGAAAATGGCTCCACACTTTGTTTTGAAATTGAGAAAAATCGCAGAAACCAGTGGTCTGTTCAGGTTTTTTAGTAAAAAGGTCGTGTTTCTGTGAATCTGTGAAAAATCTACAGCACATAATTTTCTGAATCTAAACTTTCCATAGGATGAGTTATTTCTGTTAAAATCCTATTTTTTTAGAAAAGAATTTTTTTAAAAAAAAAACATGTTTTTGTTGTAGTTTTAAAATTATAAATGAAAGGTTTCTTTTCGGTGAAGGGTCTCTTTTCAAAATGTAAAATAGTGAGGTGGCTTCTTTCTTTCGTGCGGCAAAACATTGAGTCCGTTTGAGCGATGAAAAAGTTTGTGACAAATCAGTCAACAGTTACACATTTCCTTAAAAACGTCGCCTGGTGAATGAACTTTTAAATTACAGTTGAGAACCGTTTATGACAATAGCGGGCGGTTGGTGAAAATGGCACATTAATCTACAGAGTCTAAAAGCTAATTCTATCTCAATTCTAAAAATCAGCTTATCTTGCCACTGGAATTATGAATGAGCAGTCTATTGAATCCAAGCTAAATTATGCAATATTTTAATCTTGAATTTAGAGGGAAATAATAGAAAATATATATATTTTTTAAATCAAATGCTAGAAAATTTAACATTAAAATATATTAGCAGTTTATTTTAAAAAAATTAAACGGCTGTGAAGCAGTTTATGTTATAATTATTTTTAAAAAAAACTAGTATGCAAATTATTTATCTCTTACATTATTATTATTAGTTATTAATAACTTATAACAACATCACACATTAAAGTCTTCTTCTAGGATCTGAAAGAAAAATTATAGTTTTGACTTTTTAAAAAAGGATTTATTACTTTATTTAAATTACCATAGAGAGTAATTTTATCTTAAAATCGATAACAAAATGCATTTTCAAAAATGATGTCCAAAAAGAATCGACATTTATATAAATATTTTCCAAATAACAGTATAGTGCTTCACTCATAATCAACATTTAATGATGAACCAGCGAAGTAAAAAGGCACCTGGACTCATTCATTGTGTTTTATAAACTAATATAATGAATATAATATGAATGAATAAATTATTAACTGATACATTATCGTAGCATTTTTTAAGTCATAGCGTGAAGTTGCATAATATTATTTTCCTACTTGCTCTTAACTTACACAGCTTACGCTTCGAACAGTTTTGGGATTCATTCGAGGAAAAAAAAACTGATAGCTGACACAAAGCCGCAAAACCGGCAGGAAAAAAAAGTTACCTCAAATTTAACCATGAAAACAAAACGCGTATCATTAATGTTAAAGCACCATTAAACTCTTTTTTTCAGAAGTTACAACAGAGAATAAGTTTACACGTGTTCATCGCAATCACTTTTCACGTCATTAGTAAACACATCAGTATGTTTTCGTGTAGCCATCTCATTAACAGAAATCGTCACAAACTAACAATCACGGCGGAATCTTATGTCCCCCCTCCCTCCTGCCATTCCATTCTTTTTGAAAAGAAAAAAAAGCGGAAAATTACTAACCATAGTTGCCAGTGTTTGGAATAAGCAATAACATTTAGGTCATAATAAATTACTGTCTGCAGTCTAATGATAAATTGGAATAAAGTAGACATTTTTTTAAGGGTCATTTATGCAGACCACAAATACGACTTTAAACAAATTGGAATTAATATGAAAGAGTTATTCTTATTTGCGTCGCATAACAAGGCAGAAAAAGTTTGATGTTATCTTATGACAAAATCCGAAAGTAATTGAAAATAAGAGAATGGCAAAACAATTTGCTTTTTATTTTCTTTCAAGTTTGTAGAATCGTGAAAAAAGCTCAAACGATAAACAATTTTTCACTAATTATTTGAATTATACAGTCTGTTCCAATTTTTTTTATATTTCCTAGCTGTGATTAATTCAAAAATTGTGTGTGTTAATAAATTCTGCCATAGAATTAATGGGGCAATATGATTTCCTTTTCTTTACAATTTAAAAATTCTTTTACTTAACATTCATCATTTTTTTTAAGAAATCTATCATCCCATATTCCATGGAGTTAGTTATTCCAGACTTTTAGTAAAAGATACTGTTTTTCAAAAATTTTGAAAAATCTGCTGAAAATTTTCTGAATCTATAATTACTATAGAATGGAATTATTCCTGCCTGTTTTTGTCAATATGAAAATGAGGCCTTATTTTGGTGAAAAAACACAAACTTACTATCTTTTTAAGAGCATCATTTTTAAATATTTTAGCAGTTACCTTTAATAGCCACCTATTTTAGCTAATTTAAGACATCTATTTTCAGCGAGATTAAAAATAAAGTTTAAAAACTTTATTTCATATTTTTTCCACTCAAACCTGGGGCTATTTATCTTCTTTGGCAAAAAAACTTTGTAGAACACTCTTAAAGAGAGAATTATTTTAAGGCACAAAGAAAGAAAACATGCCAAAGAAACACTTACAGGAAATATTAATTTGGAGCAATTTCGTTAAATCCGTTCGAAATTGTAAATAAAGGGACCACACATATTTTTTTTCGATTCCCACCATTTAAATGTTGCCCGCATAAACGCTGGAATATTTACATCCACGATTTCTATGTCGTTAAACTCGGCAGAAATACTGTAGAGAGTCATAAAACGATCCTCTTCGAATTCACTTCCTCGTTCTGTTCCTTATCGTTTTCCAAATTCTGCAGCCACCCTTTTCTTCCCATCGATGAGGTTTACGAGTATGTAATTGCTTCTATCAACTCAGTCCATCGCAGGCGACCTTTCGCGATCAACGTTAGATCGGGGTTGTCCAAAGGTTGAAACTCAACAATACTAAAAGATATGTTTAAGGGGGGAGGTGCAACCCACGCTTTTCTCCCACTCTAACCGCTTTCTCCTCATCTCTCCAAGAGATGAGGAAGATACGGCAGGTGGATGCAGAGGAAGATGGAGGATTCAGACGAATATCAGAACGAAAAAAGAACAATTTTAAAGGTTTACTGCCTATCATCAACATAATCCGAGAGAAAAAAGTTCAATAAAGTTTTATCGCATGGTCTTGGTGACCAGTTTACACATATTAGGGGTCTGGAAATTAATGTCGTTTAGGGGCATTCAACTTTGTCATTTCTTAGTCTAAAAAACCAATTCATTTTTTTCTATCCATTTGGATTCAATTTCAATCCGGCATTGAAAAAGACTGTTGCTTACGAGGGTGAATACATTATGGATTAAAAATAAAATTTTGACAATAAATATCAACTGCACCGAAACGACATTACTTTCCGGTCTATTGCTATTATTTCAAAACATACTGTTCACTTACTCCTCCAGACCATAAACCCAATCAAATTGTCAATTTGTTGTGCTGAATTTTTTTTTTTTTTAATGAATAGGCTCACACCTAATGAAATAATTTGGCTCATTTAAGATTTTTCTTTGACAAAAATTGAGCACGAAACGTATCCCGAAACGATTCATTATTTTTGTAATCAATAATTTCTATGCGTTCTGTAATTATCGCGGTGATTTGCCAGATAATATTGAACAGAAATATCAATCTAGGCAAGCATGGTCTCTAAGATGTTTAAACATGATATAGAACTAATTTGACCATTCTTTTGAACTGTATCAAGTGCAGCTCAATTTAGTACAGACCACTCATACTGACGAACGAAATGATTCAATATAAAAAATATTTTTATTTATACGTATTAAAGAGCAATTAAGGAAATGGATTCTGAAACGCTAAAATTATCGCTGTAATTCCCGTATAAAATAAATGAAATAATGTTTCAAAATATGAATGGCAACGCTTGTTTCTTTTTTGGTTTTAAGTTGAAAACTGAATGCATTTTTGCAAAACTAAAAAGAAATAAAAAGAAATTTCATTTCTCACACCATAGGGATTTATAAAAATTAATTTTAAATATATGAGTACGATGAGTTAATTATTATTATTTTTGAAATTAATTGCAACTTTATAAACAAATATATCCGGTACTCAATGTAGGTCAAGTTTTATTAATAATATTTTCTATTGTCATTTTAATTCTGATTATCTACACAAAAACAACCAAAGGTATCTTTCAAGTTCTAACTAAATATTTCCTTCGTTTTCTTTTTTAAACACAATACTTTTTTGAAAAGAAGTATTTTCAAATTTCATTATCATAATAAACACAAAAAAATCATACATTTGCACAAACACGGACATTATGTAAATATTTCAACGGAAACCTCAATAAGAAATGACATTCCATTTGAAAGAACTAGTTATAACAAATCGGTAAAACGAGTATTGAACAAAACTAAAATGAACAAAAATCATTTGCTCGCTTACACAATAGACGTAAATCGATCTGAGTCAAGCATTAAATTAGAAAAAATTGAAATTAGAGTAGACAGACAGAATAAAAAGTAAACTTAATTCTATACATAGTGATTTAAAAACCATTCCACAAGCCGGATGTTCAGTTCGATATTTAGAATTCCAAATGAAACATTTTTTTCAAAAAGTTAAAACCGACAACAGAAATGACCGATTCAATTGCATCTCTTTCCGAACGTGGAATTCATTAAATGATTCATTTAAAAAAAATCTTCTTGTTAAGAAATAAAATAAATTATACTATACTCTTTTTTTTTTAAAATTACAATAGGGATTTATAAAAATAATTATAAATGCATGAGTGCGACAAGTTAATTTTTTTAAAAATTAGTTAAAACTTTACAAATATTGTTAAGCTTTTCTTCCTGGAACAAATCAGGATTTAAAATAAAAGTCTAACAGAAAAGACTATTTTATTAATTCGCCCTTTCTGACAAAAACACGTTTTCGCTTTAAAGTAATTTTTTGGTCTGTTAACAAAAGTCTCTTAAAGATCAGTTTTGTAAGGGGCATTTACTACAGACCAAAGACTTGACTACATCATACAAACCAGGCAGGCTGTAAAATTTAGACTTAAAGAACAAGAGAGATTTGTCCGTGTTATGAAGAATACAAGAAATCATTCATTACAGCAGTGTTTCCCAAAGTGTGGTACGCGTACCCCCAGGGGTACGGGAACAGTTAAGCGGGGGTACGCGTTCTCATGCGAAATATCTTACAACAAGCGAAAATTTCAAAAAATTTATTTAAAAACAAAGCTAGCCATGAAAATTTACGATAGCCTGGTTGGTAGGGTGCTGGGCCCATGTCCAAGAGGTTCGATCCTCGCCGACTCCCCGTGTAGTAAATGGTGACTGATGCACGTTAAATCTGTCGAGTCTCAAAGTCCTCCATGTTCCCATAACAAATCAATACCTCTGGGGGTACTGATCCAGGAGTTTCCTTGTCTTCTGGATTGGTTCAAAATTACAATGCTACTGAGTTGAACATTAGTAGTCTCAAACCCATGAAATTGGGTCGGCTGTTCAACGATGGTTATACTTACATTGCTTTACAGGTCAGTAATGATTGAGTTATTTTCCGAGGAACGGAAATTTGGTAGCGGAAAGTCGCTTTTGTGTAGTTAAATTTCTTCTTTGTCAACAGGCAGTTCCGCGAAGCAAAAATTTGTTGGTCCAAAGCAGTAGGTTCTGAATACTTCAACGAAATGCAGTATACCCATCTCCTATCATACAGAATGATGAAAAAGGATTCCTTAAACTTTTCTAATCATCCTACATGATTTCCTGAAAATATATTCATTATATATGCTAAAGAAATCAAAGAACTCTATAGTTTTGAAAAAAATGTTGCCAAAACAAAAAAAAGAGAGGGAAAAGCGACTCTTGCATATCAAGGCGTTGGCTAATATGTCATCTGCGTAGATTGACAGAACGACTGGTATGCTATTTTAACATTTATCACTTTTGCATAGAACACCACTCAACAAGAAACTATCGGTTTCAAGCATCTTCCTTACGGTTATGAGGCAGAAACAACTTTGGATAACATATTTCCGAATTCACCTGCACCATCTTGGTTTGTGAAGCAGAATAGAAAAAGACAAGAGGCAATACGACGTCTTATGAAACAGTTTGAAAAAACTACTAAAGAAGCATTTTGGATCTTACAGGATAAAGCGGAAATTGACTGACGAGGTCGAAGACGTATCTTCCACAGGGCGTAAAATTACGAACACCGTCTTGCACATGAAACCATACTATGATCCATTCGAGCCATGCGAAAATGTAGAAGGACACAAAAACTACAGAACTAAGAAACAACCTCTAAAAACAGGAGTAATTTAAAATCAGAACACGTTCCATGAAGTGAAACAAGATGGACGCTATTTAAAAAAGGTTTACGACATGTGTCAGGGTAGCCGTGTGGCCATAGTAATTGCCCTGACGAGCGAGTTCGATCCTCACAGCTAGAATGAAATGTAATTACATAAGATTTTATTGGTTATTACAATTTTCTTTTATAACATTTCCTACTACGTATTTATATATGTATATAAAAACTCCAATGTTTCGAATAGAAACGTCAGTTGCCTTCTTTTTGTAATTGAAAACCTCCCACGCTTAGCTTGACGGCTAAGGGACTCTAACCCATGATCCGTCTACCACTGAGGATATTTTTTGTGGTTGGTGCCAGCCGGGTGCGAAATTCGTATCGATGGGATTCGAACTTAGTTCATCTCATTGGAAGGCGAACTCCCCTGAGTCACCACGACTCTTGATATTTATTTGGGAAAAAAAAAAAAAAAATGATGTAACGCACAGGGGTGGTGACAAAAAAAAAAAAGACTAATGGACACTATATGTTATGTTTAGTTGGCCGGTGACCCCATACAAGTCTATGATATAAAATGTAAATGTTTCTCCTTCTTTGAAAATAATCTCAATTTTTTGAATGTGTATTCTTAGTTAATTTATTCGAATTTCCAACGATGCATTCGACATTTGGGAGCATTAAAATAAGTGTTTCCCGAATGAAATAAATGGCGTTTCCAAATGAGAGAAGAGAAAGAGATCGCTGACCCGTTGTCCGGTTAGACAAGTTTCCTTTTACAAATGGCCTTGCTCCCATCCATTTCACTCTACCTTCTGGGCATTCAACAACATCTCATAACGGAGGGGTAAACACTTCAAGGGATAGATTCAAAATCTTATAGGAAGCAGTTGGGAGAATCATGTCTTGGTGTACGTTTTGAGCGCGTTGAAATAATGTCGTGGTGAAAATTAGCTACATTCTTTATACGGTACAACTGGAAAACCAAAGTCGCGAAATGCAAATTTTATTTCCGGCGTTGTCTATTACAATCAGTGGTCGAAAAAATTACATTATTTTTGTAGTTTACTACAACTACTTTGTTACAAATGTAGTTTACTACAACTAGAACTACTTTTTTTTTAAATGTAGTGATTGCAAACTACTTTTGAAATGTAGTAAAAATTTTACTTCTCTTAGGAGATAACTTGTGAACTTAATTTGCATCCTTGTTGTTTTAAATATAAAAACATGAGGAATAATGAAGAAGTTGATGTTTAATTGAGCCATTTTTTTCCGAATGAGTTGTTCTTTTATGCCTTTCTCGAATCCAAGAAATGTTAATCAAATATTTGTAAATGCTCTCCTCTAAAAAAATTAAAAATAGATATTCCTTTGAAATAACATCCATGTTTCTGCATGTGAAAGTGTGACCAAAGTGATTTTTCGTAATGGCTGATTTAAATATTAGTTATAGGTCATTTCTATTAACGTTTTGCTGCATTCAAAGTGTCATTTTCATTGCCCATCAAATTAGAATTGGTGAGAAGTAATCAAAAAAAGTAGCGACTACAGTAGTTGTAATGCGTCCGATTACAATGTAATCTTGATTTGCCTTTTTTGTTCTTCAAAAATAGTAACAGCGCTAAATGCAATCTGGATTTGCGACCTTGAATCATTCTATAAAACAAAATAAAATAAGATTTGTAATTTTATTTGAATGAGAATCATAGGTGTTTAGTAGTGAAAAGAAAAAAAAAAAAAAAAAAAGGGACAGCACTTGTAAGTATACAAAGGTAAGATATTGTGAACAGCGAATGGGTAAATATGAATAAAAACCTGAAGGAAGAAGAATGTAATAGACCAACAACAAATTGCTTACTCACTTAAAAAGTGATTCTCAAGTGATGATTATTCCAGATTTTTTTGTAAAATTTTTTCTCTTAAATGACGTAAATGTGTGAAAACTAAAAAAACTGGTGGTCTGTTCAGTCTTTTTGTCAAAGATACGTTTAAATTATAGTGTGAAATATTTATTCAAAATTTTCTGACTTTGTTAAAATAAGGACTTGTTTTGTTAAAACATGGAAAAAAAATTAAAAAAACGTGCTTTTTAATTAGTTAATTTTTTATTATTAGTTTATTATTATTGAATTAAAAACATTAACACCGTTTTCAAAAAGAAGCATTTCTGCAATAAAATATTTTGCAATAAATATCTGTATTTTTGCTATGAATAATTTTAGAATAAAAATTATTATTTTTGAAATGCTCCTAAACTAAACCAAATTTCTTCTAAAATGACCCCTAGGAGCAAATGATATTACTTGTAAATATTAAGGACCCTTGAAATTCATCTTTTTAAACTCACTCAAACAAAATGTAAGTTAAACAAAAAAATAAGTCAGTTTAAATCAACATTACTTAACAGAAAATTCTTCACATTCGATAAAAAAAATTCTAAACATTTGATAAGAACAAACAAATGACAAGCAGAAAGAAAAAATTAACATAAAATCGAAATTTCTGGAGAACATTTCTTTCTTTCGCAACAAAGTCATGTCTGTAAAAAAAGGAAGTTAAACGGAAATCTACTTTTCCTTGCCGTGATTCGGCAATAAATTGGGAATCTATAAAATCTCGCTAATTAAACAGCGTCATAAATTTTTTTTTATTTTTAGCTATATCATGTGTCCTTCTCTTTCAGCGAAAGAGGTTAAAAGTCGTTCTTCCATCTAAATAAGTAACTGTTATTTTATACCGTTTGATAAATAGAATAGATTTTGGAATGTTTATGTTAGTGATACTGCCATGTCTTACCTTGTTTCTTATTTAAAAATAATAATAAATAGAAAAGATTTTAAAATATAAATAAAATTTATAAATGTTAGAGACTCACAACTCTTAATAGAATTCTAGTTTATTCAAATTAAGCTTTTTTCTAAACCAATTAGTTTATAAATCGAGTTGTTTTCAAATATTACCTGAAATGTTGGGATCAAAACTATCTTAAAATGAATAACAGTGTTTTTAATGGAAAGATTTTTAATGTAGAGTGTGCAAAATAAACCCTCCCCCGAATAACTTTTGATCAAAATATTGGATCTTCACAATTTAGGACTCAATCTTAAAGGTTCGAAGGGTGACCTCAAATAGGCTAATTAATTAGTGCAAACGATATTTTAAGTTACAAAATTAGACACAAACTTTCTCTGAATAAACATACCTTCTCCCCCCCCCCCCCCCGACGGATTTGGATTTCTGACACCCAAGATATAGTCACAATCTGGAAAAGAGGGTCCCCCGGGTCAGGAGAGTGGTTCAAATTTTGGTCCCCTTTGTTAATTTTACTCATTTCTCAGTGTCTCGATAACTTCTTAAGTGAATTATTTACACACAGTTATTCAACTCGTTTATTTTTCAGATGCAAAATGTAAATGTTAGTAAATATTTATTATTATTTATTTAGTAACAGTCAGAAAATTTTTGAATTGTAATACGTACAATTATTTACATCGTTTAAAAGATTGCAATTTTAAATGGTACGTTTGAGCGAAATTGGATAAATAGCTCTTGAGAAATCGAATTTTGAAAAAAATCTTATTTTTAAAATTATGAATACTGTATATATTATCGGCATTTTGTTAAAACTTTTTTTTAAAAAAGTAATTGCCCGGGATCATTTTAGGAGCCACTGGGATCCATAAATGGACCTTAAGCAATTTATTTTTTATCGTTAAAACCTACCCTTCACAAAATCTTTAAAACAGAGTATTTTTAATGATAGTTAAACGAATAATTCACAAAATAGATAATTCTTTAAATTTGACACTTCACAAAACTTTTCGAGAATCGCAGTAAAAGACGTATTTAATTCATAATTTCAAGATTAAAATATCTTTAAAAAAAAAAAACACGGTTCTTGTATTTGTTTTCTTCACAAGAAATTATTTCCCCCTATTTATAAAGTAGGCTTTCCACAAAATGCCTGCTGACAGTACGCAAACAAATTATTTCTACAATGGCGTTTCTAAATACAAACGAAGAACGTGCTTGGTAGTGGCCGTGACGGATCCATTCTTCAAGATCTCTCTCTACAAGTCTCTTCTTTTATGTCAAAAAAACTTTCACTATCGGTTGGAGGAGGCATTTTAGAAACAGTCGTTGTGGGAAATGGCACACACTTTTCAAATGTGGAGGAAACAAATAACCATAATTCCGGATGAATAAGAAAGTGTGATCCTCAAGAATTGGTTCTCTACTGTTTTTGAGCTGAGCAAAGTTCTTTAGATGAGATGCGAAAAAAAGTGAATGTAGAGATTTTATTATAAACTAACTATATTACGAGGGAATCCTGACTTTGCGAAAAGCTTACTCATAACTTTTTGAATAAGAGAAAAGGAAATTTTGTTTTTGTAAAGAAAAAAACAACATGAAACCATGTCTTGGCTCCCTTTTTTAAACGAAAAATTTTGTGATGGGTCTTATTTTGACAAGAAACTATTTTGCGAAGGGTTTCATGCGTTTTAAAGAGACAATGCGTTTGTGAAGGGATTGCACCGAAACTTCGCCTAAAATAACACCTGTATATAGTATGAAATTTCAAAACCGCTGAGTATGAAATAAACGTTATAGTGGTCCGTCAAGAGATTGTATTGCTATTTTAATATTAAAACGTATTCAAATATATTTTTACATTTTAAGCAAAAAGTAGAAAAGTTACGAAATAACCATTTCTTCATAGACAAAAAGAATACTTCAATGGATGTATTATGGCTAAAATTGCAATGGTGAGTCGGGCGAAGAATATATTTGAAAAATTGACAAAGATATCGTAAGGTATGGAACAAGTTTTATAGCTGATAGTTTCTCAAGACACTAAGACACGTTTATATGTTTTATAAAGAAGTACAAAATAGTTCAACTGATTTTCAATTAAAATTTAACTGCGTATGTGTATTGGATAAAAGTATTACCACATGAAAACGTTCAAATTTTTAAATCGATAGTTTCTGGAGGTTATACAATAGCAGAATTTAATATCAGATATTTCATTTAAATTATTGCTATTTAATGCTATTTTTTTTTCATTCAAGAAATTCTCTCAGGTGAAAATGCAATGAACGAAAAATTTTGCGTGGAAAGCTCATAAAATTATATCTCGGGTTTTTCATTATGAAAATTAGGCATTCATCAATATTGCATTGAACTAAACTTTGCTTCAATTTCACCCATACTTACTCAAAAAAAAAAGAAGAAAAAAAAAAAAAAGAAACAGAAAAAAATTTCATAAAAAAAAGTCAAACATTTTTAAATGTCCTCTAATACATCACTTTAATGACAGCGATATTTTATAACACGTAACTGGGCCAGATAACATTTAACTCGCACCCATTAGATAAAGGAACTTTATTTATTAGGAAATAATAAGAAAAAGTAACCTTATTTTTAATTTCTTATGGAACGTCATGCATCGTGCGTTTTAAAAATCAATGTTGATTTACGTGGAATAAAAGAAGACGTGTGAAAATAGGAGGAAACTGGAGCGGTAAAAAATAATGGACTAAAAAATAAATTGAAAAATATATCTGTAGTATTTGAAACAAGATTTAATGAAGCATAACTAATCTACTTCTAATTGATATTTTATTTTCCCAAAATGAGTTTAATTATATTAGATTTTTTCGTCGGCAAATCTCATGGAAACCATCGTGTAAAATTTCAATAGGGTATAACAATTTAAATGCCTTTACACTTGAGAAATAATTTTAAACTTTAGATACCGTAAAGAAATGGCTTTATAACGGATAAATGAATTTTATTTGAAATATTATTAAGCTTTAAAAGAAATTTTTTTAATTTAGCACGATTTTTCAACCAATTAACGAATTATTCTCCATTTTCTGCAAATGTTTAGGGGATTATCATTTTAAATATAAAAAATTTCAATCACAAACGTTTTTCATTCTAACAAAACTTTTTTCCTTTATTAACTTTTGCGCCATTTTCAGAATGAACCAAGAGGGGCTATACTTGACCTCGAATAACTCTTGCAAACTCACACAAGTTGTTCGCAGTAGTCATAAAATATAGAATATTATTTCATACGAAGGTCCTTCAAAAAACAGAAACCCATTCAGGAATATGCAATATTTTGAAAAAAGCTCCTTAAGGGTAGATTTTACACCCTATCCTTTTACATCTATAGTGAACATCAAAAAACGTGTTTCAGTTAAAATCATTTCTTTGAAATTGATTCAATATTTACAACTCAAAAGTGGTGATTGGAGCAATAAATCACTTAGCCAATATCAGTTTAATATCTGCTTACCAAAATATAATTTTTTAATTAAAATTATAAATGAATATTCAGAAAATAACAACTCAACTTTTTTCATTTAAATCAAATGAGATAGACTTTCATTTATACAAAATATAGGGAAACTATAGTTTAGATCCGGTATCGATTTTTTGACTTACATTTCTCTAAAATGCATCGCATGTATCACACTCCCTGTATAATCATCATAAAGAACAAATAAATCTGACTCATCGGTCGCGTCTTGCTTCCGACTTTCCACATAACTCAGATAAACGCTCTCTTTTATGCCTCTTTTTTTCTTTTCTTTGCTTTTCATACGTTTTTGAGTAGAATTTGACCAAAGAGGAAAAATATTTCTCACGCATTTAAAAATAGAATGAATTCATGGAGTCTTCCTCTATCGGGCCTCTTTGCTATCGTCTTTCAAGCAGACAAGAAGGGTTGTTATTAAAGTATTATATTTTCTTAGAAAACAAATGACTTGCGCTTAAGATTTTATTAGATTTTTTTTTTTTTTTTTTATACTTTGAGTACAAAAAATGATAGCTGTTTTTAGGCTTACGAATGTGGATAAATTTGATTATGAATTTTAGTACAATTGAATCGATTCGAAAAAATATATTTGAACCTTAAAGTTTGATTTGCCTCACCAAAAAATTATTGATATAAAATTTACTATTTAGGAAATGAAATTTATTAAGATTTGTATAGATTACTGTGAATGACAGAAATGGGTGGTTGCTGACTTCCACCGGTGAATATTGACAATCACATATTCGCTTTGGTAAATATATACTAGGTCGAGTGAAGTAACCCTGAGCGGTATACATTTGCCCGGTACGCCAAACATAAATGTTTTTTAAGGTCAAGTGCCACTGACCGGTATACCTTACCCTGATGTTTTTTTTTTTAAAAGTGCTTCTGGCTAGTACGCATTTAACCGGTACTCCGAACATTTATGTTTCTTCTAATCTATCCTTAGCAGATATTAAAATTTCTAATAAATATAATGATATCAACGAATACATTAATATCAAATCGGATATAACAAATATTTCTGACCGATGTGATGGTTGACATTCTCTTGATTTCGGTCATTCATGGTAAAATATTTATAAAAATTGTGATGTTGTCCTTTTATGTTCGTGTGTGATAAAGTAACTGAAGAGTATTTTTATGAAACCGTGATACGGGCATGCGCAGTAAGTATAGATCTGAACACAGTAAAAGCCCAGAAATCTTCCGAGAAAAATATAGTTTCTACAGTACTCTTTTATTTATGTCTTTACAACCAGTGCTAAGCAGCCGACACAATTTTAGGTCATCCATATTTAGTTCCGTGGCAATGTAATTTTGAATCCAACCCAGAAGACAATGGAACTCTTGGATAAAACAGTGAGATATTAGAGCCATCACGGAGGACTTTTCATTAGAATGAACCTTCATTTGCGTTACATGGAGGGGAAAAGGAAGGAAACCTAACATGGTTTGCCCGTTGTTAAGGGGATTCTAACCCGTGATTAAGGAGGACGTCAGCACTGCAGTCGATGCAAGCCGGAAATAGAACTCCATTCATCGCTGAGATTCGAACAGCAGGGGTCTTCTGATTAGGACTCCTTCACTTTTTTCACATTTTCTTTATTTATTCTTTTATTAGTATCGTGGAAATGGTACAAACGTATAAAACGTCTTGCAAATATTAGAAAAATATATTTATAGATAGCTCAGATTGTAACATATCCTTTTATTAAGGGAAAATATTAACTAAAACGAGATGAAATATCCCCTGTATTTATCACAAATGAGTCGCCACTTTTTTTCTTTTTTTAAATATTCCATGGCATATCACTGTTACACATCGACACATTAAGTTACAATCTCTTTAATATACAGTAGGAAACAAAGTGAAAAACATTGCAGGGTTGCAAATTATAGTTTAACCAAAAACCTTTTTGTTTAATACCTATCATCAAAATATATGGGTATAACATTTTTTTAACCATACCTACCTTTGTAGTTTTAATAAAATTAAATTACGTCCAGTTTATGGTAGTCAAAACTTTAAGCCGTACAGTTGCATTCCTCTTTTATACAATATTTTTTCCTCATCTTCAAGCTCAACCCTTAGCTTTTGACAACTTAAACCAGTTTGTGAGTCAAAAAGCAAACTCTAATATAGTACTACATTAAAATAAATTGTTCTTATAAATAAGCTAAAATATAAATGGTCAATAGTGTGCAAACTCTAAACATAATGTTATGACTAGATGAAAATAAGGTTCGCTCAGTTTTTAAAATTATGAATCAGTAACAGCACCGTTTTTCAAACGAAAAGAGATGTGCCAGTCTTTTCTAAAAATAATTAGAAATAAAACTCAGTTTAAAAAAAAATAAAATAATAACAAATGATACGTCCTTTTCATAACTGCTATGAGTTTGCAACAATTTTTCAAGGCTACTAAATAAAGTTCAGCCTATATTTATTCAGCACAGTTCTATGCAGATTCAGAAAAATGCGCAAAACCATGTAAAAAATGCCACAATTTTAAGAAAATGAGAACATTTGTGATCTAATATTTCAATGCTTAAATTACTCCAACCTCGCATTATCTGGACTGTTAAAAATTTGCAAAACTTGAGAATTATTCATTGACTTTCAAGAATTTCTCATCAAGGGAGAAAAAATCTCGCCAAATTGGGGTAAAAAGTAATTTTAAAATATTTAAATTCTTTGACAATTCTTTTGAGCAAGATTATTTAGTTTGAAATTATCGCTTTGCTTCATGTGGATATATAGCACTTAAATTGTAGCTCTTTTATTATCCTTGAGGAAAAAAAAATTTCAAAAAAACTCAAACTATTTTGTGAAGGAATTGACTCAGATTTTTTCTTCAATGAACTCAAATTAAAATTGAAGAAAGCAAAAGATGATTTTTAGCAGACACTCATTTGTTTTTCGCAGACTTATACTGGTTTCTTTGCTTTTTAAACAACCAGATTTTACCGTAAACTTAATGACGGTCAAAAATTAGTTCTATAATAATAAAGGTCAAATAGCAATAAATAAATGGAAATTGATTCATTCATACCACCAATAATTATTTCATAAAATTCCACGTGTATTTTCTCGAAGAAGAGATTTGTCGGAAAATTATTCACAGGAATATAATTTTGACAATGATTTTAAAATAACAAAAGAAAAACAATTAAAGTGAGAACATTGGTCAGTGTTCGCAGTTATTTACATAGAGAACGAAAATAAATAAAACTTTTTACAAAATATCCACAGAAATAATGCAGTCTACATGGAATCATCTTTTATTTACTTTTAAAAAGAATGGTTTTCTTTAATAAAACTTATTTTTTTAAAAAAGGAGTATTCTAAACATTACTCCAAATATAACATTTTTAGTACTAATTTTTAGAAGGTTGTCATCCTCAACAAACTTTTAAGTACACCAGAAACTGAACATCAATAATACGACTGAATTTGCATCCATCTTTTAGCTGCGGTTTTTCAAATTAAAAAAAATGGATTTTTTTAAAATAATAATTAACTGCCGAATTACAGTAGAAAGTAGCGAAAACCATGCTCGTTGTTTGCGGGAGGGGGGGGGGGACACATTCCCTATTTAATCATTAAAATTCTCTAAATGCCCTCTCAATATTTCAATATTTTTATGAATCATCAAAGATAAAAGATTCATCAAAATTTAAAATTTAGAAAGAGATAAAAACGATAAATCTTTCTGCAATTATGTCGCAGAAATAAGATTTTTTTCCTTATGAGTGAAATTTAGAGAGCAATTGTGACTGCGTAATTTAATCTCGTCCCTTTTAATAATTAGAACCCCGTGACACCCATGGTAAAAATCGTCCAAATGCATGTTTACAATTTTTTAAGATGGTTATTAAATCAATTATTACTTAATTATGATAAAGATTTTTGATAACTCTTGCCATGTAACTAAGGCGCTTTGATAGCGAAATTTTGACATCTTTTTAAATAGTTCAATTTTAATGGAAGACCTACAAACAATGCTAGTTAGGAAGTATAAATAACCGTTTCTTGAAAAATGTGAGCAAAATATTTAACTAGAAAACTAAAATTTTGACTTGAACTTTGTATTGGATGGCATCGAAAGCTATAATCTTTTTCTGATCGCTAAAATAAGCAGAATTTATCGGCATCACCTATTATATTTATCACCTGTTAGAATATATCGTCAGTCAAATTTCTAACCAGATAAAAGTAACTCTATCTCTGTACTTGAAGACAATGAATAAGTTTCTATTGATTTTTGACAAAATCTATCCTACCTGAATGGAAATTATAATCAATAAAATTCTGAATATTCTATTCAAAATTGCAGAAGAGAATAAGCTGTGCTTAAAGGAAAATTACAATTGTTTCATAAAAGATGAAAACAAATTTTATATCAAATCGAAATTTTGGCAACTTCCCTAGAAAAAATAAGTTTCAAAAAATGGAATCAAAAAGAAAGAAATTATAAAAATTTTAACAGCGTTTTGCAAGTGGGCCAAAATGGAGAAAATAATTGAATACACATGTAAAAGTAATAATTCAAACAATGGAATAAAGTAGAAAAATTTTATACTTTCATCATAGTTCATTCTTTTACAACAACTTTCAAAAATTAAATTAATTTTATAAGGTAAATGTGGCATTAGTATTTGGCCGTAAAAGTAAATTCAAAACAGCAGGTTCGAAACAATTTTCTAATATTATGTTTAGATATTTGCTCTTTATTCTTTGCTTTCATCTCTGAAAAAGAACACTTAAGAACGCCACAGGAAATTACGAACTAGTTTTTTCCTTAAAGTCTCCATACTTCACAATCAACTTGTTTGTTCAGCTTTTTACTTCGAAAGATTGGAAAGGCCAACCATAAAAAATATCACCTGTGTTATAAAGTGAAAAGAAATGGTTATAATTCAATTTCGCTCGAGTTCTATTGTCTAGTTTCAACAGCCTTGACAACAAAATCTTGCCCTCAGTTGAACATTTGAATTTGAATCGAAATGCTTTTTAATCACCATCGCGAATGGGATTCGTTAGGGTCGCCCATATTTTTTTTCACATTTCTTTATGAGAAGTTGAATTCATTCATAAAAGGCTGAAACGACAATAAATTAATTTTAAAAAAATGGCTTCAGCCTATTGAACCATAAGTTCGGAAAAGGTGTACACCTAAAGGCGGTGCGTGGGAATGAACCGAAGAATAGTAATTAAAATTCTTTGGATAAAATAATTAAACTCTTGTTTTGTTCAGAATTAATAGCTTGTCTTATGAATGACTTATTTTGGGTGCATATCTAAATCACGAACAAATATTTAGTTGTTATGCCCATTATTGCGGGTAATAAAGTGGGTAGAAATCGTCAAAAAAGAAATATACATTAAAAAGGAGCTTTATTCACGAAAAAAAAAATTATGCAAATGTGAGGTTCCAAACTGCATTTTTAATAACTCATGAAGGAGGATTCTTGCAAGTGTTGCCCCAAACCATTATAACTCTCAGATCTTTACAGAAGCTTTGATAACAATTATAGATATCAATTTTTACGATCAAAATTTGAGACCGTTTTTCGACTGACTGAAATTCTCAGTTAAAGCTGTGTTTGATAACGATTGTTAATCCTATGAACTAAACAGTCGTCCAGCTTCTGTCCTAATCTCCGGAAGGCGCGAGTTAACCAGAACGTTACTATATAATAAGTGCTATATATAGGAAAATAAATATACAAGGGTTATTCCGTCAGATCTACTCATTATTTTTTTGATATATAACAAGGTTTTACTGAACGGAAGGAAAAAAAAATCCACAAAAATAGTGGAAGATATAAAACTATGAATTAAAAACGTCAATTGTATTGAGTTTTAGGAAGGGTCCGTTTTTGTGATAAAATATTTTGTTTCATATTTACGAGAACTTATTTAGTGAAGGGTCTGTCTTAACGACACACAATTTTATAATAGTTATATATTTTATATAGTTTTCGTCCTAAAGATAATAATTTTAGGAAAAGTCTGCTAAGAGATTATTCTCCTCTTCTCAACAGCCGGTCAGGTGGCCGAGTGGTTTGTGTGCCTGACTGCGACTACAATGGCTGCGTGTTCGAATACCGCTCAGGGCATAGATATTTTTATCTCTGTGTTGTCCTCTATTGTGTGTGAATGTGGCCCACCCAATAAACGGGTATCTGTGGCAGGGTCGCCTCCGTGACTCTAGTCACAAGGTGCTCATCGGGCAACTTAAAATGAGCAACACTTCGGACACCTTCCATGGCGAAGAACGATAAGTAAGGTTCCTACAGTTAAAAAAAAAATATATATATATATCTTGTCAACTAACGAGGTGACGAAGAAGAAACATCCTCAATATGCCTTGAATTTTCTTAATTTTCACACATTAACTGATGACTAAGACCCGGATTTTGATGACATTTGCATTTTTTTGCATTTTTTGCATTTTTGGACATTTTTTGTCCTTTAGAGCATTTTTTTAGATTCATAGGGCATTTTTCTTTAAATTTTGGGGCACATTTTGCATTTTAAAGCATTTTTTAAATTTTTTGTTAATTTTTTCCAATTTTTATTATTTTTTATCATTTTTCATTATTGCACTGGCTTCCAAACAATGAAGAAAATCTCTAGGATATTAACAGGTGAAGCAACATCTTTTCAAATTGAAGAAGAATTGTCAGTAAGTGAGACCGTCTTTTTCAAGTACGCACCAATAACATCAGTAGACGTTGAAAGAAGCTTCTTCAGGTATAAAAATTAACTTTCAGACAAGAAACGCTCGTTTACATTTCAAAATATTAAAAAAAAATTAATAATCCAATGTAATTCTGATATTTAGTAATATTATGAGATGGAAGTTGTTATATTCATTAAAGTTTCTATACAAAATGAAAATGTTTTGGAGTCAATATATTTTCCTTTTTTTTTTGTTATTTTAGGATATAAAACATATTTTTCAAACTTTAATGAACGTAGATCAAGTATTGCATTGCTTTATATTTTTTGAAATGACTCATAATAATTTTAAAGAGTAAAAAATTGTTTTAGTTCAATATTTTTACTTTATTTAAGTCATTTCATAAGGCGTTTTTAGCGCAATTTTCGCATTTTAAGGGCATTTTTTGCATTTTTAAGGGCATTTTTTGCACTTTTAAAGGGCATTTTTTGCACTTTTTAAGGGCATTAATTGAGATTTTTTAGGTCATCAAAATCCGGGCTCTACTGATGACTATTTTGGTAGTATCTTTCGATGCCTGCAAAATACAAAACCGTCATTCAGTCAGAATTAGAGACAAATATTTTAGATTGTCTAATGATTTTTATACAATTTGATACTCAACAGTTTTAGAAAAGTAATTAAGTATATCTGTTTTTAGATGTATGATAAAAAAAAAAACTTTATTTTGTGTGTGTAATTAACGTTAAAGTTTTAGCCACAAACAAATCTGTTTTCATCAGTTTAAACTGTAATAAAATTAAATTTAAAAAAAAATCTAAACAACTGACGGATGCGTAGTTTTAAATTACATATAACATAAAAACATAAATCACCTAACTTTATTCTTTTAAAAATTGAGGGAAAATTCTTAAACGTTTTAATAAATATAAAAAGCTAATGTAATAAATGAACCCTTTTTTTAAAAAATATTGTGCTGTCGAAAAGTTTGTTAAGTATCAAATCTAAAATTTAACGTAAAATGGCGAGGTTTAGAGGCTTCTTGACTTAACAACCCCTGATAAATAATGTTTTAAGACCCTTCCAATACTGAAACTCTTGCACCAGGAGTCGCGGTGGCTCAGGGGACAGAGCCTTCCAATGAGGTAAACTGGGTTCGAATCTCAGTGATGCCTGGTCGATTCGAATTCTGTACCCGGCTCGCACTGACCACAGTGCTGATGTAAAATATTCTTAGTGGTAGACAAATCATGGGTTTGAGTTCCCTTGCCATCAAGCTAACCAAGGGAGGTTTTCCTCTCCCTGTAACGCAAATGCTGGTTAGTTCCAACAAAAAATCCTCCACGAAGGCAACTTCTCCCAATACTTAATCCAAGAGTACCCTTGTCTTCTGGATTGGGTTCAAAATTACAAAGGCTACGGAGTTAAACATTGGTAATAGTAAACTGAAAATCCAGTCGACTGCTCAACGACGGTTATAAAAAAAAAACCTTGCACCAATCTGAACTTCATCTAATTAGATTTTTTGCTCTTCAATTTCTAAATTTTTTTTTATTCTTAAGAGTCTAAGAAATGGGGGAAAAAATCTCATGAAAATTTCTGATTTATTAGATAACGTCCAGACTAAAAATGATCTCCGTTTCTTAAAACCAAAATAATTTTTTTAAACTAATCTTACTGTAAATCTAAAATAAAATTCAACATTTTTTTTTTTTTTGTTATATCAAAACGACTTATTTAATAAACAATAAATATCAATAATAGATATAAAGGTATCGTTCAAGATATTTTCACTCACACAAATTCATTTCCCCCACCATTAACTGATGACAATAGATACTTCATTTTCTAACAGAAAAGATAAAACTTTTCTTTGATTATCATTTCATGGGCGTTAGCCGAAGTCACAATTGAAAAATAACATTCTTTTTTAAACGCGCAACTTCCTCCCATATGTCATTTCCAATTTCCTGAATATTTGAATCAGTTTCTTCAACGATTTGGAAAAAAAAAAAAAAAAAAAAAACTCCTGTATTTAAAAAAAAAAAAAAACGCTTTCTTAATGGTCAAGATGGGTGGACATATGAAGGAGGCGTGGGAAACACACCCCTAAATGGCTATTCAGAACATCTTTTGTCTTGTGATTGCAAAAGCCGAAACACTATTTGCATGAGGAGAAGAAGTTGCGAAAATCCGTAATGGAGCTGTCCAAAATGCATCACCGATCTTAGATGAAAGCATTGTTTGAACTTGTTTACTTTATCATCTTTTGAAGGATGAATAGCCGAACATGTCCGAGGTTTTCGAAAGTAATTTATATATTTGTTTTAAAATATGTAGATTAAGAGCAACTAAGTTCGTCCATTTTACAATACTCTATTTGCAATTTAATATCAATGGCGCATTATGGGAAACATTTAGATGACTGATACATTTGTATTCCTTTGTTACAATACATATGCTAATTGCATTGAATACAGTTATGGACAGATTTATTAAGGGAAGAACACAACATGGTTTACCTTTTGAATATCGTAATAAGGAAGAAAAATCTGCATAAAACAACAATTCAATACTATAATGTTAAGATGCCAAAAGAACGAAACAAATCTTTACATTTATTTATTTTAATGATCTTTATTTATTAATGATGTTGCAATCCAAAAGCATTGTTTACCTCAACATGACTTTAAAAAAAAAAAAAAAAAAAGCAATTAGTTTAAAAATTGTAGAGCAATTATATGTTTTTCTATTTTGCAATATACTGCTTACAATTTAATGGCACAAAGACAATGTATACCATTTTATGGATATTTGTTAACATTTTAAGGAGATTTCTGAGCCGTGGACTCAACACAATTTTTTTCTCTTTAAAATTGATCTTTTGCAAAAAGGCAAATATAACCCCCCGATTATTTTTTTTCTTCTTACACGAACTAAGATCATTGGACACAACTCTGCCTTTCAGTTCAGTTTCTTCAGGAAGAAGCTTTTTAGAAATAGTCAATACAACATAATAATTCATAAGCCTTGATGGTTTGTCACATTTCTAATTCTATAAATGTCTAAAACAACGTTTAAGAAAAAAATCATAAATTCTTTAGCCTTTTTTTATGCATATATTTATTTTAATAACTTTGAACGGCTAGTATTTTTATTTTTATTTTTAGTAATACATTTCTATTATCATAACCTCTTAGTCATCCCAAACATCCCTATGGACCATTGCATTGAAAACATATCTTACGCTAATTTATATGAAAACGACTGAAATCTAAATTAAGTGTCGACATAAAAACAAATTCAACCTATCTCAACGCAGTTTAAATAAAATACTTAACTTAATATCATTTTTGTTATCTATCTTTAAAAATGCGAAAACAAATAATGATTTCATTCACACGTGTTTTTTAAAGTTCGACCTGAAATCCATTTTTAAGTACAGCTAATATTGAATGAAACATATTTCAAAATCAAATCAGACATTTTACAAATTATTTATATCAAATCTGAAGTTAATTATATTTTAATTATTCCCTTTTGAATGATTAACAAATTAGAAAGGTACATCCATTCTGCAAATTTAATTCATTTAGAAGTTCCTTATGAAACAGGTTAAAAAAGTGAATACACATTTAAATACATTAAAATTCTCGAATAAAGAAATGCACGTTTAAGTTATATATCAGCCTCTTAAGAGACATTTTTTAAATTCATACAAAAATCGTAACAACGTAAGGCAATCGTAAAAAGAGTTAAAAATAAAGAACATTTAATGACATAACTTATATAATAGCGATGATTATAGGTTGAAATTAGAAATTTAAATAATTCTTCGATGTCAACAGTTTAAAAATTTTAATTTGCACTTAACATTAATTTCGTCTCCAGTTTTTTTTTTTTATTTTTTTAAACTAAAGTTAACGAGTAAGTTTTTAAAGTTTTTAAAAGACAGTGCCTTTTTTTTTTTTAACTATGGAATAATTCCATTATACGAAAAAAATATTTCATAAGCATTTTATAGGTAAATGGAATTGAAAGATACATTAGTTTGTTATTTGTGTTTGCCACTGGTTGTGTTTGTTGAAAGATTTTCATCTGTGTTTGTCACCTGTTTTTATTTTGTCCCTACAAAAATGTCCCTTTACTTTCACTCACTCTCAATTGAATTAAACACATGTTGTTCTGAATTTACCTCCTAAGATGGAAAAAAACAATAAAAATCGTTCCTATTCCCTCTTATATAACTAGTATCAGCGTGTCATACAGGGTTGCGTAATGATTCAGAAACTTCTCTTTTATAATTTAATGATGAAACAAAAATTAACTGTTGCGCAGGAAGTCCAGATTTTGTTGATTATAGAAAAAAAGGAAACAATCATTCAATGTTTGATACGCTAAAATTCTCGGTTGTCCTTCCCTTCGAGATCTTCCTGTTCCGAAGATCGGGACACGGATGACCGACAGACCGACCGAGGTTTTTAATCCCCCCTCATGGAAGGAAGGTCATTTCATTCTACCCACCCCCTCTATTTTTATGATGCAAAGGTAGAAAATAAAATGCATCATCTCACGAGAAACTATGTAAACGAATCATCCACACAAGGTCGATTCACTCTCGGTACAATTCTTTAATACCGAGAGATGAACTTTCTCGCCCTCATTTGGACACGGTCCGGTACCTTTTTCGAAGGAGCCTTCATTTTGAAAATTATTCTATTGTTCGGGAGCGTCACAGGAATGATGTTTACTAAACCTTATCTTAGAAGCACATAGTAACAAGGTGGAACTGCTTTAATCATACCTATTCTTATAAACTATAAATAATTCTCGGTGAAATTGGCGGTTATTTATTACGTTTTTTTTAATTTTAGTTTTGACCCAGAGAATGGAAGAAAAAAAAAACCACTTATTCTAGTGCACCCATCATAACGTGTTGTAAAGACAAGCTTATAGAGCCCATAGTGAACATTTTCAAACTTGCTATTTCAGAAATTTTTCAATTCTCTTTATTTTTAGGTAAAGCTATATTCATATTTTCACAAGAACCTTCAGAAAGCACGAAATATTTATCATGCTATTCTGAACAGTCTACAATGAAGTTCAACAGAAAGTAACAACCGAATTTTGACAATTCAGCTTAGTGAAAAAAATTTTTTTTCTTCGTCTTCTTCCCTTTACGATGAAAACGACTGCCGATTGAAACTTTTGTAAACATGTCTAGTCAAATATGCAAAACAAATAGAAATGCTAAATAATTAACACACACATAACTCTTTAACACATTAATGTTTAAAAATTCATTAAAAAAAATTATTCAAAGCAGATTATTTGATGAAAAAATACAAATTTATTACTTTCAAATTTTTTGTATAATATTAGATTACTTCACAAAAGCAATCTAAGAGCATTCAATTAAAAGTTTAAAAAAATTTTATAAATTATGCTTAAAAAAACGTTAAATAATCGATGAAAGTTAATAAATTTCTATTGTAAAATAACTTACGAATTATTTCAAGGAAAATGTACGTTTCAATCAAAATACAATATCCATAAAACTTTTTGCATTGTGATACAATAACTCTTCTTTAGATTACGCTTAACCCACCAAAATGATAGATCGTTAAAAACATTAAATACTATTCAACGATTTCACTCCAAGTAATTTCAATTTCGTGATATAAATCTGTAAACATTCTCATTTCACGAACAATAGAATCACATTGCTCCATAATTATCAATTTGCGAGGAAAGAAATACAAAGAAACTATTATATCATCCGGAAATAGAACTCCTACAACTAAACGAGCATCATATAAAAGAAAAAGCGACATTAATTTTTTTTTTTTTTTAATCATCTCCCACGCGAAGTATAGCGGATTCACCATTTTGATATTAAAGCTAAAACAAGGAAAACTTTATGACCGAAACCCTTTCACAGGCCTCCAGCAGCTACTGGCATTTGCAGTATTGTATAAAATAGCAATTACATTTCCCGATCAAAAATAATAGATACATTTTTTTTTTTTTTCAATAGCGGGAAAAATAAGAGATTCACGCATGGTTGGCTACCAGTCTTATAGTAATGAGACTTTCCACCCGCAGCAACTTTTCGATAGAAAGTGTTTCATTATTCTGTAATTTGTATCATTTAAATTGTGAGAAATCGTTATACAACCACAAGGCAAATTTTAGTTTGTAGTTTAAACTGAAATAGTTTTACTACAATTGCTTCAATGAAGCTATCTTTTGATGCCACTGTTTAAATTGCGAATAGCTGACATTCTACTGACGCGAACAAATTTAATTTTTTTCCATCAGTAAAAAATAATGGCCTTTTCAATAGTTAAATCTACACTAAGATCACATCAGTCGATGAATCAGAGGAATAATTTTATTTGCCTTAAGAGACAAAACGATGTACAGTGAGCAAAATACAAAACGGACTTCCCCGGATAACTTTTGATCTAATGATCGGATCTCTACGTTATACGGTTTCTCGTTCAAAAAAGTATTTAAAAAATTCGATTTATCAGGTTCTATTTGACCGGCTTTACTCAAATTTTGTATTTTGTCGTCATGTAAAATATATTCTTTAAAATGGTATATCTTATAATTCAAAATTTTTTCGACTCGTACTGAAATAATGTGACCTAAGATTGCGGCTACCCTTTATATTTTGAGGATCAGTGGGGGGGGGAGGTCTTTTTCTTCAGATAAAGTACGTTTTTGCGTCTGATTTCGTAACTTAAAATATAGTCTGCACTAATTAGTTAGCATAGTTGAGATTACCACCTCGAAACATTAAGAGTCAGCCCTAGCACGTGAAGATCCTATCATTAGATCAAAGGTTATTAAGGATGGTCCGTTTTACATTTTGTGCACTGTACATTTTTCAAAGCAAATGGAATGAGTTTTTATGTTCTATTTCTCCACAGTTTCGAAACAACGCTAATATTATAACTTTATTCAAACATTTATTGAATCACTTTCAAGTTTTTATTTTTTTCCGCTTTCGAAGAGTCAGAATATGAGTCTCATATATCAGAATGTTTCGGTACATGCGTTGTTATCATACAGCATTTAAGGCAGATATGAAAATAATTAAAAAAGTCGTGAAATAAAGCTTTACAGCACTTTGACAAAACAAAGTTTAACTAGACAAAATCTATCGTTAAGTTGTTTCACGAAAAGTTGCCCAGCAATATTTAGGAAGAATTGTCGGCAACGAAACATTGCAACAAAAGCGCTTGCTTTTAACAACTATATATATACAGGAGTCTATCTAGGTTTTTCTGAGAGGTACCTATTTTGTGAAAATTTAGACATAATTTGTGAAAATTTAGGCATAATTTGTGAAAATTAAAAATTATATTAAAACGTAAATACAAAATGGTAACGATTAGATTTATCGTTTCTTACAAGATACAAAAATATAAAAAAATTTAAGAAAATTTCCTAAAGTTGAATTTGTGAAGGTACGGCTAAACGGTAGTAAATTTGGGGGCCTGGACAGACACCTGATCATATATATATATATATATATATATATATATATATATATATATTGTTAAAAGCATTTGTTATATAGATTTATGGATTGAGAATTTTTATTAAAGAATTTAAAAATTAAAATGAGAATTGTAGTTTTCATTTTAAAAGTTGGCGTATAGTAGAAAGAAAAAGACTGGAAGCAATAAGATACTCTTAAAAAAGGTTCTGCGGTAAATTTTCTACAAACAAAAAACAAAACATTCTATTAAACTAAACTATAATAGAATTTAGTCCAAGACCAGAACTATATTTCCAATGCATCTCTCTAATCAACTCATAATTTTGTGAAAAGAACGCCTTAAAAAATCATTAAAAAACAATAGTCTATTTAGAATTTATAAAAAATCTACTCATAATTTTGTGAATCTAAAATTGCCGCACAATCGGATTCTTCCTTCTGTAAAAATACAATTCTTCTTTGAAGATCCCGTTTCTCAAGGAATCTTAAAACTTTGAATAAAAGATTCCGGCCACTCTGTTTTTTCGAATAAAGAAAATCATTTTGCGATCGTCCGCTTTTTTGAAATTATTGTAAATATCTTGTGAAGCATTCCTTTTTACGATAAAATATTTGTGAAGGATTCATTTTTATGATAAACTATTATATAAGGGCCTATCCTTGAAATCAAATATGTTGAGAAGCGTCCGCTTACACGATAAACTATCTCGTGAAGTGTCCTTTTTTTAGAATAAAATAACTTGCTAAGGGTCTTAATTTACCGTAAATTATTTTAGCAAAAGATCCGTTTTTTGATTGAAAAAAAAAATATATAAAGATTCGTAAACAAACCCAAGTTATTTCTAAAGTGGTCCAAAGGTCGCTTAAAATTTTTTTCTTAAAACACAATCACTCATTGATTTGTTTACAAAACATGATTGAAATGAAGATATTACCTTGCACAAGCGAAACGATCATTAGGTGATTAAAATTAAGTTTTTATCAATACATTCACGATAATCATAATAATGTGATAAAATTATAAAACAACATTATAAATATTTTAAGTACAAAGTACTCTTATTAATTTACAAAAATAGTAGTTATATGCAGGCGAAAAAAAGTACTAATGGTTAAAAAAAAACAATGTTATTGTCGTAAAACACTTTGGGGACCCTTTACTATATTAGTTAGACTAGAACAAAATAAAAGTTCTCTATTAGATAATTTAAAGTTTTATTTATAAACATTTAGGACGCTATTAAATTTTTTCACACTCGTTCCCTCGAAAAAAGAAAAAAAAAAAAAAAAAAAACTGCATATGCTACTTGCAACTAAAAATTAAAAACTTTCAGCTATAATTCACGGAACTCGAAAAAAAAAAAAAGGTAATCATTATAACGTGTTTTACGAAGCAGATAAATGCATGAAATCGATGTTTCATATGAATATGGAAAGCAAAGACAAATCCCATCGATATACACGTAAATTTTAAATCACATGATTGCGTAAGTGATTCATTAAAAAGAAAACGATGCGGTATCTGCAATGATTACCAAAATGAGTAATTGTAACTGAGTCACTAGATTTTAAAGGTTGATCAGTTAATCTAATCTAAATACACGGTTAAATATAACAAGCATTAAAATTACCTTCAGAAATGAAACATCAAAATGTTTGACTGACGATAGTGAGTTTCTCATTCTTTGTTTTTAATAACAAATCAAACTTTGAATGAAAAAAAAAAAAAAACCGGAAATTTAATTTTCTAAAAAAAAAAAGAATCATTAAGAGTAATTCCCCATTCGATAAACGAAGTGTTGCGAATCAAAGATAGCACTCGTGGATAGGAAAAATCTTATCTCATCTCAATTAAAATGCTGTATTTAGACTTATAGTCAACTATCAATACATACATAATTATTAGTAAATAGTCTTACTATTTTAGAATAAAGTTTTCTACTTTTTAGAACCTATTTAGCTCCGAACTTCTTATCTCGACATTTTTTTAGCGTTCCTTCAACTTTCAGATATCGAGAGTCTCAAAACAATCTGAAAAGAAAAATATTGGAGTGAAACAGCCCGTAAAAACCAGGCATTTTATAGAGCCTCTTCGTTTTTTTCTTCTTAATTGTCAATAAGAATGAATTTTAACAAAGGTACTATACGTTAAAAATCGAAGTTATATGTAAACCATTACACGGATAGATGAACTAAGAACTTAAGAATTTGGTAATAAACACAATAAGAAACAACAACTTTAAAATTAGATTTATATTTACACTTAAAAATTCAAAATACACACTATCATTATGCAACGCATACTGAACGTCAATATCATTCAATTCGTTTATTTGAATGCCTATTAATGAAGTACGGTCGTAATGAAAGAAGAAATGTAAAAGAAATTCGTAAACAAATATTAAAATTATCTTTGTTTTCAACTCAAAACAATTTTTCAAATAAGGAATTATACGGTTAAAACAATAAACAACGAAGAATAAATTTGATTGTTTAAGCAATTATTCGTTGGTATTTTCAGAACTAATAACTAGCTGAAGATAAAAAAAATTTTGAAAAGAAAACAGTTTTAATCAGCGCAACAACTATCATTTGTAATTATATTATGCAATTTATAATGAAAGCAAGTATTAAACACACGTCTTTAATTCAAGAACAGTTCATCCATTAAACGATTCATGCAGCAAGTAAACAACCAATAGGAATGAAAATAATAAAGAATTATCCTAATTTAGGCAAATAGAAATTAAAAATCTGCTCGCAGAAATTAATCGTAAAATTTACAAGATAAAATGAATAAATTATATAAAATTAGATTTCTGGCCAATAAAAAGGAAGAACTAACTATGCAAGAATTCTTCGATTAGAAATTTTTTAGAAAGATTTTTCGTGTAAAAATTAAAATTCGCCAAACAAAAGTTACTAATTAGAAAAAAGCATAAGTAAAAAGTGCCTTATAATGAAAATATAATTTCGTTTATTACAAAGAATTCTAAACTACACAAAACTTGCAGTATCTAACAATTTCAAATAAATTGTTCATGAAGCAGCTAAAATTTGAAGTGACTGCCAATTTTATGATAAATAGAAATAAAATTCCGTAAGAATATAAATAAAATAGTTTTTCCAAACTATCTTGCATTTTTTGTGCTTACATTATATCTTCCACGTGCAACTTTTTATGTCGAATGAATTTACAGGAAAGAAATACAATTCAAAATAAGCCTTTACATTGTTAGATTTAAAAAAAAAAATACTGTAGTTGTAATATAAAATTTAACATTATTGTAAATATATTTTAAATGAATCGCAAAAAAAGGGAGAAAATTAGCAATAAAAAAACTTAACGTATACAGAATCTGAACTCTTTACTAGTTTGCACACACGGAACAATAGCTGAAAATTAAACTAAGAACACTCAATGTGTGTCTTCTTTCACTAAATTTGTGTTAATCTTTCAGATTTAAAATTTCGTTTCACAAAAATAATTATCAATCTATAAAATGAAAGTTTTTTTCTTTTGTAACTTTAAAAAAATTCATAACGAAAAAAATTCAAATAAAATTTTTTATCACCTCTGGAAATCAACTAAATTCAAGTATAAACATATTTAAATAATGTTTATTTTTAAAATGAAATTTCGAACCGATACAAAACACCGAAAATAGTTTAACAGTTAACGAAAACACAATATTTAAACAACATTTATAAATCTTTATATTTAATATGTATTGGAAATTTCGATCCAAAAATGTGCTTCCGTAAATATTTAAACAGTGAATTTAAACGTGATCACTCACCCATGCAATGCAGATAAGTTTTAATCCGAAACGGGGTATCCAAACGGGGGGGGTGGAGAAAAAAGAAATCTTCGTCTTTTTTTTACGAAAAGAAAGAGTACATCGTCCCAACAAGAGACACACGCCAACCACTCCAGAGAAACTAACGCTCCTTCGTCTTCTTCGGATGCTTGGAGCAAAATAATCTCACTCCATCGCCGCTAGCTCTAACAACCCAAACTTGGCGTTGTATTTATTTCGCCAAAGATCCGTCGGATAGTTTCTGTTTTGCTTACTTTTTGAATGCTCGTGTTGTAGTAAAGAGTGGAATTTCGAATCCCCCCCCCCCCAGCTTGTAAGAGACAAAACGGTTTTAATTTTTTATTCTTTCGAGCAAAATTTTTTCTTCTTTTCAACTTTAAATTATGGTCTACGAACTATGAATGTTAAGTAGTTTTGTCATTCTATAAAAATCTTATTCTCACGACTTAAATAGCCAATTCGAGAAAAAAATTTAAAAATAAAAGTATAAAGAATAATTTTTTTTAGCCTGAAGTCTCATTGTATTCTAAATTATGGTCATTTTAAGCAGTTGGTGAAGACAATTTCCCTAATTTTTTCTTCTTTTCAACTTTAAATTATGGTCTACGACCTATGAATGTTAAGTAGTTTTGTCATTCTATAAAAATCTTATTCTCACGACTTAAATAGCCAATTCGAGAAAAAAAATTTACAAATAAAAGTATAAAGAATAATTTTTTTTAGCCTGAAGTCTCATTGTATTCTAAATTATGATCATTTTAAGCAGTTGGTGATGACAATTTCCCTAATTTTTTCTTCTTTTCAACTTTAAATTATGGTCTACGAACTATGAAAGTTAAGTAGTTTTGTCATTCTATAAAAATCTTATTCTCACGACTTAAATAGCCAATTCGAGAAAAAAAATTTAAAAATAAAAGTATAAAGAATAATTTTTTTTTAGCCTGAAGTCTCATTGTATTCTAAATTATGGTCATTTTAAGCAGTTGGTGATGACAATTTCCCTAATTTTTTCTTCTTTTCAACTTTAAATTATGGTCTACGAACTATGGTCTACGAACTATGAATGTTAAGTAGTTTTGTCATTCTATAAAAATCTTATTCTCACGACTTAAATAGCCAATTCGAGAAAAAAAATTTAAAAATAAAAGTATAAAGAATAATTTTTTTTAGCCTGAAGTCTCATTGTATTCTACATTATGGTCATTTTAAGCAGTTGGTGATGACAATTTCCCTAATTTTTTCTTCTTTTCAACTTTAAATTATGGTCTACGAACTATGAAAGTTAAGTAGTTTTGTCATTCTATAAAAATCTTATTCTCACGACTTAAATAGCCAATTCGAGAAAAAAAATTTAAAAATAAAAATATAAAGAATAATTTTTTTTAGCCTGAAGTCTCATTGTATTCTAAATTATGGTCATTTTAAGCAGTTGGTGATGACAATTTCCCTAATTTTTTCTTCTTTTCAACTTTAAATTATGGTCTACGAACTATGGTCTACGAACTATGAATGTTAAGTAGTTTTGTCATTCTATAAAAATCTTATTCTCACGACTTAAATAGCCAATTCGAGAAAAAAAATTTAAAAATAAAAGTATAAAGAATAATTTTTTTAGCCTGAAGTCTCATTGTATTCTAAATTATGGTCATTTTAAGCAGTTGGTGATGACAATTTCCCTAATTTTTTCTTCTTTTCAACTTTAAATTATGGTCTACGAACTATGAAAGTTAAGTAATTTTGTCATTCTATAAAAATCTTATTCTCACGACTTAAATAGCCAATTCGAGAAAAAAAATTTAAAAATAAAAGTATAAAGAATAATTTTTTTTAGCCTGAAGTCTCATTGTATTCTAAATTATGGTCATTTTAAGCAGTTGGTGATGACAATTTCCCTAATTTTTTCTTCTTTTCAACTTTAAATTATGGTCTACGAACTATGAAAGTTAAGTAATTTTGTCATTCTATAAAAATCTTATTCTCACGACTTAAATAGCCAATTCGAGAAAAAAAATTTAAAAATAAAAGTATAAAGAATAATTTTTTTTAGCCTGAAGTCTCATTGTATTCTAAATTATGGTCATTTTAAGCAGTTGGTGATGACAATTTCCCTAATTTTTTCTTCTTTTCAACTTTAAATTATGGTCTACGAACTATGAAAGTTAAGTAATTTTGTCATTCTATAAAAATCTTATTCTCACGACTTAAATAGCCAATTCGAGAAAAAAAATTTAAAAATAAAAGTATAAAGAATAATTTTTTTTAGCCTGAAGTCTCATTGTATTCTAAATTATGGTCATTTTAAGCAGTTGGTGATGACAATTTCCCTAATTTTTTCTTCTTTTCAACTTTAAATTATGGTCTACGAATTATGAATGTTAAGTAGTTTTGTCATTCTATAAAAATCTTATTCTCACGACTTAAATAGCCAATTCGAGAAAAAAAATTTAAAAATAAAAGTATAAAGAATAATTTTTTTTAGCCTGAAGTCTCATTGTATTCTAAATTATGGTCATTTTAAGCAATTGGTGATGACAATTTCCCTAATTTTTTCTTCTTTTCAACTTTAAATTATGGTCTACGAACACTATGAATGTTAAGTAGTTTTGTCATTCTATAAAAATCTTATTCTCACGACTTAAATAGCCAATTCGAGAAAAAAAATTTAAAAATAAAAGTATAAAGAATAATTTTTTTTAGCCTGAAGTCTCATTGTATTCTAAATTATGGTCATTTTAAGCAGTTGGTGATGACAATTTCCCTAATTTTTTCATGACACAATATTCGATTATGGATTGTTATCCAACTTTGGATATTTAACAACACTGTCTAATAATGCCTTTTTTCTAATGGTTATGGACGAGGAAAATAATCCGTTCTTCTCAGAACTATGGGAGAGCGCACTGACAAATATTATTATTATATTATATATGATTTTCTGGAAAAACTAAAAATCGCATCATTTAACCCCAATAAAATTCTCACGATGGTAGTAATATGTAATAATAATAATAATAAATGTGTAAATAATGTCGCCATTTTCCTTAGATGAGATTTTCAAAATATTAGCTAAACAAGAAACTAATAATTGTAAACTTAACTCGTTCTTAATTTTTTAAAAAAACAATTGTTTTGACCTCCCAATAAATCCTTAAAACTTTATCTTTCACTGATAGCGTTGAAAGATTTTTTTGATCTAATTATACATCACATTAAATAAAATTTAAAATTTATGATTATAGGTAATAATATGATGAATTCGTAGTCATTATTCTGTTAAAGAATAAAATATAAAATAAGATATTTTCACGATAAAAAATAAATTCTTGTATTTAGACGAAAAAAATATCCACTACCAAGATGATAATTTCTTTTTCTAAATACAAAGACTTATTTTATACGCTTCTAAAGTTTTCCAAAAAACTAACTTATTTTTTCCATCTTTTTTGAAATCTTTTAAGAGTAAATAATGTGTCCGAAACTTTTGGAGCAGATAATGCTAAATTGGGTAACTATGGAGTTTTGCCGGAAAATGTTTTATTAATTTTAATTTATTTCTTTTTAAAATTTAATACAACCGAATATGTTGATTCAAATTCTGTTTTTCAGTTCAGTTTTTATAAGACTGAGCTTAGATAATCGATTTCTTTGCATAATTCGATTATCTATGATATAGAAATTTTTTATCATCTTTCATTTTATAAGATTCTGTTTTCTCAAAGACAGAAAATAAGCATCCATTTTTTTGTTTTCTTCATGAAAGTGGATAAAAGTTTGTTCCTCTTTTTGATAACTCATTGAAATGAACAATCATTTATCATAATATTTAAAAAAAAAAACATTAATAAATTCCGTCCTTCACTGACCATTTAAAAATATTAATTTTTCATACAGATAAAAATATTTAGTTTTTTCTATTTTAATATTTCTTTTTAAAATGGATTTTGAAAGCAAAATGAATGAACACGATGGATTTACATTTTCACAAAATTATTTTTATCGCCAAATAATGCATAGATCTTTTTTATGAATGAATTGTAATGTGAAAAAAAAAAAAAAAAAAAAATCTGTTGTAGCTCCTGCACTTCCCCCAAAGATCTTTTACCAGCTTCTAAGAGAGAATTTGCTTGTCACTATTTCTTCTATCAGATCTAGTGCTGTAGGTCCTGGTTGCTAACACTATCCCCATAGATATTTTCTAATTTCTAAGAATGTGTTTGCTAGTTTGCCTTTTATCAGAGCCATTTTATTCAATTATTTCTATTCATGAAATATCGAGTACTTTATTAGTTCTAAGCAAGAATATTTCATATGAATTGAATCCATACAACATTTCATCAGGCAGGTGTGTACTGACTTGACAGGAGAATGGCGTTATTTCTTATTTTTCCCCTTATAAAGATTGCATTTTCTAAGAAATCAATCAATTTTGTTTCTCATTTTCAGGTGCCCTGCTGTTCTTATTAATGAGTGCATTGATACAGTTACTTATGTAGAACATTTTAAAAGATAATAAATATCAGCATCAGTAAAAATAAATAAATTATATTATATTTCACCAGTGGAGTTTGCCTCCTGTTAGCTAACACTCCTCAATCCCTTAAGTTTTGCTTTTCATTCTCATAAGGTTTGCTTTTGTAAACCACGCTCGCTAATATTTTAATTACATTTGAATTGTGTTCTAGCAAAAAATCTTAAAAATCTAAATCAACTATTAAGATCTTTAAAACTAATTCCTCTTTTAAAAACTAAATTTTTAATCAATAATTAGTTATTGAAATAAAAAGTACGCTTTTATAAAACAACATGCATGACGACTCGTCTCCTACGCATTCTCTTAATATTGCGTCTTTCATAAATGTCACCCATGTTTTCGAGCACGCTTATTTTTTGTTATATTGAAGAGGTTTAATATCATGACGAATACTCATTTTTCAATGAATAACAATAACATTGAATAAAATTATCATTATTGAACCTGCGTAAGTATAATTAAAACTTAATATCGAACACTTTGCTGATATGAATTATTCGCTCTTTTAACCTTTCAATTTTTCTAAGCGCATGGCTCACTTGGTTTCAGCTTTTTGTTGTTCACGTGGAAAAAAGAATATTCATCCGGGAATTTATAAACATGTTCGTTTCCGCTTTCACGTTTATGATAACTCACACGTATGATATTTCACTTCTTTGTAGCCAAAGCAGAAAAGTTATAACTATTTTTTGTTGCGGTGACATATAAATAGAGATTATTAAAATATTAATAAATTGTAGTTATAGCAATACATAAGAAATGTTTTCCTTTTTAAAATATTAAACAAAAATACTTGATGATACGACTTAATAAATGTTTGTTATTACAGAATAAACAGTTTTTTAAATTATAAACAGTTTTCTATTACATAAAATCCAGGCAGAGAACACTTCGATGATAGTGAGTGAGCATAATGTTATGAAAGATGAATGAAAGTCTTAAATAATTGGAAAAAATAAAAATTTTGCTGCAATACCATTAAATTCTATGAACGTCAAAGGGAAGTTAGCAGATAGAATATTCTACTCTCGTGTAGAGCTGGCCGAAGACTTCCAGTGAAGTAAATGGTGATTGGCGCACGTTAAATAAATGTTTGTTATTACAGAATAAACAGTTTTTTAAATTATAAACAGTTTTCTATTACATAAAATCCAGGCAGAGAACACTTCGATGATAGTGAGTGAGCATAATGTTATGAAAGATGAATGAAAGTCTTAAATAATTGGAAAAAATAAAAATTTTGCTGCAATACCATTAAATTCTATGAACGTCAAAGGGAAGTTAGCAGATAGAATATTCTACTCTCGTGTAGAGCTGGCCGAAGACTTCCAGTGAAGTAAATGGTGATTGGCGCACGTTAAATAAATGTTTGTTATTACAGAATAAACAGTTTTTTAAATTATAAACAGTTTTCTATTACATAAAATCCAGGCAGAGAACACTTCGATGATAGTGAGTGAGCATAATGTTATGAAAGATGAATGAAAGTCTTAAATAATTGGAAAAAATAAAAATTTTGCTGCAATACCATTAAATTCTATGAACGTCAAAGGGAAGTTAGCAGATAGAATATTCTACTCTCGTGTAGAGCTGGCCGAAGACTTCCAGTGAAGTAAATGGTGATTGGCGCACGTTAAATAAATGTTTGTTATTACAGAATAAACAGTTTTTTAAATTATAAACAGTTTTCTATTACATAAAATCCAGGCAGAGAACACTTCGATGATAGTGAGTGAGCATAATGTTATGAAAGATGAATGAAAGTCTTAAATAATTGGAAAAAATAAAAATTTTGCTGCAATACCATTAAATTCTATGAACGTCAAAGGGAAGTTAGCAGATAGAATATTCTACTCTCGTGTAGAGCTGGCCGAAGACTTCCAGTGAAGTAAATGGTGATTGGCGCACGTTAAATAAATGTTTGTTATTACAGAATAAACAGTTTTTTAAATTATAAACAGTTTTCTATTACATAAAATCCAGGCAGAGAACACTTCGATGATAGTGAGTGAGCATAATGTTATGAAAGATGAATGAAAGTCTTAAATAATTGGAAAAAATAAAAATTTTGCTGCAATACCATTAAATTCTATGAACGTCAAAGGGAAGTTAGCAGATAGAATATTCTACTCTCGTGTAGAGCTGGCCGAAGACTTCCAGTGAAGTAAATGGTGATTGGCGCACGTTAAATAAATGTTTGTTATTACAGAATAAACAGTTTTTTAAATTATAAACAGTTTTCTATTACATAAAATCCAGGCAGAGAACACTTCGATGATAGTGAGTGAGCATAATGTTATGAAAGATGAATGAAAGTCTTAAATAATTGGAAAAAATAAAAATTTTGCTGCAATACCATTAAATTCTATGAACGTCAAAGGGAAGTTAGCAGATAGAATATTCTACTCTCGTGTAGAGCTGGCCGAAGACTTCCAGTGAAGTAAATGGTGATTGGCGCACGTTAAATAAATGTTTGTTATTACAGAATAAACAGTTTTTTAAATTATAAACAGTTTTCTATTACATAAAATCCAGGCAGAGAACACTTCGATGATAGTGAGTGAGCATAATGTTATGAAAGATGAATGAAAGTCTTAAATAATTGGAAAAAATAAAAATTTTGCTGCAATACCATTAAATTCTATGAACGTCAAAGGGAAGTTAGCAGATAGAATATTCTACTCTCGTGTAGAGCTGGCCGAAGACTTCCAGTGAAGTAAATGGTGATTGGCGCACGTTAAATAAATGTTTGTTATTACAGAATAAACAGTTTTTTAAATTATAAACAGTTTTCTATTACATAAAATCCAGGCAGAGAACACTTCGATGATAGTGAGTGAGCATAATGTTATGAAAGATGAATGAAAGTCTTAAATAATTGGAAAAAATAAAAATTTTGCTGCAATACCATTAAATTCTATGAACGTCAAAGGGAAGTTAGCAGATAGAATATTCTACTCTCGTGTAGAGCTGGCCGAAGACTTCCAGTGAAGTAAATGGTGATTGGCGCACGTTAAATAAATGTTTGTTATTACAGAATAAACAGTTTTTTAAATTATAAACAGTTTTCTATTACATAAAATCCAGGCAGAGAACACTTCGATGATAGTGAGTGAGCATAATGTTATGAAAGATGAATGAAAGTCTTAAATAATTGGAAAAAATAAAAATTTTGCTGCAATACCATTAAATTCTATGAACGTCAAAGGGAAGTTAGCAGATAGAATATTCTACTCTCGTGTAGAGCTGGCCGAAGACTTCCAGTGAAGTAAATGGTGATTGGCGCACGTTAAATAAATGTTTGTTATTACAGAATAAACAGTTTTTTAAATTATAAACAGTTTTCTATTACATAAAATCCAGGCAGAGAACACTTCGATGATAGTGAGTGAGCATAATGTTATGAAAGATGAATGAAAGTCTTAAATAATTGGAAAAAATAAAAATTTTGCTGCAATACCATTAAATTCTATGAACGTCAAAGGGAAGTTAGCAGATAGAATATTCTACTCTCGTGTAGAGCTGGCCGAAGACTTCCAGTGAAGTAAATGGTGATTGGCGCACGTTAAATAAATGTTTGTTATTACAGAATAAACAGTTTTTTAAATTATAAACAGTTTTCTATTACATAAAATCCAGGCAGAGAACACTTCGATGATAGTGAGTGAGCATAATGTTATGAAAGATGAATGAAAGTCTTAAATAATTGGAAAAAATAAAAATTTTGCTGCAATACCATTAAATTCTATGAACGTCAAAGGGAAGTTAGCAGATAGAATATTCTACTCTCGTGTAGAGCTGGCCGAAGACTTCCAGTGAAGTAAATGGTGATTGGCGCACGTTAAATAAATGTTTGTTATTACAGAATAAACAGTTTTTTAAATTATAAACAGTTTTCTATTACATAAAATCCAGGCAGAGAACACTTCGATGATAGTGAGTGAGCATAATGTTATGAAAGATGAATGAAAGTCTTAAATAATTGGAAAAAATAAAAATTTTGCTGCAATACCATTAAATTCTATGAACGTCAAAGGGAAGTTAGCAGATAGAATATTCTACTCTCGTGTAGAGCTGGCCGAAGACTTCCAGTGAAGTAAATGGTGATTGGCGCACGTTAAATAAATGTTTGTTATTACAGAATAAACAGTTTTTTAAATTATAAACAGTTTTCTATTACATAAAATCCAGGCAGAGAACACTTTGATGATAGTGAGTGAGCATAATGTTATGAAAGATGAATGAAAGTCTTAAATAATTGGAAAAAATAAAAATTTTGCTGCAATACCATTAAATTCTATGAACGTCAAAGGGAAGTTAGCAGATAGAATATTCTACTCTCGTGTAGAGCTGGCCGAAGACTTCCAGTGAAGTAAATGGTGATTGGCGCACGTTAAATAAATGTTTGTTATTACAGAATAAACAGTTTTTTAAATTATAAACAGTTTTCTATTACATAAAATCCAGGCAGAGAACACTTCGATGATAGTGAGTGAGCATAATGTTATGAAAGATGAATGAAAGTCTTAAATAATTGGAAAAAATAAAAATTTTGCTGCAATACCATTAAATTCTATGAACGTCAAAGGGAAGTTAGCAGATAGAATATTCTACTCTCGTGTAGAGCTGGCCGAAGACTTCCAGTGAAGTAAATGGTGATTGGCGCACGTTAAATAAATGTTTGTTATTACAGAATAAACAGTTTTTTAAATTATAAACAGTTTTCTATTACATAAAATCCAGGCAGAGAACACTTCGATGATAGTGAGTGAGCATAATGTTATGAAAGATGAATGAAAGTCTTAAATAATTGGAAAAAATAAAAATTTTGCTGCAATACCATTAAATTCTATGAACGTCAAAGGGAAGTTAGCAGATAGAATATTCTACTCTCGTGTAGAGCTGGCCGAAGACTTCCAGTGAAGTAAATCGTATTGGCGCACGTTAAATCTGTTGGGTGACAAAGTTCTCCATGTTCCCATAACAAATTATAACTATAGGGGTACTGAATTGGAAATGGATCGTTCGCTGATTGAGGTCAAAATTAGGATCTGTGGATGAATGAATAGATGTATGAATGGGTTCACCCTATAAACGGGTGCGACGTATGGGTGCGCAGAAGTCGAATTCTTCGCCATAGGTGGCGCCACTGGAAAACAAGAGCAATCGCAGTCCTTTCCTTCATATCCTACGACAATCTACAACAACATTATCTATGTCAGCTAAACTTAAAAATGGTAGAAACTCAATTTTGAAAAAAAGTGGAGATGACTGATTTTTGAACTCATCGTTTCAATCCCTTTTTTTTTATTTTTTTTATCTAAACTTAAAGAATAATATTTTACTTTGAAAAATAAAACCTTTCTTTTTAAATAATGACGATCATTATGTGGATTAAAAATAAAGATAAATAAATTTATTTGTTATTTTTAAAAAATAATCGCATTTATTATGTAGAGTGAAAATGAGAATTATATTGAGTGAATGAGACTATTATAAACGAAAAATATATCCTAAAAATAAATAAATAAAATTATTTAGACTACTTTCGTATGTTAGCGCATCTTTATTTTATCAAAATATATTTTTTTAAAACAATACTGACTTCTTTAGTGATGTAAATTTCCCCAATTAAAAATAATAATAAACCCCTGGAACAATTAACTTAGACGTGTGATATTTCATAAATATAAATGAAAAATAATGTGAAGTAAATCATCTTAATTTTATCAAAATAAATTCCTCAGAAATAATTCTGTTTCGTTAGATGTGTCAACCGTTGGAACATAAAGAAAGAAAAATGTTCACGAAAATTAACCTGAAACTGGACATAAAATGTTTCATAATTATAAATAAATCATTTAAATCACTTTAGCTTTTGCTTACATCACTCTTTTATCGAGACAAATCTTTAATTTCTCGAAATATATTACTTAAATGGCAGTACCGAAGTATCAACTATTGAAATTTACATATTCGAGCACAATAACTTGAAATTTGATGAACAGATATTGCAAATTATAAATAAAAGCTTTTTAAGATGGAAGGGAAAAAAATGTAGAAAATGATACAGATTGTGTACACTCCTAAATACCAAACCTTAAATACAATACTGAAATACAAATTAGCCATTTCATTCTGAAACTCAAACAATAAAATATTCTTTTTCGCCTGTATTGACTGCAGAGTATGTCGTCACCTGAGAGATTTCATTTCTCCGATTTTTCAATTCAACAGCGATTCATTGCCAAATAGGGCGCATTTCTCTGCAGCTTTTTTACGGACCGGTTTGTTATGCAAATGGAGCACTTTCTACCTGACCCCCTCCCCGCATACCTGTCACTCCAAACGATTTTTTAACTTTCCTCCACCCCCACTCATCTCTCCCAAACAAAATAGTCTCATATTCAAGGGTGGTGCTTGTTTGAAAACAGTCTCGTTTTTCTATATATATATATTCCAATCTGCGATTCCACTATAAAACGATAAGGTCTTCAGTTTAAATAAAATTCTTCTAACGTTCCAAATATTTATGATAAAAAAGATAGAGCATTCGCAAGATTATGTAATGACCAGTGATAGGCTCTCTTAAAATGATCGTTAGATTGATTGATATGCGTTATCGTTCTATCGTTCGATGGATCGAGTGATAGTTTGTTATCCAAAACGATAAGGAATGTAATGGGTTAATTTCTTTTAATGAGATAATAACTAATAATGGATGCATAGATAGAATAGTCTTCCAATTTTAACTTGTATAGAATAGTTTGTAAAGCTGCCGATATTTAATTCAAGAAGTAAGCAAGCACTGTTTTTAGATTTGATAAATATCAGATTTTTTGGATCGTTTTCAATTTGAACTTCGCAAATTGAATCTTTGAAGTTTCAGTTGACAACTGGCTATTGCACCTTGAAGGATGACAATTAACATTTAAAACCCTATGGCTAATTTGGCATAGACGATTAAAAAAAAAAAACTTAATATTTAATAACTAATGAAATTCTTAATTTTTCGAATGATCTTTAATTATTCTAATAAAAACTATTATTTAATTTCTTTTTTTAGTGCTGATTTATTTTGCTTATGTTGCCTTTTATGATAGACTCAAACCGTGAATTCTATACATTTATAATGATTAATTTATTTATTTAATAACTTTGTTTATTTTTATATCGATTTTATGCTCATTTATTTTTATATTTATTCAATTTTATATTTATTTATTTATATTTTTTTTTCAAAACATTATTTTTCAATTCATCAAAACTATTTAAATGAATATTTAACCTAGCTATTTTTTTATGAGAAAAAAAAGTTTTCGTTTGCCTCGAAAATTAAGTAAAAATTTACTACCTTTAGGTAATTTTAAAACTATAAAAATATTCGAACAATTTTTGAATCTTCTTTTCTTCAAAGAAAAATAAAATCAAAAAATTTCTTAAAATAAATGTTTATATTTTTAACACTTTTATTTCATGCTTTATTTTGATAGCCATAAAGAACAACATGTATTGAAACGCTGGATTGATTTGGAAAACACACAATACATGTGACTTCATATTACAGACATCCTATTACCTTATTTTTTTTTAATTGAAAAAAATATTTATGTTTTATTAAAAAGCAATGTATTTAAACAAAGTTTCTATTAATAAAAGCAAACACAAAGAAAAAAGAAGGAAATGAGTTGAAGTAAAAAAAAATTTGTGATCAGACTCTAATTCAATAGTTAATCTTGATAAGTGATAAAAACCAAGTTCAGTTTTATAAAATGTCGAAAAGAATATTTCGCATTCATCCAGCGATATCTCCCTTTGTAGCTTTTTTTAAAAATACAAAAAAATTAAAATAATAGATTTGTACACATTTTGTTTTAGAATTATTTCATTTTAGCATTTAAAAATAGTAATAGCGTGTACTCGAAGGCCAATCAGAAACGCCCAATCGCAAAGTGTCGCTCATATATTTCTCTTCACACAAAAGACCTCGACCGAAAAATATCTTTTCGACTAAACGAATGAAAGCACATTATTTTCTTCTTAAAAACAGACGATAATCATTGACGCGGATACATTTACGATTCTGTAATTGAAATTTAAAAAGCTAGGCAAGACCCACCCCTTTGGTTAATTCATGGGTGTTAGAAATGCAAACGATAGATATTTAATTGCAAACGAACGGTAATCAAGACTTATATGGTATTGTTGTCATGCTTATTTACCAGTTGATGCAAAAAAATAAAAACGCTACTGAAATTAAATTTCGAAATTGCCTTTTCGCTATACTAATTCATTTGATAGCAATTTAATAATCTTCATTCAAAGAATCTGAAAATGACTTTTATAACTGTAAGGTTATTAAGAGGCTCTTTTGATTTCACCTGAGATAATGAGATAATATTTTTTTTTGATGATGAAAGTAATAATGTTTTCAAAAGTATGAAATTGGAAAATAAAAATATTAGGTTTCAATAAAGAAATTTACTTTTTTTCTGATAATTTGAAAATTAAATTTCTGAAATGTTTATTTCGATTCTGCAAACTTATTTAATTTTTCGTTTGTACGAATAATAAGTAATTGAGTTTATTTTAATCAGTTTTTTAATACAGCCAAAATAAAGTATTTATATGCAGTTTTGTAATTGATGTTAGATTGTTTTATTATTAAACTATTCATATAGAATGCAAATATGAAGCGAACTATATTAGACGTATACATCAACATCATCAATAAATAACTACTATTTCATCATGTAAATTTAAAAAATTAAATATTAAACATGCTTTTTTTAAATTGAAAATTCATTTTAAATTTAAAATTTAGACCGCAATGAATTGTTTATTTCATTTTAATAAGGTTTCTAAATAGGTCAAAAACAGATTTTGTTATTTGTATGGGGTTGTAATTGGTAATACATTAGTATTATTTCTTCAAAGTTATTTATTTTAACAATTTCATACTTTTTATTGCACGTGCAAAATGAACGAGGTTAATATGAAAACTATTTTAAATATCAAAACTATTTTCAATTATGAGCTATTTGTCAAAACTACTATTATGTTACTATAAATAACGGCACAGTTTTGTATAACATATGCTTTGTCTAAATTGGATTTTTTAATAAATTAGAAAAAAAAGAAACAAACAAACAAAAATCCCCCCCACACTCAAATGGGGATATTTTTGACCAAAATGTCGTGTTTGAAGGATATAGAGACAAAACTAAAAAAAATCACTAAAAATCAAAATTGTTTCTTTTAAACCACTGAGTCATAGGCTCTGCATTATCGCAATCTCAGAAACCGTATTGGGAGTGTTGAAAAGCATTTCCCGTTTCTTGATTCGGAAGTGAATCATAATAAATCCCCTTCTTCTGTATTAACAAATCAAAATATTTTGCTCGAATTTCATGTTTTGTGTGTAATCGGACACACGCTTGACCTCGTCTAGCTTTAACTAGATACATTATTACTATCATTGGCATTATTTTTTTCTTTTTTTTTTCTTTTCTTTTTTTTTTCTTTTTCTTTGTTGAAACCTTATTTTTTCATCGGATTTCCGATTGTAACTTCATTTTGAAGAAAATCTATTTAGACTGAGTTGACTTCTTTAAAAATAAACGGTAACCATTTTAAATACTGGCCAAGTTAAATAATTTAAAATTCTTTCTCTAATTTTGAATTTACAATAATATTTTCAATGCATTTAGAAATTATTGTTGAAAGGTTCATAAACATTTCGTAGGTAAAAAAAAAATTCTCCTAAATGACTTTTATTCCAATGATCAGATTTTCACGAACCAGGGGCCAATTTGAATGGTTCAAAGGGGTGAATTCAAGTAGAATAAATTAATGGTCATGAAATCAGACACAAAAACGTACTTTCTCTAATAATAATGTCTCTTTTTCAGTAGATTGTCGACTTTCAAGATATGAAGGGGCCTTAGCGCAGAAAATTATGATTCCAATATTTAGTCAGGAGAGTGTTCGAACGTTTTTGACTTTGGGGCACTATCAGTGGGCGTTAAAGATTTCTAGGGGAGGGGAGTTGGGCATTTTCCGCAGGGAAAATAAGAACTTACGCGCAATAAAATATTTTTTAAATATTGAGTACACTTTAGAATTAATAGTTTTATTGCGTCTTGAGAAACCAATACATATTTAACTCTGCATAAAATACATGTTATAAAAGTAGCAATTTGTTGAGAAAAAGACTAAAGAAACTTTGCTTGTTGCTCTACACAAAACATTGAAAGTTTCATTTCAATGTTTCATAATTAAAATTCATTCAAACATTGAAAGTGTATTTTCTTTTTTTCAAATTTCAAACTATCACTTTTTGACTTTTTAAAAATCCATTTTGATAATTTTTTTCTATTTATTATGGACATAATCTAACAATAGTTTGGGAATTTGTTAAATAAATTGTTTAAAAATTATTTTACGCTCTAGTTAGAAGAAGTCAGCAGTGAATAATTATAATTTACGAAATTCATTCTGGCTCAAAAAAAAATTTCAAATCTGAATCAATTTTGATCAGAATGAATTTGTAATAAATTAAAGGTATGATTGAAAGCGCACCCTATCGAAAATAAAATTTTTTTAAATAAAATTTCTTTTAAGAGGGCTTTAAAAAAAGTTTGTCTTGCAAAGTGCTCAGTGAACCAAAACATATTTTGAGCCTATGTTTTAGACCCCCCTATGTTAACTTTAAAAGAGTTCTAATTTATAAATGTAGTACATTTAAACTTCCTTTCCGCCCTCCATTTTTCGATGCCCAAAAAAATTCAAATTCATCTCTAAAAAGATTATTCTATTTATAGAAAATATGTTTTTGTGTCTGACGACATCACTTCATAACGTCCGAACAGACGAGCCTATTTGAGGCGAAGCCATTGAGATGAGTCATTAAGATGGGTTTTAAAATGAGAAAATTCAATCATTTGATCAAAATTTATTCAGTTTGATATATAGTTTTTTCTTTCTTTTGCGTCCTGTACTTGTTTAAAAATAAGCATCTATTTTAAAAAGGTATCAAAATTATATGATTATGTTTGTACACTATAAGCCTCAGACAAAATTTTCTGTTATGTTACTGAATAAGGGTTTGTTGAACAAAATTCAAATTTGAAAAATAAAAGCAAATAATGATTGATAATTTTCTCTTGTCATAATTTTCTGTATATGCATAAAATAAGCACCGTAGAACTCACGTTAATAACTTCGTTTTAAATCAAAGCCTTCATTCAGATTCAATTCATAATTCCTGTGTGATTGCATAACAGAGAAATAATAATAAGAGTGGCCTAAAAAATAATTAAAACTTGTGTTTGCCTATTTATACAGAAGTGTTAAGAAATTACTTTAATAACTTGGTCAACGTTTTAAATGTACCAGTTTGGCGTAAAAATACACGCTATTTTAACTACAGTGTGGTTAAAAAAAATCATTGGACGGAATTTAGAACGCAATTGGCAAAATATTGTTAGACTAAACTGACAAAATTCGACAACTCATCTTGTAAAACTGAGTGAAATTTGATAGTCATCACAAAATAATTCATAAAAGTTTGCAAAAGTTTTAACCAAAAAGAAAGAAAGGAGAAGAAAAAAAAACAGGAACTGATGAAGTGTTAAAAGAGATTAGTTTTATTGCAAAACAAGTGTTATTCTAATAAATAGCGAAAAGATTTTGAAATTTACTTGTTTTAAACTCATTCAAAATTTTCAGAAATGTAACGTTATTTTCTGAAAATTTTATTTATTGGTACAACATACATTTGCAGGCTTGTGTGCTCAATTAAGGCTTATAAACCTTTGTCAAGTAGAAGAACAGATAGCACAATAGAGAAGGACATCACAAAGAATACATCCAGGGTTACGACGGGATTCGAACCCGCCACCTCCACGCTTAACAGAGCGTTTGGCGAGCGATACCGCTCGGCCAGGGAGGCCCTCCTGAAAATTTTAAATCGGCAAAAGTGTTCTCAGAATTGGCCCAGAGTTGCCAATACTTCAATTTCGAAAAAATTTTTTTCATTAAAAAAGTACAGTCCGGGATATTAAAAAAATATACACATATAAAAAAATTTAATAACGTATTTATTTTTTGAAAATAAAATTATACACTTTTGTACTAGATAAAAAACCATTTCATAATTTTCCCATTACTGTCATGGCAATCAAGAATAACTTCTATGCATCAACAACGACCATCCCTTGTTTAATTTATGAGCATAATTAAATTCCGTTCCTATTTTTACCTCATCATCATTCACGATTACGATATACATCTTCAACGATGAACCCCTCTTACGAATGAAAAGAATAAAAAGGATTCCTCGATATCGATGCCTCACTTTCATATTAGACATCCTATCGATAAACATCAGGGACTGGTCACGTCTTCAAAACATTAATCCACCCTCATCAGCCATCTTTCTTGGACAGAAAATTACCCCGCTGAAATTATCCCTTTCATCATCCCCATTCATAAAAACTGAAAACATAAAATAGAATGTATAAATATTTTTTTTTTTTAAATAAAATAAAATTTTCAATGCATTTGCATATTTCCATACATTCAGGCCAAGTCACGACCTGACCTTTTTTGATGGGGGGGGGAAGGGGTTTGAACCCCGCCCACATCTTGGAAGCCAGATTGTTTAAGGATGTGTGTATTCATTTGGAAGAGCTTTATTAGGATAGGTATCGAACAGGAATCCTTTTCTTGGCGGCAGGGGTGCTTAAAATGTCATGAGAGAGCTCAACAGGATATCACTGGAGGAATGTGACAGAATATTTATGCACATGGTGTGTGTGCTTGTTAATTATGCTGCATTCTTGTAATTGGCGTTTATTAACGTTTTAATATTCGGTCTATATTTTAAATACAGACATTATTTTGTATTCATTCATGCTTCTTTATATATAGAGTCAATTAAAATGTATAAAGTCGTTGACTTGGATGTGTTTTTGTCCAATTATTAAAATTAGAATGTCTAAGAAGGAATTATGTTTATATGCATAAAACGAAATATGCATTTATTATTCGATCCAGGTTTAAAATAGATGTATGGAAGAATATAATCCATATACTGACAGTATTTTATGAAGAGAAAAAAAATCTTTCACATTAAAATTATATTTTGTTAGTTGTAGAAGTTGACTCCCGATGGTTGAGGGGTAGCGCTTCGCACTCTCATGCCACAGGTCCCAGGTTCGATCATCGGGTAGGGCAAGGTTGACTCTGCCTTTCATCCCTTCAGTGGGTGGATAAAATGAGTACCAAGCATACTTGGCGACTAAAGATGGGTGGTTTCCCGTTCATCTGACCACACAACCGCTCCTGCACCCCAGAGCCCAAGGGCAAGAAAAATGAGATGGGCCCTCTATGTGCTGTCGCGCGGCAGAGTTTCGTTCAGTTGTAGATGTTAACATAATTTTAGATTTAAAATACAAAGGGGATTTCTTTCATGAATGCGTTGAAATTAAAAGTATAGAAAAAATGAGTTGAGATAAACCAAGAATCAGCACAAAGTTTCAAATACTGAGAATAATATGAAATGGAAAGCAAATTCAGCTCAGCAGAAACAAATTTTTTATCAAATTAAAACAGCAGATAATTCTGTCATAAATTCTTTGCAATTTGCCACGAAATATTTATTTTTTTGTTGTTTTTGTTCTTTTATGCGTTATTATACTTCATAGTTTACTTCACAGTTTACTCTTGGTGTCTCTGAACTTATTTTAATTTGATGTTTTTGAAAGTGAATTGGCGTCTCCTGCGTCTTCATCGTTTCTCTTCCAAATAGGGTTAAAAAAGCGAATTCAAATGACACCCTTTGATTATATTTATACACGCCGTTGCAATATTGAACTCACGATCTTCCATTCCACAAAATACAAAATTTTTTAAATATTTGGAATATTATTATTAACAAGGATCATTTAATGATATTTGTTAATTGAGTAATTGCACTTCAAGAAGAAGATAGAATAATCGTATGTAACCTATGACGTCAGCGCCAGCTGATCATTTGTAAGGAAAATGGCGTGTTAAAATCGAGCTCAACTTTTCCACATAAGTTAAAATGTTAATTAAAGTGAAGTTAATTAAATATCGCCCCGTATTACTCATCGAATAGGTTGAAACATAATTTTTTCTCAACTGTATCTTTTTTTTTTTCTTAACTTAGATTTATTATTTGTTTATGTATTTTATTGTAACCGTAATATTTTTTTGTTTTGTGTACCGGGCAACTTCGATGCATAATTATGTTCCACTAGGCTGCGTGCTGATCTTCGTTTTAAGTTAGAAATATGAAGTGAAAGAACTGAAATCTTTGTGAAGGAACCTTTGTGAAAGAATATAGTATGTGTCACTTAAGAGAACTGATACTTGACGGGCTTGGCTCACTCGAAATAGAATGGAAGGAACAGTTGCTAACGTAAACAAATGTCACGTTTCAACAACCCATCAGGATCGAGATACTCACACTACGTCACTTGCAGGTATCCCAGTAATAACTATTATATATTATTTATATTAAAGTTAGTAATTGCATATATGTTTCAGTTCATACTAAAAGAATTTGGTTTTCGTTTATTACAATTATATATTTGATATTTTAATTATTTTTTAAGTCAATTGATTAAATTCAAAATTATACTAAATTTCTTCCTCTTTCTCTCTCTAACTCTCCACCCCCAAAAAGAGCAATTTAATTATCATAAATACAATTGCTGATAAATGAAAAAAATTGTTTCTTGCAGTTAGGACTATTCTGCAGTTCTAATAAACTGCTAAGATTAAAATCTATTTTTATTTTGAATTTACAGTAGCAATTGTCACCAACCATTCCCTAGCATAAAATGAGAGGCAGTTCTAAGAACAAATGTATTCTTTTTTTCAAAATAAAGTAACAAGGCATTCAATATATTAATTTACTGTTTTTTTTTTATATATGACGGAACCCTATCTAATACATTTCACAATAATACAAAAGATCTTTCATTAGCTTCTTTTTTGTGATGTCAAACTAAAGAAGTAAAAAAAAAAAAAAAAAACTCTAAAAGTAACTTTCTTGAAGGAATGAAAAAAAGTCATGGAACTAGGGATGATTAACGAAGCGTCTTGCAAGAAGATGTTATCTTCAAGTAAAAGAAGAGCTGGATAGCGTTTTAAATCAGCAGTGACATATTAGACTTCTTTTGGGCTTAGCATTGCCATTTCCGTTTTACAAAATTTTGAACTTTCCACCAAGAGTTCTATTGAGGTCAACGGCAATTAGAGTCGTGAATGACAAGGTAAGAGAGGAGGTATTACAGCAGTAGAATTTTGCAGACGAGACAAGCACAGGAGCAACTCAAATATGGAAATACCTAACGAAACCAACCTCATCATCCTTGGGCCAGTGAGAAAACGAGGTTGAATAGAATCGGGAAGCCGTAGAATTTTCTTTTTGTGTGTGTTTTCCTTGGAGTGAAAAGATGCCCGTGGCACATCAGCAGCAGGAGTGTCTCGTTGTTGTTGTTCTTCGGTCGAGCTAATTGAAAAGAGGCTGGAATCTGTGTGGCCTGGGAAGAAGACCAAGCCTGTGTGCACCTTGGTCAAGGGTGGTAGGTCAGAGGGGATCCACGCCTTCGTTCAGTCAGAAAATGGATTTGCATTTTATCATTGAAAATGGTTGGAAATGACTTCACTGAGTTCAAATGAATTGAAAGGGTTTTTTAAAAGAATAACTTTAGTTATGCTTAGAGGAAAATAGACGAGTACAATATTTTACATTAAAAAAAAGTAATTATTTTTCTCTGGAATGAAGTCAATAACAATCAAATACAATAAAACTAAAAATCGATATTTTTATCACTACTAATGATTTCATCGGGTGGATTTAAGATGTTCCTTTCTGTATTATTATGATTGAAGCTCTTAATCACTAAAGGAAATCAGGTAACGATACAAACTTACTTTCGCGAAGAAAAGCTGCGAGTATAAGAATGGAAAAGAAAATTTCGGTGTTTAGGGAGGGAATTATAGAATCAAAACAGTGATGCGAGTGAAGGCACTGAGTTTCCTGTGCTCAAGTCAAGGGTTCGAACATCGTTGGCAGCTTGAATCCCACCTATTTTGACATTATTGAACCTTAACCATAATCATCCGCCCCCTCCCCCCTTGGACAACAACTGGCTGTTGTTGTTTGAAAGTTTTACCATCGAAACTTACCATGATGTGAACTGAGAGAGCACTTTCTGATAACACTATGGTCTCGATATTAAAATGACAGAATAGAGAACAAAATGAATTTAGAATTTTATTTTAAAAGGTTATAAAAATCTATCGCTTGTTAAATATTTAGAAAACATAAAATTTTATGTATTAAAAACAACGCAATATTATACAACTATCTAGTATTTGTGATAATCGATAGGGTAGATTTTTTTTTATTGAAGATACGTCATTTTATATGTAGTCCACCTTTTGTGGTTCAAAATTGGTTGTTCATTTAAATTTTCTAGTTTTCAAAAAAAAAAAAAAAAAGTGCGTAAAAATTTTTAGAAAGAGTAAAATAGTTGCTTAATATGTAAAGATCATCAGACAAAATCTAGAAAAATCACGATAATCATATCATTGAATGTGATGTTTTGTGGATAATTTTCTTGTAATGAGATCCACTCAATGAGTTGAACCACTTTTCAATAAGAATCTTTTCTTAAACTTATATTATTAATAAGGCGGTACATTTATTATATGGTTATAATAATATGAAGGTTTAAACGAATTTTTCATAGATTTATTAATTCTATTTGTTTTCTCGCGTATATGAGATATATTTATTTTTCATATATAAACTCTTTCATTTATTCAAACAATTTATCTATCATCATTCAATTTCTCGCAATCATTTATTTTCTCAATCATTTATGTATCGTTCATTCATTCATTTTATTAAAACATTCATTCATTTAATTATTAGGATCATCCTATCACAAGAATGTTAGGTTGGAAGACTCGTTTTCTCAAAAATCAAAATAAGATAAACCAAATGGGGGAAGAAAAAAAACTTGTAAATAAATGGAGAAACTTTTACTTATAAAGTTCATCACAAATTATAAAATAATTTTTTAGCTATTGACCGATTCTTAAGTCATTTTAGTTCTACTCTAACTGGAAAAGAAATGATGACTTCACACTGCTTCAAAGTTATCATCTTTTTCCTCAAGTTTGATCTATTACTGTTATTTTTCATATAAAATTTTCGTATTTAAAAGATAATTTGATTTAAGTAAAACACTTTATGATGGTTATAACATGATTTTCAAGCAAATTTTTAAAAATGAAAGGCATTGAAATACTAAATAAAAAAGCGTGATTGGAAATAAATTTTTTTTTTATCATAGAATATTTCCCACTTCAATTGACATGACAAATGAGTTCAAAAATGGATTCTTTTTTATATATAAGTCTTTTTCACTGCGTTATTTTCGTTTGCTCTTCTTACTCAGGTAGCAGATAACAATCCATTTCACTTCAAAAATACGTATATTTCACCTTTACATTTTACTAAGCATTCGTAAAACTTGCGTGAAACTGAAACGTCGAATTATAGCAAAAAATTGGTTGTTCAAAAAACGTAAACTTTACGTCAAATTTTAAGTAAACAAATTCGTTTCTTTTACAAATACTTTCATTCTAGGTAAGAATGAGTACGTTATTTTTACATATTATTTACGTCAACAGAACGTCAAAATGAACGTCATTTGAAAGTCAAATTATTTTTTAAAAAAATGTGGTTGTCCAGAAAACGGAACATTTTCGTCCATAAATTTGAACCGAAATTCACCGAAATTAAAGTGATACATTTGCTTTATCAATAAAATGTAAAATAGATAGAATCCTTTTTACTAAATCTAAATATTCTTTTGTCAATCTTTCGTAAAATATGCGAAAGCAATCTTACAGGTGAGTTGGTAAAATCCATTCCGTTAATATGACGTAAAATATACCTTTTTTATGCCAAATATCTCTTAGCATTCCCTCCATATTTCGTAACGACGTTTTGCCAGTTTCTCAGAATTTCTCTGACCGCCATAGAGCGGATGGGTGACGTACGTATATTTAATTCGAAACATATCCTTACAAAACAGAAACTGTGGAGAGGAAAAGAACAGTTTAGAAATGTTGTGTAAGTTTCAAAGCAACTGAGAAAGTTTCATTGATATTTCAGCGCATCTTATTGCTTCGAACGCTCATTTCACTCTGTATTTTAAGAGAGTAGTCAGTCATTCCCCCCCCCCTTTCACCACCATTTGCCGAAAAAATTTTTTTGTGAGACAAGCAGAACCTGAAGACGAAAGAAAAAGGTTTTTCTGTCTTTAGTTGAAAATTTGGTGGTGCCCTAGAGGAACGATCCGCATCGTCGAACCCATTCTGTCACTTTTTTTTTTTTTTTTTCTTTCTGAAAGAATGTTTCACTTTCGTGGATGCGTTTTCATTCCGCTGTAAGTAAAGGATGACTGGGACGAATTTTTACGACCGATAGACGTGTGTTTAAAACGCTTTTTCTTTTTCCTGAGAAGAATGCTGGAATTCCTCTGCTGTCACTGGGTAAATATTATGTTTAACGACAGAATAGAAAGTGATAAAAATACGGAATATTAAACCAATGGTCCCAAAAGCCAGACTGAACAAAATTCTCTTCATATTATTTTTTCCAATTTCTGATCTTACAAGGATCTGAAGTTATTTTTCGATTCACGTATCTTCGCTCGATTACTTTTTGAAGCAAAAAAAAAAAAAAAAAAAATTCGTATGTGTACAGGTCTAAATGATAGGCGACACATAGTGGTCATAAAATTTCATATTACGATTTCTGAAAATACCTTTGATATGTTTGTCAACATGACTTCAGAACATATAAATTTTCGTAGAAAAACTGAACGTATTTTGTTATGTGTTAAATGTTATAACCGTCGTTGAACAGCCAACCCACTGTTGAGTTTACGACTACTCATATTCGGCTCAGTAGCCTTGTCCTTTTTGAACCCAATCCAGAAAACAAGGGAACTCCTGGATCAAGTATTGGGAGAAATTTGCCTTCGTGGAAGACTTTTGGTAGAACTAACCCTCATTTGCGTTTCATGGAGAGGGGAAACCACGAAAATCTCTTACGGTTACCCATGATTCGTCAAACACTAAGGATATTTTACGTCAGCACTGTGGTCGGTGCCAGCCCAATGTACTTTATTTCTGCATTCGGCATTAATAATAGTTATTTTTTATCGTGGCAAAATGGTCATTTACGTTTTTATGCTTGATGCATTTTATTATGTACAAAATGCTTTAAAAGAGCTGTGGTGGGATAGAGCATTTACCTTATGAGGTGAACCCAGGTTTGAATCCCATAGATTAGGGCATTGCAACCACAGTACTGATATAAAATATCCCTAGTAGTATAGGGAATGGTATTTATATGTGTTAGAATTCCCATCGGACTAACGTTGAGAGATTATTGTAGGTTTCCTCTTCATGCCACCACAAAGTTTTCAACGAAACGAGTTTGATCCAAGAATACCCTTTTCTTTTGGGTTTGGTTTAAGGCTTCGGTGCTGACCGATAATCTTAAAAGTGATCGGCTGATCAGCATTGTTCATTAAAAAGCGTGTCCCAAAAAAGAACAAAATCTATTATAGAATGGAAAAAAATGAACATTAACTTACAATATGTATTAAGAATTTTTAAACTGTAGTTCGAACGTACTTTTGAAAAGTATTATTTTGTTTGAAGCTTTTGTTGCAATTCTTAATGGTAGCAAATTATAATTTAAGAAAATATAAAATAATAATCTGTGTTAAATGTTATAACAGAATTCTGTGGATCTCTAAATTATTCCTTAAATACATACTACAAAATTGATCAAAAATAAAAAAAATTTCTATCAAAGTTTTTTCAAAATAATTGTATATTCAAATATTGAAAGTGAAATTAAGAATAACTTTGACTTTTTACTTATGAGGACAAAAAACAAAATTAATAAATTTCAAAACAAATTTTTTTGTTAAAATAAAAATCATTGCTGTTTTTAGTATTATATTTTTAGAAATTATTTATCGAAAAAAATGACTTTTAGGAAAACTTTTTATTAAAATACGGTAAAATAAAGGAATTTATAATTTAAAACTTATTATTTTATTAAGAAATTTAATAACTGGTTCAATAAACCAATAATTTATTCAATTACATATTAAGAATAAAACAAAACCAATCAATTTACAATTTTAAATATTTGTTTTTGTATGAAATCTCTTTTAATCAATTAAATAATTTTTAGTAAAGAATTGTTTTCATATTGAAAATAAAGTTAAATACATCAATGTAGAACTTAAATTTTTAATATGTTATAAAACATTTTTAAAAAAAAATAAAAACTACAATAAAGAGTTCAACAATGTTCAATTTAAGACTTTGATCAGGTTCTAGAAAATTAATCGGCAATGGTATGTTTTCGTTCTGTCTTATCTAACAGCATCCACATGCCTTTTTCATGACCAGTTGGAGAACTTATTTCAATTTTTGCGCATGTTCAATCGTGACATAACGTCATCAAATGTTCGCGACACAGCTGCAAGTGACGTCACTGACGGCCGTTGTTAAATATTTACTAAATTCTCTGGAATGCCAACGATTTCAAGAGCACTTTTAGAAGAGAGAAATTTTTATTTTATTTTTACAACATCAAGAATGTGAGTCCCCCCCCCCCCCATAAATACTTTTTTGTCCTCGCTGTCCGGTCGAGTAACGGTAGTTTATGGTTTCTGAAATAAATTTAGTCATAACCGTAACTTGTGCCGTCACCTGACTTGTCTAAAATGTTCTACCGATTTAGAATGAAATCGAGGTAGTCACGAATGTTTGATTAATGTGTATGGAAGGAAGATCGTGTTCTTTAATTCGTGTCCCGCACGTTTCTCTTCAAAAACGCTTGCAATCTATGATGCGAAATTGTCTTTTCGTGACGTTTAATTTTAAATCAAAAAACGATGTCAAGTACAAGAACCATAGAAACAAAGGTTGTTATGAATTTAATTAAATCGAGCACAATTAAATTTAGAGCGTCCTTCTATTTAATAACTCTGTGACTAAGTGTAACAAGTAGATAGTTCATTAGGCATCAATTAAATTACAAAAATGTAACGCGTTAACGAAATCAACAAACAAAATAAATAAATTCGAAGGCTTCATTGTACCAAGCAACGAAGGTGTTGCGCTGATATTTTTAATATCATATTTATGTATGGAATAGAGATTCAACACATTTACGCAATTTAAAATGAAAAAAGTATTAAAAAAAAAAAAAAAAAACAGTTGACGTTTTCACGAACGTTGGCATTTTCATCAGAACGTTTTGGTGAAAAAAATACCGTTAATAAGATACTTCTGTTCCTAAAATTTTCAAAAAACTTGTATGAGGAAACAACGAGAGGCTAAGGAGTGCACGACTCTCAATCACGTGATCAAGGTTCCAATCCCAGCTTTGGCTGGCTGATATGAATTCTTCTCCCGCCGACCACAGTTCTAACATAAAATATCCTCATAGGTAGACGGATCATGCATTAAAAACCCCTTGCCTCTTGGCTAACCATTGAAAATTTTCTTGGTTTTCCCCTCTATCTAACGCCAATGCCGGTTAATTACATCAAAAAGTCCTCCACAAACGATAGTTTTCCCCATTTCCTCGTCCCTGATGATCCCTTGTCTTTTGGGTTAAGTTCAAAATGACAAGGCTACGAAATGGAGCGTTGATAGTCGTGAACCCAGAATTGGGACAGCTGTCATGAAATAAAATATCAGGAAACAAAAACAAGGTGCTGTTTGATGTGAAAACGTCACTTTTGGAAAATATTTAGCGTATAAAATAAAGCTATGAGCTTTAATTTCAATGTTTATTGAGAATCATCTTTGACTCGCTGTAACGCCTAAAAGAAATAAGATTAAGTATTTCCTTTCATTTTTTTTTGCCCTTAGAATAATTAACGATATATTTTAGCGAGCGAATTCCAATCAATATATCAAAAACATTTTTAGTATGAAATTAACATCATCCATTCCAATGAACTACAATCATTCAAATTCTTTTGTCTCAAATGAACTACATTCAACTGTTGTTTCAAATTAACTACATCCATTCACATTAACTGAAAGAATTCAACTGTTGTTGTTGTTTCAAATTATTTTCATGCATTCCAATGAACTACAATCATTCAAATGCATTTGTCTCAAATGAATTACATTCAACTGTTGTTTCAAATTAACTACATCCATTCACATTAACTGAAAGAATTCAACTGTTGCTGTTGTTTCAATTATTTTCATGCATTCCAATGAACTACAATCATTCAAATGCTTTTGTCTCAAATGAACTACATTCAACTGTTGTTTCAAATTAACTACATCCATTCATATTAACTGAAAGAATTCAACTGTTGTTGTTGTTTCAAATTATTTTCATGCATTCCAATGAACTACGATCATTCAAATGCTTTTGTCTCAAATGAATTACATTCAACTGTTGTTTCAAATTAACTACATCCATTCACATTAACTGAAAGAATTCAACTGTTGTTGTTGTTTCAAGTTATTTTCATGCATTGCAATGAACTACAATCATTCAAATGCTTTTGTCTCAAATGAACTACATTCAACTGTTGTTTCAAATTAACTACATCCATTCACATTAACTGAAAGAATTCAACTGTTGTTGTTGTTTCAAATTATTTTCATGCATTGCAATGAACTACAATCATTCAAATGCTTTTGTCTCAAATGAATAACATTCAACTGTTGTTTCAAATTAACTACATCTATTCACAATAACTGAAAGAATTCAACTGTTGTTGTTGTTTCAAGTTATTTTCATGCATTGCAATGAACTACAATCATTCAAATGCTTTTGTCTCAAATGAACTACATTCAACTGTTGTTTCAAATTAACTACATCCATTCACATTAACTGAAAGAATTCAACTGTTGTTGTTGTTTCAAATTATTTTCATGCATTGCAATGAACTACAATCATTCAAATGCTTTTGTCTCAAATGAATAACATTCAACTGTTGTTTCAAATTAACTACATCTATTCACAATAACTGAAAGAATTCAACTGTTGTTGTTGTTTCAAATTATTTTAATGAATTCCAATGAACTACAATTATTCAAATGCTTTTGTCTCAAATGAATTACATTCAACTGTTGTTTCAAATTAACTACATCCATTCACATTAACTGAAAGAATTCAACTGTTGTTGTTGTTTCAAATTAATATCATCCATTCCAATGAACTACAATCATTCAAATTCTTTTGTCTCAAATGAACTACATTCAACTCTTGTTTCAAATTAACTACATCCATTCACATTAACTGAAAGAATTCAACTGTTGTTGTTGTTTCAAATTAATTTCATGCATTCAAATGAACTACAAGCATAATTCATCATTTTCGGACAGTTACATATTTTTAATGAATTTTTTTCCCCATCTGTTCGAAAAATAAATAAAAGAATGAGTAAACTATTTAAGGCAACGGGAATAGTATAACTCGGTATGCAAATACAAAGCTTTGCGTGTCTAAAGAAGGATTTTCCTATTCGAATTCCATAGGTGAACATTATTTTTAGAGTTTCCCTTTCGAATATTTTAAATTCCATTCATTATTATATGTTGTGCTTGCAAAGTAATTTGTTTGAAAAAGATCTCACCAATCAGATTAAATCAGTTTTCTTCTTTCGTTTGTTGGATTGGTTTCGTTTGTCTCTTACTCTCCTTTACGATACGGTTTAGGTACAGCACATACAATTTTTTTTCTTCGTTTTTGTGGCAAATGAGTGGACGGTATGTTTATTGGAAGAAGGTGCTTTTTTCGTTTGATTTTGTAATTCAGATATCGTCTATACCAAACATAGATCGCCCACTGGTAGTGCATGAAAAAATTTACTTCAGCCGAAGAATTGCTACAAAAAAAGATTGTTGCTTTGGCACCGTTCATCAAATTTTTCTCCTTTACACTAATGTGAAGTAGCATGATAGAATATTTTTTCTCTATTGTGAATATTAAGTAAACTTTAAAAAATAATTATCATATTTTCACATTTCTTTGACACCCTTGGTCATCGTGTTTATTAATATATAATATTTTCATTTGAAAACTTGCCACCTTGAATAACTTGTTTGTACAATTTTTGAAAATCACTGAATCACGTCATTTTTTGTTTTTGGGTCGAAGATATTGAAAAGCCAGTTTTAATCAGTTGAGGAAATTTCTTCTCCAGAAAAAAAGGTGATGGTCAATGAGATTTTCTGTTGGGTGGGCGGAAACAATCCAAAAATGGGTGGCCGTTGTTCTTAATAGTTAATATATTTGAGGCATCAACTCGCGTACCCTATGGAATGTTGCCTTTGCTCAGGGGATAAATCACTCACCTTCCAATGAGGGTAACCGGGTTCGAATCCCAGCATTGTCTGGCAGATTCAAATTCCGCACCCGGCTTGCACTGACCACAATGCTGACGTAAAATATTCTCAGTGGTTGACGGATCATCGGTTAGAGTCCCCTTGCTGTCAGGCTAACCGTAGGATGTTTTCTTCTCCGTGTAACGAAAATGCGGGTTAATTTCATCAAAAAGTCCTCCACGAAGCGAAATGTCTCCCACTACTTGATCCAGGAGTTCCCTTGTCTTCTGGATCTGGTTCAAAATTGCAAGACTGCTCAAGCACGGTTATATAATAAAATCTTACGCTTTTCCCCCAACGCTAGTGCGCTTGAAATATATTGACACTATATTTCAAGCGTCATTGAGATATAGTTGAAATATATTGACGCAGTTGAAAAGCAAAATTTGCCAAAACTATAATGACGGAGGGGGGAAAAGTATGGAAAGGGAGAAAATTACATAACTATTGAGGAATCCCTTTACAAAATATATAGTACTTGAATATTCGTAAGTAAAAAATTTACATTTCTAATTGTATGTACATATGGTTTGGTTTTCATCAAATGATACAATTTTGCGATGTGCATCATTGACCATTTACTATTCTTATCTTTAAACGATTGAATTAAAACAGGAAATAATCTAATTAGCGAAATTATCAGAAGTTATCCGAATACAAAGCTTCGCGTGTCGGATTTTTAACACGCTCCACAAAGGAACATTGCTTCGACCCTTTTCCATTTCTTTCTCAAACTCCGGATAAAAATTCCACCAATTGTTTTATTTTGGCAAAGTAATTTTGTTCTAAAAAATAAAATCAATAAAAATGAAAAAAAAACAGGGCCCACATACCAACGTGATGCAAATGAAGTCTACTTCAGTTCACGGTTATTTCGACAATAAGAAACACACACAGTCAATGGACCGCCGCTCAGATAACAAAAGTTTTCTTCCACAATTGGGTGCGTGCAAGGAATGTATTTGGGTATCACTTTTCTCACTTCATTTCATGATCAAAAACGATGGGAAAATCTCGTTAATTAAAGGTGTTGCTTTTCAACTCTTTTTTTTTTCTCTTTTAATCGGTAACATGACAGTGAAGAACTTTTTAAATTCTTTTTCACAAAGAAAAATACGATTAAAGTTGCGATTATTTTCAGATGTATAATCTGATTGACGCAGGCTCGCATAACGGGGAAGAAAGAAAAAACGCTTAGATAATAATTAGCATCGTTATTATTTTAGCCTGCACCCATTAAAGCGTTTATTGTAACATTTTTAATGCGCACATTGCCGATATCACGCTAGCACGAGGAACTATACTCTAGTGCATAGATTCTCTACCTTTTTAACGTTGCCTCAAGAAGCAACAAAAAAAAAAAAAAAAAAAAATCCGTGAAAATCCAGTTACTTTGAGGATGAGGACGGAATTATAAGAGGCATTTTTAGGCAATTTTTTTTAAATTAATGTTAATTCGATACTTTTCACCCGTGAGGTAATCGCAGTCTATTTGTCATTATAAAAATAAATACGGTAACGAAAAAAAAGTACAAAAAAAAAAAACTATGCTTAAAAAGAGTTTTTGTTCTTAATTAGATAATTAAAAAAACACCCAAAAATAAAAGTAGCATCAACGAAACAATCAAGTTACTATGTCCGTAAAATGATTGTACTTGATGGTTCATGGCCAGTTTCTCAACGTCCGGTTCAATATTTTTAGTGAGGTGAAGACGCAAGTCCCTCGTTGCATGATTTCGAGTCTATTTCTCTTTCTTTGTGACTAGATCCATAACAGCACTGAATCCACGATTGACGAGATAGGAGAAAGGGAAGCAAATTGAAAAAAGTTTTGACTATAGTCAACAGTCCGGAGTAGAGGCGACTGATGTTATCTTGAAGCCAAAATTCTGTGAGCGTTCACCATTCAAAGCTTCATTAGTTGAAAGTTCGACCGACTCCTCCTGAATCTGAACCTCTTCTGTTTCAATATTCAAAAAAGGGTTCATAACCCAGAACAAAACATATTTATAACGGTTAGAAAAGTCCATGTGCAAAGAGTCAAGGTGTTAACTATATTCTTGTGTATCATCAGAGGAAATTTCGCCATTCTTTTCAAGATACGACAAGATTTGAAATTGGCTGAACTCATTCCTACCAAATTTCTGCTTTCACAAAATAAGTTTTTTTAGAAATGTAGAAATAACTGATTTTGTAGGAATCAAATTGAGCTTGTCACCTTGAAGTTGTAAATTAACGCCATTAAATTTTGCAAATAAATCCACCAACGTCTATCTTAAATTCTAGCAATTTGTCGCTCAGTACTACATTCTGTCTTCGAGGGACTCAAGCTCAGAGTCGAAAAGATTCTAAAACCTATTGAGACAGGCTCCTTTGGAAAGCCAGGGAATCTCAGTGTGCTGCAGCAAGCGATATTCTTCATAGTTTTACTTAAACAGCTGTCTGAGTAATCAGTCATTGAGAACATTACTGCGAATTTTGTTCGCAGCAGATATGACATTTTGTAATGACTGATGCAAACGGTCGCTGAGATTTTTTCTTACTAAATAGTGTCTGTGAATCACACAGTGAACGGCTTAAATATCTGGTACCACCCTCTTCAAAACGGCGAAAAACCAACCATGTCGACCCACTATTGCAAGAGATATTTTTGATTAAATCGGATGAGACGGTATAGTGTAAAACTGATTCTAAAGCTTCCTTGACAGCCGGCAGTATCAATTCTTTGCCGATGGTATGACCTTTCCCAGATTTAGCAATTAATTTTATACATTAATTAGCAATATATTTTGATATGAGAGCTTATCAAACCATCATCGCATTTTTGTGATGAGGTTGTTAGTAAGCCTAAGACTTCAGAAACTTGTCTTTGATGTTCGTGAAAAATGACAAATTTTTATTTTGTTTGTGAGGATGAATATTTTGCAAATGCTTCTGCTAAAGGGAAGGCTCCATTGTCTCATTATATTAAATTTTGTTATAAAATAAATACACGAGTAGTTGAGAGTTCGACAGCGATTGAACAAATCTAAACTTCAAGTACGTGGCACTGTATTGAAGACACTTCTTTATGTTAACCAACATAGTGTTGGTGGCAGCAAAATACGAATGAAAGGAAATCAACTGTTTTTTCAAATTAATAATTAATTTATGATTAAGAACTAATTCGCAAACTTACCTGGCCAAATAAATTATTAAATCGAATCGAAACTGGGAAAAAAAAATCTGCTAGGAAGCAAACTAAAACCAACATAAGAAACACGGGTCAAATCGAAAATTTTTACTAAAAGCGCATGCATGTCAATTTCCACCAAATGGCTTGAATGAGTCAGAGGCAAAAACTACTGACTCATGCGCTGTGTTGTGCTGGTTCGGATCGGAGAATAGGTGTCTCATAAGTTCGTTTTACAGCTGGTACTAATGTTGTATCGGATAATATTTATTTATTACATTAATTTAATCTTTTTTCTTTCTTTAACATTAATTTTAGATTAATTTTATTTATTAAATGACTCTTAATTTAATAATTTTATTTGGGAGCTTTAAAATAAAATTTGAATGACAAAACATGCTCATCGCCCCACTACCGCCCAAAACATACCTAGCGCTCCCCTACCGCCCAAAACATACCTAACGCTCCCTTACCGCCCAAAGCATGCCCACCGTCACTCAGTATACTCCCAACGCATCCAGGGGGGCGTTATCGCCCCCGTTGAGAAATAATGCTCTAGTGGGTGGGTATCTGGCGCAAAATCGGTTGCAAACGTGTTAATGAGACTTAGCAAATGTGTTGTTTATGGATGCTGTTTACAAGAAGGCCGTATCGATGTTTTTCTTAAAATCGCAATAAATAATGTTTTAAAAAGTCTTGTATCGTGCTATGTATTTTGCATACCATCTCTTACGACAAATATTTGCTTTAAGAGATGGTTGCTATCGTTGAGCCTCGTATATTTGTCAAATCATAGTCATCTTTAGGGGTAGACGAACGATAAGGTGGCCCTATGTGACATAATAATATTATTGAATTGATACTGAAATAAAAATGTTCATTTTTTCCGACCCACTCATCGTAGGTACATATTTTCATTCATAAGCATTCGAAAAAGATTTTAGGGCATGTTAAAGTTTCATTCAGGCATGTTAAAATGACGAAAATTTTTGACCCCTAATAAGAAGGAATAATGGCAAAGATTTTTCTAGAATCATATCACTAGAAATCCAGGATTAATGACAAATTAGGATTATAAGTGTCAGTGTTTTTTTCCTCTCGATTTTCACTAACTTACCCAGTTATCATTTTCTAAAAGAATGAGGTCGACACTTTTCCTATAGTGTAGGCGTGCTTATAAAAAAATAACCACGTTTCAAAATGAACGTATTTTTTCCATTTTGCACGCCTTTCACGACAAGGGGTGGGCACTTTATGTCCCGTCTGAAAATGAGGAGAAAGGGGTAAACAAAACAAAAAAAGGCATGAAAACTTGCGTGGAATCATTTATTAATCTAATCTTTTCAAGCTGTGGCAAAATTTGGAACAAGCACTCGAGATAAATCTTAGTTTCTAGAAGAATTGGATAAAAAACTGAGAGGATTTATCACTGTTGGCCGAAACAAATCGACGTTGTGCTTGTTCAGTTTTTTTTCCTCGTCATTTGTTGCTCCAAATCACATTGTTGTATCAACAATTTTCATTTCATGATATTTCCGCGTACGTATCAAAACAAACTCCGTCGAAAATCTTGTTTTTAGGAGAAAAAAAATGAATTGATATTTTACAATGTTGCCTTAAGAGAGATTATCATTGTGATGTTGTCTAAACATGTTTTTATATTCTTTGATACCGCTAAAATCTCAAATATTCTATAAGATGAAAATTTAGAGAATTGAAATTTGATTCTCATAATAAATACAAACTTGCAAAACTTGCCCTCTAATTTATCCACAAAAAAAAAAATAGTTGATTTGATAAATATATTATTTGATAACTAATGGCGTAAATACGGCTAAAATATAATTTGAGATTTTTTTAAATTTAAAATTGATCTTTTATTTTCGTATTAAGTTAAAAGACTTGTTATAAATGGAATTAAGGGAAAATATCACAGTGACAAGTGAATTCTTTGATCGGCTAAATAACAGCTAAAAGAATGTATGAATAACCGCTAAATGAAAAATTAAACTTTCAGTTCTTTGGGAAATATAAATTTTCAAAATCAATTTCACCGAAAAATAAGTTTGCTAAGCTCTTCTTTAATAACTATTACGGCGTTAATTCCCATAAAAATTAAAATATTAATTGTGTTTCTTTAATTCAGTAGTGAATTAGTATTGAATTTTTTTTCGTATGAAATAGAAATTTGAAAAATTTAAATTCCGTGGATCACTGTATGTAGATACTACTAAAGTAGACAAATTCGACGTCGTATGAAATAGACATTTTGAAATTCTCATATTATCATAATTGAATATTTTATCTTGGTGTATATTCCGACATTAATTATTATGGTCTATATAACAGAAAATAAATGTTTTTTTAAAACATGTTTTATTCGATACTCTCAAATGGTATTAAGTTATAAATTTAAACTCATTCTTATTTACATTCTTGTTGTTGTCTTATGTTGTTCATTTTGTTTGGGGTTGAAAAAAATTAATGGACGAAGAAATCTTGAGTGATAGAGGGAAATGCTTTTTAACAATTATTTTTTTAGTTTCTTTATTTGAGAGTATTTTCCTAAGAATATTAACTGAAATGGATAAAAAAGATACAGTGAATATTGAATAGGCGAACATTTGAAAGGTTTTATCAACATTTTTTGACATTGGCATTTTTTAGAACAGTGTTTTTGGTACTTTTAGGTTTAGTCAACATATTTAATTAGCCACAAATTTACGTAAAATTTTAAAAATGTGTAGTTTCCATTACATTTTTTGAAAAAAATTCATTGTGTTTGAAATTAATTAAACAGTTTCTTAACGATTTTTAACTTATTTAAAGAACTATTTTGATTAACAAAATAATTTCTAAGTCTTGAGATATTATTTATTCAATGATCTCCCATTTCTGTGAGAAAAGGTTGATAAAATTGTACTACAAATTAGATAAGACTAAACTATTGAATCTCTAGTTTATTAAACGAAAAACACATTGTTTACGAAAAACATAATTTTTCTAGGTGTGGCACTTAAATTGCTAATAAATCGGAGTTTCAAAGTGTATAGTGACGGCTGTTATGTTGTCCAACGTATGAAAAAGAAAAGTAAAAACGGACCATTCTGAATAATTTTTGATCTCATGATCGGATCTTCAGGTTTTGGGACTCAATTTTAATGGTTCGAAGGGGTGACCTCAAATACGCTAATTAGTTAGAGGGTACGATATTTTAAGTTACGAAATCAGACACAAAAACGTACTTTCTCTAAATAACTTTTTTTCTCCATCGGATTCCGATTTCTGACCCCCAAAATATAAGGGGTCTGGGAAATGGTCTGGAGAGCGATCCAAAATTTGGGCCTCATAATGTAAATTTTATTTTTTTGAATATTTCACCATATCTCGAGAACTTTTAAAACGAATTTAAACATTTTTAAAGGCAATTATAAAGTTCGCTTATTTAAAGATAATTTCACGCAAAAAATGAATTTAAGTTAATATTTTATTTAATAATAGTCCAAAACTTTTTGGATTGTAAGGTACTCAATTTTTTACATCATTTTGAAGTACGTAATTTTGCATGGCAAAATACGAAATTTGAGGAAAATCGGTTGAATAGTTCCTGAAAAATCAAACTTTAAGAAAGTCGTATATTTAAAATTCGATTTCTCAAGAACTATTCAACCGATACCGCTCAAATTTTGTACTTTGCCATGTAAAATTACATACTTTAAAAAGACGTAAAAAATTTTATACCTTACAATTCAAAAATTTTCGACTATAATTAAATAAAATAGTAAATATTAACTATAATTTATTTTTTGAGGGGAATTATCCTGAAATAAACGAATTTAATAATTGTGTGAAAAACAAATTCAATTTACTTAAAAAAAAATTTTCTTGAGGTATGCCTAAAAACGCAAAAAATAAAATTAACATTATGCGATCCAAATTTTGGATCGCTTTTTTGACTGAAAATTTGGTTATCCTATTTCCCAGATAGTGGTTACCCTCCCCCACATTTTGAATCCGTTAAAAAAACACATAAAGTACGTTTTTGTGTCTGATTTCGTAACTTAAAATATCGTCTGTATTATTTAGTTAGCATATTTTAGATCCCCCCTTGAACAATCACGAAGATAGGGTCCTAGAATGTGACAATCCGATCATTTGATCCATTTATTCAGGGTGGTCCGTCTTTTTTGGCACATTATACACCGAATTCGGAAAGAATCGGTTTAGAATTACAAATATATATAATGAATTCTATTTTATATTTTATTGTTTTTCTTTTTTTTTTGTTTTTTTAAGTGAGTGCTAATTAGTAGAATAAATGAATTTACAATGTGGATTTGTGTCTTGGCTGATTATATTTTTCTCATGTGCCTAAATTAAACTTTCACCGCAAAAACTAAGTACAACTTCTATACATAAGACGTAATCGAAAGCTTTTAATACATCATAAAGGAGATCTCTCTTCCACCTTGAGAATCTCTTTAGGAAATCCATTGGGCATTCTATGGACGTTTTGCCCAAAATGTCAGGAAGATAAAGTAACACCAAATCCTAAAATGACAACTTTTGTTCGAAAAAGAGACTCATGGGGACCCATTCATTAGTGCGACCCACTTTGACCTAAAATGGTAATTACGTTACTTTTTCTCTCGCTTTATTCCCCTCACTTTTGTCAGACATGGAATATCCGAGAGAGAAAGTTGAATGATAGGTAAGAAATCATCTTTAAACCCTTCGGAGATTTCTTGAGGGGAGGTGACAGGAAAAGAACGCGGATGTTCCGTGTCTGGGAGCCTTTTTAGGCGTTCCATTTTTGAGAGAGCAAGGATGAGGTCGGAGCAAGGTCAGATGCGGGTCGCAAATCAACCGCGCATTAAATACGGGGGAGGGTGTGGGATTCTGATCGGTGGCACGCGCCGCCACTCCGCAAAAGAAAGGCGAAAATGCATATCAGGATGGGTAGCGGGTATTTCCCGGTCTTTCATGACCGATTTTAACATGATTAAGTTCAGCTACATTTTTTGACATTACGTTATATTATATTTTAAATAAAAACACGACTGATTAATGTTTTTAAGATCGCTACATCAAGTAAAAAGAGACAATTTCATAAATCTACGCAAACTAAATGAATTGTGAGAGTCCTCTTAAAAACAGTATACTGAAAATTTCCAGTGCAATCATTGAATGTAAAAAATTATTAAAATGATTTATTGCAAAAAGCATGCAGCAATTGTTGAGTTATACAACTTTACTGGTCTCAAAAAAGCATATTATTGAAGTAAAACGTTACTTAACTTGTTCTCTGTGCAGCCTTTTAACCAGGAATAAATGAGGAGATATCACTTACCTAAAAAGACAAAGAAAAAAAAAAAAAATACAATTAATAAAATGATAGGAAATAACTATCATCTAAGGACTACTGCCCAAAATAACAGCATTTCTAATACTTTATTCATAGCATATATAAGAAAAAAGTAAATACCATACATTAAAAAATTTTGTGGAATTGTTTTATGATGATTCAGTACCCAAGAAATGTTTTATTTCTTTTTGTTTTAATCAAAAAAAAAAAAAAAAAAAAAAGCGTTAAAACTAAGCAAATATTATTTTTTGAGCAAACGATTCCATAAATGGTAAGTTTTCTAAATCGTTTTCTAATTCTCAACCTTTTTTTTTTGGAGGGAGGAGTGACAACACATAATTTGAGTGTAGATAAAGAACTTGTTAAAAGAAGATTTGAAGCATTTTTTCAAAGTATCTGATACTTAAAGAATTGAGATATCATTTCCTATGTATTCTCTGAATCGAATGAGACTATACACAAGTCAATCAAAAAAATATTTCAAAACTTGCAACTTTTTCTATAAATAAAAAGTACATTTTTTGACACGTACTTATCTAAGCTATATATATATATATATATATATATCCTGATATTTTGGTTGTATTTAGGTCAAATAATCAAGTCATGAACCAAAATATTTTATACATAAATTATCTTAAATAGACTGCAATATGTAATATTCCAGTTTAAATTTTATTAAAACTTTTATTTGAATACGATTTACTGTTTCCCTAACAAAATGAAAGCGTATTTTTAATTCAAATAACAGTAAAAGATTTTGGCAAACAAATGCATAATTTAATATAATTTTTGAGGGCGTGTCTTTTGTTGAATCCTTTTAATGCAAATGTGACACATTCATTATTTCGACAATAAAATTTAAAATGAAAGTAAATAAAAGCATTAATGTAATAAATAAATTTTTCTAAAAAATCTTTTGAAAAGTAATCACAGATAATGTTGTCATTTCCTTTGCTATGAACTAAAAACGCAAAATTAGACTCTTTTTAAATAAGATGTCATTTTTGGCCTTTTATGGAACTTTTCGTTTTATTTTTTTAATTAGCAAGCATTTCCTCAATTCTCTAAAAATAGACACTTTTAGAACAATAGGAATTATTTGCTTATAACAATCTAAAAGTAATATATCATCTAAAAATATTTACATACATAGAGCTTGATATAGATCTTAAGAGCAAACAAATTTCTAAAAAATAAAAAAATAAAAAATAAAAAAAAGATAATAAAATGTAAAAAAAGATATCATTCACGAACGAGTTTCCTTTCTTTTCGGCTCAAACGATGTATTTATTTTAAATTTTATTTTAATACGTACGATAATTTTCTTTGTGATATTCCAAATAATAATAATTACTTTTAATTAAATTATTGAATAGCTGATAAAATAAGACATTTGATTAAATGATAACGTGGGATTTTTAAATTATTCTCATTCTAAGAAACTCAAAGTAACTATATGCATTGTTGCTGTAAAAGTGCTTGAGTTAAATAAATGATTATTTTTTATTTGCCGTTTCTAAAGAATAGATTACCAAACGTCCTCACAATACGATAGTGTTGAATTTGTTTTATTGCATCAAGCATTAAACATATCCGGTATTACATGAAATATCGGCATTTAGAGAAAATAGAATTACATTTTTCTTCTTCTTTTTTTTTGTACCTCAATTGTAAAAGAATCAAGTAAATTCTCAGAATTTTTTTTTTTTTTTTTTTTTTTTTGTGAATAAGTTGTTTTTACTCGTTGAAAAGAAGTATTCTAATGCTTCATTCAATTTATTCAAGTAACAATACTAGAAAATTAGATATGTCAGAATAAAATTATACAAAAATCGCTAAGATTTTATGACACTATACTACTCTAAATTAATGAATAATAGTTATTGCCCTAAATTAGTAGAGTGCTTAGTTTTAAATTATAATGAAATGTAATTAAAAAATAAATGTTCTTGAAATGAAAGCTTTAATTATTATTCGAATAAAGTAAACAAAATGTATGTAATTACGGAAGAATTATTTCTTAGTTTAATTTCCTTCTGGAAAATAAACGTAAACAATTTATAATAGTGATGTCTAAGGCAGTGCTCGGAATATGCATTTTTCAAAACACTATGAAATAATAATCATTAGCTCTTCACATCATTTTGATAACTTTCGAAGATGTATCAAATCGAACACAACGGATTTATGTTTTGTCACAACTTTTTCTACTCTTAACATAAACCCGGAAGAGAAATTCCCAGAAAGCGTGTCTTCACAAAATGAAGGATTTACCCAACAGCATTACATTAAAACACGCTATCAAAAAGAAAACGGTTAAGAAATGTTCGAAAATCATGTCGAAAAGGGCCAAAAGAACTCAATGGACAATGGCTTCCAGAATGTTCAAATTTATCATCCTTACAGAGTCGATTGGCCGCGGCTTTATGGTCTTTCATCTTCATATGGGGTTGTAATCACGGGCGTGAAATATGGATGCTTTCCGTCTCGGAGGTTTATCTGTAAATGACGATACTAGTGGTCATTTTTCGCTGAAATGGCTTATATTAGATGATTATGGAGCAAAACGAATGGGTTTAAACAAGTGAGGCACACAGTGATCTTTATGCTAATGTAAAATAAATTGAGCCTCATCATTTCAAAAATAGGATGTTCATGAACGCTTAATATCTTCATGGGTTGCTATAACATAATATTTTCCCGAAACATTTGAGCCGAAAATAATTTATGTTCGCTAAGGAAATTTCAGGAGAACAGACTTAAATATCAAACTATTAATTAATTATAAATATTAATAATTTTATTTTATAACCGTCGTTAAACGGCCGACCTTATTTTGGGATTACGACTACTAACGATCATCTCCGTAGCTTTGTCATTTTGAACCCAATACAGAAGACAAGGGAACTCCTGGATCTAATAGTGGGAAAAATTTGCCTTCTTGGAGGATTTTTTGATGGATTTAACCCGTATTTGCGTTACATAGAGAGGAAAACCACGCAAACTTCCCACGGTTAGCCTGGCGGAAAAGAGACTCTAACCCATAATCCGTCTACCACTGGCGATATTTCTCGTCAGTACTGTAGTCAGTGCTAGCCGGGTGCGGAATTCGTAGTGACCAGCCATCCCTCGGATTCGAATCCGGTTCACCTAATTGAAAGGCGAGCGCTCTATCCCCTGAGCCACCATGGCTTTTATATTAATAATTAATGAATTACTTTTAATTTATAATCTCATAACTTAAAGTATATAACAGAATTTTGTTCAACAAATTTCAAATTATTATATTATAGGCAAACTTTTTTCAAGTGCTAAAAAAATACCTGGATATTTTAAATTTCTGTCAATAAATTTTTAGTCTATTTTGTATTTAATATTATTTTTTAGAATAAACATTTCGGTTTCATACTACATTTTTAATAAAATTGGCACAATTTTACAGGTTCCCAAACTGCATTGGTAATTTAAATTTTAGTCGATATTTTTGAATAAGGTTTTTAAATCAATTTGAAAACTCTTTTAAATCTAGTTTCCTCTTTCAATTAACTTAAGAACCTACACATTCCAACAGTATTGTAAATTTCAGTTAACATTTTTGATTAAATTATTGTCAGTCGGCTCGAATAATTTACAACAAGTTTTATTTCTATTTTTATACGTTGATAGTCAGTAGAAAATATTTAAGATAAAAATATTGTAATTTAAACTATTTCATGTTAACGAATTTAAAGTGTTTTAAAACATTATTTTGTATTATAATAGGCCCATTTTGTTTTTCATTTTTTATAGGGTCTTTTTTTCCCGTCATGTTACAATAAAATAGATTCAGACTGATTTATATAAAGAAGTTCGTAAAATTAATATCAGTATTGAAACCATTTTTAAGTGCTAAATTAGATGGAATTTTCAAGCTTTTACCTGAAGTGATATAAATTTGAATTTTTGTTCCTATAAATAGGTTTATTATGGTAGTCTTACCGTTTGCTATGGTAATGGTTTACCGGTAGTTCCGGTTTTCAGAGTTACAGTTCTTGTTACCATACATTTAGTAGCAAATTCAAAAATGAAAAGTAAATATAACCCAATAACTAGTTTTAATGCCATACTCCAAATATTATGGTCTTCTGTTATTCAATTTACCATTTACTTGGTCACCTTTTGACGTCTTATGCTTTTTTTTTCCAAATAGAATGGTCTGTAGCTTAACTTTCACTTTGTCTAAATAGTAGATAATAGTTAGATGCCCGTAAATAATCTGTTATTCTAATATAATTTCTTCATTTTAATAAGAGTAACTTGAAATGCTTTATCAAACTATTTGAAAGATGCTAAATTCAGATGTATCAAACTATGGTAACTGTTTTATTCATCTTTTAAGAGTGGGATTTATTTACATAAATTGTTAGGTTTCCTTGTAAACATAAAGAACGGCATAAACATTCAGACACTTTGCATGAAAAACAGCAGCAGGAATCCAAGCAATCACAACGTTTCAGAGAGATTTGCGGTACAACTCTTATATTATTATTGGGGACCTTCTTCTTCCACCCCAAATGCTCTGAAACGTAGAAATCTTTGTTTTACAATTTTGTCCTGCAACTTGGTAATTTTTATTTTATATTTATTTATATATATATATATATATTTTTTTTTTGCAACAAGCAAACGAGTCTGTATATGTATCGAAAATCAAACTTATGGGAGCCTCCCTGGTTGAGCTTTATCGCCCGCTAAACGTAAACCCTGGATGTATGCTTTCCTTCTCTGAACTGTACTATTTGTCTTTCTACCTGACAAGAGTATAGAAGCCGAGGTTTGTGATAGCCGTACTAATAATAATGTAATGTAATTAGTCTAAATATGCGTGCGTAACAATAAATAAATCGATGCCACAAAGATGACACTTTATGCAAGGTTTGCACTTACACGAATACTTTACTGTAGAGCAGTTCTTGGTTCTTTTGAAGGCTGATAAAAGTGGTAACCCATCTGTTTAATGTTTACACAAGTCTGCATATGTATTTATAACGATAAATAAATACTGGGTGGAATTCGAGCCCGCTATCTCTACGCTTGCATTTGGGACAGCTTTGATGCGCAACAGTTAAGCTGCTGATTTAGTTTAACAGGCATTTATAAATGCACATTTTTATAGTCTTAAAAGGTGGTAGATGTTAATTTATAACTTTAAAAAAACAATCAACTGACGAGAAACTAAAATTACAACAGTTACAGAGGTTATTATCTGAACATTTTTGTGACATTTCAAACTACCGACTTTTAATTAAAATGACCAAGTTTTACCATTACTTCTAAACAGCATGGTAATAAAAACTATATATAATGTTTTGTTAATTTAACAAAAAATTTATGACCAAAGCGCTTCAGTAAAAATTACCTTCCTCTTCGGTTTTCCAATAGAGCTAAAAACGCAGTAAAATGTATCATATTCTGGTAGTTTTGATCACACTTTTTTTTCTTCCTTAGTGTAAGAATGGAACTTTTAAAATGAAGATGTCATTTTATCAGTTAATATTTAATCTTCAAAATAAATTTCAAACTAAATTGAATAATGTGTATGATAGTAAGCATAAATGAGTTATGCCTAATATAGAGGCATGGAATTAAATGTTTTTTTTTTCTTCAGAAATATATTTAATTATCGAGTACTTAAATGAAGAGTTTCATTTCTCTTACAATTTTATCGTTATATTTTGGCGTTCATTTGTTACCTTCAAGATGAAATCTACTTTATTCCCTTTCAATTTGTCTCTTTCGACAACTTTATTGCATAGAGCAGCCATTTTTCTTTTCATCCGCGCATCTCTTTTGTTTGAAGTTTGTTCTAAGAAATAAAAAATAACATAACGTTTGAGGTAGTCTATAGTATTGGCGTTTAAAAAGGTTAAACACCTGCAAAGATTTTAATAGAAGGGCGGGAAATCATATTTAACCACTTAAGATAATAAATGTCAAAGAATGTATGTACTTTTTTTTTTTTTCTTCTTTTCTTCGTGCATCGTTAATGGATAGTCATTAAGCGATACTCATTCATTTGAAGGGTTGTCTATTCTTGAGTGAAAGTAAAATGTCGAGAGATGGATCCATCTTTTCTTTTTTTTTATTTAATTTAATTAGTTTTCGTTCGAAATTAGAAACTAACCTTTTTTTTTGTATGCTAGTAAAATTTGCATCCAAATATCAAATCAGGTAAATCAGGTAAAAAATATTAAAAAGTAGAATATGATGCTTATCGAGTAAATCTCGAATTTTGATCTCATTTAAGAGTAATTTCTATGAATTAGATAAAGCGAACATTAAATTTTTAATATTTCCAGATAACTGTTACCTGTTATAAAAAAAAACTTTATTTTCCAACTCTTTCAGCAAATTTTTCTTTCATCATCTACTTTTAATTCTCAAGTATATCTACTTTTTAGCTAAATCTCAAAAAATAATTGAAAAAATTAAACCCCTTAAGCAAACTCTATTTTCTGTTCAAGCACCTAAAGTATGTTTCTAAATGTAAGCTAACTTTACTTTATGGCTTCTTAAGATCATTGTTATTCTTAAAATCTACTTTTAAATTTCTGACACATAAAACACTTTTAACTAAGTATAAACAAATTCTACCTTGAAAGTCTACATTATAACTAACTCTCAGCAAATTGTGCTTGTAAAATACTTAGTAACCAAATTCTATTTTAAAAATAGATATTTTTTTTTAACTTTTGAAGCAAATTCTGCTTTTATAACCTGATTTTCAGCTCTAATGTAAAAGCAAATTCTATTTTCTGACTCCTAAAATAAATTCTGTTTTATAATCATCTTTCCATCACGTAAATATAAGTAAATTCTACTTTTATAATCCACTTTTTAGCTCTAATGTATAAGGAAACTCTACTTTCTGACTACTTAAGTAAAATATTGTTTCAAACCTACTTTAAATATAAGTAAATTTTTCTGATTTAAGTATTATTGAATTCAATTTTTACTAGAAATATATTTTGAAATATTTTTCATGTTTTGTAGCACTTTCAAACGTGTAAAACAAAACTATATAACTAAAAAAATAATTAGATATAATATACTTTATTAAAAAGATAATTTTAAATTAAAACCAACGAAAAAGCAGCCAAAACCTTAACTTAAAAATATATTCTTTTATCACTTAAAAAAACTAAAATGAAATGTTTTATATCAATTTAGCTTTTAAACTTAGGAATGGGATCAAAATAATTCAAATATGTTTCTTATGAAAAATTAGTAACAGCCGGTTACCAATACTTTTATTAAATAGATAAAACTCCAAATACTATCTGAAAATTTAAAACTTTTTTTACTAATATTAAAAAATATTGTACTAGAAACATCCCAAATGATTTTGAAATATGTTTTTTAAACCTAAAGTAAAATGAACAAGAAAAGAAACTATCAATAAATTTGAAGTTAAAGTAATTTTTAACTGAAATCGCAAATTTTATATCTACTTAAAAACATCATCACGCACTTTTTTTTGGTCTGTGTTTATAAAGGTATCATTTAATACCATCACTTAAAGGAAGATACCGCAGGACATCCTATTTCTCTAAAAAATTCTGCAAAGTTGTAAAAAGAAATTGCCCATCCTACATAAATAAATGTAAAAAAAATATATATATATATATTTTTAATTGATTCATGAAGAATACTTTTGAATTAAAATGAATGAATGTGGGGATGTATGTGAAAAGTCTTGGAATATGAAATGAAAAGAATACGAAAAATTTTAGAATGGAAATATTTCTTAATTAAAAGACAATGGTAATTTTTTATATAATTGTCTTTTATGAAGGTAATTCTTGCAGTGTGACGATTATTGAAAAAAAAATTGGATGGGTAGAAATCTTCTAAGGACACCATTTTAAATGCCCCTGTGACAACAAAAATTGTGTATTTAGAGTCATGTATAATTAATATTTCTAAAACTAAACTCAGCGGCGCGACAGCCCATAGAGGGCCAAGGCCTACTGTGCCCATCTCAGTTTTCTTGAGCTTGGGCTCTGGGATGCAGGAGCAGATGTTCCGGTCAGGTGGTTAGCCGAACGCGGAACCCCCAGTGTTCAGTTCCCAAGCATGCTTGGTACTCATTTATCGACCCACTGAAGGGATGAAAGGCTGAGTCAACCTTGCCCGGCCCGAGGATCGAACCAGAGACCTGAGGCATGACAGCGCGAAGCGCTACCGCTCAGCCACCGGGCGTCAATTAATATTTCAATTAACCATTATGAATAATGCATCACTTTGGTTACACTTCCACTGGCTAAAGTACACTCGTAAAACATTGATGATATTTCAAAGGAAGGAAACTTATTTTTGATGTACTTAATTTCTTAGAAGAAATAAAAAAGTATTAAGCACCTAACGAAATTGTAAGTATTTCCTAGCATCTCTTAAATTAAATATTCGCTCGCTATAAGGGCGTAAAAAGATGAAGATTAACTGAAGAAATTCGAAAAAAATGTTTTAGAATGTCAAACTGGCTCGCGTAAACATGTATAACTCAATAATTCTTCAATGTTTAATGTGATCCAATTTATCCTTCAAAAACGATTTTGAACACAATGCGTAAATTAATTTCTCCAGCAAAGTTCGGTTCCCTTAAAGTAGCGTTAAACTACGTTTAAAAAAAGTAGTTGTAGTTAATACTACATTTGTAACAAAGCAGTTGTAATAAGCTACAAAAATAATGTAGCGTTCGTTATATTCTAATTTTTTTGTAATATATTCAGTAATCTTGGAATGAAATGGATTTGTTGACTCTGTTTAGGAAAGTAATTTGTTGTAATTCCCCTTTTTATCATTAAGTTATTTGAGAAAAACCAAATGATTATAATAATTTGTTCCTACTTCAGAATTGATATCAAGTACACTAAAATATCTTGCAAAACAATTTTGAAAATTGATTAGTAAATATTTTGAAATAATTGCAACTGCAATTACGCTGCGTAACTTACGTTTGTTACGTAATATTGTAAGTTACGCTAACTAACGCTTACATTAATATTTTTAAATAATTCTAACTTACGTTTTACAATCATAATTGGGAATAAATTATACTAATATTATGCATCTTTAACTAAATGAATTATTAGCTTAAGATTTTATCTCTCATTTCGTGTAAAGAATCAATAAAATGTGTTATATTGAACTAAAACCAGAGAGTTTAATTTAAATACTGATTGACTAAAAATATTAAAAAATAGTCACGCGTTTAACGCAAGTTTAAAAACGATTGAGCCTCCTGATCGCTGACGCTCACCAGCTTTGATGATTGGTTCATAATAATTGATGTTTCTTGATAGTTGATATTATTCAACTGAAAGTATATGTACAAAAAAGAACACTTGTGCCTCCACGCCCAAATATTTCCCTCATGATACTTTTACGATGTATTAGTGAACATAAATCGACGCCCGGTGGCTGAGCGGAAAGCGCTTCGCGCTGTCGTGCCACAGGTCCCTGGTGCGATCCTCGGGCCGTGCAAGGTTGACTCAGCCTTTCATCCCTTCAGTGGGTCGATAAATGAGTACCAAGCATGCTTGGGAACTAAACACTGGGGGTTCCGTGCTCGGCTGACCACCTGACCGGAACATCTGCTCCTGCACCCCAGAGCCCAAGGTCAAGAAAACTGAGATGGGCAAAGTAGGCCTTGTCCCTCTATGGGCTGTCGCGCCGCTGAGTTTAGTTTAGTTTTTAGTGAACACAAATCATTTTCCTAAGTAATCCTTTTTTGAAATAACATTTAAAATTAAAAGTATATTTTTATAACAAATTTGGTGAGTTTACAACTGTAATTTAATTTTTTTGCTTGCCAAATGAACGGGTTTATTTTAAATACAGCTTCATAATTTTTCCCATGAAGCTCGAATCTCTTTAACTGCAATTCATAATAATATATTTATGTAAAAAATAATTATTTCAAAACGGTTAATAAGATCATCAGATACCGATTTAAGTAACTTTATCTTAAAATGTAATCACAATATTCTAATAATAATATAATAATAAAAACAATATCTTAATTTAGAAATCAAATAAAATCAAAAAAATTATAATAATAACAGTACAGGTAATTTCAACCTTTAAATTAGGGAAACAAAAACATTTATATGAAAACAATAACTTTATGACTAATATTAATTGTATGCTGATGACAACCCAACCAATATGAAATATAATGTGGGAAAACTGGATCCTACCATGTGATTTTCCAGTCAATAAAATTATGTTGACAACAATCGAAAACTGTGACACCATCGTTAGATTTTTATCTATAGTAAGATACATTTTAGTTATTTCTCATTCCCAAATAAAATTAGTAAGTGTTGATAATGTCAAAATAAACTACTTAAAAACTAACCTTCGGCTTTTGGAGTATTTTGGTTACGTTTCAAAAATTGCAATGCTTAAACGTTCAGTGTATGCAAATATTGGAATAGATTTAGAAGATATTTGTATTTTATAAGGAACTCTCGTCTTATGAAATGTCTTCAAAAGTTAAATATTTTAACAGAGATTTCAGGATAGCAAAAATATTTGCATCCTTTGTCTCGTAACTTAACATTCTATTTTGACGGAATACTTCAAATAGTAGACAAAATAATGTTTTCCTGGAATGTATATTTACATTTATTTGTATTTCGTGACAACAACTATTATTCCGAAACGTTTATTAAAGTGTCTACACATAGTTTTATTTATTTACATTGTAATAGTACTGTACGGAAAAGAGCGTTCTACAATAAAAAGTATTTTATAATCAATTCAATTTTATTTTAATTTCATTTTATGTTTTATAACCGACGTAGAACAGCCAGGCACAATTTTTTCGGTTTACGACTACTCATGTTCAACTCTGTAACCTTGTCATTTTGAACCCAATCCAGAAGACAAAGGATCAAGCATTGAGAAAAATTTGCCTTCGTGGAGGACTTTTGGAACTAACCCGCCTTTGCGTTGCATGGAGATGCTCCCACATGGTTAGCCTTATAGCAAGGGAACCCATGATTCGTCTACCACTCAGGACGTCAGCACTGTGGTCGGTGCAAGCCAGATGTGGAATTAGAAGCTATTGCTGGGATTCAAACCCGGTGCACCACATTAGGAGGCTCTATCCCCGAAACCACTGCTCATTTAAAAAAAAAAAAAATTTAGATCAATGTTATTGTAGGGCAAAGTTAACAGTTTTCTTAAAATATAGCAAAATTAAAATTAGATCAGCCAACAAATATCGAATGTCTTATCTAATATTATAATAAAAAATGAATGATGTTTCAATTTTTTTAAATTCCAATTTCGTGCTGCATGTAGTCATTGAATGCTTAGGACTTATATCTTAACATTATGTTGCTACCTAAATTGCCAAATAAAAATTGTATGTGCATTTTTCCCATATGCCTATCTAATCCTGACTCACTGTGCATTTTTAGTGGTATGATAAGTTTATTTTACTGTATTAAACCTAAATGTTTTCAGTTATAATGTATCAAAACATAAACTTATTTCATTACTTAAAAAAATAATTCTAAAATTGCCAAAACTTTATTTCGTAAAAATATGTTTCTCTGTGGCTACCCAATAGGATTATTTTTTTTCAAAATATTTTTAAGCAATAGTTCTTTAAATATCAAAACATCCATTACAGTCATTGGAACAAAATGTAAGAACCATTCTATGCATCTAAATTTATAAGCCCCCCCCCCCAAAATTACTATAAATCAATGTGTTTTCAGAACATTCTGCAATATATTAAGGATTTCATAAGATGAAGTAATTTCGCAATCTGCATTTGATAACCGCTAGTAAAAAAGGAAATTCTGAAAATCGTAAATTATTTTTCTTTCAGGGTTGTTGAACCTGGCAACGTAAAAATCACAATTTTTTTTTTATTCTCAAGTTTCTCATCCTTAATGAGGTACAACACGGATTCAAAAGTCAGGTAACAGAGATCCGTTCTATCCCAATTTTCATTCGAATTCTGAGTGGAGGTACTAAAAACGCATTACTAGTCCCATAAACATATCACCTTCAAGAAAGAGGGAGGCCCCAGAAGTAGGATCTTTTGGGAAAACTTTAAAGAGTTCTTACAGCACTATTTTTTTCGTTTAGTATATGGATAAAAAAAAATTATTGAGAGTCAATTGAGGAAAGAATTCTGTAGGGTGGACCTCCTCTTGGTGGATGAGATGGAGGGTGTTCTAATCTTCTGTAGATGCCATGAAAGACCATCGTAAAAGTGGTCATTATAATTCATAAACGCTTGCAATGCAAGAAGCGGTCCAGGGGGTTTGTTCGATAGACTTTCAATTGCTTCTTTAAGGAGACTTTAACAAAATTATAATTTACTCTTGGAAATAATACTCGCACTCGGCAATAACATTATTTTGACCTAAAGTAATACTATGGATTTCATAGAATAGACCAAGCATTGAAATGGCGACCTTATTGCAGAAAACAATTTTTGTTAAAAAGAAAATATAATCACGGACTTAAAACAGTTGTTCATTGTAAAAAAAATTTGAAGCATGTTAACTGAGATATTTGCAACTAAATTAATATGTCGTATAGTTGAACTACATTTATGTGTTTCCTTATAAAATATCATAGTAATAAATGAAATATGGGAAAGTTTTATCAAATTTGCGAGATATTAATGTTTAAAGCCGTCTGACAGTGTCGTATTTTTGACATCCACACTATATAATGTCTATTCTTTAATATAACATAATTGTTCTTTGTGACTACTACGCACACACAAATTTTTATTTGACCTATTTATCGAACTATATTTAAAAATCTAATAATGGTTTTCAATTCTTGTCAATACATTCTTATTGGCTTAAAAGTCACATTGTTGGATCCAGTTTTCCCACCAACAATTTTTTTTTTATAACAATATACTTTTAAATGTGTATTTCAAAAAAATATTACTTAGAAAAATGATTTATGTTCATTGATGGATCTTATCATTAAGGGAAATATTTGGACGCAGGAAGAGGCGGGACAAGTGTTCTTTTTAGTACATATATTTTTAGCTGAATAAGTTCAAATGTTTTATGCAAGAAACAGCAATTATTGCAAATCACTCACCGGGGTTGGTGAGCGTTAGCGAACAGGTGGCGTAGGCCCCTAGTAGTCTAATAAATATATAGAATATTGCGGAATTTCTTAACTTAAAATTTAAAAGGAAATTAAGTTTTTAAAATTTTTATTGTCCTTAGTTTTGTAGTTTTTTATTTTAAAAAAATAGTTTAATGTGTTATAAGAAGAATAAATTTATATATGAAGTGTTCGAAACGAATATAACAACGAAATAGATAACTTTCGATTAGTAGAGCTATTCTTAGTTTTAAGCTTCCGCTTTATTTTTAAGAAAGTATTTGAAGTAAATAACGCAATTTTAAAGGAGTTATCATTTGTAACAGATAAAATAAAACATTTTCACTAAATTTCGTTTTTATTAATTTATTTTTCTTGCTTTTTAAAGCACGTATCAAGTTTTGTCCCATTTTAAAAGCAATTAAAAATAATCGTTCATTTTAAAGCAAATTCTAGACTGATTAAACAAAAAAATAAACAGGAACAATTAAAAAAGATAAATGTTTCAAAATTCTTTTTAAACAAATCTCGGAGAGTTCGTGGCTACATCACGCACACGTTGCACTTCTAACCAAGGAATCACGTGCCTGAATCTTATAATCAAAACAGCTACTGGATCGTTCAATCAATCAGTCTGGAATCAGCCTTCATCGAATGATTCGTTCTAGAGATCAGCCCACCCGTGCTCTAGCCCCCTAATTAGCAAATTACGGATGACTAGCATAAACAAACTGATAATGGAACACTTTTCTCGCGTCTCTTCTCACGTTCTTTTTCCAACCATACGATGTCCATGAAGTTCGAATGGGCACCCATCGTGATTCGATCGTTAATGAAATCGAACAATGGACTCCCACCCTTTGTTCACCCCTTCAGCACGCCGATCGCTGCCATTAAACATCAAGCTATCGACACTTCCATTTTTTTTTCGTACCAAAAAGTGAATGACTTCAAACTTACCTGGAGTGTATTTTTGTTTGAAACAAACTAAATCTATCTTCATTTTAGTTTTGTGTTTGTTTGTTTGAAAAAATCCGAACTTTGAGTGATGATGAAACCACAATACATTCTGGTTATTGCTGTCATGAAATAATTGAATAGTGTATCTTGTAATGTCATCCAGTACATAGTTTGAGTTAATTTAAGTACTCTAGCTAGTCGTAAAGTACTCAAAATTTTGATTGAAGTATTTGCTCTTCACAAATAGACACAAAAAAGAGTTCAGCAAACAAGGTAACAATAATGTTCTTTTGAAGTTTTGACAAGTAATTATGAAAACAAGCCACAAATTTCATGTTTATAAAAGGGGTAATTAATAAACATATGTTTGGTTTTCTTACCTATTCTTATTTTTTTGTTTAATAACGTATAATTTTAATAAGTTGAATTTTAACATTATATAACGTAATCACAGGTGCGAACTTCACAGTTGATTTTAAATTTGTTCCTATATTATCTTTACATTTTTTAACTGAACTAATTACTAAAAAGATTACAAAAGCGTAATTTTCCACTCATGTAGAAAATTTTGTTCCGATAATAGTACTATAAAAATATTTCCAAGTGCAAAGACTGTAATTTTTAAAGAACGCTGAAAAACAAAATACTAATTTTTATAACAATATTTTGAAATAAAAGTATTCATTTAAATATTTTATGAGTTAACTTTTTGCATAGTTAAAAAAAATTTAAGAATGAAGCACATAATATTTATAACTTATTATCCCTGTATTTCTCACAATTATTCAGATTTGAATTTTTAAGACTTGATTTTGGAATTTTTAAACTCGGATGTTTTATTTTACGAGCATAAATCTATCTTCTTTAATTTATAATTCCTTTTTACTAACAATCATTGTATTTCAAATTTTTAATACTTGAATTTGTATCTTTGAATTTGTATAACTCAATTTTAATATAACACAAAAGTACAAGGATTAATCTTGCTTCAAAATTAGAAGCTAAAATTTTTATAGTTTGTGATAAAACATCGCGCAAAAACTATGGAAAAAATATATATATAGATAGTAGACTAAACTGAAAAAAATGTCTACAGCCATGAATAAAATTTTTTATCGTAAAATTACTTAAGATTTCAATTATGAGTAGCGTATTAATATTAAAATTAATTAATTTTACCGAAAAAAAATTATCAGAGAAATTAGTAGAAATTAGAAAAATTTTCAGCTTTTATTTCTCCTTTGTTGTGTGGCTCTAAACACACATAACTTAACTTGGTATGCAAATGTAATTTAATTATGAAACTAAACTGTAAAGATGTTTGCAACAAAATTGATTCATAATAATTTATCGAAATCAATTAGTTTTCTTATAAAAACTCATTAGCTAAAATAAATAGTAGAATTTCCCAACTTCCTTATTGTTTTCAAACTGAAGAGTATCAGCTATTAGTTGGCAGCTGATAATTTAAAAACAGAAAAACACTTGTTTTTAAGGAATAAATCTTTCATTTGACTTGCTTAATTTTTTTTATTAAAAAAAAGAAGAATTTAATGCAAAAGTTAGATGTATTACATTCCAAAAGTGATTGTTTTTAAAACAATACTCATCTATTCTACGGAATAAAATTGTCCTTTTATTACATTAAGTCGATATAACAACAACAAAAAAAAATCTTAAAATTCGATTACTGGAACAAGGAAAATTCGCCAACTTTTCAAAAAATAATTCATTTTTCATTCAAAATTGATATTCAAAATTACTCTATGTTACGTAAAACTGCAAAATGACTTGTGTTTGTGGCCATCTAAAAGTCATTAGCAAAAGATATCATCCAGGAAACCATCTCCGTTGACCAGTTTAGATAACTTTTTTGCCTACCAATCACATGAAGAAGAAGAAAAAAACCAAGGGGTTGGTGATCGATGGCAAACTTATCTTGTAAGACAATGGTTTTCAATTGGTCACGACGACGCCCTTGGTCCAATTAGAATGCAGATTCAGGCATTCTTTAGAAGATCACGCTTCTTCATCAGTTTGGTGCGAAAGGTCACTTTCGTTAATAGGAAGTTCTGGATGGAAACTAACTCATAAATATTTTTCTCAATGGACTTGCATTGGGCAATAATCGTTTTATGAAAACACCTGATGAACAGAACTGTTAATTAAAGAATTGCCAGAGCAACAATCATTATGGAAAAAAGAAATTGATGGATGGACTATCGATAGAACTAAGGATCTTTTACGTTTATTGATTGAACTAATAATATTTTAACAATACTTTTCTGGTTCCCAAGTGAAAAAAAAAATTAAAGTGAAGTGAGTATATTAAAATAATCATTCAACCACACTGCTCATAGATCGATAAAGTTAACAATAAATTTAAATGTAATGATTGTTTCCTCCGTATTTTCCAATGTTCTTTGATATGATATGTCAAGATAAAGTCAAGGAGTGATATTAATTATAAAGCGTATTATACGCGAATATTAATTAACGTACGTACAAAAGAAAAAAATAAAAACATTATGTTGTACTTATTTCCTAACAGTTTTTTGTTTCTTAATGATATTTTTCTTGAAATTTAACTTTTGTTGTATTATTAAGAGTTCTTTTCGGATTCATAGTGAAAGTAAGGTAGTTTTACTCAAATGAATGACCCTGTTTACCTGAAAGCTTTTATAGCGAGAAGTAAAATAGAAAGGTAGGAAAGAGAACTACTATTGAATCAGTAGTTCCTTCATCGTAATAAATTTTAAACTTTCGCCCTAATAAAGAAGGAAGTTATTAAAAAAAAAAGACATTTTAATTCTCTTGAAAATGAAATATATTCAGTCTGCAGAATTTTAAAGTTCAAACAATGAGTTTAGGATTTATAATCTGTTAGAGTTCTGTTTCATCGATATACGGTATTTTATTGTAACGCCGTCACTTTTTAAAAAAAAAGTTTTAAAGAAGACTTTTAAACTTTTATGATGATAGTTAGCCGTGTTAATATTCATATATATATATATATGTATGTGTGTGTGTGTGTATGTGTGTGTGTGTGTGCGTGCGTGTGTGTGTGTGTGTGTGTGTGTGTGTGGGTGGGTGGGTGTGTGTGTGTGTGTCACGGCCAAAGGCCGAAGTCCGAAATTTTGATTTCGGGAAATGGCCGGTCAGATCGCGAAGAGGCCACGATGTTCCGGCCAAAGTGCGAAATAATTGAAACGATGAGAGAATATTTTACTTTGGCGGCCTTCTATAATTATATAAATAATTCTTATAAATCTTCTAATTTAAAAATATAAAAAATAAAGTTTTTAAATTGTCTATTAAATAATCATTAATTTAATAATCATTATTAAATTGTCTAGTCATACTAGTCATACATACACCAAAGGTCTAGTCGTACTAGGTCTAGTTAAGTGCCACTGCCCGGTATACATTTGCCCGGTATATCCTACACTGATGTTTTTTAAGGTTAAGTATCACTAAACCGGTATACATTTGCCTGGTATATCCTATACTGATGTTTTCTTAAGGTCGAGTGCCCCTGCCCGGTATACATTTGCCCGGTATACCCTACACTGATATTTTTTTAAGGTTCAGTGCCACTGCCAGGTATACATTTGCCCGGTATATCCTGCACTGATGTTTTTTAAGGTTAAGTATCACTAAACCGGTATACATTTGCCTGGTATATCCTATACTGATGTTTTCTTAAGGTCGAGTGCCCCTGCCCGGTATACATTTGCCCGGTATACCCTACACTGATATTTTTTTAAGGTTCAGTGCCACTGCCAGGTATACATTTGCCCGGTATATCCTACACTGATGTTTTTTTAAGGTTTAGTGCCACTGCCCGGTATGCATTTGCCTGGTATTTATCTTCTAATCTATCGTCAGTAAGTATTAAAATATTGAATAAATGTAATGTATCGTCAGGTATCGTACAGGTATCCGCATACCGGGTGGTGCGGTGGGACCACAATTTTTTAATATTTTTTTTATTAAAAAGTTTATTTGCTAATATTGCTCCTTTTGTTTTCTTTTTTAATTTAAAAATATAAATATTCTATTTTAAAAATATAAAAAATAGACAAGTTTTTAAATTAAAATTTAAGAAACTTAATTTTTTACTTTGTCTCAAATGAAATCAAGAAAATTACAGACATTGGCCGGAACATCGTGGCCACTTCGCAATTTGTCCGACTTCGGGCTTTGGCCGTAACACACACACCCATATATATATATATATATATATATATATATTTAACATAATTTATATATATATATTCTTTAACACATTACTATAGGGCATTGGTCGGAGATTAATCTCTGTATCCGAAAGACGCGTTACAGAGCCTAACTCGGGTAGACTATATTTGAGGGTGCCCCTTGATTCTCGCCAAGTTGTGATCACGGTTGATCACCAACCTGGGCGATGTTGAAACCCAATCGTGATTCTGATTGGTTTAGAGTTAAGCGTTATTTTTAAAAGTTCAACGGTATATGTAATTTCAGAGGTCCGTTAGTTCAACGTTGGATACCGGCTAGTAAGGTTACTTTTGCTTCTGTTCAATAAGATCGAAGGTATATGGGCAGTCATAAAAAGGGACTTCTCTAATAAAGGACTTCTCCCTTCAATTGCAATTTTTTGTTTATGTGCAACTATATTTCAGAGCAATAAACTGATGAATCTTTGCTTTATTGAGAGATTTTATAAAATGGTCAGCAACTGTAAACAATGTGTAAACTACACGAACACACAACAGGGATGAATCACACTGAGATACGCCATTCTTCAAACTTCTACACAACAACAAGAGGACTTTCAGCTCCGACAGATTTAAAGAGAATCTAACAGCATATACACACCTGTTGTTTTGTTTTCTGTCAGAATCAAACATACGGGCCCTCGTCTTCTACCAGAATCTCATTTTCCATTTGCATTATCCAGCAGCCTCAGACGAAGTTAAAATTATACGAGAAAAAAAGTTCAACTTTACATTGAAAACACTAAATTTAAAACTCTACATTACTTTACATTGAAAAAATTAGTAAATTTAAAACTATTAAGCATTGAATATTTCTTTAAAACTTAAATCATTTAAAATAAATTTTAATAGGTCTAAAATTTAGTAGGTAGAATTCAGTAACAATACCTGCACCAAAAAATCTTAGTATCACTGCGCAAGAATCCCATCACCAGTACGGTACCACAGACGCCATTTTTGATTCGTATTTCGCCGAATTTATGTGGCGATGGAGGTACACAGATTCCATTCATGATAAATTTAGACAGTATCTAATTGCTATTAGAGAATTCGGTGCACCTAAATCTGAGGATATTCAAGCTTAACGAAAAAGTGAGTTTTTTTTTTTGTTTTTTTTTTCCCCTTTTCTTTCTGTGCTTACTCCATTAATTTTTGTTTCGATTCAAAATGCCCCTTATGCAATGGGTTCATTACTTTTGCTAATATCGGGTTCATTGCAATTTTATAAAGTTTTGGCCGATGTTTTTCCAATGTTTTATTGAAATATCATTATATTTTGGTAGCCATTCCTGTTACCACGGTGTTCCGCGCAAACAAGAATAACGCCAAACATATGTCGCCAATTTCGCTAAGGGGCACCCTCAAGTATATTTCTACCCCTAACTCAAATCATTGTTGATCTTATAGAATGCCGAACGCTCCCTACATGGTGCTCCATCTCCCCCCGCAGTAATTTAAATTTTAAACTAAAAACAACTAAAATCTAATGAAAAAAACTTTAAAATATGGCAAACAAATTAAAACATGTAATATTAATAAGTTGATGTTGAGTAATATTTCAAAAGCAAAAACCATTGCATGTAATTGCCTAAATAACTTCAATGCTGTCAACTGACAAAATATTTTAGTTTCAATCAGACAAAAAACAAATTATATAATAAAAGCATATGTAACTGAAATTCGAAAAATTAAATTAAGCAATTTAATTTCTTTGTCATATTGAATACTAATAAAAAAACAAATGTAAAATGAAATAATTATGTTAGCAATGATCAATAAACATTTTTGCCTGAATTGTTATAAAAAAATAAGGTGAAAACAATAAAATTAAAAAGTATTTACAATAGATCTCTATAGTAAATACTTTTCTCTATAGTAAAAACCAATACAATAGATCTCAATAGATCTATTGTATTGGTTTTGTGAATATTCAATACAATAGAATTGAATCTTCACAAAACCTAGCTATGTAGGGGAGAGTCGGGTAGCCCCTCCCACTTAAGGAATACTGATTATATTTCTGTATAATATTGAGTAATAATCAATATTTTTGTATTTTTCTATTGTTTTATCATCTAATTAAGTAATGCAAAAAAATAAACCAAAAAAAGAATAGTTTAACTTAAAAAAATAGAAATTTAAAAAATTTGACTACTGTATTCAACATATTTTCAAAACTATTGTTTACCATGTTGCCAGCTGCATAAATATTTGAAACTTTGAAAATAATCTTTTTTTAATATAACAATTAAGGTCCGATGGCCCATTGACTTGAAAAAATATTCTATACATATGAAACATTTCACATCATTTTGTGTACCAATGATTTGCACTTTTATGCATTATTTAAGATATATCTCAAACAAATATGAACTGTTAATGAATATTTCTGGCTGAACGATTTCTTGAAAGTAAGTAAAAAACAGTTAAAAGTAAGGAAAAACAATGATAAAATTAAAAATTATTTACAAAACCTCCTTCTGTACAACATTTTTTATGAATTTCTTTTCCATATTATTCGTTTTCATTTAAACGTCTTGACTCTTCAACGTTTCTTCGCCGCGCATTTCGCTGCCCCGTATTGATAGCACAACGATTATTTTCCCGGTAATTTTGTGTTGCTGAATTATGTTCAGCCCTATGTCGCTGTTGATATCGCCTAAGATATTCACGGCGATCCATTTTTTATAAAAGATATAAGTATTTTAAAGTAAACTCTGTTCAATATATTTCACACATTCTATACAAAATAAAAAGCGCAACAAGATTTATCTGGTAAGTTTAGTTGTAACATTTCTGCAGACATTATTAAAAATTATTACCTTTTCACACACATGCGTTCTCAAGTTTGATTGGCTGTTTTGTGTGTTACCAGCCAGAAGTTTTCTATGATTGGCTATGTGTTATCATTCCACTCTCTTCTTATATTACATAAAGATATATTCTGAATACTTACACTGGCGTAAAAATTTATGAGCGTTACGAGAAGTTTTGTTTTACTTTTTGTTTCTAGTAAGCTGTTAATTTTTATGAATGTAATCGATTTATAAAATAGAATGGCTTTTTTTTAAAAAGACAATTTAGCTATTGCACTAGACTTTCAAGTAGTACTGTAAAAAGAATGAGAGGGATGAATGAGAACTCGAAAGTATTTAGAAAGCGAAAGTGGATGGGAATACAGAAATGAATGCGAATGATTAAAGGAACGAGATCATGAAAATTGATGAATGAAAATTCGAAAATGGAATGAGAAAGTGAATAAGAATGCAAAAAAAAAAAATAATAATAAATAAATAAAATAAAAATGGATGGAAAATGTAAAATTAATGAGAAAGTGAATGCGCTTACGGATTTTAATCGTAAAGGGAATGAGAACGCATTTAAAGTGATGATAAAGCGACGGAAATGGATAAAAATAGAAGCTAAGGAAAAAATGGAAGGGAATTAAAAGTCAATAATTTAATGGTAACACTACAATGACAAAAACAAAGCGCATTTATGGCGCTAAACATCAGAAATAAAAAATATTTTTTTACAAATGTTTAATTAAAGAAAACAAATCAATGCATTAGCTATCCCTTTCGAGGGGAAACATATAATTGATCTATAAGGTGAATCGGAGTTCAAAATCAATACACCTTAATGGAGACATGATTCGAACCCTTAAGGGCAAAGAAAGCTTAAATAATACAATGCGGTCGCACAGTTTTTGTGAAATAACTATGTTAATATTTTCCGCTCCAAAACTTCTAACAGAAGAAGAGAAAACTAGAAAAATAAAAAAGTTTCACAAACCTACATTTAATAACTGCATAATTTTTTTTCTTCGTATTTTTGTGGAAAGTTATACAGCAGGCTAGTTTCGTTTCTCGTTCGTTCAAATCTTTTTTTCGTTTTATTTTAAAGCTAAAAACGGGGTTAAACGACTGCTTTCTTTCATCCCTCCAGCGGTTTTAGACGAAAGTTTTGAGATGAGTTTGTTACACAGTTTCGCTTGACTTCACTTTTATCTACCATTGTCTTTAAATCAAAGATAATTTCTTCTTGTTTTTTTTTTCTATTCAGTATCTAAATTTTGATCTAAAATACCTACAATAATACTAACTTATCCGGAAGACTCGTTTTATGAACCTGGCACTTGCCAGGTTGGATGATGACAGTGCTCTGGGTAATAAATTCAGAAACAAGTGCATCCGTGTTCTTGTTATTCCAAAAACAAATTAAGAGTATGTATTATTAGATAACCTTCTAATTCATTATAAATCGCATTGTAATGAGAGCTTTCCAGAAGTTGATGGATAGTAACTTCGAGCCATATTGTGTTCGAAAGAGTTGCGAACATTCTGTGAACAGATAAAAATAGGGTTACACTTCATGATGAAGAGTATTATCATAACTTTATACACATTTATCTTTCGGAACTTCGCAAAACGTCACTTGTCTTAAGATTAAGCATCGCGTGAATTTTTTTTTTCCATACTCATCGCATAAATCATCCATCAGCTAATATACTGGTCAGATGAGGCACAATATTACGTCACTAATGAATACTATTCATTTATAAATAGAGCTCCCAGCATTATTTAAAAACTTTTCAACAAACGGTGGAAAAACATTGTAGCGATTTGTAGCTTTCAAATTTTGTGGAGGGGTTGAATTTCATTGATGGAATCAAAGTTGCTTAGGCTGAGAACTATCAGCTTTCCTCAATGAAATAGTTGTTAGTTCTCCGCAGCCTACCTAGCTACTAGTGAAGAAAAGAGAACCTGCCTTTGACATCATACCGACCACTGTTTTCAATTTTGGTTTTCTGAAGGCAGGTTTTGGTGGAATAGAAGATCAGACAACTTCTTCATGCCTAAAGTAGGAAGTAAATCTTTCCCGACCATTAGCCAATGAAAATATTCCAAGCATCTGACGTAATATCTCAAACCTCGACAACGGCATATACAACGCGAATCTTAACTGTTTCGATTTGAATGTTTATGTTTGCTTCATAAGTAAGGTGATCTGGGGAAGTAAGGAAAGAAGTTCGATGGGTTTCAAGCTCTTCTTTTTCTATGTTTGAGAAAGTGAAAACCTCTTCACATGCATCGGTACCGATTTTCGTTTATATTCAGAGCAATGATGAAGCAGCATTATGAGGAAAATATTTACATTTTGGTTTAAAGCTTGGTTGACAGTTAACTTAGTTACGTCACACTATGTAGATTTCATTATTTGTTCATTGCTTCTGATTTTCGCTTCGTTTGAATTTCTTGCACTGTTCTTTCCATTGGCTTTAATTTATGATCAGTGGAGGAAAACAAATCACAACTCTGTGTGACATCAGCGAATCAGGAAAGATCTATAAAATTACTTTTTATTTATTTATTTCTTTGACACTATTTTCTGAGTTTAAAACCTGCTTCTAAGACTTGAATGTAATGTAAATGAAAATAAAATTGAAACAGTTTACAAAAAGCCTATCCATAAAAAACTTGTGAAAAATGTTAACGATCAGGAGTAAAAAATACGTAAAATATGTGAATGAGTTTCAGTGAGTCAAACTTCGATATCATTATTGTTATTTATTGTTGTTAACGCATTATTATTAACGCAAGGAAACAAATAACAAAAAAATCGAACTTTTGTGTTATGCCTATCAGCAGAATAATTTGCAATGGGAATATTGTAAATAATTATAGCTAGCAATATGATATTAATTCGACTGAAACAATAATATTTAAAATATTTTTACTACTTTTAATAAGTATCGTAATACTCCGTTTTTTGGGTGTTCGTAAAAATTCACCAAATTATTACTGATGCGAATCGTATTTGAGTGCGTTTTGGGGCATCCATTCAAGAAGTCACCAACGGAAATTCTACTTCCAGTAGTGATGGTTTATTTTGAGTCCCCTGCTCTAAATTAATAGTAAAATCTAATTCGAATGTACCCGTATTCCTTTCTAACCACTGGCTATACCTAATATATATTTATACCATATTATTCATTTTCTAAAAATTTCTATTATTAGTTCACACTCTCTCTATATATATATTTATATATCTTGTTCAAATTTTCAATCGTTAATAAAATAATTTTTATTCATTAACTCAAGTTCAAATACATTTTTTTAAACTTGGTGTGGATGGCACTCGATGTTGATACAGTTTTTTCAAATATTAATTCATTAATTAAATTTAATTAATTAATTTTAGTTTTACATGAGAGAAAATCTCTTATATAAGACATTTAGCAGGTTATAAATGCAGGAATAAATATTTTGTCACTTCATACATATTTATATTAATTGTAATTATTTAAATTAAATTCATTGTAATTATTTAATTTAAAATTTTTCGTTGTTGACCTAAGTAGGAATTGACTTTATATTCTTTTTTTAATATTTCTTGTTTTGTTCAGTTACCGTAATTTTTAAAAGAAGCATACATACAATAACTTCATACTCTTTCTTTCATTTCTTTTTAAAGCATCCAGCGATATCGATTTCTTTAAGAAGTGAATTAAATTTATATTATTGAGTTTATTTTTGAGAAATAGTATCGGATAACAAAATGTATCTTTCGTGAAAATAACGCACATTCATGAATAACCGAATAATATTTATCTAAAACGTTTGTCAGTTTCGAATATTAAAAGAAAGAAAAAAGTGATCCGAGAAATTTTATCTAAACTCATCATTAGATCTTAAAATAAATAATTAAAAAAATCAATTTTACAGAAATGCTTGCTTTTATTATTAAAGTTTAAAACATATAAGGTAAATGCACCCAAACCATCGAAACACTTTTCTTAGAAATTTGACCCATTTCATATTGCGATGACCATATTACACATTCCCGTCGACACAATAAGAGTCTCACGACGCTAATTCACTTTGTTAGAGTCACAACATTTTCTCATTTAACTCAATAAGTTTCAATTTTTCTGAAAGATGGCTCCGGCTACACATTACTGAAATTATTAAGGCATCTAAACCATTAGTATTCCTTTTCTTATGATATAAAATTATTTATATTGATTAAAACATTGTATTATTACTATTTTTAAAATAGCTTAAGGTAGTAAACCATCTATACCTAAATCTTAGCGACTATAAATGGTTCGACATTAAAACTGAATTACAGAAAAAAAAAATTTGCATCATTTTCAGAAGAAAAATGCAATCTTTTTTTCAAGAAAAACCGCAATCTCAAACAAAAATACTCCGGGCCAATCTATGTACTTTTTTTATATCAAGGTCGTTTACATTCATTAACAAGGTCATGCTGAAAGAAAATATTAAGTTTTTACATTCTTTTTTTAATTTCTCAGTAAATTGTCAATATTTTTTTACACGAATCTAAAGGTAAGAAAAAACGAAGTAAATGGTAGCAATTTTTCCATACAGATGAAAGGGGAAAGGACTTAAATTGCAACTAATTTCTCTTAAAAATCAAGCAATTCGATTCTTATGAATTACAAAATGATTTTGACTAACGATAAATTTTGAAGTTCAGAATTCTCAAGTTAGTTTCGACACTATTTTGATGCACATGATTTTAAATACGAAAACAAATTTTATTCTTAAGCTCTATTTTAAAAAGCTTCGTCATCAATCTTCGAAATTCAGGGGATCTTTCAGATCAACGCAGTAGATTCAGAGCTATTCTAAAATTAGAATGCTAAAAAAATATTCGAAATAAGTATAATTCCTATTTCATGGAAAACAATTTAAAATAGAGCATCAGCAATTTTCTTTCGTAGAAATTCGGATACTTTCTCATTAAGGTAAGGTGAAGCTCCAAAATGATACGTGGTTATACCAAAGAATATATATATAAACATTTCGATGCGTGACTGGGGGGGGGGACCAAAATATTGCTAAATAGGCTGCAAATCACGTTATCATACTTCTTATACGCAATACGGAGACTTAAATTGAACAGAAATATTGTTTGATGTGTAAAGTTTTCTTTAAGTTAGCAATTTATTATGATTCAAGGCACCGACATCAGGATTCATAGTTGAAAGTGTAGCTGATGAAAGAAAACGTATCTTTAAAATCAGAGTGACGCATATAATCAAAATCGATTTCAAAATTTCAGACTCGAAACAGAGAAATAAAAAAAAGAAAAAAAGAAAAAAAGAAAAAGAAAACTGTCTTACAGGCACAAGCGCACTTTTGGTAAGCTAGGCACAAGCGCAAAGTCGCCAAAAAATTTAAATCTCCACCAACATTTTTTTATTGTATTTATTTTTTTAAACACTGAAGAAAATAGACGTTCTGAGACAAATTAAATAGGTATAAAAAAAGTTTAAAAATGGTTGAGTTTTTTTGCACCCGGCTAACCTAAAAGTACCCAATACATTATCACGAATTTGTTGGCAAAAACACTACTATTCGTGAATTCAGTATTTGTTTGATTTAAGAAAATTCCTCCCTGATATTAGATTTTTACCAATGTTTTTCAAAGCTGTTTCGCCATGGAAAATAAAATAAAAAATTAATAAACAAAATAAAATAAAGCCGCAGTTTAATTTTTTTTTTTACACTTCAAGCAACGCTATAATTTTTACCCATCCATGTCATATTATGAATTATTAGGGATTTCGAAAGAACAACTCACTTAAATATTTTGAAAGTTATTAAACGCTGTTCGAAACTGGCTCATTCGAAGCGATTTTTCCACGAGGATGAAAATTATCGAAATCAATCCATAGTTCTCAGTTTCTGTTAATTTTTATGCTCCCAGATAATGAAGCGTTGAAGTAACTTTTCTTAAGATCAAAAAAATTAGATCACAAACGCTCTCAATTTTCACACAAAAAATAAGTTTTTGTGTGAAAAATGGCTTTTGTTTATATTGGCATTTTGCACCATTTTCAGAGTGAGCATAGAGGGCGCTACCTAAAGTTAATCTATACGTGGCGTAACAGTCAGGAATAACTATTACTAACTTGCAGCAGTTATGAAACTAGCACATTAGTGGATGGTTAACATGGGTGTTATGGTTATGTATGGTCAGTATATAAGTGGTTGGCTACGCGGTAAAAACTGCTTCCTAACTCCAAATTCACTAACTCTGCATTCGAAGCAATTGTAATCAAAAGACAAATGATCATAATTCTTCGACATAGGAGTGTAAGAAAATTCCAGTAAGTTTGACTGAATTCTCAGCATTCTACTTTATTCCTTGGAAAGGTTAGAGGTGAATCGGACATTCGAGATATTCATCTATTACACCCATCAACACTTCCTCGAAATTCTCAACAGAATGCACAATCAGTTGCGCATTTAATTCTTCCTTCCTTCAACCATTTATTACAGAGAAGAAAAAAAAAAAAACTTATATATAGAACATCTGTAATAAAAACAGCGCCAGCATACGTTAATATAGATGGTATGATTATTTAAAGAAACAAATAAAACTCCGATTAGATACCTTGGTCACTACATTTGTGGGCGAAAACGGCCCCCAGAACCTTTTTAAGAGCTCGTGCCAAAGCGTGGGCTAGGGGTCAGTTACAGACAGGGTCAACTCTTTCCCTTCGTACTCTCCAAGGAATTGTTTTTCTAAGAGAAAAATAGAACTGGTAGCTTGTCAGTGCTTAAGAAGGTTTTCAACGCGAATAAACATTTTCAACCCCTTCCTTATTCAAGTTAAGGAGTGTCTAAACGATCAAAATGAAGCAAAGGGAAGAAAGAAAAAAAAATGGTTTTCACAATACCTAAACGATGGCAAGGACACTATTGTCATTTTAAAGAGATCTGTTCAGTAAATAACAAATGTTAAATCGTTTGCTGCCTCTAAACACTATTTATCCAGGAAGAAAAACTAATGTGTGCAGATAGTGAACTCGTGAAAACTTTTTTTTCCGTTTTTAATGACAACATAAATTTTCTTTTATAAAACACTGGAAATGGCTATAGCAGAATTCTTCGTATTAAGATATGGTTTTAGTTTAGAATAGTTTCAGCGTTAGATACTCAAGGGGATGAAAATATCAAATGTATAGGATCAACATTGCGATCATTTATTCTTCGCAATATTACATTATCCCGTGTTTTAATTTACGTAGAAAAAATGTATTTTGTTTTGAGTAGAATACCCATTCTTCATACGGGGTGAAAACAAGAACCAAACAAGAACTGAACAACACTACATGCGCAAAATTGTAAGACAAATACCGACATAAAAATAATAAAACTAAAACAATTCAAGTTTTTATTTAATCATTTGCTGGCTTTCTCGATGTCTTTATGTTATTAGATTAATCAAAAAACGTATTGAGTAGTTCATTCTCTGAAAATAAAAATGAACCGCATTCACTATCATGTGGCTTAATGCAGTTGCTCGAGGCTACTCGTGATATTTAAAATTTACATCCATCAAGCTATTTTTTCCCGTACTTATACCTTCAAGAAACCATAAAAAATAAACTTTTTTTTTTAATATGCATCATAGAAATAAACAATATGGGTGCATCTGTAATAAGTACGAAACTGACACATTAAATATTTAGTACCAATATAGGAAAATATTTGATACTATTAAAACTTCATTTATGCCTATCTAACTGCATCTATTACCAGTATTACTAAAATGGTATCATTAATAGTATGAAAACTTTTTCCCATAATAGTAAAGTAAATTTTCTAAATGAATTGTCCATAGCTTGTTTTATTTCATTTAGTATCGATTATCAAAATTCATGAATCATCATTGACCTCAATGTTAAGTTGTTGACATTCTCTTAGACGACCATTTCTCCACTCATTTTGCCTTTCAGTACATAACAGGCCAAATTATTAGACGCATTCTAAGATTCCAAGTAAAATCTTAATTATCAGATGATACTCTACAGCTTCATTGTTTTTACGCGACTGAAACTAGTTTGCACTTATTTACGTTCTTGTGTCAATTGATTAAACGAGACAATATACTATATAAATTCGACGATTGGATGAATCAGACGATACATTATATAAATATAGAATATTTATTATATCAAGTATTATAATAAATAGACCAAATTATTACACGCACTGTTGTTTTTTAATCATGACATGTTTTGCACTAGTTCATAGACAATACTTTTATATTTAAATATACATGTAATGGGTTTTTATTCGGAAGATTTTTTATATACTTCCTATTTGTATTTATTTTTAACACAATGCATAACAATGTTAACCCATTGATACACGAACGTAAACAAGAGCAAACAGGTACCACTGCGTAAAAACAATAAAGCTGTATAGTATCACCTGATAATTAAGAACTATAGAATCACTAGAACTATAGATGCACTACAGAATCTTATAGTGCATCTAATAATTTAGCCAGGGACTGTAGCTCATTATTTTACTTCAATTAGTAAATATTAGCAAAATTAATATTCATTGGTGTCAATAATAATATTCGTGCTTTTTTTTCCCTTTTTTTTTTTTACTTTTATCTTCAAAGAATGAATACCATTTCTTCTTCAATTTCGGTTTTTAGTACAAAGTTTTCATTTTATTTCAATTGCCATTCATTTTAAATTATTTAGTTTTACAGTAATACGTTTTAAAAGCATAATTATAAACAAAATAAACTCATGGTTTCAGATGACCTTAGGAATACTAATTTGGTAGCGTAGTCTGCCTATGCTACCACGATAACGTTGATCATTCAGATAACCTGCTTAATTTAAACCTTTTTTTACATGTCAAATAGAATGTTAAAAAAGAATAATTTAAAAAAAAAATTGAAAATCAGGCTTTGTAATTTGTTTACAATGGCAGATTCATGTTGAATATCGTATTTTAAAGTCTGTGATTTATCCCCTATCCGGTCCCTATCCGGTATACAGACGCGATAAAGTCCCTATCCGGTATACAGACGCGAAAACAAATTCTTTATTTTATTATATGTATATATTTCTTAGATATTTAGAATAAAAAAATTAAACTTGAAAAACAATTTTTAAATTACACATTAAATTAAAATCAAACAAACAAATTTAAAAACATAATCAATTTTAAAGGTTCTTTAAATTTATTTAAAGAATCAAGTCGTACATGTGCAAAATATTTTGTTTCTCTCAGTGTCTCATTTGTATTAATTTCTTAATTATAAAAATAAAAATAAGGAAACTCGAATAATTAATTATAAAAATAACTATTAGTATCGCTCTGATAATCTCTTGTAGAAAAAGATTTTTATTTGAAATCATTTATTTACTTTTAAAATTAATCTGTAATTCCTTGTTATGTCATCGATACGAATCTATTTTAATTCGTTAACCTGCTCTATCTGTTTGGACTGTTGAATACTGCTTCATATTTCTTTTGTCCAGTTAATTACGTGAATTAATTAAACGAAGTTAATTATGTGAATAAAATTATCTAGAAGTACAAAACTATACATTTTTTGCGTCGTTTTACAAGAAAACAAATATTTTCAATAACCATTCCGTTCACAACAACTCAACCACGAAAAAATTTATATTATTATTAAAAAAGAATCCCAAGAAACTAAAGCTGTAAAAAAACTACATTCGATTCTAAAAATATACAAAATGAAAATAACAGTCGACACGTTTCAGGCTTTCGAAAATAGGCACCCATTTTCAAGACTTGCCAGACGTAAATGAAAAGAAACAAAGAACAAGTAAAAAAACCACAGTAGGCGAGAGAGAAAAGTATGAGAAACAGAACAAGAAACACCACAGTGGCTGAGAGGGGCAAATCAGAGTAACATGCATTTCCTCGTGCTATGGAGAAGTGGTGAGGAAGTAATGTTTTTAACAGTATTCATATGAATAAAACTAAACTCCGGGGCATTCCGAACTAAATTCCAGATGAACTGATGTAACTGGAGTGGAAATAATTTTAGCCTCGTCAGAACTGAATTGATGCCCGAGATTCAACAATGTGTAGCAATGGATGATTTCTTGTATTCTTGATAACGGACTTATCTATTCAGTCTACTTTTTTAAAGAGCGTCTAGTTCGTCTGATGTAGTCAAGGTCGCACTGATAAGAAATTTGGCAAATGCCCCAGCAATTATGAAAACTAATAGGATCTTTAAGAGACTTACGTTTAATTTTGCTAAAATGCCTAATAATGACTTTATAATGAAATCGGGAGAGGATATCAGCAATTTTATAAGAAAGGGAATAAAAATACTGTTAAGTAACGAGTTTTCTGTAAGGATTAGAGAATGAGGGGTGTTTGCGTCTAGAGCAAGATCAACTATAAAAGGCTTAAAACCAAGGTTTACAGTAAGCGAGAGTAGTTCGCATGTTTAAGGAAGAAGAATCAGAACAAAGGTATATGAAAAAACGAAAGTATTAAATGTAGACATTTTCTGACAATTCGAGTGATTAGTACTAACATGAGGGGGCAAAGATAGGCGGCAAAATGTTTGAGGTAAACAGAGGTGGGCAAATGATCTTGGGCATAAATTCACTTTCTCCCAATGACCTCTTTTCCTCTTAGAAAACTTGTTACTTTACCCTTCTTTTTCTAACGTTTGCTATAAAATTGCTAATATTCCGGTTTGGTTTTAAAGTTGTATTTAGGCCTGTTAACAAAATTAAATTTAGTCCCTGAAACATCCAATTAGTTTTGATAATCTCTGGGGCATTTACCACATTCCTTATCAGTGCGACCTTGACTACATCGAACAAACTAGACGCGTTTAAAAAAATAGACTTAACAGAATAGATAAGTCCTTTATCGAGAATACAAGAAATCATCCATTGCTGTACATTGTTGGAATCTTGGGCATAAATTCAATTTTGAAAATGTCAAAATTATTTTCACCTAGTCACATCAGCTCATCTAGAAGTTAGTTTGGAATGCCCTGGAATTTAGCTTTATTCAAATGGATTCTCTTGTTAACGACATTAGTTTCACACTTCTCCATAGTGAAATATGCATTTTACCCTGATTTGCCCCTCTCTGCCACTATGGTTTTTTTTTTTTTGCTCCGTTGTTCACTTTTCTCTTCTTTCGGCTTCTGTGGTTTTTCTAGTTTTGTTTCTCGCCTTTATTTTTCCATTCTTTAGTTGGCAACTTTACGTTTTATATTTCAAACTTTTCACTTTTGTTTCCACTCCTTTACGTCTGGCAAATTTTTAAAATGGATGCCTATTTTTGAGAGCTTCAAGCATGTCGACTGTTATTCCCGATTAGCATATTTTAGAAGCGAATAAAGTTTTTAATTAAGTATTATTATTACTGTAATTATTATTTTTTACGGAATCCTATAAAGGTAGAATCTTATGGGATTAATGAAATAATTAATTTTCAATTTGCTCTATTCAGTTAACAGTATGAACTCAATTTTAGAGCTGTTTCAACGAGCTAATAAAAAAAGAGAGAAAAAACAACAAAATGAAACTAAAAATGTTAACTTAATAAATGGAAATTTTTCAAACTACGCTTTTTAGGCAGAGTATTGAAATATTTTATTTTAATTTCATTTTACTATACGAACACTGTGAAGTTAAATGAAATGCAATAAAATAATTTTTCTCTTTTACACTTCTTTGCGGCTGTGTTTTGCGTAATGCAAACACCTTAACTGAACAAAAACTACGATATTTAAAGTAGATTCAAAATACAGTTGTATGAAGAATAATTTAAAACATGCATTAAGTGGGAATGCATACTAAACAGTTCGGCGTGATGCAATTGCCCGTTTAAGACAGCAGCGTAAAAAAGCATTTAAAAAAAAAAAAAAAAAAAAGAAGAAAAAAAAAGAGAGAGAGAGAGAAATCTCTTTGTGTAAGTCCCCCTTTCAACAAAAAATGTAGAATCGTTTCATGAAGTAAGATTAACCATTCTTCTAAATCTGCTTATTTTAAAATCTTGAATCCTTTTAAAAATATTTATTAAAAACATACGCATAGAGAGAGCAATCTATTTTTTTTTTTTTTTTTGAAAGACATAAAGTCATGCATAAGCGAAATTAACGGTTAAGCTGCAAATGGTTAACAATATTTTATAAAGGCAAAAAAGAAGAAAGAAAAAAAAACTTGACATCGCCAAATATATATATATATATATATATATATATATATATGATCAGCAAGAACACTCTCTGTTGCTTATATTCTATTCAATTTAAACATTATATGGTATTTTAAAAATAGCCTTAAGTGACGTTTTGAAAATAAATTCCGTTATTATCATGATGTTAAAATCTTTAATAAGCACTATAATCCTAAAAGTGATCATAACTAGGAATGACGGAGTGTTTATAAAAAACGAAACAAATTAATAAATGAGTGAAAAAAAAATCGGTGTCAAATAAACTTTACTGTAACAATTGGACAACAGGAGGAAGATGCGCTAAACAAGACACGTGATAAATCGTCATTCAGGAAATAAAACTATGCTCTGAATCATGACAATTCCACTCGTCGTTTTTGGCGTCAGCCAGATTCATTTTATAATCTTATGTTATTAAAAAATAATCTTAAAAGCACTTAAAACCAAGAATTACACACATATCAATACGGAACTAAGTGGGAATATTGGGGGGGGGGGGTTTCAGCCAAGGGGGTCACCAAATTGGAACACTCACTACCATGGGACTCCCCCCCTTTCACCTTCGATTACTCTCATAAGAGGAAGAGAAGTGAAGTAATTTATCTGTGTATTAAAAAAAAGACTTCTCTTATAGGAATGAGTGTTGTTTCCTAAAAATAGGAAGTGTTGGTCGGAAAGAAAGAAAATGATTTGCGTCATCAGATTCGATTGGGGTCATCGAAATGAAAGAAGGATTTTGAAGCGACAGACGGACTCCGAAAAAGTTCTTCTTCAGAAACACTTCTTTAGGTAGTGAGAAGAATTCCGCCATTTTGTGACTCAATCACTTTTTATTGAAAAACATTTTATAACAATAAATATTATTTTCGTCATTCATTTTTATGATCTTTTACGGATTAAACTAAATAATGTAAAAGAGAATTTCGACAAAGTGAATCATTAAAATAGTTTCAATCAAATATTTTAGTCATGGTTACTGAAATCAGGAATTCGAATCAGATTGAAATGACACCAACGGAATCGAAACATGAAGGGGTGAACATGCTCAGGTACAGACATTCGATTGAACGCATTTAAATTATACGCATTCAATTAGTATCAATTCATTTAAATAAACGGTATTATAGCAACTTATTAGAACTAACGGACACTATCAGTCAATTCTATTTCGTGTCAAAGTGTTGATTCGTTTGAGTTTATCATTTTGGTAACGAATCAATCCCATAAATCACCTTATTCAATAACTCAAGTCCATGAATGAAATTGCTAAAAGTAAATATAATTGTCTCCAAAAAGTAGTATTTTATTTATGTCACACTTGAGCTGTACGATAGGAAAATTCCCTGAGGATGATCTTCTGCGGAAGCAATGGCTCCTCCTCCGTTTTAGTAATCCGATGACTTGCACGCGAAGTCGCGCAATTTACGGTAGAATAGTTAGTTTTAAGAGGGTCGATACCTCGCATCCCCGGTCTCTTCACAGGCTGATCACCTTCCCGCTGCCTGATCGTAGCCAATGATACTTGACTTCTGAGATTTTCTGGGAGCTGTGTCTGATGATCAGTCTACTGTGGGACTGGTTTGGGTGCTTGGATAGGAAATGAAATCGCTGATGAGATGGCTAAAAAAACAATTCACAAATTTTCACAAAAATTGATTCTCTAGGATCGTGAAACCCAATCTCTGCAGTCGTCAAACAGAATTTTCAAACACTAAATATATTTGAGAATTTCCTCAGATTGTGCCTATCGATTATCGCCTTACCATTTCCTCGAGATACCAAGATGTCATTTTGTCTCGTATCAGGACCAGATTGTATCCAACCCTAGCCAAGCTGTTTAGGTTTAGTCTGTCACCAACCAACAAATATAGATGAGAAGAAATCGTAACTATCGACCACACTACAATCTTATGTCCGATGTTTGAATTTTTAAAAGTTATTCTCCAAAAACAACTCAGTCTAGGGGCTCTCCTGGCTATCAGACACAACTGATTCTAAAAAAATTTATCTCAATGTCATTTTTGCTGTCTACTAAAAACTTCTAAGCAATTCGGTTCCTAATTTCTTTAATTTTATTCCAGGAGAGCACATTTAGGATGCATATAGCTTCAAAACGGATCGTCAGATTACTACTACTACTACCATTATATTATATTATATTATATTATATTATATTATATTATATTATATTATATTATATTATATTATATTATATTATATTATATTATATTATATTATATTATATTATATTATATTATATTATATTATATTATATTATATTATATTATATTATATTATATTATATTATATTATATTATATTATATTATATTATATTATATTATATTATCTATTTCCTTTTGATGCTGGTGAAATTATTAAAGCTTGCAGGTGCTTCTTCGATTCCAGATAGATTAATGCAGTGTTTCTCAACCTTTCAGTTTTCGCGGTCTGTTTTCAACCATAATTTTTATCGCGCCCCCCGGTTACAATAAAATGTGTACAACAATAATGTACATTGAGTATTTTGAATTTTGTCTTTAAATTATTTTTAACTAACTGCCAAAACAAAAGTAAAGTAAAAGCCAGCAGCAATGATACTGTAGCTCGTCGAATAGGTGATATAACTGAAGATGTATAGTGTCAGTTTTTCTCGAAGTTGCGTGGCAAATTGTTTTCAATGCAGCTTGATGAAGCAACAGATAGTAATAAAGATGCTCATTTAATTGCCTATGTTCGATTTCGTGATAATATGTCTGTAGTAGAAGAACTACTTTTCTGCGAACCAATAGAACTCTAAACAAGAGCTCTCGCATTATTTGCTATTTTAAATTATTTTATGAATGAGGCAAACATAGAATGGAAAAATTGCGTCGGAATATGCACTGATGGCACTCGTTCAATTTCCGGAAGATTCCAAAGTATGCAGGCACTTGTAAAATAAAAATTGCCTCAATGTGTCTGGACACATTACATGATCCACAGAGAAATTTCAGCTTCGAAGGAAATGAGTCCTGGTTTGAATATTGTGCTAACCGTAGTAAATTTTATAAAAATGAAACCCCTAAAATTGAAAATCTTTTCCGCACTTTCTAAAGACATGGGTTCAGTACATTCAGCGTTACTATTTAATTGCGAGGCAAGATGTTTATCACGTGAGAAATTTTTGCAACGTGTTTATGAATTAAGAGAAGAAATCACCATTTTCCTAGACGAAGATAATAGACCGGAAGCCAACAGTTTTCGTGATGGTTTATTTGTGATGAAATTGAGCTACTTGGTCGTCATATTCGAGAAATTAAATAACTTAAATCTTCAACTCCAAGGAGCAAATACACATATGTTGGATACGAGTGATAAAGTTAATGCTTTTTGTAGAAAATTGGAATTGTGGGGCAGAAATTTAAAGCAAAAAAAACCTAACAATGTTTACAAATGTGGATGAATGTGCTAAAACTTACAAGGCTGAAGAAGAACATGTAAAAGTTGTTTTTGTAATCATTGAAAATCGTTAGCCATGCTGGCAAAGAATTTTGAAAATTATTTTCGTGCTGACGAGCTGATTGCAAGTTAAGAGTGGGTTAGAGATTCATTTCATAAAACTCCTCACTGACTCTCAATTGATGAGGAATTTGAGGAAGATAAATTCATAGACTTCACGACAAGTTTCGAAACCAAAAGACAATTTAGTAATAAATCACTATTTGAATTTTTGGCAGGAGTAGAGGATGATTTTTCTGCACTAAAACCAAGGGCATTCCGCATTCTTTTACCCTTTTCAACATCCTACCTTTGTGAAACTAGATTTTCTGCTGTTGCTTCTTTGAAGACAAAACATAGACCTCGGCTAAATATAGAAACAGAACTGAGAGTGGCTATTTCTAATATTAAGCCTTTCTTTGAAAAATTTTGCTCAACAGACATGCTTAAGGAAGTCACTAATAATTATTAAATTTGGTTTGAATTTAGTATGTTTTGATTAAGTAAGGTGGGTAAGCCAAAGGTGGCCAGTGCTCCTAACGCTGGCCACCTTTGGCTTAAAACCCCCCTTAAAGTAGAATTAATTTTATTTTAAATCATAAGATGGCCTTGCTGCATTGTAAATCTTGTATCTGAGGTGCACGTGGAAGAGATTTCGTGAATTGGAAGAGATTTCTTTGAATGGCCTTCATTGTATGAAGTTATTTAATTTTTTTCAGTTGTCGCTCTAATTTCCGATAAGAAGATATTGTAATTTATATGTATTTAAATTCTTAGAATTTTGAGTTATGATGTGTTTTTGAAAGTTCATTTCCTTTTCTTTAATCACATTATTTCAATTCGAATTAATCTATCAGATTAATAGTTTTAAGTCGTGCAAATGGGGACCATATGCATGTTCGCAATGTGGCCCGACACCGGTGGCACCTTGGGGACACATGTGCCACCTTTGGAAACAAACGTGAAATCTATGAAGGAGTTAAATATAAATCAGTACGTAGTATATATTTCTCAAAAAGGAAAGATTTGAATGAATACCAATTGATTTATTCCATTTTAAGCATTCCATTTTCCATTTTGGTATTTTTAAATTTTTATAATATTTTGACGTTCTATGCACTTTAGTAGATTTTGCGATATTTTGTTTAATTAAAAATTTTTTTTTTGCCCTTTAAAGTAGTTTTTTTCAGGTATTTTTTGGTATTTTTGTGATAGTTATGTTTTTTTTTTTTGTTTTTTTTTTGTGTGGTAGATTCTGGCATTTTCTTGTAAATTTGGGTATTTTTGCACTAGTTATGGGTTAGTTAACTCTAGTATGGTTAGTTAACTCTTACTTACCTTTTATGGTTAGTTTACCCTTTTGAAAGAATCAACTTAGTAATTCTTGATTTATTTATTCTAATGAGTTAACTCAAAAGAATCGCTAGTGACGTCACACAAGAACTATCAATGTAAATGTTATGTAAAAAAAATTATACACTCTAAAAACAAATATTTTTTTTATAGTCGGGAAACTTGTCCCTACCAGCAAGACACTTAAAGTGCCTTCTCAAAAGGCATTTGCCAGTCCATGTGTCTTTTCAAAAGATAATTTGAGTAAGTGAAAAAGTGATTTCAATATATGGCCCACCTTTGGAACCTGTGGGAAACTATAAACGCAGAAGCTACAATTTTAAAATTGTACTATAAAATAAATGAAATTTTATTTTACAATTAAAAGTCTACGTGCATTAGAGATAGGTGTAAGATGTTACAAAAAAAATTTCAGCCACACAGACTTAACCAGTAAATTAGGAAATTTCCTCAAAGCAAAGCCACCTTTGGCTTTACACTAGTATTGATTTAATAAGTTGCTTCACTTCAATAAGTTATTAAATAAGTCGAAACATATTTTGTTTTCCGTGTGTATATGCGCTTTACATTGAGCCAGTTAATCAATTTTTTTAAATAATATTTTCTCTTGGATATTCTCACGCCCCCCTTTCAGAGTGCCCACGCCCCCCTAGGGGGGCGCGCCCCACAGGTAGAGTATCGCTGGATTAATTGTTTGATGAAACAAGCCTAAAGTAAAACTAACATACATCTGAACTGAAAGGTAATAAAACAGTTTGTTGCGTGTGTGACTTACCATGCGAAATAAACATTGCAGGAAAAGCTGTAAAGTATTAAGTAGTAATACCAGATAGTTTTTGTTATTTTAAATTAAAAATATTTATTATAAACAAGTGTAAGTAGCATTAAAACACGAATGAAATATTTATTTAGCAATTATATATTTATGAAACAATAAAAGTTATATCTTAAGGAAAACTTTTGTTTCTATGCTATTTTTAAATTTAGTTTTTCCTTTTTCGAAACACCAAATCTAGATCATATCTACCTTTTGAGAAGCCTATAATCCCCTTTTTACAAGAGTAATCTCATAATCTCCCTGATATTAAAAAAATTCCTCGCTTTTCAAACTAATACGGCTTGGTATTCCGAATTAGGAGATAACTTTTGACGTAAGGGGGTGGTAGATATTCTGACATCCGTATTCTGCTACCTAATGAATGGGGTGGGGCGTGAATAACTGTCAAACTCACTTTCCCCACTTACACTGGACTTGCGGATCACATTGCTAGTGAGAAGATCTTTTGTCGCGTGTAACAATTTAACCTACTTACCCCGATAACCCAGGGGTTGTCCCCACTCTTCCCCTTACAATGTTCGTTGCATCCATAGATCCGCATTCTCAGAGTTTATGAAGAGGGTGCTAAAATATCATGTCCCCCTGTCTTTCGCCACATCTTCCATCACCGAAAATGGAGTTTTGGAAAGAATAATGGGACCCCCTTAGAGATCGGTTCCGAAAATTTATATCTTTACGGAATATGAAATATGCTTTTATTTATTTATTTCATTACTCTTGTGTTTGTGACGGTGCAATCATTTATGGAAATGCCAAGCACTGTGCTAAATGCAAAAACAGGTACCAATAGTTTCTTGACCAGTGGTCTGAAAAACTACATGATTTTTGTAGTTTGCTACAACTAATTTGTTTCAAATGTCGTTAACTACAACTACTTTTCTTTTTTAAATGTAATGACTAGAAACGACTTTCGAAATGTAGTGTGACGCTTATCGTCACTTAATTCAGAATCACAATAAAACATTTAAAATAGATTTATCGTAAATTGCAAAATAATTGATTAGATTTAAAATACTGTGGAAACTTCCATTAATACATAGAACTTAAGCAAATACAAATAAACACTCTTGTTTAAAGTTAAGAAATACGTGTCGAAAAGGGTTAATCACAAGTCTATAGTCCAAGTTTGATCTCTTATGTGACCTTTCCAGAATTTAGCAATAGTTTTATCGAGCAAAAAGTTTAGTATAAAAGATCCAAAAAAAAGACAACAAAAAGGGCAGTAGTAGAGAGAGAAGAACCTAGTTTTAGAGAGGTTCACCAATTTCCACTATGAACATCAGTATGGGTAAGTTCTCTCCATGCCAATTAGTTTATTTGTTACTAATCAAAGCCTTTTAATTAGTATAATTTGTTATTTAAATTTTGTATTTGATTAAAGCATTGTTAATTTAAGTATTTTAAATAGTTGAGGTATGTAAATTAATTCGACAATATATGCATAAAATAAACGATCACTGGTTAAAATAATAATAGTAATTTGTGTCTTAAACCACCGTAACAATATGGTGAGTACATCGAAAATATGTTCTTTTCCTTTCACGAGTGCACATTCGAATGTGCGCCCATTTGTCATAATAGTTAGTTCAAATATTAGTTATACGTGATTTTAAATACGTCATTCTTGGGAACGCTTAGCTACAGGACGGGTTCATTGATCCATCGAAAAAATTAGTTTCGCCGTGTTTTGTAACTAAACTAACCTTAAAAGTAGGAAGGAATAAACTACTGTTTTTTTGTATCGTACTATTCACGACACTATTTTTTTAAAAAAAATAGCACACTACACTACAAACTACGAAAAAATTTAGCGACTACAGTTGCAACATTTTCTTGACCAAGAATTTACTGCAATTTTATCGCCAAAAGGAATTTCTAGTAAATTAATACTTGAGTACCTTGAGCAATCAAAATTTCGATATATTTCCGAAGATATAGAGCAATAAAATTTTAACTGAAACTCTCTGTGATGAATGATATTATAGGTTTCAATTGTTTTCTGACCGCTATACTAGTAGAATTTTACCCTTTTTTTTCGCTCAATAGAATTTATAGTCAGTCAAAATTCCGATTATTTTATAACAAGCTGCTAAAAGTAGTTATTAAACTGCATGTTATTGTTAAAATGCTGCCTGATATTATCATCCAATCAATTCCATTCGAAATTTTGACAGCTTTCAAATGAACAAACACAAGATTGGAAAGAAAAAAAAAACAATTAAATAAAATTAAATTAATATTTTCAAAAGGAGACAATAATCCATTTTTGTCACACCTTAAACAAAGTACTTAAACCATGATCGGTGCTAATAAACGCCATTGACAAAAAGAGCTGAAAACTTTCAATAATAAATAATGAGATGTATCTTAAACACAGTTATTTTTAGAAAGGCATCGAACATTGAGATAGGCAAAAAGTAAAACAGCTTATTAGAGTTAGACTGTTTATGAGCGTCCGTATTCTGATCATGAGAAATTATGTACTTAAAATCGACAAACTCTAGACTATCCCAAATTTAAGCTGGATCAGGTAAAAAGAATAAAATGTTCAAAAACAAGCCAAATTCCTTGCTGAAGAAGCCAAGAAAAAAATATTAATAAACAAATACTGAATAACGAGACGTACTTAAACCTAAATCCGATCGTTACTTTTCAAGACACCGAACTGTAGGTTTAGATTCTTTTATAATCCAAGAAATAAAACAGTTTTTTGCACTTTATGGTGCAGATGAATTACTCTTGACCTGACGATTGCTTAGAAACAGAAAGGAGTTCGCTTCTTAAACTCGATACATTAAAGATTAACAAATTCTGGAACACATAAAATCATAGCTGGATCGAGGCATGAATAAGCTGTCATAATATGAATAAATCGTTCATCGCAAAAGAAGCTATATGAGCAGATCTAAATTATAATAAATAAATGAAACGTATCGATTTGATACTTTTCAAAAGACACCGAAAAGATTCTTACATAATCCAATAAATTAAACAATTTATTACATTCTATAGTCTGGATCAATTACTCTTCACCTGACGATTGTTTACGAGCAAAAAGATCATGTTTCCTGAACTCGATAAATTAAGTACTAAAGATTGGCTGCACAGAAATTCTCAAAATTAGATCTGTTAAGGAATGAACCCAAAGTCAAATCTTTTAATATGTATGTTTTTATTACTTCATTTTCCTACTCGTGTAAAAACATAATTCACTTCATTGAAAATCTTCTCACACTTGTAAAAAGCATCGCATAAGAAGACTATGAAAGTAAAAAGATTTTGTCTTTGTTGAGATATATATTCTAGTGGCATGACCCAGGAAGCGAGGAGATAGTCTTCCAGCGGTGCCACTTCTCAGATGACAGTGCTGACCCCTGGTGGCCTCCCCCGAATCCCAAACACTATAAATCTAAAGGCAGAGCAAAAAGTGTTTTTTTTTTCCGGTCAAAAAGGTGGGTGGAAATTTTGGTTATTTGTATGGAATAAAAGACTCTTTGTTCCAGATTTAGACATTGGAAGACGAAGCTCTTTGTTTAGGATAAAATAAAACTGTAATAATGTCATTAAAAATAAAAATAAAAAGTGGAAAAAAAACTAAGAATGATAGGAGGGGGAAAAAAGATCTGACAAAAAACATTTGTCTCAAGAAGAAATCCAATTTTTTTTAGAAATCTTTTGTTTGGAAATTATATCTCGAACCTCTATATCTCGAACTTCTTATACCTCTATATCTCGAACTTCGATAACTCGAAAATCTTCTTATATCAAAAACATATTTTTCCCTTTCGCATTATACATCCACATAACGTTCATTTGAATTCCTATGTCGAAGGATTCTTTCTCAAAACCTTGTTATGTAAAATTTCTTTCGAAATAGAAAAGGACTTTTTTCGAAAAAATCACAATTGTAAACCCATTTTTTTTCTATTGAATGCATCGTTATTTTTGTCTTACTTTTAAAAATAAAATTATAATTATTGTGTTTAGATTTACAGTCAACTATCATTACATACATATTTATTGATAGTTATTCATAATGTTTCACGACTTTACTTTTTAGCGTCTCCGACTATATTTTAATACTTTTTAGAACATATTTAGTTCTGAACTTGCTATCTCAAAAAATCGCTCTCTCTAAATTTTTTTAGCATCCTTTCCACATTGAGATGTCGAGAGTACTTCATTTCGGTACTGTTGTGGACGACTACACTAGTGTACAAAAATTTGGAAGGAAAGAAAATGAATGTTATCATTTTCGCTTAATTATACATTAATTTTTTATTTTAGTTTAATTTTCACCTTAGAAAAAAAAAGTATTCTTCATTTCTGCTTATTAGTTCTTCTCTCATATTCAAACTCCATTGGGGAATCAACCATTTTTTTTTTTTTTATATTTCATACTTTTACTACATACCAAACATCAGAATGTGGAATAATGTTAGACTCAGTGGTCGGAAGTAGCGCACTATAAATAATTAAACTACTGTAGTTGATACCTTTTTTTTTGTAGTTTATAGTGCAGTGTGCTACCTTTTTTTTATTTATTTTTTTAAAAAAGTAGTGTAGTGAGTAGAGCTATATAAAAATAGTAGTTTGTAGCGATTCCTGGCAACTACTTTTAACGCTTGTTTAGAAAAGAAAGACGATTCTAATAAAACTAATTTTTCAAATTGGATGATGTGTACAAATCTTGGCGGGTCCGTCAATGGATGCAATGAAAATGTGACTGCAGCTGAGCGTTAACAGAAATTATCACGCATAATTAATACAAAAACTAGCCATTGCGAAAAATAGATAATGAATCATTCCACGTGTGAATTTCACTCGTGAAAAATGGATGCTATGTAAAATGAAGGGAACGTATATTCTTTCTTAGAGGAAACCATAGATATAAAGGCAGGCCCTATATTAGTCTCTGGAGGAAACCAAAAGAGCAAAAAATTGCAAGCATTTGATAATTTCGCATGTCTTAAATTAAATACTGACTGTCGAAAAGGCATAAAAAGTGGAACGTTGAAAGAAAAAATTCGAAAACAAATGTTTGGGAATAACAAACTGGCTCATGTATACATGAATAACTATTTCTTAATTATTACCTTATATTTAATCTTAACGTAAGCTAACTTCTTGTTCAAAACCATTTTGAATAGAGGTGTCCATGAAGCTCTCTCAACACTGCTCGTCGCCTTAAAGTAGTGAAGTAGTTACTACAATTTCAATGTAGTTTATAGTTAATACATTTAAAAAAAGTAGAAGTAGTTGTAGGTAACTACATTTATAACAAAGTAGTTGTAATAAGCTACAAAAATAATGTAGTTTTTCCGACCACTGGTTATACAGGTTTGCTGGTATGAGAAAAACTCTTTTTTCATTTAGCCCCCCCCCCCCCATTTTTAAGTATGTATAATGTAGGATTTTATAGTGTATCGCTTCTTTTCGCTATATACAAGCAACATTGTGTTAAGACATATGAATGACAGCAACGTTTTACAGGTTAGTTAATATGAAAAATTGTCTTCTTCATTTCAACTGGATTGTCCTTTTCGATTCCACGCCTAATGGCGAACTCTATATCTTATTATTTATTTTTACTGTATACCAATCATCATTGTTAAAACGTAGCAGAAAAGCTGCAGTCATAAATAAATCCCAAACATAAGTTGAATTTACCTCTTTTGTTTCAGCATTTAACTTTATAGGAACGTATTTTAAAAATAGTTACAAATACCGACAAAAAAGTGTTTTGAACATCAATTTTAAATTTGATCAGATTCACACTTGAATGCTTTCTCGCTCCTTAGTTGGAATATCTCCTTATCTATCCTTAGTTGGAATATCTCATTTTTTAATTAATATCAAGCTTCATCGCTCACGAGACGAGAATCAATAACCCAGAGGGCAAACAACTAAAAACCCAATTTCAAAATCGCGTAAATAACACATAATGGAAAGAAGGTGGAACACTTTACAAGAAGATTTACTATCGATGGATGCTTAATGCTTCAAATAATCCGAATCCAATGCAGAGGTCGGAGATCAATTTGATGAAAAAACACTTTCTGCGCCTTCAGAGATAAATTCCATCCGAAACATGTTGTTTACAGATTATAATCGTTTGCCATGTCTTGATGGACAGTTGTGGGTCGGAAGAGAGTTACGCCCTGCCTCTGTTCAGATATGTTACTAAAGAATAAAAATTAAGAATTGTCTCAAATGGAAACAATAGTCAGTTTAAGAAATCCTTGGTCAAATTTTTGTCCCTCTTTTTTTTTATCAGATTATAGGAGTGGCTTTGTCCATCTGACCACATCTTAGCTACCTATGCCAGATAAGAATTTCTGCAAAATAAGAAAAGTTAAGGTCTTAGAAAATCGAAATTGGGCCTGGCGTGAAGAATGCGCAGTCGCGCAAACGATTTCGACTCGTTAGAAATGGCATATGAAGGACAAATATTTTTTATTTAAATCTAATCGCGGTTAGCCGTAAATGAGCAAATCTGATAAGTTTACGGTATGAGCGAAATTTAAATGAAAGGAATTGTTTAGAAATGTGCTATTTTCATGCATTTACATTATAATGATTGTTATAGATTTTGTTTTTCATTGCATTATAATATGTTTATTCATTGCCTTCAGATTAAATCTATTGATCAAGGTTATCAAAATACCATTTTATTATTATTATTATTTTTTGGATAACTCATTGTAGTCTGAAATGAAGAGAATTTCGGAAAACAACAAAGGTAAAGAAAATTATACAGTTACATTAAGAAAGTTATTTACGAAAAAAAAAAAAAAATCTATTGACCTATAACTGATTGTTTATTGCAGCACTTCACAGAAAAGAAATTAACCCTAAATAAGTTGGTTTTTTTTTTGGTTACACATTGCATAGATTCTTATTGATGGATCATCTAAAAATAATTTCTGATAAGAAATGGTAAACATAAGTATTCTTATTTATAAAATTCATATCGACTTTATAATAAAACTATTTTTTTAAACTGGATTTTATAAAAAATATTTTGTACTATTTATATTCTGCACTAAAATAATGGTTGCCCGGAATGAATCAAAATAAAACTCATAAAAAATGTTTTTAATTTCCTCAATTCTGCAAGATTTCTCCAAACCAATGATTGGGTTTTAGGAAATCTCAGCTGGGAATTGGCTATGAACTCAATCATCGAATTTATGAAGTTAAATAATAGGAATGAACTGAAATCTTTATGTCATGAGAAAAAACAGGAGTCAGTCTTCACTGTGTATAGTCTGGAACGGTTGTCGAAAGTAGCTCACTACATGTAGGGAGACTACTGTAGTCGCTACTTTTTTTTCATAGTTCGTAGTGTAGTGTGCTACTTTTTTAAAAGAAAAAGAGTAGTGCGATACAAAAAAAAAAAAAAGTAGTTTGTACCAATTCCTGGTAACTAGTTTTAACGCTAGTTTAGAAAAGAAACACGGTATTAACGCAACTCATTTTTCGAATTGGATGATGGATAGAAATCTTCGTGGGTCCGTCAATGGATGCAATCAGTAGATATGCTGTTGAGTTCTAACAGAAATGACGTATTTTAAATCACGTATAACTAATATTTAAACCGGACATTATAAATAATGAATCACTTCGGTCACTCTTTCACATGCGAATAAAACATTGATGTTATTTCAATGGAAGGGAACATATTTTGAATGTATTTGATTTCTTAGAAGAAATAAAAGAGCATTAAAACACTTCACGAAATTCCAAGTATTTGATAATTTCCTAGCATTTCTTACATTAAATAGCCGCTGTCGAGAAGGGCATAAAAAGTTGAATTGAATTAAATGAACAAATTCAAAAAAAAATTTAGAATAACAAACTGGCTCATGTAAACATGATTAAATAGTTCTAAATAATTCTTCATGTTTAATCTAAGTCTTTTCATCACGTTGAACATAGGTGTAAAATGAATGAATCGAGCAAAGATCAGTTCCTTAAAGTAGTGAAGTTGTGACTCCATTTCGGAAGTAGTTTGTAGTCACTACATTTAAAAAAAGTAGTTAACAACATGTAGTAGTTGTAGTAAACTAAAAAATTATGTAGTTTTTCCGACCACTGGTCTGGAGTAATGGTCTCTAATGATATCAATAGATTATAACAGAAATTCGAAAGTAATGAAATTTTGCAAACCATTTAAGATATGGTATGAACTGTCTATTTTTCATTCATATATTACTTTAAAGTAATATGCAATAAGCGAATTATTAAAAAATTACATAGTACCACATTATATGAATAAATATCTTTTGCTTATTATTGGTAATATTCAACTACGAATCATTAATTGATTCATGAATCCAATGAAAGAATTATTAACAGTAAAATAATTCGTTGATTCAATACCCTCTTAGTTTTTTGTATTGGTAATAAAAGATAGTATACATTCATTTGTGATTTGAAACTGATTGCAATGAATAAGATTTTTTTAAATCGGTTTACCAATATTGTACTATTAAATACTCAACTTTTAGGTTGATAACGCTGTTTTTAGAGTACTTTTTCTACTAAATGCTTCTTACTGTTGCGTTTTTGTTTCACATTCAAGCATAGCAATAAAAAAATAAAAAATAGAAAGATTTTGATTTTTTTTAGAAAGAGTATCTTGTTTGACTTCATCTCATGAAAACTTTTTTTTCTGTTTACAGTTTTACTTGACTGGTCGATAAAAACTTGGTTAATAAAAAAAGAAGGTACGATTTAAAATAATCGACTAAGAAAATATTCCGTAAAATGTTTACAAAAAAAAAAAAAACTAAACTGTTTTGAGCAAAATTACAGACATAAAAGAAACGAAATGTAAAATGTCAAGAAAAAAGAAAAGGCGAAAAAAATAAATTAAATAAAATAATAATAAAAAAATAAAATAAACGCAGACGACCTTGCGATGCAATAAAGTACCTGCGTGTCTAAAAAAGCAGGTGAAACATAGGAGAATTAAATAAAGAAAGCAGAATTGAACTCTCCCAAGTAATATACGAAGTTTACCTTTTTCAAGAAAGAAAGTAAGGTATCGATAAATATTTATGTTACAATATTTGTTCAATTAAAGAGTCGACAGAGAACATTCTTTTTTACGCTGGCCGAACACTTAAGAATCATTATTTGTTTTCAAGAAAGGAATGCTTAAGATATATATATATATATATATATATATATATATATATATATATATATATATATATATATATATATATATATATATATATACACATTTCTCTTATGTGGCACCATAAACTCGGGTATTGGTAACAGTATAGCTATTATTCATTTTGTTAGGTTCTTGAAAGTAATAATTTAAGCCTCAATGTTAAGAGAATTAGGTTTTATAAAGGAGTAATATAAAAGGATAATACCTAATAAGTTATTAAAAATCTTTTTTGGAATAAAAAGTTATCAAATTTACCACTAGAATACTTTTTTACTAAACTTCTTATTACTTTATATATATAGGTATATGTATATATATTTGTTTCGAATTCCACAATTATTTCGCTATAAAAATAACATTTTAAATATAAACTAGGGAACATTAATTTAAAGAGTAAGAGAGGATGATAAAAACGTGTGTCTGGAAATAAGAAATTAATTTTTAAGTAATGTTCTTAGCATCTCTCCCCCCCCCCCCCCACGAAAATATTATTAAAACTTATAAATATATATTTAAAAGCTTTAACTAAAACTGAAGCAAATATCATTCTTGAATAATGTATTAACTTTGGTATTTTTCAGAAGGAATTTATAATATCTTGATTTTAGTCAGTTTTCTTTAAGAGGCAGGTGAAAAAAAGATATCGCTAGAAGTAGCAGTTGACATAACATACTTTTTTCAATATCCAATCAAATAACAAAACACATTCCTTCTATTTCTTCCGATCATGCTTTCAGCTCTAAACATCCTTCAATGTGAGAACATAATTTCGAAAATTCTCAGCTGACAGTTCTCTTACAAGTGGAATGTCTCTTGGGGATCTATTTTGTTGAATTATGCAAATATCTGCAGTGAAACAAGTTTATTTAAAAACAGTTTCTTATTGTTTAGAGATACAATACTTTAAGAGAACTAAATAAATAATGATGGAATTAACAATCCATAAACATCTCGGGCACTTTATTAATCATGATAAATGCAATTTTTTTCAATTTTTTGGCTAAACTAAATATTGTTTAATTTTCAGAAAAAACATAATTCATTTGATAGATCAGAGGAACATTTTCAAAAATGAAATAAGCAAAAATGTTTCTTTTAAATGTTATTCATTCCGTATTTAACTAGTAAATCCGAAAAGTTATCAAAAAAATAATTGTAATAGCTTTGAGCATAAATTAGTTCAAGAAACGAAAATTTCAGAATAAAAAGTTACAACTAAATAATAATAAAAAATTATCATTGTTATTTACCTAATCTTAAAAAATAGCATAAATTAAATAAATCGATTGTTACAAATAAATAAATAAATAATTGATGAAAAAAAACTATTGATTTGTGCATTAACTAATGAAAGTATTTACCTGGAAGAATAAAAAAAAGACTAATTTTACCCGTTCATAAATTTTATAATATTTTTAATTGGATAGCAACAAATATTTAATCAAATTAAATACAGTTTAAATGCACGGGATTGGAAGAAACTTGAAACAAAATGGTATTTTTCAAATCTAACGCTTCCAATTTTCTTCTTCTTTTTTTTTAAAGAATTGCATGATTTTTGAAAGGAAATGTAAAATTTAGGATTGAATCACTGATATATTTTAAAATCTTTGAGCGATTTCTTTAAAATTTTAAAACTTTTATTACCTAAATAACCTTTTTAGGTCTAAAGTCTGCAGTAAAGTAGCTAGTTATTATTTATTATTAATTAATTATTATTTTAAAATTGAGCTTGGTGACATGTCATACCTGTTAGATTCTAATAATGCCACTCACCGGTAACTACTGAATCACTTGTTTTTAATTCGAGTAGCACCTTTCAAAAAAATAACAACCATATCTATTCAACAAGAGATTGTGTCTTAACTATAAAGAGTTATATTCAAAAGTTGGTAGCGTATAGATACAATCAGAAAAAGAAATTATACTTTTTTTTTAACTACATACATATACATTTATTAAGAAATAAATTTAAATATACTATTAAATAATTCAAATAACAATATTAAATAATTTAAATAACAATATTAAATAATTTAAATAACAATATTAAATAATTTAAATAACAATATTAAATAATTTAAATAACAACATTAAATAATTTAAATATAAAGAAATAATGAAGCTAAACAGAGGATAAAAATTCCCATTTAAAAAAAAAAAAAAAAAGAGAGAGAGAGAGCTGTTAATGAGATGAAATAGGATAAAATGCAAATGGGCTAAGAAAAAGGAGTAAATAAAATTTGTATGTAGATTATATTGCATTATTAAATTTTTTCAGCTTTCTCAAAATTCTTTAGAGGGAAAATCGCATTTGTCAATGAAATTCCCGATATTATTAATTTTCATTTCTTTTTAATAATGTTATAGTAAAATATTTTAGGGTATAGATCGATTTATCAAAATAAATTCTTCAATTAATAAATTTACGGAAATTTAATTTGATTTTTAAGATTTTTTTTTCTGTTTGAAGGTGGGGGTTTTCTAAATTTTGCCAACCACAAAGAATAAGCCATTAACTTGAACTTTTGAACTTAGAAATTATTATATTTAAAAAATTCTGTATAATTATAAGTATAAAAATTCTACAAATAAACCAGATGAAAAAAAACCAAATGAATGAACACAAAATATGCAAGAAATAATACCACCGTTTTAGCCTCTTTCGTTCTTGAAACCCGCTCTAACCTTTACTCTCATTTACACAAACAAAGTAATTAATTTTTTGCTGGGATTACAAGGGCCGAACAAATCATAGGTGGGAAAATACCGAATACTCTCGATATCTCGAAAATCCTGTTATATCTAACAAATATTTTTTCCCTTAGCATTACATATCCACCTAATGTTAGTCTAAATTCCTAACTCGAAGAGTTTCTTCTCAAAACCTTGTTTTATCGAATTATTTTCTAAATAGAATAATTTATTCGGAAAAATCTCATTGTAAGTTTATTGTACACCAAATTTTTTCTATTGAATGCATAATTATTTTTGTCTTACTTTTAAAAATAAAAATATCATTGTAGTATTTAGATTTTTAGTCAACTATAATTACATACATATTTATTAGTAGTTATTCCCCATGTTTTATTACTCTACTTTTTAGAGTAATATTTTAGAATATATTTTTCTACTTTTTAGAACATATTTCGTTCTGAACTTGCTTTCTCGAATAATTTTTACTGTCCTTTCAACTTTGAGATATTGAGATTAGTTTCTCATCAATATTTAAACATTACGAAAATTTGTTTGAAGAAACACAACCTCATAAAGTGTTCACATAATCTTAGTTTCAAAACCAATAATATTGTTCAGTCCTAAAGAAATTCAGCTAAATTCATAACTATTTTCAAACATTTTTTAAAAAATTTTCAAGCGTTATTAAGACAAGATATCTTTGATAAAACTAAACGTATGCTAATACTTACATTAATGACAACTTTTCAACTGTTTTTGTCTTTTCTTTTAATATTTCGTATCTTCTAACAAAATATCATTCATACGATTTACCCTCAAAGATCTTTTCAAGTATCCCTTCTGATCATTTTTCAAATCAAAATACTACACTAACAAATTTATACAATTATTCTATATTAAATTATTTTGATTAAACGTTTATAATTTAAGCAAGTTTAATTTTGAAACATCGTTTTTCTTTTTCAATGTTTTCGACAAATTTATTGAGTTTAAATAGAAACTGTGCATTTCAAAATATTCATACTTTTTAACGTTACTGTTTCTGTAAATAAAAAAAAAAGTATGTTTCAGTTTTAAAGAATCATCATCTGGGATTAAGTTTTCAAATTCAATTGTGTAATCCAAACTAACAAAGTTAGTTTGTTTTTGTAAGACAAAATGATAAATCTAATTTTAGGTCTGAGATAGTCCTAGATTTGGCTCTACGATTGTATGAATTCGAATAAATATACCTTATTTACTTTATCAATACTGCAATATATATTACAATACTTCTTCCATCCTAACTTAAAAGTAAATTTTGTAAGCCAAAAATAAATGCATAAATAATAAATTAATAAACAATAAATTGATAAACATAAATGCAAAATGATTAAAATACCGTAATATTTAAATACCTAATTTAAAGCAGATTTTAAAATAATAAAATTGTGAAAAATCTTTCATAAAAAACTTTGATGCTTCAAAATTATAAAATATCTGCAATTGTGTCAAATATATATATTTTTTATTATAGAATGCTTACGTTTTGTCCCTCCTTTATTCCTCCTTTATTTAGAATTCTTATAAAAATCTAAACAGTTAATATATTATCGAGGAAAAAAAAAACGTTAAAAAAAGTGGAAGAATTATTAAGGAGGAAAACGAGTTTGAAGACATCAAAATCTGTTTGATTGCCGAAAGACTTTCACTCTCACTTTTCCAACAATACAAAGAAGCTGTAGTTTTCATTAGATACATCAGAAAATATACTTCTCAACCAATGACTGTATAATTACTTCAAATATACTGTAATTTATCTCAGATTCAAAGTTTCATTCTTTTTTAAACTTATAATTTCAAAGTGACTTCTGGCAAACTAAGTAATTTTTTCAATAATAACTAAAAATGTTTTCGAATTAGATTACTGAAAATGTTTTTCGCAAATTCGTTTTATTAGCCGCAAAATAACTGCAGTTCTGTAGAACTGTAATACTATAACTGTTCAATTTCTTTATAACAACCTGTATATTATATGGTTAGATAACTGCTTAAATTTAACCTCGTGAATTTTAAACATTTTGAGTTGAGATAATCTGCTGGCTTTGTTATTTATATATTACGAAACATATAACAAAACTTATAACATAACAAATACTTTTCTCGAAATACACCAAGTAATGCATATTACAATAGACCGCAGACGATTTATTAAAAAAATTTTTTTATTTTTTTATTCTAGGAATAAATCATTTTTCAACTGGAATTCTAAAGAAAAGTTTATGTGGTGTTAAGGGATGGAGACAAAAAACACGTATCAAAGTCATAATGTAATCAGTCTACTTAGCATATGAATGTCATATCGACGCGAGGTCAGCTGCATCGTGCCGAGGAGTAGGTGTACACACGAACATTCCATAGAGACTGACAGCTGTTGTCCTTTCAGCTGTTTCAGTAACCCACTTCCTCTAGCGACACACATGCCATTGGAAAGGCATATCTTGACCATCTCAGAACAAAAGACTTAATGGTCAACCTTCACAACAACCACCTCCCCCTCAAAAAAAGAAAAAAAAAAAAAAAAAAAAAAAAAAAAAAACGTGAAATATAGTTTAACGTACACTTTCAATTTTCAGAATAGAAAAGGAAATCGACACGTACAGTTTGACTTCAATGAAAGCATAAACATTTTTACAAATCCATTTTTATAAAAAATACGAAATGGCGTTATCTTCTGTAAATTTATTTTTATTAAACTACATCGAAGTCAGTGAATTTTAACAATTGATTTTTGTTTAAAAAAACAACGCAAAGACAGTACGCAATAAAATATGCGAATTTTTGGGAAAGTTATTTTCTGACATGTATTTTATAATATGGAGTACATCATATAGAACATTTGAAATATTCGAGGGAAAAAATAAACACACACATTTTGTTTGATTTCAATAAAGTCACTATTCATATTTTTAAAAAAGGAAAGATATTTAAAAAAAAAAAAAAAAGACAACGGCATTAAAGTCTTTATTAGACGTTATTTTAATAAGCAACACAATGACATTTAATTCTGAGAATTTTAATAAAATAATTTTCAATAGACGCAAAAATTTTAAACGTCATTTAATTCTTAAGAAGTTCAATTTTAAAAGTGATTTATTTTTTATTTTTATCACTGTTTATATCATTACTAAAATAGTAATTTTTATTGTAAAGGAATCGCTTTAAATAATTATAGCTTTATTTAGCAATGAAAAAAAATAGTAAAAATTTAGATTTTTTTTAAACATCAGCAGGTTTTGTAGTGAGCCAAGAAAATAATAAATACAATATTTTTCAGAAAAATCAGGATATTTTTGGAGCAGTGTGCATACTTCATATTAAAAAAGGCAAACTAAAAAGTACGATATAAAACAAAACGTACTAAATTATAAGTGGATAAATAGGGGTTATAAAAGACATATTTTATTAATATTACTTAACTTATTTTCTGCAGAGGAACCGTCATGAGGAAAAAATAACACTTACCTAGAAATATCAAAAAAGTAAAGTTATATACAAAACAATAGAAAATAATTAAATAAGAATTATTAAAATGAGAGTGAAGTATTAAAGAATTTTAACTCAAATGTTTGATGTAAAAAAATGCGAAAAAGTGACGCTTTTGTTTTAAAGCGAGTGAAAAAGGTTATTTGCTGTAACCTATCCAATTCTATGCTAAGCAATAGTATGATGAAGATTTTGTCGCTTTTTAATTATTTTGTAACCATTTGCTGAAAAGTTATAATTCAATAAAATGTTTTTTTCTTCCAGAGTTTCAAAGAAGACTGAAATACATTTTGCATCGTAATTAAAAAAATTACAATTTAAATATTTTAACTTTTCTCCATTTATCTAAATGTAACGCTTATCTATCAGTTTGATTCATTGGTTAAAACTAACAGGAGTGTAAGCGGATAAAATGTTTTCTCATAATTCTTACATAAATGCCTTTCGATAAATTATGAATATGTTTTCTTTTCTCTGTTTATAGTACCACATAACAGAGTTGAATAAAAACAAAAAAGTAAATAGAAATATAAGAGGAGTACAAAATCGTTGAGTATGTTTATTTTTCAAATCTAGAGCATTAACCTAGATCTGCTAGAACGAAAAGAAATCTTTACTATAAAACGTCTTTAAGTAATGATACGCGTGCTTTATAGTTGATCTCAGATAGATATAATATTCATCTATACTTCGAGAGAATGAATATTCATTATTTAAAGACATTCGAATAAGAATCAAACTAAGAACTTATTCCAGTGAAAAGCTGTTAAACAATATTTTTATCATTTGAGGAGCCATTATTTTCAGAAGAAAAATGGAGAACATTTCATTTCTGATGTGTTGAATATAAAAAAGCATATATTTTGATCTGCATGCATATCTATAAAATATTTTGTACTTGTCTTATAATATTCTAACTTTAACCGAAGTCATCTTCTTCATCAAATAGGACCAACAAATAGTATGCATAACTCTTACTAACTTAAAAAAACTCTAACAAAAAATAACCCTTACTGATTTTAAGAGTATGAATTCAAAAGTATGTATTCCTTTTTGCAACATCAATCGACAACTGCATTTAAAATTATATTTTCCTATCTATTTCTTAAACATCTCCTATATGTTAAACTAAATTATAACTAAGAAACACTATTAATCAATATCTTTTTTGTGTGAATAGGAGACCGCATACATGAAAAAAAGAAATAAGAATACTCCTTTACTTCTATCTGCTTTTATTGTCGTTATCAATCAAGTTTAATGCCCCACATGCGACGTTTCCATGTTCTTTCATATCTGTGGCTCAGAACATCGGGCTCAATACATATTGCTGCTAATGTCCTGAGTCTTATCCCTAATGGCATCGGCCACTTATCCCAAGGAATGCGATGCACGACCATCATTTTTTCCTTCCTTTTTTTAAATAATCGACTTCGATTATTTTACAAAAAAAGCTATTAATGGATTTCTTGAATTGAAGGTTCTTCAGTAATTTTTTTTAAAAAAAAAAAAAAAATTACAAAATCGTAAAGGAATGCGGTTCTTATTTCCAAAAATGTCCCTAAACAACAGTAGTTAAACTTGTTATTTTTTCGTTATCATTTTTCCATATCATTACTTACTATTGTTTAAACTGTTCCAAAAAAAAAAGGAAAAGAAAACAAAATCCTTATTCTGAAGAATAATTTAATAAATAGATTACTTAAAAAAAAAAAAATCCTTATTTCCGATAAATTTAAAATAAAATTATCTATAAGTAATTGAATAGAACCTAAGTTTCATCGTTTAGAGCTCATACCAGGAGAATATATTTTAGAAAAATCCCTTCATTTAAATATATTTATTAGTTGTCCATATAATATATATATATATATATATATATATATATATATATATATATATATATATATATATATATATATATATATATATATATATGCAATTTTTCCATGTGCAAATCCATTTCGGGCAAATCCGTAGCTAAAATTATGTGCAAAACAGGCAATTCATGCTTCTTCCTCTTTTCCATTTTATATTTTTTTCTTAAACAAATATTTATTTTCTAAAATTATTTATAGTCAACTTCTTTAAATTATCCAGTATAATATTACCTTGCGCACAGCCATTTTCGGGCCCATCCTTGGTAACTAACAAATCAAACGCACTTCAATAATGCAGCAAGAACGCACTTTAAAATACAACTCCTCTAGTTACGCTATCTCTTTTTGCGCTTTTGTTTTCATATTTTGCAATCTGGCAATCTTGTTACGAAAATATTTTAAATCATTCTTGAAAAATTTCCCGTTCATGTAAGTTAATTTCGCTACTCGCTTTATAGATTATGTTTTATGTTCTATTCTAATTTTTCTTTATATTTTACTTTCTGTTTTTACGTGTTATTTTTACTTATTGTGTTCTATTTTATAGATTGTAATTTTTGTGAAAAATTTTTGAGTGCTCCTCACACTATGTATTTATATATTTTGCTTTGGCTATATTAACCCACTGACGGTTCTGCACGTAGAAAGTCGTATTTTAACCTGCAGTCTTCACTGCATAGCAAAACCGGTTTTCCCATGTTAATGGATAGGGGAACTGTGTGTAGGGGAAAAACTTTCTCCCAATTTCGCCCATTTCCTTAACCGCCAGTGGGTTAATACAGTATTAGAAATCACTATTTTTTGCAAATATAATCGTGTGGGCTGATGAAAAGATTATATCTTTTTTTTCTGGATTTTTTTAAAAGAATTCTATCCTTTTTTTTTTTTTTAATAATTTTCTTTTTTCCTTTTTTTCATTTGTCTGTAATTTTCTTCTATCTTCTTTTGGAACTATATATATATATATATATATATATATATATATATATATATATATATATATATATATATACACTGGGTGTGCAAAACTTAAACAACAAGTGGTTTTTCAGCCACAGCTTCCCAACAAAGTATAAGAAGTATATCGTTTAAGTACAAAATAATGTACATCATATTCAAATTTCATGTCAATCGAATGATTTCTTGTAGAGTTATGACAAAAAACGCACTTGTTGCTTAAGTTTTGCACACCAGTGTATATACATATATATATATATATATTTCTGTAAGTCCCAACCACAATCATATTGTAATTATTGTGTTATCCTCAAAGTTTGATAAGCTTAAAGGTTTCAGAAAAAGTTTAATCATTAACAAATGATTTGATGTAAATGCTGACTACAAAACGACGCATTTTTGACTGAAACTTGTTTTAAAAAATGCTACATTTAGAAGAGCGCTTGTCCCACCAGGAGTTTCAGTATAAAATCTGAATACCATGTAACAATGAATCGTACGGTAAAATAAAAAAAAAAGAAGAAAAAAAAATCATCAATACAGTAAAAGTATTTATTTCTTCTAAAGCTATACTTTATAGTTTTCATTCCGACTCATAATAAGCTGCATAAAACAAATGAGTAAAAAAAGAATCCGTTCATAAAGAGGAATCGTAAAAGCTGAATTGGTATTTTAAGTTATAAAGATGATCACTATCAGAGGTTGTTTTGAACGAATTGGTTGACATTGAGGGAAGATTCCTTTCATTTTCTTCTTTTAAGCGATACATTTTTCGGAATACAAAAGCAAAATTATAGTATCGTCTTTCTTTATTTTGATGTATGAATATTCTACGACTGAATAAAATTATTCGGTCAAAGTAATTCATTCATTACTCGTGGCTTTGAAGAAGATAATAAGATGATTTTTTTTCAGGTTCTATTATGAAGTTTAGAATCACGAAGAATATTTTTATCGTTTTAATGACATACAGGAATGTTTAAGATGTATTTTAAGAATGAAGTAAAATTTGTTTCAGTGTAATACTTTGTGCACTTTTTTTTTTTGAAGTAATTCGTACTTTATAGTTTCAGAATTTTTATTCAACGCTATAATAGGGCATTATATAAGTCAGTAAAAGACTCATTATTTTGATTTTTTTCCTGTATCAACGAGAATTTAAGTCAAATTTTCAATATTTTGAAAGTTATAAAACTTTAAAGTGACCCTAGGACAAGCAAAGAAGATCTCTCTAGTGTAAGGATAACAAAAATGTAACTGTGAAACAATTAAAATATATCGAACGTATCGGTTGTTAATAAATCGCCGTGTTGTACCATACTTTTTTTCCCAATGTAATTTCACAATTTGTCATCTCAAAACTTATTAAACTCTGGTTAAAATTATATAAAAAAGTTAAAATTATATAGATCAAAATTATATAGATCAGTCTATTAATCTATAGGCTCCTTAGGCATGTTTTTTGTTAACTTGTTATTGCCTGCTTTTTCATTTGTTAGGTATGTGAAAAAAAATCATTTTTACAAAGTATAGTTAAATTGTAAAAGTATTAGATTTTTCCGCAAATTTATCGTTCTTTATTTGGTTCTTCAATTATTATTATTATTTAAGTTTATGAAAAATATTTTTTTCACAACTATACAGTGAAGGAAGCTTAATCTAAAAATTTTATTTAGTATCACCGTGTAGTCAGAGAAAGTTATTCTTTCCATAAAATTCAAAACTAAACTTCATGGAGAAAAAGAACTGAAAAATTGAGAAAATAAAAACTACGAAAATGATTTTCTATTTTTCTTTTCTTTGAGAACGATGAGTTTTACATATTTTACCTTGAATATAAATTGAAAACGATTTATTTTTTTGCAAATTTGTTTTTGTTTCTTTGAAGTTTTCATTCTTATATTCATAAGAAATGGCAGCCTCTCTGATTCAAGAGTCTATTTATTTTTAATAGTCAAGAAATAATAATCCAAATTTAAATCAATTAAAAATAGTTAAAATCTCACAATGCTGCACCTACTATTAAAATAACTTAAATATAAGAAAAATAATAATTTTCAAATGAGTAACAATTTAAAATGTCAGGTCTTTAAGATTAAAATAATACATGGAATTATAGGTAATTAAAAGAAACTGTATTGAATGTAAAGAAAATAAATATTCAGGGTAAAACATAGAATTGCAGATAATGAAAAGGAATTCATCGTAATAAACGCAATGAAAAGGAATTTTGAAAGACAAAATAATATTATTTTGCTTAACCTTTTAAATCATGAAAATAAATGTCTAATTCATTGTATTGAATGTAAAGACAAAATAATAGAGAGATTCGTGCACTATTTGCATCATGTTATTTTTGTTAAATGTTGAAAATATTTTGACTTTTTGTTGATAATTTTTTTCCTTTTGTGTAAGACTTCGAAGAATGAATGAAGAGTCTTAAAATTGTGTTTCAAACTTTCAATGTTATATTCTTCGGCGTCTTCTATAGATATTCACTTAATAACTTATTTTATTCTCTGAATGTTTAAAATGGAATATTTAGAAAACCTTTCTGAATATTACATTTAAAAATATTACTCTACTGTTTAAGATGGTTCTAATTTTAAGTCACTATTTTTTAATTTTATTCAATAATGGCATTCTTTACACTCATTATGTAAAAATGATCTACAGTTAACTCGTTTACTCTGTCCTGCAAAATTAGTCTCATCGCAAACCACCACTCCTTATTCTTTCAAGAAATTCTTTTTCATCTTATGAGTATGCCTATCTATAAATTCTTCTTCAATTAGAGTCAACTTTTTATAAAGAGTCTAAACATGACTCATTGGATCCTGATAATTATTTGTTTTAGACTCAATGAAAAATCGAAAATGATTGTAACCTATTGCTATGGTTTGATATCTCACACTTTCATTTCTAAGAGATTCAGAAGTGCATGATATTAAATTTAGCAGAACCGAAATATGTCACTAAGTGAATAACTTAGTTCTGTATAAGATTCTGATATCAAATGAGTTTAGTACAATAGATATTTTAATAAGATTAAAAAAAAAAAATTTTTTTAAAATAGGAAATGAGTTGATTAAGATGAAGTCGAGAAACTATGGAAATCAATTTAAAAACAGGTGCGTACAATAAAATTGGGTTTAGAAGATAACGGCATATACTATATGCGTACAGAATATCCTAAAAATGTCAATAAAATCGGCAAAAAATGATAATAAAAATGTAGAAAGTTGCCATTAACCAAAAATTAATTTCTCAGTAATTAATGCAAATCATCATCTCTTACCCATTTTTATTACTTCGTATGTATCATGCATATTAATAAAAATCCTATTCAAATTAAAATTTGAAACGAATGTTACAAGCAAAAATAAGGAAGAGATGAATTTTCTTTTAATATATGAACGCGCACACTTATTTTTATAATGTACATAGGAAAGAATTATAAACTGACTATAGTTAAAACAACACTCTGCTTGTCGTTTTATACACAGAAAAATTGAACACTAAAAAAATCGATGCTTTTTTTCAAAATTTAAACTATTTTTTTATTTGAATTTTTAACAAATTATTTTGATATTTTTTTATTCATCATGAACGTAATATTACAATATTTTTTTAAAAATAATCTCTTTAAAAGTTATTTTATTCTTTTCTTAGAAGTTCGCCGCAAATAATTATTTGTCATTGTAATTTTGTAAAGTATAGTACTCTTTTCTACTTATAAATGTATCACTGAGTCTCGTTCATCCTTGTATCGTTATCTATATCTTTAGAAAACGCGCTTAAGGCAAACACTCTATAGAATAGAGTTTTAAAATATGTCTTTTAAACAACTCGTAAACTGATTCAAATTTCTAAGATCACTGCCTCCATGTTTCATGAACGGCAGTTTTTCTATGAAAACATTGATTAAATATCTTAATAGATACGTATTTGCGTCGTCAAAATAAATAGCGACTGAATTTAGTGACTCCGCATAAAATAGTGACAAATCAATATAAATCTAAACAATTTTGAAGGACATTTCTGATTCCTTCAATAATTCAGATTACACTAAAGTTTAACGCAATTAAAACCAATTATTTTTTTGTAAAGTATTGCAGAAACAAATATATTTAAAATTCGGGTATTCGAAACTTAATAATATCCACTTAAAGAATCTATAGTTTTCACTTTAGGTTAAAGGGTCTTAGGATATTCTTAGGAAATTAATATTTTTTTAATCGACTTCTATATATAAACATAGAGTACAATTTCACATAAACAGCTGTTACATTCTTTAATTATATTAAACACATTTTGTTTTCAAAAATAATAAAATTTTTATTTTTAAAGAAATTAGGTAATTAAGCTTCCTACGCACTCATTTGTTTAAAAAAAAAAAAGCTTCAAATTTTCTGCAATTAGTTTATAAATTCTAAAATTCTGAATCGATTATTAAAAATGTTTGACTTAACATGTATGTACTGGTAACATTAAAAGATCACAGTTTTATCCAATTTTAATAATTATTTTTCTTATGTCTATAAATATTATGTAATTTAATATTTAAATGGATAGCATCTAGCTGATTATTTAAAGCATCTAGCTGATTATTTAATTTAAATAGGAAGATTATACAAATGGAAATTTCCACAACAAACACAATTAGATTTCTAAAATAAGGAATTTTCACTAAAATAACGATATGATTAAAATAGTATTATATCAAAAATGTTTTAAAAAAAGATTAAATTGTTTAATAAAATATTATTTAAAGACCTTTATAGGGGGGCGTTCAAAAATTTTTGACTTTCAAAGTGGACGATGAGTTACAAATGATGGTTATTCGGTTAAATTTACTTTCCAGTTTTGTATTTTTCATTAAATGTATGGTATTCCAGAATATCCTGTAAACCGTTACCATATGAACCGAAAAATTACCAAATGAATGGTTTTTATACCGTACATTTTAATTTTATAAATTAAAATTATTTTTCGTCATTATGAGAAGAATTAATTTTTTTCTCGCTATTTTGTCCAAAAAAGTCGTTACTATACATGGCAGTCATTTTACCAAAATTGTTCTCCGTGTAGTGCCATACTTATACCATTTAGATTATACCATGATTTTTCATCGATTCAGATAATGAGAAAATCAATTTCTTTTATTAAATCAAATAAAAAGAAATTATTCGAAACCTATAAATCAATAAAGTTTTGCATGAAAAGAATTCTAAAAGTTAAAAAAAAAAATATTTCTTGGCTTTCTATTCTTTGACATTTAACTTAATAAAAACATTTCTTTTGACTGTTTTTATATTTATTATTACTGTTTAATAATTTAAACTTCAGTTATTTCGCGAAAATCTATTTATTACACCTTGAATATTTAAAAAAAAAAAACTAATGTAATAAATAAAAAATGTCTCTGCTTTCCAGTGCATTTTTAATGTTTAAAGCGACCAAATTCGTAGTTTCACCCAAGTCTAACGACACATGAACCGTTTTTACTACCATTAGAAAAGTTATTGCAGTCAGTGGTATTGTTTTGATGTTCTCCCAATTGTATGTTAGATGGAAAATTTATGGATTTTGAAATGTGAACATGGTTATTATCAGAAATAAAAGCCATCACTTTCCGCTCAAAATTCCTGCCCATATATATACGCATTTCTCTCTCTTTAAATTCTCGATATGTTGTGTTTTTCGCTGGAAAAAGGTTATGTAATAAAAGCTTCATTCATCTCTCGACTCATGTCGAACATTTCTTTTGCAGCCAATAAACGCATAAAAATATAATAAAGGTTCAGCAGTTTAGCAATCAATTGTAAATATTAATTTAATATAAATAAAATAAAAAAGAATGCGAGAAAGGTATTCATATCCTGCTTTATTCTATAAAATCGTCAATGGGTCATTGAGATATTTTTTTCCTTTTGCAATCTCTAAATATTTAGAAATATCTAAAAATTTATTTTTTCAATATCTATAAATGTTCGTATATCTTTAGGTATTTTAATTTCTTACGTATTCAACATTTTAAAAAGTCCCATTTATTATTTTATATTCTTCTTTTTACAATCTCTAATTCTAATTTTAATATGTGTCCAATTTTATATTTTTAAAAAGAAATAAAGATTTCTATAAATATATACAGAGTGATATTAACTGCTTCTTTCACTGATTGCTTCGTACGCTTATTTATAAACAGATAAAGTAAAATGTAAATATTTTATTTAGTTTAAACGATATAATTTATTACCGAAGATGAATTGATAACAACGCATTTAAGAAACATCTTTAAAAATGTCGAATTAAAATAACGCTGACTCTCCCATAAAACTAATATTCAGTGGACTCATTTTGCAAATCACAATTTTCTAAAGCAAAATTAAGAAGAAAAAAAAAGTTTATTTGAAAAATTTCTTGGATAAGCTTCAGCTACTTGATAACATTTAGTTTATTTTTAGATTTCCATTTAAACCATAGTTTTTTCTATTAAATATGTTTATGAATATTTAATCTATGAACCTAGATGTTCTACTGTTCTACTACTACTGATATTCTACTGTAACTAAGTATTCTCTCTACTGTATACTAAGTATTCTACTGTTTCCAGACCATGTATCACCACGAGCCATTTTTAACTATCTTTGAATTTAATATTTTTTATTTTAATACTATATAACTTTCCTCTAGCATAGATGATTTTATATGTCAATGTGTCTTCAAATCAAACTATATTTTATTCAAACTTATTAATAATTTACAATTCTTTCAATTGAATGTTTTTCTTAAATGTTAGACAATAGAATTTTTTTTTTCACTCGTAGCAAAGGTATACAAAAAAGAAAAATTTTGACTTTGATTGAAAGAAAGACTTTAAATGGTTTTCAGACGAAGGTATTAAGAACGATCGAATTAAAATATAAAATCCTTACAGCCTCTTACCAGCAACTTAAAAGTTTTCAGTCATTTTTTTTAAACATTTTTTTAACCCAACAAAGGAAAAAAAAACAGCTATGATTAGAAAGAATAATATATTAGAGTTAATTATTTTAATGATTTTTTCTTATTTTTACTCATAATGTAACACATAATTCTGAAAATATAGTGTTTAAACTAAATAACATTAATAATGTATTCAAACCCATGAGTAATGAAAAATTTTTAGCATTAAAAATATAATTCAAAATAGAAGTTTTTTGTAATTTTTTTTAACTAAGCTAATGAAATCCGATGAACTTCCGATGAACTACCGATTAAACTTCGGTATTTAAAAAATATTTTAAATTATACAATAAAATAGTATGTGAATAAAAATTTATTTATTCACTTTAATTACTAAGTCCGATTCAAGATACAATTTAACCTAAGTCAAAATGATTGGTGTTTTTCCATGGATGGACCAACATAATCTTGATGGTAACTATCCGTAATTCCATCATGAACCATTATATTTTTTGATGGTAACCAGCATAAATAACCATCACCCCAATGTAGGAATTCGGACTGATTTATGATGGGCCAACATAAGATTAGCCACTTGTTTTGATGGTTTGTTGGTGTTGAACGATCAGAAATTTCCATCATAGTTTCTTAGAAATCAAATATCGGAACACAATCATAAACCACCATCACCCCAATGTAAACATTTTTATTGATTTTTGATGGGCCAACTTAAAAAAAATTATATTGATGATATGTTCCTGCTGAACCAACAATAATTATTATTAAACCATCATGGAAATGTATTGTTGAACCATTATGAACCATTACGAATTTCAATCATGGTATCTTAGAAATCAAATGTTGGAACGATCATGAACAACCATCATGCCTATATAGTAATTCTGACTGATTTATGATGGTGCAACATAAAAAAAAACCCGTATTGTTATGATTGTATGTTCCTGAAAACCAACGAGAACTCCCATTAAACCGCCATGGAAATGTATAAATGGAACCATCATGGACTATTATGGATTGTTGGTCCATGAGGAACATTTGATGTTTAACCATCATAGTATTAAAGAAGCATTTTCCATCAGGGAATGTTGGAAATTTGTTGGCATATCTAAAACCATAAACAATTCAATACTTGGGAAGCAAAAAAGATTTCTTCCACTTCTATCCTGAAACACCTAATAGTGTCTATGACTTTTCATTTTCAGAAATAGATTTTATTAATATTTTAAGAAAAAATTCGGAAAATAATATTGAAAAAGGGAAAATCAGAACATTATTTAAAGTTTTAATTTTCCCTTTTCAAATATATTTTATACTATATAAATAATAAAATACATATTTGATCTCTTATAAAATTATACGTTATCTTCCATTCTAAGCTAATAAATAAATAATACTTTTTAATTCGTCACGTTTATTATTATAAAATAAAATGCTATGTAATTAACAAAAAATAGCAACAGGTGCTGAAAGCTCTTGTTAGCACTAAACTATAAAAACAAATACAATGAATTTTAACAGTTTAAAAACGCAGGAACATGAAAAAATAGTGTAAAAATCTTAGTGTAAAAAATCAAGTTTTTTTAAAAAAGATAAATACTTTTTCAAAAAAGTTTGTATTAATACAAACTAATAATAATTTTAGTTTAATAATGCCTAAGTCCCAATTTTTTAATTTTCTATCAAAAAAATAATTAAAAACTTCTTACTTTAATAATACTGCTTCTTGTAACAGTTGAAAAAAATCTTAAACTTTTGGAATTTATTGTAACACATCCAAAAATTATACAAACTTAAGATTAAATTAGATTCCACGAAAACTATATTCTTGTTACAGTATTGAAAAAATATTTGCAGAGTAGAAACTATTTACAACTGATATCATAGAATAGTAATAAAAAATATATCACTTTAATTCTGAACAGCATAAGGAACTTTCAAGTTAGTTTTAAATAAGAAAAAAACCATCAAACAATCCATAATTGCTGCCATTTATAATCATAAAATAATTGATATTTAAAAATAATTTACGTGAACTTTAAATACATATTTAAAACCGTCTCCAAAAACAGTGAAGTCATCGATTTAAAATATTTTGACACTTTTTTGATATTTAAAAGAAATTCAGAAATGTTTAATGAAAATACGAAACCTTTTGCATTTCAATTAAGACATGAATGAATTCAAATATATTTATAATTTTGTTCATTCGAAAATCGCCGAAGGTTTATTCTTACAATTTTTGTTCCTGCTTTAAAATGCTTGTTTACTTTGATTTTTTTAAAAATTCTGAAACTAGATAATATGGTCTAAACTTTCTAAAATCATTTAATTCAGAAATCGCAAATTTTCTTACATTTTTAATTATTTTTTTGTATATTTATAATTAGTTATATAATTAGTCATAAATTCTTTTTTCAGTGATAAGTACGTTCCAAAATTTTTTTAAAACTATTAATATGCTTTTAAATGCTTCAGTTTAAGTTTTTTTTAAAGAAATATAATAATTTTTCCTTTTTAGTTTTTTCAATTTTACTAATTCCCGCAAAAATATTTTTATGCATTTGAAAACACACACTTAAACATTAATAATGATTATAATTTTATTATACAATGATACAAGAAAATTTTTTTTTTACCTCGTTTATAAAATATGCACAAAAAAATCTTTTTGAACTGAGTTTTGAGACTCTCATATGTATTATAAGAATATTTTCATTATACTTATCAAAATGGTTAACAATTAGTAAAAAATTCAATTAGTTTCTCCGCGTAATCAATATATTATAATTTAATAAAGTACATTTTTTGAAATATTTTTTAGCTTCCCTAAAATAAAGCTTTATGACGATATATTCTCATTATTATTTACATAACCGCAGAGAAACTTCCTTTTCTTGGAATATATCAAATGACATATAATATAACTTATTATGGAATAGATTATTTTATAACTTCTTTGTAGTTAATGATTAGGAAATTAAATCATTATTATTGTATTCATTATACATACTGATAGAGGGACTAACATTTCATCGAATATAAATCAAATAACTCAGAGAACATTAACATAAATTTTTCCTAAATGCTAATTGCATCTTAAAAGTAAACTATTATAATGTTATGGAACTATTATTATAGTTATTTTTTACAGTGATGAAGAAACTACCTTTTCATAGAATATATTAAATAACGTATTACATAATAAATTACATCGATACATTTTGTAAAATCTTAAAATATTATAAACTCATATCAATATTTTTATAATTATTTAATATAACGATGGAGGAACTAACTTTTCTTAGAATACATCAAATAGCGTACTACACATTACTTAATTTTCGATAAAATTTTATAGCATCTTGAAAACAAAGCGTCCTATTAGTATTATTTTATTGTTTTAGATAATACTGAGGAAACTACTTGTTTCTTAATATCAAATAAAGTTTTCAATGAGAACGGTAAAGATTTTTTAAAAAACTCTAATATTTTAAAGGAAGTGATATTTAAATAAGGTAAATATAGGTAAAGTGTGGGAAAATCTTACCGAGGAGACTGCGAAGGTAGTCGCGAAATTTTGATTTGGACATGACATTCCAAATCTAAAAAGATTAGTTACTCATTTTTGACTTGTCACTGCGATGTTACACGAACTAGGAAAAAACATTTCTAAAAGCAGGTGTTTGAAGCATCTTTCGCACTCTAGTCTGAAGGCAGAGCCATCTGATGGGGGGGGGAGATTTTTAACCTCAGATAAAACTTTAAAGTCATTTCTATTCATAACTTAAATGATTTTATAACTTTTGTTTTATATTTAATATTCGGAAGTTTTCTAGTCATTTTGAAGGTGTCTTTGGAGTCCCATCGTTCTATTTATTAAGTCACTCATCAATATTTTGGATTATTTTATGTTTCATTTTATTCATTCAAATATGTCTAAGGGATTTTAGTTTTAAATGATAATTTTTATGGCTTCAAGTACTTTTAAAATATTTTTCCAAAATAGTGTAGCATCTTTGGGAAGTTTTAACAATATTTAAGAAATACTTAAAAACCTTAGAATTTGGTAACTGAGTTTCATAAAATATATTTAAAGGGGTAAAAATGAGACAAAAATGGTCTAAAATATGAATGAGTGACTTAATAAGGAATGGGTCATTACATACATCTCGAGAAATCAGAAGGAGGGGACATGAAAATAGAATTTGATACACGGCACCTTTTTGAGAAGTTTCGTTTGCAATACATCCTTCTGTAGCAAAATACAAAAAATAGAATATATATATTTGTGAAAAGAATTAAACTCGTTTAGTAGTAAGCTTTTATAAGTATAAGTATATATAATGTAAGTTGTTAAGCTTTTAAGCATCTATACACAACATAAAATTTTTTTTTTTAAATTGTATCGAAGACGTAATAAGCCTACAAAATTTCTAGAATTTAAAATTAAAACTGATTATGAGAGAAATCTTGCAAACTTATCTAAAAAAAGATAAGTTCATTAGATTTTTCTAAATTATTTGAGTTCATTTTGGATAAAACACAGGTTCATATTTAGTATTCATATTTAGTACAGGTTCATATTAAAGACAGGTTCATATTTAGTATTATATAATTTATACTTACCTAAATTAATAACTGGACCAAGATATGTTGTAGTTAGGACCTATTTTTCTTATTTTAATTTTTTTTTATTTGAAGCGTATAATAGTATTTATGGTTCAAAAAAAAAAAAAAAACAAATACATAATAATAAACAAATGTATAACGCATGGCCCTTAAAATGTCAAAAATTTTCAATTATTACTTCCTGCATAAAAAAAAGAAGACACGAAGTTAAAATTGGTTCAAAGTACTGTTTAACAATATTTAACCTGTTTAACAATGCAAAAAAAAAAAAAAAGAAGAAGAAGTTATTCTCAATCCTCTTTGAATTGTAACTTTGCGGTTTTCTCTGAAAAGAAGTTGAACCTAATGTTCTAAACAAAACTAGATAAAAACAAGCTACAGAGACATGAAGGTATAAAAATTACATTTAATATTTGGAAGTAGGGGCTAAGAGTGATAAACCAACAAGTTCACAGACTTGCTATGAATAATAAAAAGAAGAAAAAAAAAAGGTTAAAACACTCCTTTGAATAAATCGAAATTTCTCTGAGTACGCAGAAGTGTCAGAGCCGCACATCATAATTCATCGAAAGCTATATCCTTCAATCAGACATGCCCATTGGGTAATCTATTTTGAATGCCAACAGCGCCCTCGGGCGAGAAGGGGTCACTCTCATTCTCCACCTGGATTTACGTGATCGTCTGCTTAGTTAACTTCAATGAAGCTGATACCACCATCGACACAAGAAAAATGCTGAAATTTATCGTTTGATTCATAAGACATTTTGCGTGAATCTTCTATTAAGAGAGAGAACAGAAAGGATATAAATAATGAGGAGTCAAACATAGAGCAATAAAACATCGTTGCAGCGTTTGTTTGATGTCCAAGTGTACAAAAAAAAAAAAAGGAAGAAATTTGCATCCCATTGGTTACTGTTCTCAATCCTTCCTGACACGTAATGGTATACAAAGGTTTGATTTCAGACACAAGTGACAGACTTTAACGATTTAACTTCTGCTGTCGTGAAGGCACGCGTTTATAAATCACGTGATATCGCTTTCTATCAGGTAAAATAAATTTTGAAGGTTTTCGACTGGTTAAACTTCGTTGGAAAAAATAAAAGCATTTCATGTCTTCTCGTCGGTGCTGGATTATCAATTCAATAATCTTTATTTTGTGAGTGCTGAATTGGCCCAGTTTGTCTGATGGCAAGTAGTTCTTGACTTTGTATGGGAATGAGTACGAGCTTGTCACTGTTAGGCAATACGGGCATAATTGTTGTGTCCTTGCTCATGGGTCCTCTCCTGGAAACAATTCTTAAAAACCAAGTCTATCACTCTTAGGCAATATAATTCGTGTTTTGGTCACAATTTATTTTCCTGACACTAAAATTTTGAATCCAAACTATTTCAATTATAGTGATATATGCGTATAACTATTGTGTTGTTGCTCATGGGTCACATATTCCTGTTCTGGGAACAATGTTTTCGACTGTTTTTATTATTACGCAATAGAGATATATTTTATTTTATTTTATAACCGTCGTTGAACAGCCGACCCAATTTCATGGGTTTACGACTACTGATGTTCAACTCCGTAGCCTTGTAATTTTGAACCAATCCAGAAGACAAGGGAACTCCTGAATCAGTACCCCCAGAGGTATTGATTTGTTATGGGACCATGGAGGACTTTGAGACTCGACAGATTTAACGTGCATCAGTCACCATTTACTACACGGGGAGTCTTCGGCCGGCGAGGATCGAGCCCACGCCCTCTTGGACATGGGCTCAGTGCCCTACCGACCAGGCTATCTCTTAGGTCACGCTTTCTTTTCCTGAAAAAAAATGTTTAAAACCAAATTGTTTTCATTGTTATAGCATATAAACATTGTTTCATTGTTTCCCTCTCCCAGCAACACTATTTAAATTGTCTATTTTTATGGTTATAGGTTAGTTTCGTTGCTCTTGTTTCCTTACAACAAATACCTCAACTGTTTTCGTTGTTGTGTATATGGGTATTATTGTTGTTTGTAGATTCTATATTCCATTCTAAGCAACAACGTTTAAAATGCGTCTCTATTTTCATTGTTATGCAGTAGTTTTTATTTTGTTGATATCAGGTTACGTTTTCCTTCGAATGTTTAATAACAAATGTTTAACACCAAACTGTTATTATTGTTATGACTAAGGCCCGGATTTTGATGACATTTGCATTTTTTTGCATTTTTTGCATTTTTGGACATTTTTTGTCCTTTAGAGCATTTTTTTAGATTTATAGGGCATTTTTCTAGAAATTTTGGGGCATATTTTGCATTTTAAAGCATTTTTTAAATTTTTTGTTAATTTTTTCCAATTTTTATTATTTTTTTATCATTTTTCATTATTACACTGGCTTCCAAACAATGAAGAAAATCTCTAGGATATTAACAGGTGAAGAGACATCTTTTCAAATTGAAGAATTGTCAGTTGAACGTTGAAAGAAGCTTCTTCAGGTATAAAAATTAACTTTCAGACAAGAAACGCTTGTTTACATTTCAAAATATTAAAAAAAAAATTAATAATCCAATGTAATTCTGATATTTAGTAATATTATGAGATGGAAGTTGTTATATTCATTAAAGTTTCTATACAAAATAAAAAGGAGTCAATATATTTTTCTTTTTTTTTTGTTACTTTAGGATATAAAACATATTTTTCAAACTTTAATGAACGTAGAACAAGTATTGCATTGCTTTATATTTTTTGAAATGAGTCATAATAATTTTAAAGAGTAAAAAATTGTTTTAGTTCAATATTTTTACTTTATTTAAGTCATGTCATAAGGCATTTTTAGCGCAATTTTCGCCTTTTAAGGGCATTTTTTTGCACTTTTTAAGGGCATTTTTTGCACTTTTTAAGGGCATTAATTGAGTTTTTTTAGGTCATCAAAATCCGGGCTCTAGTTATGACACATGGGTTCAGTGCTCCTGTCCTGGCAACAATGCTGTCTTTGTTTTAATTGTTATGCAAACAGGGATATAAATTTTGGTGGTTCGTGTTTCTACATTTTCCTCTTATCAACAAATCTTTAAAACTCTGCCGGTCACAAATGCAATAAAATTGTTTTTTCGTTCCAGACAAAAATATGCAACTTTTCCAATAAATTCAGCGTTCTAGGAAGTATCAAAAACCCATTTAGTTTATGAATTCAAAACGTTGATGCCTAATGGAAACTAATTTTGTAAACCTATTTTTGAAAGGTAAATGCATCGTTTTATTATTTTCTCCATTATGATAAACTTTAACACTTCAAAGGTGATATAACTGTTTTATACTCTTTGTTGTGTATATACAAGATATCCTGTTTTCTATGTTTGTTTTAAAACAACATTTTATGAAGACAATTCCATTTGCCATATTAGAAGGTAGTTTTTTCTCGAGTTTACTATTAAAAAAAAAAAAAGTAATGAATGATGTATGTGTACATATTATGAATTTAGATTGCAAATTTTATTTTTAAAAAATGATAAAAATCGAAATATTCTATACTTATACTTTACAATATGTTGCGTAAACTCTCCGAATCGATCCTAACAAAAATAATGTAGATATACATGAATTATTTGTTTATCAATATTTTAGAAATCATTAAAAAGCAAACTATTCCACTAATATTTTTTACAAACTCTAATAAACAATTTCCAAACTAATATAGGTATATAAGAAATATTTGTAGTGTTTTAGCCACCATCAAAAAAATGTAATTTTATAATCTGTTACAAAAACTCACCAATTTAATACCAACAAAAATAATAGAAAAAATATTTGCTCGTGTTTATCGGGCAATATCAACATTCAAACACAAAACATTCAGAAAACAAAATATTTCACAACTTATTATATAAACTTGCTGAACCATAAATATTAATCAAAATAAGGCATTAAAAGTAATTGTTCCCAAGTATTGTGTAATATTCATTAGACAATATTCAAAAACGGAATACTCTACTACTATCACTTTGTAATCTGTTATGCAAACTCCCTAAACAAATCCTACCCGAATTAACGAAAAAAAATTTTTGTATATTTCTCATACACCACGACACATAAAATCTTTATTTATTTTTCACATTGGCAACAAAGATATTAAAATATTAAGAGTGTGAGATGTCATAAGAATGAAAGCGTAAAAGTAGAATTTCGGAATGAAAATTCTTTTCAAGCGTGGACAATGAAAAGCTAAAACAAACTGAAGTTGGAAAGAATCGAATAGGAATTGCTAAAAGTGAATCCACAAAGAAAATGTTCTATATTATGTTTTAATTATACTTACGCAGGTTCAACAATAATTTTAATCATTGCTAGTGCTATTCATTGAAAAATGAGTATTAGTCGTGACTTTTTAAGTGTAATGAAAAAACAGCAAAAACAAGAGCTGATAAGGGACGCAACATTGGAAGAATGCGTCATACATATTTTTTAAAGCATAATTTTTTTAATGTTTTTGTAAGTTTTTCTATGGCATGCCATTTATTTCAATAACTTATTAACCAAAAGCTTTAGTTCTTCAAAGAAGAACTAGAGCACATTTCAAAGGGATTTAACTTAGTAGCGAACATGGTTTACAAAGCAAACCCTATAAGATCGCATATCACTCCTTCAGGGGAGCGACAGCGAACAGGTGACGGGACCCACAAGTATAAGAAAAATACAAAAAATACTTAGTGTCGAATACTTTTGGGTGGCCGAGCGGTTAGCGTGCCTCACTGCGAGTTCGAATCCCGCTCAGGGCACGGATGTTTCTCTGTGTGTGTTGTTCTCTGTTGTATGTGATGTGTGAATGTGGACTATGAATAGGTATCTGAGGTAGTGTGGCGTGGGTGACTTCGGTCACAAGGCGCTCATCAGGCAGCGCAATATATGTATATATATATATATATATAGTTATATATATATATATATATATATCTATATATATATATATATATAGTTATATATATATATATATATATCTATATATATATATATATATATAGTTATATATATATATATATATATATATATATATATATATATATATATATATAGTTATATATATATATATATATATATATATATATATATATATATATATATATATATATATATATATATATATATATATATATATATATATAGTTATAATAACAATTGAATCTCACAAAACCAATCCTAAACCAACGAAGATAAACTAAAAGAGATGAAGTTAAAAGAAGAAGGAATTGATATCTCATTCAAGAGAGAAACACATGCTTCGCAACGCATTAAGATATTCATACTCGAGATAATGAAAATGTTGAAGAACACCGTTTAGTATCCAATCAATCGAATGATACTCGATCGAGAAAGAAAAAAAAACGAGAATACATTAAGAGGGTTGGGCGTGAGGATGACCTCGTGAGTCTGAAGAATGAAGAGGCTACTTGATCCCAGAGAACCAGTATCCCGACCACTGGAGGCAAAGGGCAAAATATTCTTCCGCATCTGATGAGGGGGCATTGATCTTCAGAGGAGGGTGAATTTGAATGGGTTTCTCATTTGCATAGTGGATGCCTATGAGCACAGTCTGTGGAAACACCTGTGAATTCTTATAATTTCAGATCAAGCTTTCGAGAGATATTTAATACTTACAAAATTTCTACCGAACCAATAGAATTCTGTTTATAATTATTACTATAATTGCATAATTCGTTTAATTGTATTAGCATTATTTAGAAAATTGATTCTCAACCCGATTTATTTAAGAAGGGGTTAAATTATTTCAGTCTTTCCATCTTATACCGGTTAGTTCTATTGGCATCATTTTTCCATTTACAAAATGGCTGTGACCAGTTTGCTTCTGAACATTCACATACGCTTTTCTTTACAATGTCCAGCAGTGGACTGATCCTAGAGACACGGTTTCCAGTAGAACACCGAAGTCAGTAAGCGAGTGGGTGACCACTTTGATCAACCTGCGTAGGGGCAGAGGGTGTGCGGTATTGGCCCTCGTTAAATTATTTTACCGTAAAGTGCTCGCGTGCAGATCGTCGGGTTACCCTCTGCAAAGGATCAAAATTGTGAATTAGGTGTACGGATCACCCTCAGGCTATGATTCTCAGACCGTCGCCCATTGTGCAGCTCTAGTGCGGGGTCAATAAAGTATCTTCCAATGAAAAATGTTTTAATGATGAACCTATTTAAATACGCCAGTGAATGGTGTTTTTCAGACAGTCGGTTGGATGACAATGTTTCAAAATGAATTTCGAATAGTTATATTATTTAATAACTTATGTAATAGCTTATTTCATTAAATTAAGTGAATATTATTAAAGAATCATTATTATTGCACATTTCGTAAAAAAAAAATTTCAAAGCAGATTGCTTATAATGAGTTTCGAATAATTGTCTCAAGGTTTATCAAATTGAATACAATTAAGCTTAAATTATTAGTTTATTCCATTCATTATTTTTAGAGGTAAAAAAATGAATTTGAATGAATATTTTAAAAGTTTTTTTTTTTAAATGAATCTCTCAACCATCAAAAAAATGTGGTACCGTGAGTGCAGTTGTTTCAGAAACTGTACATACTTCTCATTCGCCAAGATTATTTCATAAAAGAAAATAAGAATTTAATTTTAACCACGTAATTTTAGGTCTAAAAATAAGTTACTTTGAATTAGTTTGGTAGAAATAAAATACTTTTTCTTTATAGTTTTTGATATTCTTTTTTTGCTGATGTCATCAGTAAAATTATAATTCCTGTAGCCATATGTCTAATGTTAGAAGGATCTTTGTATAAAAAAAAAGTTCGAATTCATTTGGGAGATAATAAATTTCAAAGCTTTGCTATGAAACTCATTCATATAATAATAAAAGATTTACGGAAATTCGTATTTCAGCAAACAAAGCCAAAAAAAAAATTAACTTAGGTTTTTTTTATTAAGTATGAAGTTAGGAGAAGGAATGGATTTCTTTTTAATTATATAAAGTAATATAGATAAATTTTTAAACTTTTGTTTCGATGGTATCTTTCTTTTTTTTTTTTCTTCTGTGACTCGCGAATCTCTTATTTCGCTCAAGAGAAAAAGAGAAATTTAGCAATCTAAATATTGAAAATTCACACCACATGAGCGAACATTAAGTCAATAAACTACTGTAGCCCCTAGTTAGATCTCGGGGAATTTAATATATGGGGAAAAAGCTTAGTGCCAAATATTTTACTGAGCATCCACTGGCTTGTATGTGGTGGCGCTGTTGTAGCTTAGTGATGTGGTTGCTACACTACTAAATATTTTTAATTTACAAGCTTAAAATTTGCGTCCAAGGCAGGAATCCATTCTTATATTATTAATAAACCATCCCAATGATGGTTGGAGTAGTAAAATAAGTGAGCGAAAATTAGACTTGTTTTCTCAGAAACAATAATGTAAAAAGCGATTAACATGAATTGAAACGAGTAAAGTTTAGTTTTGTTGTGTTTCATAACAAAAGTTTTCGCGACAAAATTTAAAATAAGAAATTCTGAAACTAATCATTTTAATTATAAATTAGAATAAAAGAGCAGCTATTTAATATCTATTTTGTCAATTTTTTGTGACCAAAAATGTTACATTAGACACAAGGAGAATGTTGTAAAAATACTTGATAAGTCACGAAAAAATATGAATGTATGGTTAGATTTTTTTAATAGTTTTTATGACTCGTTTTTAGTGAAATTCTTATCAACTGAACTATTCCACTTTAAGCGCTATAAAATGTGTTAATAATTTCCATTAAATATATATATCTTCCTATAAAGTATAAATATATTAATAAAATTAAAAAATTTGTTTTTAAACTAAAATAAAATAATGCAGGGGAATGAAAATTTACCTTTAAACAGAATTGATTTTCTACCAAACTCTATTTTCTCTTAAAATGCGATAAAATATGAAAATTGAAATCAAATTTAAACAGTTTGTAAAATATGGGATATTCTATCTTTTTCACATTTTCAAATTGAAGTTATTCTTTTTAATGAAAAAATTATATTTATTCTTTTTTTTTTATTCACAAACTGTCTATAATGAAATTTCAGTAGAAAACAACGCAGTTTGCAATTACCGAATTCTTAAAAAAATATTCTCTCTGAAAAAAAAAAGTCAAGGTAAAATCATTCTTATGTGCAAAAACTACTAAAAAGTTCAAGTCCACTATTTGTCTAAGTACGCGTACTTTGTTCTTTTATACTGAAGTAGATCAAAAATAAAGGTAATACAGATATTCTTTCAATTTTTTTAATTAAAAAAAATGAACAGCCAATAATAAATTTTTCCAACTGTATGTACTCCTATCATACTACAATTACAATTTAAGTCATTTTCAGGTCGCTAAAAACTTGGATTTGAACTTTTTTTTCTGCATACCAAGCTCAAACGCAATGTTTAAATCCACTATATGATTAAAATACCTCATTCTTTCGTCCCGCAGTGGACTGATCGTTAAGACACGGTTCCCAGCAGATCACCGAAGTCAAACATCACTGGCTGCGGTCAGTGGGCGGGTGGGTGACCACTTGGATCAGTCTGCGTAGGGACGGTGTGCGGTATTGGTCCTCGTTAAACTGTTCTACCGTAAAGTGCTCGACTTCGCGTGCAGGTCGTTGGGCTACCGAAGCAGGGGTGCCATCCCCTCTGCAGAGGATCAAAATTGTGATGGCATGGATCATCCTCAGGGATGTTTCCCAGACCGTCGCCAATAGCCCATTGTGCAGCTCTAGTGCGACGTAAATTAACTACACACATACACACACACACCTCATTCTTTCATTTTAAAATGTAATAAAGTTTAAAAAATAAAGCAGATTTTAAGACAACGTTTCAAAAAGGTTGAAACACAGTTTTTTTCCAATTTAAAAATTTAAGTCATTATTTTAAATAAGAAAAAAATATTTATTATTTTTTCTTTCCTCTATCCCTCTCCATAATGGAAATTTCATTAAAAACACAACTTGATGTACTTTTAATTTGTTTCTATTTTTGAGCAAAAGATTATTGTACAAAGAATACTAAAAGTAGAAAAATAACGTGTTTTTTAACACAAGGAATTTGTATGCAAAGTTTGTTCTTTTAAAAAGGTTAAAAAAAGAGTTACAAAATTTAATTAATTATTTTGAAGTGACGAAAAAGCGCTCATTAAACAATTCTATTTTACAGAAACTCTTGTGGTAGATGGACAGGACTGAACTCGTTAACATTTAAAACAGTTTCAGGGAATATAAAAAGAACGTTGGCAGAAATAAATAAAAACTCGTATTCGAAAAGATAGTTTGGTAGACAAAAAATGGATACTTTGTAAACAACAATTTTGCTCTTACTTTCACTATTTGACTTTTTTCATGTTTAACTTTTTCATTCATTCATTACTTCTTATTCATAAGTACTTTTATGAAACAAATCAATGCTTTTCTTTAAAATTATTATTATTTATTTATTTATTTTTTGTACTTTTTTTTTACACGGAAAATATTAAAAATGCCATGTTATGTTCATGACTAGGAAAACTAGTTTTCCATATTTAGCAATAGTAGTTGGCATTACATCATATTTAAATTTTTACTACATTATATATAATTTACAACTTCGCACCATTTACAATTTTGCGCAATTTAAAAAGTTTATGCAGTTGCTGCAACGTTGCTCAATTTACAATTGCGCACAAATTAAACGGAGAAAAAATTTATAATAAAATTCCCGTATTTTTTAATTGTAATAACATTTCTAGTCAAAAATAAATAAATGAATAAAATAAACATTAGCTCTGGTGATGAACAGAAAATGTATAGTACTATTTAGACCATTCATTCGGTCATTTTTCCATTCGCAAAATAACGGTTTACCAGATATTTCGGTTTTGAAAATTTTATAATTCTTATTACCACACATTTAGTAAAAATACAAAGCTGAAAAGCGAATAAAAGGATTGATGCATCTTGTTAAAATGACCAAACAGCAAACCATATTTTATTGTTACTTTCATGAAACGCTCCGGTGATACAGTCGGTTTCGACGTCACTCACACCGATGGTTAGAGAGCTGGTGTTTGTAAGTTCGATCCTGGTGGCACGCAACAAGGTGCACGTTAAATCCTCCTTTCGTTGGTTATGGAATTTTAAAGAGAGGGGTACCATTTTAGGAGTTGTCCACGTCGTCTGACCACGATCAAAGTTATGTGGCATTCCTATGTTTGGATGTTGATGTTAGTTTTACTTAAAGTTCCTGCCGAAGGATTTCGACAAAAATAACCGCGCTTTTGGGTGTTCCCATTGAACCAGAAAAACACATAGTAGATTTTACCATATTCCGGTAGTTTTAAAAACCCATTCATTCTCAGTGTACAATTACTCTTCAATTTTGTGCGAGTCTACGACGAATTGTCTTTGCGACGAGTTTTGCTCATGATGAATATGATGAAATGTTGCTACGACGAATTGTGGGCGACTCATTGACGCGGCAGTTTTGTATATTATAAGTTGAAAACTAATATATTTCGATATTTATTTTCGCTTCATTTCGAAAAATTGTTTTTAATTTTTTTAAGAGATTCTCTTTGTATACCTTATTGAGTTTCAATTTCAAAAATTCTATTGTAAAGTACTTTGAAATTAAAGTTTTGAAATGAATTTTTAGTTTGAATGTTTCTAACTTCATTTTAATCGAGAAAGGAAAAAAAAACAGCTTGGAAATCCTCTAAAAGTTCTATTGTCAAATAAAGATTTTAACGCAGAATTTTACAAAAAAAAAAAAAAAAGCTTTTAGAAATTCAAAATAAACAAATGAACAATTTAAATAAAAATTCGCATTTTAGAAAAGTTCAGGGTGAAATTGTTTGAAAATCCGGGATCTTTTGTAAATAGCATATGAGCTTCTAATTTACATAAGCTTCTAACTTTACGTGGCTCCAAAAGGGAAAAAATAATCTTTTGTACTTCTCTAAAAGTTTTATTGTCAGAAAAAATAATTTTAACACATTATTTTATGGGTAAACAGCTTTTAAGAAAGGCAAACACACATAAATAAATGGATTTGGAAAAGGCAAGGGCAGAATTCTTTGAAAATTCGGGGTTCTTTACAAAAATGAACGGTAAAAAATTCAATTTTATTCATCTTAATTATTCTTCAAAAAAGGAGGCATTTTTATTCGATTCAAACAATTGTAACGAATGTTGCTTTTTGTGTGTGTGTGGTGTGAGCGTACTTTATGGATGAACTTTAACCGAAAGCCTTCTCCGATTCAGTTTAATATTGTAAAAGTGACAAGTACTTTTGTTAGTTAAAGTCCAGCATCTGTCACGACTATTCTGAGTGTTTTTGAAGTACTTTAGAATAATCCCATGTCTCAAGATTCCGGATCTCCTTAAACCGGCTGCTGTCACTCACTCCTCCTGAAGCTGATCAAAAGCATTTTCTTTCTTTTTTTCAAATCCGCATTATATACTTACGAAGAATCACAATTTCAACGTTTTTATTCCCGTTTTTCTTTTTCAAATCTAGTGACGACTCTTGTTTCGTTACTTTAATTTATTAGTCAGCATCCTAGAGGGCCATTTTATTTTCTCGCCACTTTTTTTTTACAACGTTCTCACGTGTTATTGAAGAACTACTTTAAAGAATATCACCCATTAATACGCTATTTTGAGGATCAAAAGTCTTATTAATAGACTCTGTAAATAACAAAAAGTGCGAAACAATGGATTCTGTTTGTTTCATTAGAAGAAATATTTTGTACCTTTTTTTCATAAAAATAATATATTTCTTTCTAGGGAGAGATTTAACAAACTATTTTTAAACCTCAATGTTTATTTAGCTGATATCTGGCATCATCTATTAAAATGACCCTACTGTGTGGTCAAAAGAACCATTATTCTGGTTAATAAAACCAAAATATACGGTATTTAATCCATTCATTGGGTTATTTTTCCTTTCGTATGGTAACGGTTTATCGGAAATTCTGGTTTTCAGTTCTTTTTACCCCACAGTTACTAAAAAATACAAATACGGAAAAGTAAATTTGAAACCCTATTTTATGGCTAGTTTTACAAAATTAATTTTACCAAAAGCCAAGCTTCGATAAAAAATCACCTCGATTCTTGGTGTTCCCATAGAGCCGAAAACACGTTCAATTTTACAAGGTTTTGATCATCATGTTTTATCCGAGATGACAACTGTAAGTTCAAATTGTATTGAATCTATCAGATATCGTATCAGATATCGTTCATCGTATTGAATCTATCCAGATAATGTCATTTCATTTGTTCTTCCTCTGCCATTCACACTTTGTTTAGTTAAATTAATATATTAACTCCTTGAGATTATTGGACAAGATTTAGTACACTTCAAAGATAAAACTTTTTTTTTCTGTCTTTAAAAAGCGGATTTCTATTCAAATAAGAAACGATTGGTATTTTCAATGATTATAAAAAATTATAAGAAAGACAGGTAATAAATTAAATTAAAGTAACCTTATGGACAGTTTTATGGCATATCCTATTGATATAGGAGGCTTTTAGTTCTTCATGATCAAAATATAAGGAAATACACTATAAAAATATCTTTCAGTGTGCAAAACATGTTAAAAATTGAAATTTATAACTTTTATGTAAAAATTAAAAATAACTAAACAATGCAACTATATTAAATGAATTTACATTTTTAATAAAAAATATTTTACAGAATTGAGAAGTTTTTTTTAAGCTACACTTTTTTAAATAACAATCCCATTTTCCGCATAATTTAAATCTCGGCCAGTTATTTACTTTAAAACTCCTTATTTTAATGTCTTTTTCTTCAGATATTTTTGTTACTTTTAATAGAAGTTTGACTCATCAATCAATGATTTTGACAGAATCCTCTCCAGCATAAAAAACAACGGAATTTTTTTATCCTCCAAGAGTTTTGAAAAGAAGAGAAAAATAGAATTATTTTTACAGATTTCTCAGTTTACTGATTCATACTATTTAACAATTTCAAGATCTCTCATTATGAAATGAATATTTCTTTAGAAGCAAATAATTATTGTAAATTTTTTGGATATTTAATTATTTCCGTAGAGGCCCCCATTTATGAAATTCCGGGCCACCCATGAATCTTTAATAAAACTATTTCAAGCATTCTTTTAATGACATAATATGATTTTCAATAATTAAAACAGCTGCATACATGCTAAACTGGTATGAGTAGGAAAGTAAAGTTATTAATAAAGTTATCTTGGACTTGAATGACCTAAAATGTCCTTAAAATAGAACAAAAGAACAATAGAAACGTAAAAAGTTGTCAATATAATTAAAAGAAAATCTATAAAATTAATATGAAATTTCATCTCTTACCCATTTATATTACTTCGTATGTACCATGCATATTAAAATAAATCAAATTCAATTTTCATTTAAGTTTGAAACGAATGTTAAATGCAAAAATAACAAAAGAAAAACGGGGAATTGAGTTTATTTATTTATTTATTTTTTGTTACAAGAACGCGCGCACTTATTTTTATAATATACATAGGGGCTAACTTATAGAGTCAATTAGAAAATATTTTCTTAGTTATAACAACATTTATATTCTAACGTAAAAATTTTATTTTCTACTATTACTTATAACGATTAAAAAAAAACTTTAAATATTAAAAAATATCGAAAATTTTTGAAAACTCTAAAAGGAAACATTAAAACCCAGTCTCAAAAAATGCTCCCAATTTTTTTTAAATGCTTTAAAGGAGCAAAAAAAATTCAAAAATGCATTAAAAAAATCATCAAAACAAGGACCATAGTTAGAACTATAGGATAACTCTTTAAATATATATATTTTACTATGTATAATATTATGTTTTGTTATTTTTAAATTTTCGATTTTGCTTATCATTGCATAAAAAATATATACTCAAGACTATCAGAATATGGCACCTTTACCGTTTTTCTGACTCTAAGGGAACACTAAAAATCTTAATAATTTTTACCGAAGCACTATGGTAATGATTTTGCAAAAATTAATAATAAAATATGGTTCTATAATATGCGATAAAATTTTGTAACTGTGAAAAAATAGGGTGATTTTATTATGATATATTAGAGAATTTGCAGAAATAGCATTTATTGGGTTAAACATATTTTTCAGTTTTGTCTTTATTAAATATGTGGGAATACGTAATTTGTGGCAATTTCAAAAACCAGAACTTCTGATAAAGCGTTACCAGAAAGGAAAAATTACCACATGAATGGTTTTAAAACCATATATATTAGTTTTATTAACCAGAATTACGGTTTTTTTCATACCAGAAATGTCATTACAATGGAGCACGGTCATTTTACCACAATTTTTTTCAGTTTAATAATTAAAAGTGGTTATTTGTTCTTTTATGCAAAAATTTGCCCACTAAATAAGTATATATGGTGCCAGTATTGTTTTTATATAAGAGTAAACCCAAATAAGTAATTTAAAGGAAGCATTAGAAAATACTTTTTTTATACCTAAATTTCCTATAAAATTCCTTTAAATTTCCTCTAAAATAATATCTGTTTCAAAAAATTTATGTAGAAATTTAGACTAAAACACTGGTACAATGACTTCAAAAGCACTCAATTCTATAGAAGACTGAATTAGATCAAGACAGTTTCTTATTTGCATTGTATTTATTTAACAAACAAGGATTTTGTATTTTTTTTATTTCACTTTTAAATTAATATAAAATTCTATGACAATTTACAAACCAACCTATTTTTTGAAACTTTATACGTATTTTTAACATTAGTTTAAATTAGTATTGACTATTACAGCAAATAGTGTTGTTTAAAATTTAAGTTTTAAACAAACACATCTTAATGCTTGTGAAGTCGGAAAATGTTTTAGCAGCTAAAGCAGCTAATTTAGCAGCTAAAAATAATCTTTCTTTATCGAGTAAAAAATAATAATTGTAAAAAGAAATAATAAAAAATAAAGCTCTTTTTTGACATTTGAGACCAAAATCGTGACTAAGGTGACCACATCCAATGAAATCGTGATTCAAAAAAAAAAAATAATAATAATAAATAAAAAATAAAAAAAAATAGATCAGCCTGACTAATATTTGAGGTAGCGTCAAGATTTTCAGCAAAAAGGAAATTCTTTAGATATGCAAATCTAGGCAATAAAGTTATCGACTCAAATGCATTTATAACCTAAAAATTGTGACCTGGAATCTTATTTTTTGACCTCTTTTACACAAATCATTTAAGTGTTAATAATTTAACCTTATGTAACTTAAAGGCCGTTATAACGTCAATATTCGCAACTGGAGTTATCGATTTAACGAGGTTGTTACTATATAAGCATAATGAATGACAGTTTGCTTATAAGTTGCAAAAATTTGAGAGTGTCATTGATTAAGACGTCATTGGTAAAACTAAACTTTTGATTTCAATAGTGAGCTATCAAGAAGAGAAGAAAAAAAACTTGTGGAGATATTTGAAGTGTGTGGCACGATTCTTAAAAATAGCAAAAGATTTTTTTCTTCTTTTGTCACGTGGAAGATACCCATGCCGGCCATTTTCCCATACGTGTGCTTCATAAAGGTTTGAGAAAAGTAGAAAATAAGGTGAATGGATGCTGGTTTTCATTTTAGTGTAATATTAACCAATATAAATAAAAATGTTTTCCTTTTTTTTTTCTTTTTTTTTTTTTTGTTCACTTGAACAACATAAAAATGCATTTTTCTTTATAAAAGAAAAGAAAAAATGGTTGCAATCACATAACATAGGCAATGTATGAACTAGCTATAAGCATACTATTTTTTGTATCCTTAACATATTAGCAATTTGAGGGTAACGTGTCGTAACAGCGGGCATTATGTTGTACTCGTAAATCCAGCTTTAACTGTTCTTCTATTGCAAATCACTAACGTAGACCTTAATTCTTGAATAAGAACTTTTATTTCACATTTTTATGTTTGTTTTCGACCTGAACAAAGTATTTACCCGGTAACAAAAAGTAAGAGGCCAAATATGTGTAGTAACTTTTTAAAAAATAAACTTTATGAATCAATCTTAATAATAATTTTATGTACTAACCAGTTTTAAAATAATTAGTAAGTTTTTACAGTAAAACAGTACAGTAAAACAATAAAACAATTTTTACAGTAAAACAGTTTTAGCTTAAAAAGTTAAATTTGGCCAACAGAAAGACAGTTAATATACATAATCCTTGAAAGGGACAGACATTTTCCCCTACTCTTACCAGTTAAAAATTTTTTTTTTTAAAGTTTATAATGTTTAAGATTTTAACGAAAGAATTAATTACAATTTGTTATTTTATTCATTAATTTTTTTTCCGTTAATTAACAACGTAACTAATTTGTCCAACAAATTTGTCCAATCTGATGAATGCAAATCCTTTGAGCGCCCGTCAATGGGAATACCTCTGTGACCGAGCATTCATAAGATCTACGCCTGATACTCGGAAAAAATCGGTCGAGTTGTTCTTGAGAAATCGAATTTTAAATATCTGACTATTTTAAAATTCGATTTCACAGGAAATATAAAGTACCTTTTTGTGTCTGATTCCGTAGCTTGAAATATCGTCTGCATAAATTAATTAGAATATTTGCGGATATTCCTTCCAACCATTAAGATTGAGTCCTGGAACGTGAATATCCGATCATTAGATCAAAAGTTATTCAGTTTGGTCCGTGTTTTTGTTTTTTGCACTGTACTTTATTTCTTAGAAGTTATAAAAAAGCACGTAAAGAAATCAAAAAGTGTTTCGTGTAAACCTGAATTAAAACTTTTTAATATCTCTTCAAAGCCAATTTTTTATTCAAAATCATTATTAATATGGGTGAAAATTAAGTTTGTCTTTTAAAAATAGCGAAGTAATGACCGAAAGTTGTCGCTTCATTTAAAAAAAAAAAAAAAAAAAAAAAAGAAATGTAATTAACTACAATTGTAATAAAGTAGTTTTAGTTACAAAGAAAATGTAATTTCTTCCGCACTTCTCGATGGAGCAGTTATTTAGCTGTGATATTATCGTAGAGAGAAGTACCGACAAAGAAACTACCTATTTAAAGAAAGACGTCATTATTATCCATAATAATTATAATGGGAATAAGAGTAATACCAATAAATATTACTGGATAAAAATCATACATAAACAAACTATTACTCGAAAAGCAAAATTGATTTTTACTATATGATGACACGACTAAAATCAGAAATAAACGATTTGTTTTATATGAGGCAAAATGGAATATTTTCTCATCATCATTTAAACATTCATTGGAATTTAATTCAATCCGACTTCACCCGAATGAAGAAAAAAAATCCTTCTCAGTAGGATGGTCAGTTTCCCACGATTAGAAAAGGGGTGGATGAAACCCCAATGAAACGATTTTTTAATAACATCAACTAGTGCAAACGTTGTCTTGCTTTCTCACAAATTCTCTTTCTTATTCTTTGGTTGTTTCTTGAGACAAAAGTGAAGAGAGACCACCACCAAGTAAGATATTTTAGAGTGAGAAGGGCGTTTTTCCTTTCCCATTAGATATGTGAAGAACCTTTTAGCCTGGAGCCCCTCCCCTCATCATTTTTCATGCTTCGATTTCATTCAGTGGCAGGTGGATGCATTTTTGAACACCTCTAGGGTGGCATCAGATTGTTCAAAATCTGATGGCAATTACTTGGTGTCCAGGTTCAAGCCGCAACAATTTGTTTTTAGGTTATTTAGTGTTATGATATGATTTCCTGTTTTTTGTTCGGAAGTGAAAGAGGATACAAGTGATCATTTTTTTAAAATATATTTTATTTTGAATGCTTAAAATTTTGCAGGGAAAATGGAGGAAAAATAATTTGATAAAGAAATGGAGGTAAAACTTTAACCGCATGTTTAAAAAATTTCAGATTTTTTATAACTAAAATAAAAATATTAAAATGCTGGTACTTCGGGAAATATTTTTTTATTTAAAAAAAGCTTATATACATCCAGTAGTCTAAACTTTCTAAGACCTATAAGAGCTTTTTTTTCAAATAACTGTTTTTTTGCTTTGGAAAATAGCACAACGACAATTAATATTTTGATTTAATAGTATTTAAAAATAATCTAAAAAAATATAGCATTTTGCTCTCGTAAGAACGATTTATTGTATTCTTTATAAAACGCGTATATATAATACTAATAGGAAGTGTTTAACACTATATATCGTAAAACAGAATCGCCCATTTTAAACAAACATTTAAGAGAATTTTTACTTGTATTGTTTCTCATGCTTTTTTAAACCATTTTCATTTGAAAGTGATGCAAAAGCCCATTTAGCAATTTTTGACAAAAAATCTTTTATTTACTTTTTCGTAGTTCCACTAGTCCACATGGGCGTGCAGAAAAAAAATTTTTTTATTTGACTAGCGACTACTAAGGACACTAAAATTTAATATATTTTACTATTATTTTTATTGTTAAATTATTTTTCAAATTAATAATAATTTGGCTCATGCAAAATTATTTGTAAAGAATAAACGATTTTCCCAGCAAATTTAATAATGGAGGTTATGGTAATTAAAATTTAAATGTTCTTTACATTTAAGGAAAACTTTACTTTTTTGGAAATGATAAATATTTTACCATAAGAAAATTTCTGCATGTATTTACGTAAAACTGAATTTGAAATACGGTTTTACACTTTTATAATGATGCATTTTTATTAGGTTATTTTTTAATTAAGTTAACTTAAATTTTCTTTTATTTTACCCGTCTTAATGACTATTTTTCTCTTATTATCGGCCTCTGATAGAAGCCCCAAACATTCTCGTCTCTGCGTCCTATCAATGCACAATTGATGGAACTTACATTTGCATCTTCCTGATTTTTCACGTGGGTTCAAAGCAAAGAGATCAAAAAATGAAACCAATTAAATAACTATCCTGATCAGGTAATACGATTTTTCTTCAGGAAAATATTCAGAAACGTGTATAAAAACACATTTCAAAATATTGAGCACCAGCAATTATTTTTAGTGGTTTAGTCTTCTTCTTTCTCTCTTTTTTTTTTCTTTTTCAGTTTTTCCTTTTTCAAAATTTTATAATTAAAAAAATTAATTCATTATTGTGAATGAATAAAACTAAAGCATTCTATTTACTCTCATAACTCGTCAATATAAAGTTTAACTCTCCATCAAAGAGTGTCTCTTAATGCATCGCCTGAGTTTTCTACTCCCATGAAAACAAACAAATTTTTGTTGCATTTATACAAATACTTGATCTTACCTGATTCGAGGATAGGAATTTCACACCTTAAATGCTCATAAATCTAATTTTTTTTTTTTTTTTTAAATCCCCTTTCAACCAGTGACCAGAAGTAGCGCACTACAAGTAGTGAAACCCCTGTAGTCGTTACTTTTTTTCGTAGTTTGTAGTCTAGTGTGCTACTTTTTTTAAAAAGAAGTACTGAGGTGAGATACAAAAAAAAAAAAAAAAAAAAATAGTAGTTTGTAACGATTCCTTTTAACGTTAGTTAAGAAAAGAAATACGGTTCTAAAGCATTCGAATTCGTTAGGAACAAATGTTCGAGGGTTGCTTAACAGAAATTACGTATTTAAAATCACGTATAACTAACATTTAAATTACGTAAAATAGATAATTTATCACTTTGGTCACACTTTCCTATGTGAATACACTGCCGTGAAACATTCTTATTTTGATGGTTCATTTTACATGGATGCTATGTAAAATGAAGGGAACGTATTTTCGATGCACGTCATTTCTAAGGGGAAATGAAAGAGCATTAAACAACTGAAAGATATTTCTTAAATGAAATAGTCTCTATCGAAAAATGCATAAAAATGGAAGGTTGAATGAAGCCATTCTAAAAAAATATCTTGGAAAAACAAACTCATTCTTGTAAACATGAAAAAATATTTCTTAATGATTCCCTTATATTGAATGTAAGACAATTTATTATTCAAAACCATTTTGAAGATGAATTAAGTTCTCCAGTAAAGTATCTCTCCTTAAAATAGTTATTCGATTTTCAAAGTAGTTTGTAGTCACTACATATAAAAAATGATTGTAGTTCACTACATTTGTAACAAAGTAGTTGTAGTAAACTATAAAAATAATGTAGTTTTACCGACCAGTGGTCCCAATATCTATGCGACCCTCTGCTATATATAACGTTTCTAAATTTAAACATTTATGCTACTAAAAATGCCATTTAAAATAATTTATTGCTTAGAGAGAGAAAGATGGAAAAGTATCCAAGATATATTTTTTAAAAATTTCCCACAACAGAAGAAAAAAAAAAATTTTGTTCCCTCGTGTCATTTAATTCTCCGACACGAACGAAGGAATAAATGATCCTCTTCAAATATCACTTACAGAACAAGTAGAGGGTTTGATGTGTGTCAAAAGCTATTTAAAATAAAAAATGGAATAAAATGACGGTCGTATTCAAGTCACCCCAAAGGGCTTCTACGGACAATAATGAATATTTAAATCATTTAACTATTTCATTCACGTTCCTCTCTTCTGTTCGTGAGGAATTTTTGCAAACAGATTTCGAGAACAGCAGACGATAGGGGTAGAGGAGTGGTTGCAAAAGGATGAAATTCCAGTAGCTTTTGGAAAGTCACTCCTATGCTGATGTGCATGATCCTTTCTTTTCGATTTGATGTATTCGGAAGATGGTTCGAATAAAAATGGGTAGGGCCTACGACTCAGAGTTCTACGACTTGAAAATCACCTCCATCAGTCTGAAGGATTTATGGGGAGATGACCTTGATGTATGTAATTCATGTTAGTTTTATAGTCTATGGTCCAATGCTGTTAATGACTGTCGTTTGGCTGTAATTGTTTTTAGAGGATGAGTTTTAGGATGAGGAGTGGGAGAGAATAATGAAGACGCCTCAAATTCCAAAGTGTGGTTTTCTATCATTAAGAAATATGTTTTAAGGGGAAAAAAAAAAGGAACAGTAAAGATGAAAACATAGAGGTGTATTTCAATGACTTTTTTTTTCTGTCTACATTGAACAGAACAAATTTTTAAGTTGCCTGCCAGATGTTCTGATATATGTTTACTTTATATGTGATTTCTTTTTAGAATTTTAATGTTTAAAAATTCAATTAGAGCGTTGAGCTTAAATTTACAATCATCTTAACAAAAAAGAAAAAGACATAGATCCAACATCCAAATCATCAACATTTTTCCGTGAATGATTTGGAACTTCTATCCTTTGATATTAGAGTAAATTCTATAAACTAATATGAAGAATTCACCTGAATTAGAAGAAATCAGAAAAGACGGTTATTTGAAAGCAGAAATGGATACCCATTCTGAAAAGTTTACTTTTTTTATCAATAAATTATATAGTTTTTTGTAGTAGAAAAATATTTGATGACTCCTTTAAATTATTAAAAATCATATTTTTACTTTTCTTTGAATTATGGTTATGGATTGACTGTTGCATTTAGTTAGAAATGTGCTTTTCAACTAATAATCAGAGGACACGTCGAATGCATACAGGCCTACATTTTGAAGTTAAAAATGGGGGGAATATATTGGGTTGACTTAAACATCCAAATTAACTTTTGCTGTAATGATCGATACTAAGACTCAAACTTAATAGTTCAAAAGCGTCTTGTGAAATAATAGCTTAGTGCAAACAAGATTTTAAACTACGGAATCCAAAAATCTACCTTGTCTAAATAAAACATACATTTTTTTGTTGACGGATTGTATTTGTGAACCTCAAAATTGCGCGGGGAGTGGTGGCTGCAATTTAGACAATTTGATACTAACTTCAAATCCCAAACTTGATGGGACGCTAAAAAAACGTCGTGATAGCTAGTTTTCAAGATAACAAGTTCAGAACTAAATATGTCCTATAAAGCAGAAAAAATATATTCTAAAATATTACTCTAAAATGTAGAGTCATGAAAAAAAAGTTTAAGTAGTTATTAAAGTAGTTATTCTTTAATAACTACTTAACTACTTAAAAAAAAATAACTTAAATAATGTATGTAATGATAGGTGACTATAAGTTTAAATACAGCAATGATAATTTTAATTTTAAACGTAAGATAAAAATAACTGTGCATTCAATAAAAAAGAATTGGTTAAAAATAATTTTACATTGGGATTTTTCCGAAAAAATTCAATTTCTATTTCGAAAAAAAATTCGATATAACAAGGTTTTGGAGAAGAAACTCTTCGATATAGGAATTCAAATTATTATTGGGTGGATATATAATGCCAAGGTGAAAAATATATTTTGAGGTTTTCGAGATATCGAGAGTATACTGTAGTTTAGGCAGAAAAGCATTTGGAAATCTGGGTACTTTAATGTTTATTCATCTTTTACAAAGTTTGTCCTAAACATGTCTTATTTTCCATATTACTATTTTGAATGCCAAAAATCCGAATCCGTCGAAAAAAAGTAAATTTACTAAAAAAAGAATACGTTTTTGTGTTTGATTGCGTAACTTTAAATATCGTCGATTTTAAAAAATATCGTAATTCGCATATTTCAAGTTAAATTACCGAACCATTAAAATTCTAGTACGTGCAAATTCATCATTAGGCCAAAAGGTTATTTAGAAAATTCCCTTTATTCTGATAATTGTGCACACGATAGACTCGCTTTTTCCTACTGCATAGTTTTTTTTTTTTTTTTTTTTAATGAAATTTAAAAAAAATCTCTCTCTTGATTTTCAGAAAAAATTTGGGAAACTAAAAAAACCTGACAGAGACCAAACTGGAGAGTAAAAAAGCAATCGAAAATCAGTGAGTGTGGCTCCAAATATCCTGACACTCAAGATTCGTGTGGCCGGACACCGAACATAAAGGTCGTGCTCCACGGACCACGCTTCCTGAGACACAAGGGTTCAAGAAAAAAAAGAAAGATTTCATCGTAAGGGGACGATGATCGTTGGACTTAAAAGTCCAGTGACCTGTAGATTTAAGCAATTCATATACTGTATCACCTCACACCCAACACAGTGACGGCTCCTCAATAAAATGTGCCGGAAGAAAAAAAAATTTTTTTAATCCATATATGAAGGATACTCAAATCCGAACCTATAAAATCACGTCAACTGCGTGTAGCGATTCGCAAAAGTTAAGTTTTTAGGGTGTTATTTTTGATATTAGAGCTATCATTGACCATAAAGCTTTACTTTTTACGTTTAAACTAAGCAGTTGTTTTAAATGTAGACTTTGATATTATTTAATATTGATTATAAATATGTCAAAATGAGTCAATGAATAACTAGTAAAATGAACGACAATTGCACAACTTTCATATACAGGTTGCGGCAACAAAACAAAAAAAAAAAAAAAAAAAAAAAAACAGTTTATTTATAATATAACTTAATAAAAATAAATAAATTAACAAAATGTAACAAATATTGATTGTGACTAATAAATTAATTTTTGAGCTGTGTTGGCTCAAGGGATAGAGCACTCGTCTCCCAATCATGTGAATGGGGTTCGATTCCCACAGATGGGTAGTCGATACAATTTCCACATCTAGCTCGCATCAATCACAGTGCTGACTTAAAATATCCTCAGTGATAGACGGTTAGAGTCCCCTTGCCATTAGGCTAACTGTGTGAGGTTTTCTCTCCATAGGGTGAGTTCCATCAAAAAGTCCTCCACGACGTCAAATTTCTCGCATTTCATTGTCTTCTGGATGGGGTTCAAAACTAAACTCATTGACAGTCGTCAACTCAGAATTGGGTCGGCTGTTCAACGCCGGTTTACAAAATAAAATAATAATTAAATTGTAGCCGTGGTGGCTCAGGGAGAAGAGCGCTCGCCTTCCAATAAGCTAACCCGGGTTCGAATCATCAGCGTTGACTGGGCGATACGAGTACCACACCCGAATCGCACCGACCACAGTGAGGGAGAAAAATATTCTCAGTGGTCCCCTCGCCATTTGGATTATCGAGGAGAGTTTTAGTAGTTTTCCTCTCTATGCAACGCAAATGAGGGTTAGTTCGATCAAAAAGTTTTCCACGAAAACAAATTTCTCCCAATACTTGATGCAGGAGTTCTCTTGCCTTCTAGATCGGGTTCAAAATGAAAAGTCTACGGAATTGAACATGAGTCATGAACTCAATGTTGAATCGTCTGTTCAACGACAGTTATAAAACAAAATAAATCAATTTAATAGGTTTCAAAGTGGCCCCTGTTTGCAGTGATGCACACACGTTTATTCAAATACTGAGCTTTTAATCTATCCCATTCTACTGCTTTAAACAATCCAACCTCCCGTCTAATAAACGATTTTCCAAACGAATCAAAACTTCTGTCTAATAAATGTAATCAAAAAATTCTTATTGCAATAAAAATATTAAGACTTTGCCATTTTTTAGAAATATTCCATAAAAATGACGCCTTTAAACATTTCAGAAACTTGGCTGCACCCTTAACATATAAGAACACATTCATTTCACAAGCGCGTTGCGTGATACAACTCAAAACATAATGTCGAAATAATTATTTTAGAGTGGTTTAAAGGTAAACAAGAGTTACATTATTTTAACTGTTTTTCATACGCCTCAAAATTATTTAATAGGTTAATGAAAAGAATCAGCAAAAATTATCTTCTTTGCAATGACACATTAAAGACAATATAGTGTTTATTTAGAGTATAAAACACTTTCATTTCAATTTGCAAAACTGTTGCTTTTCTTGGGTTAATTATAATTTTTAAGGCTTTTTGTGGAAACAAAGTGTTGCCACAGACGCACTTAAGTCATGAATTATCTTTTATGAGTCATTTTAGGACAATCTGTTATTATAAAAAATAAATAATTTGCCCCCAGCATAGTTGTTTGCCAATTATAAAATAGTTTTCTGGTTTTTAATATTTTAATCAGAAAACTCTTGAAATAGCTAGCAATAATGTTGTTAAGAAAATGGTGCCTTCGTAATTTTAAATATAAATAAATGAACTCTATAAATATAAAGGAAAATAGGCTGTAATTAAATTCATTATAAAGTTATTGTTTGGGTTTTGAAATTTCTTTTATGTGAAGTGTTTTCAGCAGATGGAACTCCAAATGATAAAAATGATTTAACAGTGGCTCGTAACTGTTGAATTTAAAAATAAATAAATATCAAAAACATAGATAATGAATGACTAAAAATGTAGCAGAAAGTTATTCAGGAATTGCTCCAAAAAAGGCAAATTATTCAAGATTAACTATAACTTTAGTACTAACATCGCTTAACCATTTTATCTATAAAAGATATTTTTTTAAAAAAGGTAGTCTCAATGGTAATGGTGTCACTGCACCTTTAGCTTTTTAACTTTCTAATATCGATAACTTATATCATTTAATTAATTTCTGGTTTTATATTTTTATAGCTCTTTCGGTATTCTCTTTTTCATTTCGTGTGGCCCATTGAACCACTTTGTGTTTCTCTCTATTTATTCATTCATTTATTTATTTATTTTAAAACTATTACTGCATACTTAACTCTAAAAAAATCGATACAAAGTTGAACCTTAATATATGTACTGCGCAGAATGTTAAATAGAGCTAATTTGAGTATCGTGTAATCTAGTTTTTAAGAAGTACGATAATGAGGTTCAACTTAGCGTCATAATATTGATGCCCTAATACTTTGAAACCGCCAAATCCCAAAACTCTTTACGCAATTCATTTCCGATATAGTTTCGCTCTCTTTTGCAGCCTTTTGTTATAGTACCCTAGCTTTTATACTTACACATGTTTTGTTCCTTATATTACAGACATTTTAGATGACGCGCCTGCTCGCTATCCTCGGAACTGCTCTGCCAGTTCATTTCAGATTGATTCGCAATCTAAGGCGGAATGTTAATTAATCATTAAACATCAAGATATTTTAAACTATTTATAATCGTTAGTAAAAGTCACCAACGAATTTCAAAATTAATTTTAAGATGAAGGGAGATATAGTGTTCATTTTGAGCTCATCGGCAAAAGTTTGAAAATGAAATTAAAATATTCAGAATAAAAATTAACAAATCGAATTTAAAAAATTTGTAGTCAATACGCTTAAATTATCAAACTCAACAAGAAAGAAAATTTTGAAATATATATAGTTGAAAAATTAATATCGCTTAAATTTAAATTGAAAAATAATTCCTTCGAAATGAGTAAAAATATCGTAGTATCGAAAAAATATAGTAAAAAAAATATCGTCTGACGTCCCTTTTAGGCGAGGTGGGAGGGGTATTTGCAGAAAGAAGAAAGCGAACGAATCATCGAAGAACCCATGGGATTGCGATTAGTTTTTCCTTTGCATCGAAATATCGTAAATATTGCTTCAAAACTAACTCGAATTTAATACTAAATATAAAAATCCATTTCAAACAGCAAAAATATCATAATTTTCCTGAATTAAATGGTGCAAAAGTCTACTTTGACACAAAATTAGTAAAAAGTTTATAACCGCATAAATTTTGATATCAGAATATTGCTAAAACTTTCTTCTAGAAATGTACAAAATTTCAGCATTATTTTTTTTTTTTTTTTTTTTTTTTTTTGTAGTTTTCAATAAAGGATTTCCTTTTTCAAGCTGCCCCTCTGCTTTCTTTTCTCGTTTATTTATTATTTGTTTATTTATTTGTTTGTTTATTTATTTTTTACCTAAGTAAAAGAGCCGAAATTCATCCAAAAGGTTGGAGAAGCTGCCAGTCAAGTCATGGTATTGTGCGCAACCAAAGTATAATAATCTCTGGTCATCATGTTCGCTTCGCTAGATTCATTTCTTCAGCATTCTCTCTTGAAAGGTGAAAGAATACGAGGAGAATCAAACATTGGACGGATCGATGAACATACTGGAGGGCACACTGACCCAAAAATACGGGGGAAATTTATTTTGCACAAATGGTAACCATACGCTTACTCTTAAACGCAATTCTTAGCATAGCGTACATATTTTCTTACCGTTTCATTTTGTCAAAACTATTTTACGCATATTCTATTTATATTACAGTTTTATTCTATTTATACAACTATTGTAGTATTATTGCCTTTGAAAATGAGAATTAAGAGTTTCGACCGACAAATTTTCATAGACGATGTATGGTGTGGGATAGATTTGAAATTTGTTTAATCTGACAAGGATAGGTTGAGGACCTGTGTGCATTGTCTAAAAAATCCAGAAGAAAATTAAAATTCTTAAAATATTCTTCTTTTCAAAAAAAAAAAAAAAAAAAAAATCTTATTTAAATATTAGCGTTTACTTACTAAATGAGTAAGACTTCGCGCAGATTTCAAGTAAAATTACTATAATAACATAAAAAAATTATTTCACTTGAGTAAACTTCACTTGAGTTTTTTTAATCCGACAAACCAATTATTCAAACTTTTCTCGGTTTATGGACTTATGTTGCACATTATGTTAACGGCAAAGAAAAATTTTGAAAATAAAAAAACTATCCTATATAAGCATTGAAAGAAGTAACTACTTGTATTTAAAAGGCAAAAGAAACAATCCAATAAAAATTTCAAATTATTTGTCCAACGCAAAGTTTGGACAAACCCTGCTTAATAATATGTAACATGAAATTGTCTTCATTTTTCTCGTTAATGTTTCTGTCTTTTAAAAATCTTCTTTTTCAGCTTAAAAAAAAAAAAAAATGAATCTGTTTACTGTGATTTCAAATCAATTCGAGTGAAATCAACCCATATCAAATTTTTAAATGCAGTAGTTTCTGGCTTTAGAAAACAAATTTCATTTCTGATACAAGTCAGTTTCTTTTCTTTCAGCAAATAGAATTTTCAGTTCGTATTATTCTGTTAAATTTAACACGTTTCCATCGAAGGTTGGATTAAACCTATTAATTGAACTAAGGGTATCTAGTTTTGCAAACCTCCGAAGCATAAATTGCTTCAAACACACAGAAAAGTGGTGACTAACAAATGATTTCTTTGTAACCGCAGTTTGGATCGATGAAAAATATTTTTCATTTATTCTTGTTGTTTCTTACTTATTCAATAGCGATTCAAAATGTAGGTCAGATCTGTTATAATCAGCCTATAAAAACCAGAAAGAATTAAGCAGCAATCAATGATTTTTCATCTCGAATTCTGTTTTGGATGTTATTTAATATTCTGAGTAAAAATAGCACGATTTCTAAAAGAAAGAAAAAACAACGTTCTTGAATTTAAATTAAATAAAATGTGTCAAAGTTTAGAACAACAAATAAATATGAATATTGATTATTATTAAGAGGAATAGAGAAAATTTTCTAACACGTAACTAAATAAAAGTATTCGCAATCACATGAAAACATTTGAAAGAATGTCAATACAAGGTAGATTTTCGTGTCCGAGCACTCATAAAATGATAAGGGAGAATAATGAAGCTAGTAAATAATTATTTCTGTTCTATGTGTGAATAAAATTAAAAATAGACATACGTAAATAAGAACGTGAAAAAAATGGTATTATTCAGACGTAACACAAAGTGTACGTCTGAATTTGGATAACCCAGTAAAATACAACAAATATTGGACAATATATATAAATATTGGAACTGAGTAATATTGAGATGGTGACAAATAGTCATTTATTTAACTCATTTTGTGATTATGTTAAGAGTAGTTTTCAGATAAGAAATGACTTCTTCTAAGTAAACCTACAGAAAATGAAGTGAACTCTTTATGCATTAGCTAATGAATGGCGTTTGAATCATTTTTTTTTCCCATTTCATTCACTGAAATGTGAACTATTGAACCAAGATACGAAATTTTAAAGTTAAAAATATTTTTGAAAGTTCAACTTTGAAAAGATTTTAAAACTACTCACAACCTTGTTCATTTAAAATTTTAAAACTGGGTTCAATACAACATATTTTACGAAATTAAACGAAACAAAAATTATTTTAAAATATTAGTTAATTGCTTAAATAATGAAATCCTGCTCTTATTTTGTATTGGAGGTTACTAAGAAGGAATCCCTTTTCTTACTGTGACCCTTAAGGTGGACATTTCTATTCAACTCGCATTTCATAAAGTGACATTAAAGCAACTTTAAACTTGACGTTTCCTCCCTTCCAAAGCATCAAGATTTAATTACCTATTTACAAGTGGCGTATCGTAATTCGTTGGCATCCTATTCCAATGCACGCTTACATTAATATTATTTTTTTCAATTCATCCAATGATTTTCCGAATAACCCTTATCGTACCATAAGGCCCCAAATGATTGGTTTTGGCGTTTTCACCCCTGCCAATCGACTCCCTTGACGTAAGTAAAGTAATCTCTATTATTATGCAACATAAAAGACGTTGATAAAGTCCACTTTAATAGCTGAAAATAGAAAACATCACTTCACCCACTCAAAGATGCTTTCCAGGAATCCCCAAATGTTCGTCAAATCCTTTCATTTTATGTTTTTACGGTTTATGACCTCCATTAAAGGAAATAAACAAAGATTTTTCAAAACACCATCCAACGTCGCCACAAAATCCCATTCCTTACGTCATGAGGCGTAGTCCGCTCTGAATTGGCTTCATAAAGAACTATTTGGCGTCGATAACCCTTCGGCCCCATTAAGATGGTTTTCAAGGTCTTCATAGTCCATTTGAAACTTTAATCCCTTACGCAGGGCGCTTACGCATATTGCTTGTTTTATGTATAATTGTTTTGATGCTTTAATAGGGTAACTTGATAGTGCGGTCAGTTTATCGGTAGCTTCCGAGTCAATTTATGACTCTTTGTTAAGCGATCTAATGCATGTTCTTAATTGAAATTCTGCCTTCCAAACTAAGTAGAATAAACACATTCTGAGAAATTGGACAACATGTTAATTATTATTATCATGAAGGGACTATCCATGCCTAATATCATTCATTCCTTTTTGGTAATTTTAGATCCTTCCTGCCCTCTTTCGTCTCAACCGGTATTGACTTTAATTCTCTTTACTAATAGTGTACTCTTTTAGTATTTTTTTTTTTTTTTAAATTTTGCGAAAACATTAAAGTAAATTGTTTGTTGTCAAATTCTTTTTTTAATGAAATTAAAAAAAACATTTAACCGCGAACAATTTACAACAGAGTCAAAACAATTTAACAGCAAACAATTTACAACACACATTTAAAAAACAAACAGAGTCATTTTCTTTGGTGATCAAATGAGACTTAAACAAGAAAAAGCTGTCAACATAAGCAACATAATGTTTTTATAGAGATATGCTTTAAAATTTGTTTCTAAAACAAAATAGTCACTAGTATTGCCTCATAAAACTAGCTAAGAATATAACGTATTTTTTTTAATTTTAAATGTTCTGAAAAATTTGCTAAAGATTAGGATGGATTAGAGGATGGAATGCTTTCATCTGGTATGCGTGATTCGGGTTCAAATCCAAACGGCAACCACTTTGCTGCCAAAATGACAATGGATGGTTGATTGAATACAAACAATAACAAACTTTCTCAAACCGGAAAAAATATAGAACAATTCCGGTGTCTCCCTAATAGTACTTATATTTTCGAAGAGAATTGTGAAAAGGCTTGATATTCTATAATGTTTTATTCTTGTGATTTATGTTTCAATTTACGCGTCATTTAATCATTTAAAAGAGTTTTCTGTAATTTATGAATTCTGAAAGGTTTTGAGACGTCAATCAATTTTAGACACTTAATATCACACCATAAATAAAGCATAAGGTTTGCCATGTTTTGAGTGTTTTTCTTTATTTGGCTATATTTGTGTAAACTATCACCGTTTGTTATTTTTTGGGTAGCATCAAAGCATGCTTCATTCCGATTATTTTCCAATTTCATTTGTTGTTCGTTTCGCTGAAAGTCAAATTATAAGAACTCACTGTAAAAACTACAAGTATTATAATATTGGATGGCAAGTCTTACGAGGCATTTAAACACCTAGGGCCACCTGTACTCAGTCTTATGCGGTTATCTGTCCATAATGACAGACCAACAATTGGTTAGAACCCTACTGCTACCAGGCTGCATGACTCACAACTCAGTATGAAAACTTAGCTCACCATAATGGTGTATTTATTCCATTGCTAAATCTCTGAATTCTTGGATAGCTCGGTTGCGTAAAATAGAATATTTTTTTTTTAAAAAAAATGGATTACTACTGTTTCTCGCAGTAGTTTTAAACTTATAACGAAAAAACCTCTTTTTAAAAAAAATAGACAGAATTAGAAAACCCAATAGTGAAACAGGAGAGCAGCCCAAAGTTACATACTGAAGTTGCAAACGATTTCAGTCACAATTTTGAAAAAAACATGTCAGCAAAATAAGTTGTATAGTTCTTGAGACATGTGAGTTTAAAAACATGACTTTTTTTAAAAAAAGAAATTCATTAGTTACAAACTATTCTTCCAATTTTGCTCAAAGTTTGTATTTTGTCATTTAAAATTACGAAATTTAAAAAGAAGTGAACATTTTCATGCTGATCAACTCGAATGTTTTCCTATCCTTATTAAATGAAATGATCAAAAATAATAAATAATATTTAAAAATTAATATTTTGGATGAAGTTATTTATCCTTAAACGAGTTTTAAAGCTGCCTGAAAAAATTCTTTTGATTCTATCCAGCAATTCGTCTGCCACTTCAATCATTTTATCTACTCGGCGTTTGGCTGTTTGGGATGGGATTTGAACCCTATGCGGAAGGCTTTATCCTATCATAAATCATGGTCCAAGAAATTTTTCATAAGAAATGTATTCTTTACCTGTTTTATAAATCAGCAAATAAAGACAAATTTTAAAAAGTACAGTTGTAAAACAGAAATTTATAACTTCCGACTATTCTCTTGACTAAATTATTGAGACCTTATATTACCGATTGTGGTTAATCTCTTCCCCCTTTTTTGGGTGAAATATCATTATCCAAAGAAAGAAAGAAAAGGTATGTTTATTCAGAGAAAGTGCGTTTTTGTGTCAAATTTCATAACTTAAAATTTGAGATCGAATTTTATAAGTTGGTGACATTCTGATTAAAAGTAATTAAAGTACTCCGTTTATTTTTTTTAGTTTGAACATTTTGCGTTTCTGTGTTTCTGTTACTATTTTACGGTAAAGCTATTTTTAGTCATCTTCAATTTTGTATATTTTATGGAATTAAAAAAATGAAGTCAATGGTATGCAATTTTTTTTAAAATTAATCCACCCAGTTAACCTCAGATAAGTTAAAGGCATAACAATGACAATACAAATATGTTCTTTGCATATATTGCTAAGCGATAAACAATTTTTTATTCTAATATAATCTAGAAAAATATAACAAATTAAAGTCATTCGAAGACAAAAATAGTTTTTGTTCTAATATAATCCAGAAAAAACAAATTAACAAATTAAAGTCATTCGAAGACAAAAATAGTTTTTGTTCTAATATAATCTAGAAAAATATAACAAATTAAAATCAATCGAAGACAAAAATAGTTTTTGTTCTAATATAATCTAGAAAAATATAACAAATCAAAGTCATTCGAAGACAAAAATAGTTTTTGTTCTAATATAATCAAGAAAAATATAACAAATTAAAGTCATTCGAAGACAAAAATAGTTTTTGTTCTAATATAATCCAGAAAAAACAAATTAAAGTCATTCGAAGACAAAAATAGTTTTTGTTCTAATATAATCCAGAAAAAAACAAATTAACAAATTAAAGTCATTCGAAGAAAAAAATAGTTTTTGTTCTAATATAATCCAGAAAAAATTTCAAATTAAAGTCATCTGAAGGTGTAAATCATTTTTGTTCTATATAAAACTACATTTGTGTTTATAGTTCCAATACACCTTGCATGTCGAGGAATTTTAAAGCTTTATTATCTTAGAAAGTTTTTTTTAATTATTTAGAGTAATGCTCAAACTTGAAAACTCAGCTCCCTAAAGTTTAAACCAAATAAACCATTTCAGAATAATATTGATTTTTGAGTCTCCTGTTCATTTATGCCACTGAAACAATTTATCAATAAAATTTATTAAAAAAAATTTACTAGAAAATTACTAAGAAAGATTATACAACTTATAGAAAGAACCTCGCGGAATACTTTTTGAGACATTTAAAAGCTCCGTAAATTTTGATACGCATTAAAAATTCAAACAGGGAATTTTACAATATAATAAAAATATATAAAAAATATATGAAATAATATAAAAAATAATAACAATATAAAAAATATGTAATACTAGTTTAATCTGTTCAAATATTACTGAATACAGTTCAATCAGTTATTAATAATTTTATAAACTTAAAACTTTTTTTTCTAAACATTGCAAAAAAAGCGTTTACGTTTAACTTCCAATTAAAAATGGCTACATTTCGAAGCAAACACCTGTTATATACTGTCATTGATAAAATTGAAAAGGAAAGATATATATTTAAAAGCTCCTGAAAGCTCATATATTGCAGTTTAAAGCACGTTATTTCAGTATTCTTTATATTGAAACTCAATTTCCGTTTTTTTCGTATTTCATAGAACTTTTTGAAATTTCATGTAACTCGCCAGATGCATTTGTTTTCTTCAAAAGAAAGCTTTTAACATATTTGATATATTGTACATTAAAAGTAAAATATTAGCTTTCCAGTTTTTAATGTTGTAACAAAATTTTATTAAAGCGTTCCGAAAATTCAAAGAAAACCCACCGTTAAAGTTAGAAGCACCATATTCTGTAGACATTTTTAATTAGTTTAACATTTGTCAAGTAAAATTTACATTGGAAGAGTAAGTCTGGTTTTTTAAAAATTAATAATCTACGGAACTTTATTGGCGGGATACTGTTTACCAACCTAAAGACAAAATTTCACAATGATATTTTTTAATAAAGATAATTATTACGATTGTCATTAATAACACTGAAACGAAAAGAATGCGTCAAAAATAAAAATCCTTCAAGCTGATATATTTTTATGCATTTTACTACTCGTTATTTCAATTTTGTTAATATTGAATCTCAATTCATGTTTTATTCGTATTTCTTAGAACTAGTTAAAATTACTTACAACTCGCAAGATATATATTTACCATCTTTGATTTACATTAAAAGTACACTATTACCATTAGGGTCATTCATTTTGTATTATAATTTACAAATGCAATTCGAAAAAAAGGAAGCAACCGGCTGTTAAAATGAAAAATTAGAACATCCTATCGAGAAGATCACGGTAAGAAAAAGTAACAACGTAAATATCGTTTTTCGTTGTGTTTCTTTTAATTAAAAAAATGAATTAAAAAACAATAATTCTAGAATTTTAAAAAAAAAAAAATAATAATAAACCCTAAAATATCCCATGCGGCTAACGAGTTTAGAAGATTGCCAACCTAAAGATATCATTCCATGGTTCATCTTATCGTTTAGTAATGATGTCAGTCGTTTAATAAACCCGTATGAATGCCAAGAATTAGAAGACGAGCAGTGGTCGGAAGAACTACATTATTTTTGTATTTTATTACAGCTGCAACTACTTTGTTACAAATGTAGTGAACTAAAACTATTTTTTTAAATGAATTGTCTACAAACTACTTTGGAATTTAGTAACTGCTTCACTACTTTAAGGAGACGAACTTAGCTAGAGAAATTGATTTACAACTGTATAATTTACACTGCTGGAGAAATGAATTTACACATTATGTTCAAAATGGATTTGAATAAAGAATTGGATTATATTAAACATGAAGAATTATTTAGAAATACTTATTAACATGAGCCAGTTTCTTATTCTAAAACATTTCTTTCGAATTTGTCCACTTCATTCAACTTTTTACGCCCTTCTCGACAGCGAATATTTAATTTAAAAAATGCGAAACTATCAAATAATCCTTCTTTTGAAATATCATCAATGTTTTACGAGATTAGATTCGCATGTGTGACCAAAGAGTTATTTCGAATGTTAACTCACAGAGACCCATCTCATTCCGAAAATGAAGAACCCTCTTCAATTAACCTAAAAAGTAGTTGACAGGAACAAACTACTCTATCGCACTACTCATTACACTACTTTTTTTTTTTTAAGTAGCACACTACGCTACAAGCTACCAAAAAAAAAGTATCGACTACAGTCGTTTCACTAACGACTGAAGAGAAGCTTTGAATGAATGGATGATGCCAAACCATACTATGTGAATGATCCCTTAAGTGGGCGTTCCTATCAAGCGGACGACCTTTCCAAGGTAAAATCGAAGGATGGGAGTTACACATTCCTTTCTCTACCCACTCTGCCGGTCATAACACCTCAACCATCAAATACTCTAAAATTTCATCAAGAATCTCCGCCTGTTGCAAAAGAAGACCAATTCCATCTTCTTTTGTTGACCAAACAAAGAGTACATTCCTCTCGATTTTCTTTTTTTCTCATTCTATCGTCATTTTTTTACCATTTTCCTTTTATCTCTAAAAAAAGAAATAAGTTTAGAGAAAAGGCTTTAAAAAAAAAAAAAAAAAAAGAAGAAGAATCGGTAACCTTTTGAAAAAGTCACGATTTTCACGGCCGTTGGTGGATGGGGGGGGGGGTTGATCGGTGACGGTATCTTTCTTGAAAGGTCGAGCGTGTCTGGGAGTGTGCCCAACAGATTCAGTGAATGGGTTTAACGGTAAAGATAAACTCAATAAATGACCTCATCGATATTAGATTGAGTTTTATGGAGGGTCAACTTTTGACAGTCTGTTCACCAGTTAAATAGTAAATTATAGACAATTTTTGAAGATACTCTTGGAATCGTATTTCAACACTGCTAGATAATTTGAGTCTTCGATAGTATTGTGGTTATTTTTTTTTCTGTATCAAAGCATGCTATTCCTGTGACATTGTTTAATGTATTGTTAATTGTTTATCCGTCTTATAAGAACTAAATTAATGACTGTGTCCAGTTGTCGGAAGTAGCGCCCTTCAAATAGTGAAACTACGGTAGTCGCTCATTTATTTCGTAGTGTAGTGTGCTACTTGCAAAAGAATTAGAACTTGTGTACTATAATAAAAAAAAGTAGTGTGGACAATAGTGCGAAAAAAAAAATAATAATAGTAATAATTTGTAGCGATTCCTGGCAACAACTTTTATCATTAGTTTAGTTACGAAACACTGCTCTAGCGTTACTCATTTTTGGAATTTAATGGGTACAAATCTTCCGTCAATGGATGCAATAACAGTTTCCCTGCTCTAACAGTAATGACGCATTTAGAATCCCGTATAACTAATATTTAAACTAGTCGTTACAAAAAATAGAGAATGAATCACTTTGGCACACTCGTGAAACAGTGATGTCATTTCAAAAGAATGTAATGTATTTTCGATGTTCTTCATTTCTTAGAGGGAAAAAAAAGTCAATCAATTAAAAAAAATTCAAATATTTTATAATTTCGCATTTCTTAAGTTTGCTGTTTAGAACGGCATAAGAAGATGAGGGTTAAATGAATAAGTATTTCTTAATTATTCCCTAACATTTAACGTAAGTTCATCTCCTTAAAGTAGTGAAGTAGTTACTTCATTAAAAAAAAGTAGTTGTATTTACTACATTTGTAATAAAGTAGTTGCAGTTGTAGTAAACAACAAAAATATAGTTTTTCCGACCACTGACTGTGTCCAAGAGATTTTAATTTTTCAGATACAATAAATAATGATAAACTCATCGAACAGAGTTTTTGTTATTTCAGTTAAACTTTCAGTGTCAAATGTATCAAAGAAATTTTTTGAATTGTCTCTATTACGGATCGAAATTCAACTTAGTTTGATTGCTTCGGTAAAAATATTTAAACTGGATTCATTTTACTGAAATTTGATTGCATGTTGACATTTAATTAAGTTTGCGCACTAATGTATTAATATTTAGTTTCATTTCGCAGTAAAAAAATCCTAAATAATACCCTACTGTGAAAAAAAATGTCGGAATGATTCCATAAAGGTTCGTTATTCACCTTCTGATACGTAACTTCGAAAGCTATAATAATTTTTCTTTAAAAAGTTATTATTGAAATAAGGAAGATTTCGGTAAACAAATCTGAATCACCCTAAAAATATGTCTTATATACTAGGAAATTGGTATTTAATATTTATGGTGATAGTTACGCTTTCAAAAACATATGAGCTAAATAATATTTACCTTCTCTCAGACATTCATCCACTTCTTTCAGAAGATTTTCAATCGAATTTTTCCTGTCTTGAGAGAGGCCTTCCATCTCAGAATCTGTACTTCCGTCTCCAGAAGCAGTCGAGGGATCGACCACCCTTTTTTCCCTGATATTCACCGGACCACCTCCACCCTCCCACTCAATGTTAATCTCTACTTCTCGAGGTGGCAACACAAGCTGATCAAGCGCTTGCAAGATGTCCTCAATCGGTCGTTGGTGGTTGGGGAGGTCCCCTTCTTCGGAATTATGTGTACTGTGCTCAGCTGGTATTTCAATCAACATACTTTTGCAGGCATTTTTAGCTGACGATACGATTTCTCCGTCCTTTATTGTTTCAATAGATGTTGATAGTTGGATGACAGTTGGACATCGTTCAGTTTCTTCATTCTCCTCTCTACTCACAGGAATGGTTCTGAAAAACAAGAAATGCGTGATGAGAAGAGAAAAAAAATTAATTTATCATCTCTGAATGTAAAGATTTTGCGCCATAAGTGGTTATCAGTGTGCTATTGAAGAGATATAATTTCTTTGTGATGCTTATCGATCAATAGTTTGATGAACGGATCAATCGCTCACTCAATAATATCTCAAAACAAAGGTAATGCCAGATGAGTGTCAGGTCATATTCATGTTACTCATATAAATCATATTCACTCTCTTCGTCCATTTAAAAAAAAAATAATAATAATTTATGTTTGTTTTTTCTCTTTTCCCAGTAAACTACAGAAGTCAAGCTTCATTATTATCAACCTATGAAGGGACCGAAGGTGTGTAGTATCAGTCCTCGTTAAACTGTTCCACCAGTGATCGATTTCACACACTGGTGTTCAGATTACCAAAGTGGCATGTTTTCGGAACATCCTCACAGATGTTCTCTGACCATCGCTAATAACCCATAATGCTACGTAAATAAATCGCAACTTTTTTATGACAGACATAAGTTTACCCATGGTAGTTATCTCTGCTCGTTCAACATTAACTCGTGAGAGTATAAATTATGAAAACGGAACTTCTCCTGGGGAGTCTAAAACATGAAACAGAATTATGGATCAAATCTTTTGAAGTAAAGCGGAGTATTTGATTATTATATAGGCCAATCAAAATTAACTTTATCCATCGCCAGAAGACCTTCAGAAGAGTTCACTTCCATGCTGGGGCGTCATAACGCTGAAAAATTGTTATTGCTTTTGCTGGATAAAATTATTTCAAAGTTCATTCAATTTTAATTAAATTTCATTTTGTACTTTATTTGTATTCAAAAATCTTAAAAATTAATAATTATTTAAAAATTTATAATTATTTAAAAATTAATAATTATTAAAAAAACATGTTTATCAATTCATATTTCACTAAATTTTCAACTGAATGAAACTTTAGCGTATCTTGTATACCTAAATATATTAAGTCATAAAATATCATTTCTCAGATGAGTTGACTAAAAAATAGGTTCTTAGCATCTATACCGATAATAAAATATTAAAAACAAAAATAATTAATTTTTAATATTTTAGAGATCTTATGTTAAGGCTGTCTTTCGAAGGCTCCACCGTCATATAATAGGATGATTTTTTCGCGAATAATATGCTATTTTTATAACTGCTGTGACTTTGCAACTGTTAGTCATGACTATTAGGTCAAGTTTAGCCTACCTAAACTCATCGCTTTCTCTGCTTATTTTGAAAATGGTGCAAAACGTCAATAGGGAGAAACGCCAAAGCTTTGTAAAAATTTAAAAGCATTTGTGGTCTAATTTTTCAATATTTAAAAACTTACCCCAATACTGAATTATTTGGACTCATTAAAAATTGCAAAAAATGAGAATACGACAGTGATTTTGATAATTTTCATCTAAGTTTAAAAATATCGCCAAATTGGTGATTTTTTAAAAAGTTCAATAACTTGTAAAATATTTAAGTTATTTGTCTGTTCTAAAGCCCAGATAATTCTTCACGGCAAGGTGATATATATAAAATCATCGCATTGCTTCGAGTGTAGGCTTTTAAACTATGTTTTATTTTCTTTGAGAATAAAGCTTTTAAAAAAAAACGTTGAAGGGAAGATTTTTAATTTTAGTATTGCTGTTTATCAAATATTCCAAGCATATCTAATGCAACTTAAACAAAAATAAATGATTTGGAATGTATATATTTCATTTGTCAGAGTATTGACCTCAGAAGAAAACTTACATCCATTAAAATTGAATATTAATCTGTAGTTAATATGCGAACTTTTTCCTCTCTCTCTCACTCAGGTAAGTTAGTTTAACGACTTCCCGATAGGGAAAATCCGTAGTTGAGGTGATGGTTAGTTCGCATCATAAGCTATGATGACTGATTAAGCTATATTTTCTTTTGCAGTGTGATGTTATTTCTTCTAGCTGTATTTTAATAAACTCTTTATTTGCCGACATTGCCTCTGTATTCTTCAACAAAACAACAGTTGGTAGCAGAGCGTGGTTTACGATCATCATGGAAAAAGACTTAGTTTTTGGAATTCCGAAATTGACTGGAACTAATTATCATCTTTGGGCCATGAAAATGGAAGCAGTTTTGAAAAGACTAATGTCGGCATTGACAGAGGAAGCTCCAACTGACCCTGTTAACTTGCAAGTTTGGGAAACTACTAACCAAGATGCCGTATCATACTTGAAGTTGTCGCTATCAGACGAACAGGTTTTGCAATATGCAGAAGAAAAGAATGCAAAAGCTTTGCGGACAAGGATAAAAACTACCTACACATGGCCTGAAGAAGATAGAAAGATTGATGCGGGTGCCGAGCTTAGAAATGCTGGATTCAGAAGCCGTAAACAACTATGTAGCTCGAGCTAAAGGATTATCAGCTAAGTGTGGACCTGGGAACTGAAAGTATCTGACAGAAAATTGATGCTTTACATGGTCAGAGGTCTAGCTAAAGAGGAAAATATGAGCGCACAAAACAAGTTTAAAAAACTCAACGAGAAAAATCGCTAGAAGAAATATTCGAAGTCTTAAGGGAAGAAGAAAAAAATTTACTATAGAAACCCCGTGGACAAGGAAATTTGGAATCTGCGTATGCTACTCAGAAGAAGAGTCTTCCAAGAAAAATTTGCTACGCCTGTAGACGACTGGGACATATAGCGAGGAATTGTTATTCAAAACATCAAGAAGTGGGAACTGATAGAGGCTACAAACCATCAACAAGTAGAGTAAAAGGTCGTCGAAAATCAAATTTTCAAAAAACGTTGGTATCTGATAGTGCTACTCCAGATAATTTCGCCTTAGTTTCAGTTGAACAGAAAGGACAAGTGGATGAATGTTGGATCCTGGATAGTGGAGCCACGTCTCATATGTGTAAGGATGAACGCTTGTTTGAATCTCTAGATGTTTGCGACAGTAAAATATACCAGGCAGGTAAGACTTTTACATTGGATACTAAAGGAACCGGAACTATTAAAGCTATTTCACTGAGTAATAATGCAAAAATTTTAATTGGTAATGTATTGTATGTACCAGAATTACGTCATAATTTACGGTCAGTTACATGTTTAATGGATAAAGTTAAATCACATTCAAACTCAGTATTAATTATTGCTCCTAATGGACGCTTAGTATTGAAAGCTTGAAATGTGAATAAAAAATTAGAAGTTAAGCTAAAACCTAATGTTAAAACAAACCGACTGACTAAGTTAAAAATAACGCTGAAATGAATGTAATTTGGCATAAAAGATTGTGTCATTTAAATGGATTATATGCGTAAAATGTCTAAAGTGTTAAATTTAAAAAATTATAATGAATTGTCTTGTGAATCATGTGATATTTCTAAGATTACCAGAAAACCTCATTATAGTATTTTAACTCCTCTAAGTTCAACAACTTTAGAATTAATACATGGTGATTTGTGAGGACCAATCCCAGTTAAGTCTTTAGGTAATTCAAGATATTTTTGAATATTAGTGGATGATTTTTCTGGCATGTATTTTGCTTATTTTCTTAAGAACAAAACTGATGCATTTGATAAAATTGTAAGTTTTAAGCTGAAATTTGAAAACTTACTAAATAAGAAAATTAAGAAATTTCGTAGTGATAATGGTCTTGAGTTTGTAAATAAAGATCTTGAGTTTTATTTAACTGAATGCGGAGTTACACATGAAAAATCTGTACCGTACAACCCATGAAGTTTGGGTAAAGCTGAACGAGCTAATAGAGTTTCGTTAGATAGAGCTAGAACATTAATCTATGATAGTAAATTTTTTGGCTGAAGCAATAGCCTATACAACACATGTTACTAGCCTAACTCCTCGAAAAGGTAAAACTAAAGTTTCAAAAGAATTATTCTTTAATAAATGGTAGAACTATAAATATCTACGTGTTTTTGGATCTACAGTATACTATCATGTTCCTAAGACACAAACTTTCTATTCCAGGTAAAAAGGATATTATGTTGAGATATTCGAATGAAAGACGAGCTTATCGTATTTATGACCCTGAAAGAAATAAAGTAATCGAAGAGCGTTCTGTAAATTTTAATAAAAAATTATTAGGTAGTAGTAATTTGTTCAGTGAGGATAAATCTAATGACATCGACGAATTTTTTAATATCCAAACTAACGTAGAAGATCACAATACAAGTTTTGAATTATCCAATATTTGAACCAACCAACCATCAGAACCTTTCATTCATGTTTATATAATATTTTTATTGCGCATCCTATGCTATGTCTTGTTACGTTACGTTTTAGGCTGCGTCATGTTTAGGTTCTCTCTGATTTGGAAGATTCTGTAACATTTATTTTCTTGCGCGTTTTTCTGCGCTATCTGGAAGTTCGTACTTTCTCTGTATTTATTGAAGTGCTTCCTTTTTTAATGTGGTCTTTCAAAAATCGATTATAAAAGTTTCATTTTCAACGAAATTGCAATGTTCTCAAGATAACATTTCTGAAAGTAACCATTTTGTTAAATAATGTTTTGAAGAGCTTCTGAATCTATTTTGATATGCGGGCAGATTTTTTCACGCAGATTTTTTCTAGGATGTTTTCTATCTAGATGTTTATTTTATTGGTCAATTGTATGGTCACATGTGTCGAATCTTCCACGAAATGCGGAAGGAATGCATGGGTGCATTTTAATGGAGCAATTGAGAGATGTCACATCTAAAGGATGAAAGCAATCAATTTATTGCATGAGGAATGCAATAAAACACTCAATGGCATAATATTTTTTTTCTGTGGTAAAATATAAATAAAACAGTTTCTTGAAAGCAAAATTTTTGGGTTTTGAAATATTTAATGACATAATTTTTTGTCGATAAAATAATAATGATTTCATTGACTACTTTTACATATGAAATGAAATATACTCTTACTAATGAATATACTTCTCATAATAATGATACTCTTAAAATGAAAGAGTGATTTCCCCAACTCAAAAAAGAGTGAAATTTTTTTAACTCAACTTGAGTGAAATACACATATATTTGAGAGAAATTCTTGCTTTGCGTTCACTCGAACTTGAGTGGTATTTATTTAAGCAATACTTGAGTGGTTTTCGCTCAAACTTGAGTGATTTATTTATTATTTAATTATGTACGAGCTATAACCTGGAATTTCCATCATTTTATTTTAAGAAGCAAACGATAATAAATCTAAATAAAATTGTTTTGTTCTGTGGTCTAAATAGATTATGTCTTCATTTTATTTTACGTTTAATTTTTTTCTGAAGAATATGTCATTTAATATTTTGAATGAATTAAAACAACTTTTAGTTCACAGCGGTATTTCTGAAGAAGACGCTTTTTGGTATACTTTGTTGCTTTTATTTTTAAAATACTTTTATTTAGAATGTGCTATATACACATTCCATTTAAATTAGCTGTTTTTCAGCGTTTTTAAATAAATTACTATTCATTTAAATTATTTGTCAAAAAAAATTCTTAGAATTGAAAGTGTTAAATGTGGATGATTATGGAATATTAAAAAAATCTGACTCCATGCTAGAATCTTTGTCAAAGCATGTGGTGATATATTATATCTGTAAAGAGTTTTAGAATTTTTTCAGATCTCATGTTAAAGTTTTAACATCTTTTTATAATATAATAAATTTATACCCTGTTTCAGTTTTTTTGATGTATAATTTTGGTACAAAACATTTGTGGATAATTATTTTCATATCATTCTATACTTTTTCAAAATACAATATATATATATATATATAATACATACAAAAATTATAAATACTTTTGTAATTTTCATAAAATGTCTTTGGTAAAGAATAAGCGTAGAGATATTCTATTTTGGGAATTCAAGGCTGAAAACATACCATGAATTATAATTAGAATTATATTTCAAAAGAGGAGTTATTTTTAGAATCTTTCCCTCTTTCACTTCCATATTAGGAAGCATTATATGATTTTTCTTAATGCGTAAGAATACAAAGTATGCAAAGACTGAGCCTTTTCACCTATCTCTGTGTTAGTATAAAATGCGAGAGCAATGGTTTTCGCATGTCTCTTTCAACATGATGTGTTCCATGTAAGATCTGCCGGAACCATCATAACTTTTGTCCACACCCCCTCCCTTGTGGAGTGGGGATGTGAACTGTTATAACCACCAGTCTACATTTCAATGAACCTTTATAGAAAGTATTATGGCTTACGACTGATTTATTCAAGCTGAATACACCCATGATATCAGGGATGTTGCCCCGATATTATATATATATCGCTCATGGGCTGCAATAGTGGCACAACTCAAAAAACACGCGTCTTGGACTAAGAACAGGTGCAAATAGAAAAAGAATGCCCTGAGCGGAATTCGATCCCGCAGCCACTGGCTTCACAATCAAGCACGCTGACAGCTACGCCATTTGGCCGGTAAACTCCATTTATAGATTCCCTGTATTTTATATCATTTATTAAAAATAATTTTGTTCTTATATTCAAGTTCTCACATAGTAATCAGATTCAAAACAAGTAAAACAACAAAACAAGTTAACTATAAATGTGCCATTTCTCTAGGTTTTTAATAGTATAGTTATTTTAACTATACATAGAAATGAAATACTTCGGGACCGAAGGATTATCACTACGGTTGAATTATATGCTAAATAATTGAGACAACAGAGACTTCTTTTTTTAAATTTATTTCGATAACTGAAAATGGTTTTAAATTCAAGACGAATCAAGAAAAAAACCTGAATGTTGATAAAATTAACTTTAAAGTTTGCAGTATGATAAATGAATTTTCGTCAAATCAAACAGTACTCTCTTTCTCATTAAATTGAAAATAAATTAAAATTTATACGATTCCCTCTAAAATTATGAAAATTGTTTTTACATTTTTTCCTCGCATGCCCTGTATAAAAGAACAACTTTAATTACTTATATTATACACAGTTTTAAACAATTTCTTTTTCAAATTTTTAAACAAAACTTTAAAAAAAAAAAAATTTTTTTAAACAAAATTTTTTAAAATTTGATTGAATATTTTAAAAATTTTATATAGCTAAAAAAAATTAAGACGAATTTTTTTATTGAGTCAAGTTTTTTGAAATGTGTGTATTTCAATGGCAGATTTTAATCTTTTTTCCCCTCTCAATGACGGGGAGGCTAAACAGAAATAAATAAAAAAATAATAGTGGTTTTTTATATAGTAAAGTGAAAGGAGTAAATAATGTGATGTATATAAAATGCAGTTTTTTGACTTATTGTCTTGTTTGATTGCTGAATTTTAATAATGATATAAATTTTATTTTATAATTTATTTTTTGAATAAAAGATATGCTATAAAAGTCTTTTTTTTTTTCAAGTTTACAAAAATGTTCAAGATTTTTAAAGTATTTCGAATTTTTAACTAAAACAGTTTGTATTTTACCTTTCTGAAAAGGGGAAAAAAGTATTAATTTGTCAGTTTATTAGAAAAATGTTCAAGATTTTTAAAGTATTTCGAATTTTTAACTAAAACAGTTTGTATTTTACCTTTCTGAAAAGGGGAAAAAAATTGTCAGTTTATTAATAAAATGTTCAAGATTTTTAAAGTATTTCGAATTTTTAACTAAAACAGTTTGTATTTTACCTTTCTGAAAAGGGAAAAAAAGTATTAATTTGTCAGTTTATTAGAAAAATGTTCAAGATTTTTAAAGTATTTCGAATTTTTAACTAAAACAGTTTGTATTTTACCTTTCTGAAAAGGGGAAAAAAGTATTAATTTGTCAGTTTATTAGAAAAATGTTCAAGATTTTTAAAGTATTTCGAATTTTTAACTAAAACAGTTTGTAATTTACCTTTCTGAAAAGGGGAAAAAAGTATTAATTTGTCAGTTTATTAGAAAAATGTTCAAGATTTTTAAAGTATTTCGAATTTTTAACTAAAACAGTTTGTATTTTACCTTTCTGAAAAGGGGAAAAAAGTATTAATTTGGCAGTTTATTAGAAGAATGTTCAAGATTTTTAAAGTATTTCGAATTTTTAACTAAAACAGTTTGTATTTTACCTTTCTGAAAAGGGGAAAAAAGTATTAATTTGTCAGTTTATTAGAAAAAAAAATGTACCAAAATTAGTATTTATGTTTTAAAAATTGTCTACATATATCTTGCCTTTCACCAATGTCTAAAAATATTTTTTTAAGTATATTTTAGCTGACCTTTTATAAATAAAGTAATAATTAAAAAAGTTACCATCCAAATAAAATGCACTGTAAAAGAATTATCAAAGTTATGTTCCCAAGAACTAGGATATGGAAATGGTTAAATACGATTTAACGTACTAATGAAGTCACTTTAATTACTATTTGAATACCTAAATAAAATGAAAAATTATGTAAACTGTTAATAAAAAATTTGTTAAAAGTTAAAAATCCTTAAAATTTTGTACTTAAGTCTGTCAGAAAGCTTTCGATCTCTAAAGAGTATTATCTTGCAATTATATTAAAATTACAATTGTTAAATACAGATGGATTACTAATCTTTCACTTTTTTTTCACTGTTTTTTAAAATTATAAAAACCTTATTAATTATTGAACAAACCATTGATGAAATTTAAAAGAAATGAATGCTGACAAATTATTTATATTACAAATGCTAAAAATATTTTTCTTTTCCTCTTATTTATGATAGGCATTAAAAGATTCAGTGCATAGTCGAAAATGGATTCAAATGTGATTTAAATGACATTCAATAAAAAGAATAAATAAGCATTAAAATATATTCGCATTAATGATGCTAATTATGAATGAAAAATGATTGAAAAATCCACACAAATTCAAGTAAAAATGACCCAATCAAGTGATACGTATAATCAATCAAAAACGATTGAAAATCTCTCAAGTTTGAGTGAAATGTTTTCACTCAAACTTGAGTAATTTCCATATCACTCTTTCACTTGAGTAATTTTCACTCAAGATGAGAAGACTCCTTTTTTCTAGATGAAAGAGTGAAATAGCACTCAATTTGAGTGATTTTCACTCGTTCATTTTAAGTGAGTAAGAGAAACTGAATAGCTTTTTGATGAACATTATACCGCCTTACATCCTAAATTCTTGACTTTTTAATGAATTTCTTAATCTTCAAATCTTTCTTTAAATTCTTGACTCTTCATTCAATCTAAATATTCATGCGTGATTGAATTGTATCGTACATTTTCTCGAACCTATAAATTCAAAGATTTGCAACATATAACTTGTTTTGAAGTTATAGATTTTGAACTAGATGTTAATGATTATAAAAAAGCTCAATAACACAGGTCTACAAAACAATATTGTTGTGTACGTATGAGATGTTTATCCAACTATACTTGTTGAACTAGTTTCGTAGGAGAAACTAATTTTTCTGCATTTTTTCTATCATAACACTCATAATGATGAAATAAATAAATTTATATTTCCTTTGTCAGTAAAAGAAATAAAACTAAGCTATCCTGCTTATCACATACAAAAGCTATGACTTGTAACATTATTTGTGTTTAGTTAAATCGTAAATGTTTTGAAAAATAAAAATGTAAATATAATCAAAGGAAGGTAAAACCTAATGATAATTTAAACTAAATTTTCTAATTGAAAGAAAATTTCCTTAAACATTATTTATATTAAATTTCTAATTTTAAATTAAGAGTTTTGTTTTTAATTCCTTAAAGGAAGCAAATTTACTTAAATAAAAATGAGTGTTTTATTATTTCATGCATTCAATATGCAGTATTCTGTTGTTCAAACATTTAAAATCTAACAACATAAAAGTCCAGCACAAAAGATTTTTTAAATTAAAATGATACACAACTTGTATTTGCATATAATTGAAGGGTTTTGATTATTATAGTGATAGGATATGCTTTTCCTTAGTATTGCTTCCAGACAAGTTTCCACTCTGTTGATTAGTATTGCTAGGTTTACAAAATTTCTATTAGATTACAGCGCAATACACATAAACAATTTATTGACTTCATAAAAATCATAATGTTTATTTTTAATCAAAAAAGCTCTTAAGAGACGCTCAACAATTTAAAAATGTGGCATATCATTACATTAAAACTTTCAATCAAAGTGTTCAGCATTTTTACTTTTAGTAATAAAGTTTTATTTAAAATAGTGAAAAATTTTTCAAGTTTGAGAGTAAAATTGCAATTTAACAAAAAATGTTTTCTTTTTCTTCCTCTCAAATTAAAGTTCAAGAGTAAAAAATTTTATTTCTAAGAAGCGAAATTTCCTCGAACATTAATTGAATCGTGCTTAATCTCAAAGTAAACTCTTGAGATTTTTAAAAGAAAATACTTTCTTTCACCATTCAAGTGTAAAATATTCCACAACATACAAAGAAGCATAAATTATTCTAACAATATTTTGAAAATATAAATAAATTTGAAAATGTAATTGGACGTATTAAATACTCGGCGTAATATTATACGCCTAATTATAGTTTAGTATTACAGTACGTACCAAAAAAACGGAGACTTTTAAAATTATGCATTTTTGGTGATTCTTGTCACCTTATTATTTTTAATAATAGGTGGTAACTAATCTACAACGGGTATTTCTTCTTTACAAATCAACATTTTAAGCGTAAAAATATATTTTAGTTTAAAACTTTGATTTGAGTAAGAATTATGTCCAGGCTAGAAAAGAGATAGGAATAATAGACTTTGATAAGCTTGGGTATTCATGACGTCCGAAAACGGATGGATATGATTGTGTCTACCACTACAAATATACAATTCCAATTCACTAGTATATAAGACATGTTAACTCGATTCTATGTTGGGGTACCTTTTTCTTAGATAGATGCCGATATGATTTTCCCCACATGGGTGACCCAGACGTGTTGCGAACACGCCTTCCTTAACAGAAACTCCCACTTCGATTTGAACACACCTACTACGATGGATGGTCCACATTGATTTGCTACTTGTGACTGCGACATTATTCACCTCCTCGCGCTGTTGCTACTCACTCTCTATCACAGACAACGTCGGCCTCTATACACTCGACTGCTAATAGCAACACATGAGTGACCACGGCCGCTAACTTCTTTCGCGATCAACACTCAAATGTATGGTGATCTTAATACAATTCTCCCGACTTCTCACGAAACAAAAATGAAACAACTAGTGGTATCCGTGCATCAAATTCTTTCACGGATAAAACTCTAGTGTGGGAGTTCTGTAGTGTGTCTACCATTACAATTCACTAGTACAGTAAAACCTCTTTTTGTACGGTCCTTTTTTATGCGATTTTGTTTTTGTGCGATTTTATTTTTGTGCGATTTTTTTGTGCGATTTTTTTGTGCGATTTTTTTATGCGGTATATGAATCTTAGCGGCTTTAGCACCAGTTTATGCTTACTATCAATGTACATATACATGTTGTGGACGAACTCTGATTACGTGGCCTCCTTGACAACGATGTATCTGGACTTTGCGATGCTCTGTTCCTTTATTTTAAACAATCTCCTGGCAGGGCAGAGTCAGTTACGTACATATTGTCACTCGACGCGAGAACAGTATACGCTTCGTATTCAGAGTTTCGATTTAATCACGATTCACGTGATTAAAGATTCATTTTATAGTGAGATTAAAGATAAATAAATTAGTTACATTTGTTTCTATTTATATGTAGTTTTAATGATTTTTATTTTATTTTTAGACATAAGTACTCCCTTAAAATGAATAATTATAGCCAAAAGAAAGTAAAAATGCAGACAATTCCACTATTTAATGTATAATTTGAAAACTTCTCCAGGTATATGTACAATGAAGAATTAAATATTTTTACAATTTCTTTAAGTCTAATTTAATTATTTCATTCAATTGAAAGCATTCTCTCATCTATTTCATAAATCATTGATGTATTTTCTAAGTCCGACTTTTTTATGCGGTTCCTATCAACCGCATAAAAAAAGTTTTAGGTAGTATATCGTACAAACTTGTTTATTACATGTAAGAATTTATAAAATTTTCGAATTTTTTTTTGTGCGATTTCTTTTCTGCGGTCCCTATCCACCGCACAAAAAAAGGTTTTACTGTATTTAAAATGTGTTAACTCGATTCTATGTTCCGGTATCTTTTCATAGATATAGATTGATAGCGACAGATACTCATTGATAGTGTCAATATGACTCTCCCCAAAATTGAAAAGGAGAGGGATTTTAAAAACGAAAAAAACAAAAACAAAAAAAACGAAGGGACTCCAAGAACACCAGGATCTGTAAAACCTCTCCTTTTCTCAGCGAATGATGTGTAGAATATCATGCTTGGCATGAAAAAATAATTGTTATTAGAGTTTTGAACAATTAGCGAGAATTCACTGTACAAAACGGCTTTATGTTACTACAAAGTAATGCTAACAAAGTAATACTCACACTTTAAAACAAATCGGTAGATGATAAAAAAAATGGATATAACATTTTAAGACAAGATAAGAGGTGCATTTTAATTTAGAATTTCTATTTTAATTTACTTAAATGAAGCATTTTTTAAATGTCTTTTAAATAATATTAAAATTATTTTTATGTATTCTCATTTGGTAATAAGATATTTCACGCATAAATAAATATTTACAAATGTATTCATTTATTACAGAGCGGGAATCACACTTCATTATTATTAATAATTTGTTTTCGTACTTTAAAACACTCTACTTTTTTAAAGTTGAAGAGTGACATAGCGATTCATAAAAAAAATATTTTCATTTGCCTTTCAAAGTTTGAATCAAGAATTAAAAATTCAACTTCCAATCAGTGAAAATTCCTTCATGCTGCGAATCCTATCTTATAAAAATCTCATTGCATAAAATAAAACTCATTGGCGACTTCTCATTGCGTGTGGTCTAACAACAACAGCGCGTGTTTTGATGTGGCGGGGGGGGGGGGAGTGGAGGACCACCAGCAGAGAATGTCCCAATAAATTTAGAGGCATTTTTTTTAAAATCGTTTATTGAATTTATTGGACAAAAGTTACTGTGTTTGCAAGAAAAAAAGTGTTAAATTTATATCATATCAAGATAGGAGTAGAGAAAGGGGTCAAGCCTAATGACAACTGAGGCGTTAAGTGCGAGGATGGGCGACGTCCAACTGTGCCTAGGACGATGATCTCGTAAGCAATTCACTAGAATTGAAAATGATTTGGCGACATTTTAAGCAAGAGTCGCCATGTGTGGTCCAGCTATTTTGGGAATAATTTTTATGTTCATACTATAAAATGTGTTGGTTTGGGGTGTGGGAAGAAGGGCAACTAAAATAAGCATTTGTTTTATCAATAATGGCCCGAGTAATAAAATAGACAAAAAAAAAAAATGTGTTTCTATATTGATGAACGAAAAAGGAATATTTACACTGGCTTTAGAGCCATTCATAAATTGAAGTAAAACTACAAGCGATTTTAAAGATGACGTCATCAATGTTTTTTTGCTTATATTTCTCAATAATCAAAGAATGAATTTATGCCACGTTTTTAGATATTGAAATTTTTTTATTCGCTATTCATTCATCCACTAAAGCGTGATTGAGTATCCAAACTATTTCTTAAGTAATCTTAAACAACGTGTTTAATTTTATATGTCTATATATTTACGCTTTTAAAATGTATTTCTACAAAACTAAATACTTGAAAATCAACTGTATTTAAAATTTTAAAAAAATAATAAATAAGTTATGTACTGAAAAGCAAAAGTGATGGCGAAATATTACTAATCCGTTTAAGAGTAACGTAAAAAATCATTAATTTTGGTAATAAATGGTATTATGCGAATGAGCACACTTTAAGAGGTGACAAATACAATTATTATAATGGGTCCCTATTTACTGCGCAGTCTTAAGAATGTCGACTTTCTTCGGTGAATGTCAACAATCACATGCTCACCTTGGTGGTGAATGTCCGAAATATTTGTTATAGGCGATCTGATATTAATTGATTCGTTGATATTATTATATGTTTCGATATTTTAATGTCTTCTGAAGATATAATAGGAGATATATCAGTGTTCAGAGTGCCGGTTAAATGTATACCGGGCAGTGGTACTGAACCTTAAAAAAACTTTGAGACAGGGCATACCGAGCAAACGTAAATGTGGCACTTATCTAAACCTAGTATATATTTCCGAAATTTACTAAAACAACTATATCAACATTCATGGGTGGAAGTAACAACCACCCATTTCAGTCAAAGGGTGGAATCAAAAAAAAAAAAAAAAAATCACTTGATGTCTGTCATTTTTAACTATAATGAGTTGGTCTGAGCAAAAGCATTGATTGCAGTTTATCTTTATTTTGATTGAATGAACGCATGTTTTGTTTAATCAAATAATATAAAGCCAACGGAAAGGACAAAAAATAATAAATAAGAAAGTTGGAATTAATTATGCTGTATATGACTTTCAGTTTTGTGCTTGATTTTGTATTAAGTACTGATTTAAAGATAATTTACTTTTCATCCCCATACAAAGAATGGGTATTCAGTCAGTACTGTAATAAACGAAAAAGAAAGAACAGCCTATACTATTTTCTTATTTTAAAACAAATTGATTTCAAAATCGAATGTTAAACATGCTATAATTTCGACCAAAGTTTTATTTCATTTCAAATCAATAGCAATAAAAAAATAATAATTTTTTTAATTTTATAAGGAATAAGACATGTTAATAACATGTTTTTTTCCTTCATAATTTAATCATATCCAAGAAAGAGAGAGCCTTTGTATAGGTATTTTAATTACGAAAATACATAGCAGAGCTTTCAACTTCTTTTGTTAAAAAGAACAATCACTGATGGAACAGAAGAGCAGACGAACCATCAGACAGCTTTGTTTATTTAACTAAGGAATAGATAATTATATCGTACCGTTCTTATTACCCACTCGTTGTTGGCAATATCAAAAATCTTTAAACAATACCATAAGAAAAGCGTTTTAGCTTGACGTCAATCATGATAGATAGGTATACTCGATTTTTTTTCTTTAAAAAATGCTTCCCCGCCCTTAATCATTTAAAGATGTAAATAAAAAAGAAAGAAAAGGAATCATGCTGTCACCTTAACTTCCTATGCTCCTCATTCATTGAAGTATAAAACTCTGTTACTGAATTTAAATATCTTAATTGCGTTTATAATTTCAATTAATTTCTTTTGAACTATCAGATATTCATTGCTCAATTTATTTAAAGTTTCTTCTCAATTCAAAATTGACTCAAAATTCATAACAACTAATGAATCATATACCATCAATCCTAAAGGGTTTATTTCACTCTCATTTAAGGGCGACATCTTTAATTTTTGAGAAAAGTTTTTTATTGGAAAACATCAGGATTTCAATGTAGGGAATAAGATGTTTTTCATAATAACTTAAATCTTCAACTTAAATAATTTGAAGCCACCCCCTTCAGCCATTAACATTGAGTCCTAGAATGTGAAGATCAGAGCATTCGATCAAAAGTTATTCAGGGTGTTCCTTTTTTTTTTTTTTTTTTTTTTTTTTGGTGAAGCATTGTACACTGAGGTTCGCAAAATAATATTTAAATGAGGTAAAAATATAAGCATTAGTGAAACTTAGCGTATCACTATCAAAGAAGGCGGAACAACAAAAAAAACATCAAAACATTTTTTAATTGCTATTTTACCATATACAACCGAAACAGACAAATAACTCTAAAAAGGATGGTATTTTAACTGTCAAGTAAGAGAAATGCCGTTCATTGACTGTTTTCAATTAATACAGTTTAAAAAATCAAAATTTTATTTGAGCCAACTAGGCTCACAGCAAATGAGAATCGAGCGCACAGTGTTTGAAAGCTGAAGGTTTAGCCTTATCATAAGTATTACGAATTCATATTTTCATTTTCCATCATCGGATACTTAATACAATAATCTAATAGTAATAAATGCGTAGTGAGCACCCTAAAAAGTCATTTAGTTCCTTGCAGGTTGCTATAAACGTAATCTGACAATCACAGCTTAATGGAGTTCACCACACTATCTCTTCAACTCCTACATTGGTGACCCTGAACTACTGAAACTTTCATTCACGTATAGATGTCCAAACCAAAGAGCTACTTTACACAAAAAAGTCTAGTATTTTCCATCTCACACGATAGAGGGCGCCCTCAGATCAAAGTAATAAAGTCACATTCCATTGACACATCACAAACCTAGTCCCTCCAATGACCCTATTTACATAACGAGCATGATTCCAATGACCAGTTAAATTTCTCTTTTACAGTTTTGAAATTAGGCTTGTTGTGAGGAGTTACAAAACAATATAGTTTTGTATCCACGTTTTTTTTTTTTTTTTTTTTTTTAATCGATGCCAGTTGTAAACAATTTCAAACCCGTAAAGATAAAGAAATGTACGGCAAATTAGAGGGACAAATAGTTGTCGGTTATTTTGCGGTAATGCGGTGCACAATAAGATTATTTAAATAATGACATTCTAATGGATAATAATAGCTGTTCAAAAACGAAGCTTTTTTGATGGATCTACTTGAGAAAGCTAGTAGAAATTAAATGAAAAGCAACAATCTATTTTTCGTGCTGATAAAGTGAATCTTTTGTAATTGAAGGGGAGGAGGTAAAGAGAATGAACAGATTGAAAGTTGACAAGATTAAGAAATAGTTTTTCTGAGTGTCTATTTTTTCCCCTTTCTTCTTAAATGAATGTGACACACTCCAACACGAATGAATGAAACCATTTATTTTAGCAAAATGCATTTCAACTTTTAAACCTTACCATATCAGTCATTTGTGATCGCAAACTAAAAATACTGGGATTATACGCGTGGGTTCGTGCATAAAAGCAATTTATTTTCCTAGAAGAATTTAAATGTTGACTTAAAACAGACATAACTAAATTATCATGACAACTGTTTTGTCAGGTCTTAACGTCCGATTCTTTTAGTTTTACTAGTATATAAATTTGTATTTTAGTTATACTAGACTTTTATTAATTCACTTTAGAGTTTGTGAAGTTTGGTTGGTAAGTACACTATTTATGCCGCACTAGAGCTGCACAATGGGCTATTGGCGACGGTCTGGGGAGCATCCCTGAGAATGATCCGCAGAGGGGTGGCTCTCCTGCCTCGGTAGCCAGACGACCTGCATGGGATGTCAAGCACTTTATGGTAGAACAGTTTAACGAGGACCGCACACCCTTGGTCCCTACGCAGGCTGATCAAAGTGGTCACCCATCCACTTCCTGGCAACAGCCAGTAATGTTTGACTTCGGTGTTCTACTGGGAACCGTGTCTTTACGATCAGTCCACTGCTGGACTAGTGTCTGCTAAAATGAAATCTTGGAATAGAGCACTCAGATCTGTGTCTAAATGACAACGTAAATTTCTAACTGAGCACGGAAAATATTTTCATGTTGTCTACAGGTCAATAAAATTTTCAGCAGTATTCTAACTAACTGGATTTAAAAGTACTCGATTCTCAACTGCAGCTCTGTGCCATGTGACAAATCGAGTGTTAACAATTTTTTCGAGTTATTAGCATAACTTAACGTTGTTTTTTATCCCCAAACAGAATTTATTATTTATCGAAACTTTAAAAGAAATTATATTACCTCTATAATCCGAATCTTTCGATTATCAAAAGTATGTCTTATCTTGATAATTCTAAATAATCGAGGTGTATCTGATAAAGTTTAGTGCAGTGGTCATTTCTAAAATGAAAATGTTTCATACGCTATAAAAAATTTTGGGATATCGTCAAACCTCAAATCGAGAAAATGGGCTGCATCTTTAAGCAAAATAGAATCATCTTAGCAATAGGATGATTTGGAGAATGATTCAAATAATCTGATCTAAACACAATTTTTAAACTGATCAGAATACGCCAAGGATTTAAATCAGGATTTAATACATCTTCGAATGGCGATCGAATAAAGGATTGAACCAGGATCCAAAATTCTGATTCTAATCATCCTTTCAATCCAATAATAATTCATATCTGTACCTCATGATTCATTTATTACGTAATAGTTTGATTAAAACTGCCTTTCAGTGACATTCAATGAATCAAATCCTCATTAAATTATGGATTTAATTTTTAATTTAAAATATTTGGTTTATACTAAGTGGTATCCATCAATCGAATGACCATCGAAAAATGGATATGATTCTTAGTTCAAATAAACTTACTCAGGCGATTCGAATCACTTTCGATTCGTGTGACTTTTTATGTTTCTTTTAATAATGCGATCACGTTGCAGCTGTCTCTGTAACTACGCACATCCTTCATTTTAAACTCACTTTTCTTTCTTTTTTATAATCTCACTTGCTCATTTTTATTTATTGCATATTCCATCTGCAACCTTCATAACTAAACTATTCGAAGTGAAGATTTACGCACTGACTTTACCAACTTAAAAAATTACGGAAAAAAAAAAAAAAAAAAAAAAAAAACTCGCCTCTTCTAATCCTTTCTGTGACTTGCCTTAAGGGGGATCTTAAATACAGAATTGTTCTGAGATCAAAAATGTCTGATAAAACATCGTCTTTTGTGCTTGTTTGTGGCATTCACTTCATCATAGAGGTCAGCACTGTAGCTTTACTTTCATTCTAGGCAAAGCGATCACTTTCGAACAGTGGACTGACCTTCTAGATATTCAGTGACATCCGTAAAAGACAGGTAACGACAGTACAAACTAAAAGAAGAAAAAAAGTGTTCGATTTGAAATACCAAGATTCGTGAAAAAGAAGATCTCACCACGCCTACACTTCAATGATCTTATAAATTCGTAGCTCTTTTTAACCATTTTTATTTTTTAAAAGGACCAGTGTCATTCTCTATATCCTTACTTCGTCTTAAAAGGCGTCGACCCTGGGTCAACCGATGCCTTCTTTTTTTCCCTGAAGGCATGTTCAGAGTGACATGTTGCACCAACTCCGTACTCAGACCTTTGAACTTAGGAACGCGATTTTCAAATTTTTAAGCATGCCTATCCGTTGTTATCGTCATGAATTTCGATCCCCTCCCCTTCTTTTTTTTTTAAGTCCGTATAGTCTTAAGTAACGCGATGGATACTATACTCATTGTCTTTTTTTTCTTCCTGTTCTCTTTGTTTGTCAGCTAAATACTTTCGGTCATAAAAAAGAGAACATAGAAGACGATGTGTGGCAAATTTTTTTCGATATCTATAGAGCAATAAAGTTTTTTTTTTTCCCTTGGATATTCTACTATTTAAGGATATGAACAGAGAAAATGTTATTTATGAGTGTGTTTCTGACAAGCATAAATCTTAATGTTGGGCTCTGCAAATGGGAAAACTTCAGTTGAAGCGGAGGAAGAAATAAATAAGTGCTCTAGTGAAGCTGTTTATTACTATTATTTCTTTTTTAAAAATGTCACCAAGTGAAAAAAAAACAAACTACCAATTACTTAATAATCAAAAATAGGAGGCATATTTTTAAATTGCTTATATTTTTAATCACGTTATTTTTTGACGAAAATGTATGAACAAGAATGATTGCAGAAACATAAAGTAAAATGACTAAGTTTTAAGCCTTTTTGCGCTTTAAAGATTTTTTTTAAAATTAATTTATGATCCTTTTATTTATTTATTTATTTATTTATTTTGAATGAAAACTTATGAAGATGAACTAACGTAGAACCAAGAAATATTAAATTTGGGAAATTAACTTTCACGAACATTTACTAACAGCATTCACCTTTAAGGTTGTTTTATAATCGCCATCTTCTTTCTTTATTTTTTTTTCAAAGAAAGTTTTGGATATGAGCAATTGTAGAAAATAAATTTATTTTTAGAATTATTATTACCGTTTAAGCATTTTTTTTTAATTCACCAATATTCTTTAAAACTCTAACTTAACTGCATATTTAAGAATATGATCTATTCTAGAATAATTGAAATACAAAATTAGTATAATTATTGCCCAAAAAGTTTCTTTTTCTCTTTAGTAGTTTTCTCCTCTTAGTCATTTTTTTTTTTAATAAATTTTGATGAAAATTATCTGCAGATGCTGAGATTTGTTTTTCTTAAATCTGTCTGTAAAACGAATTTACAGATGTGGTGATTATCAGCAAATCCCGCTGCCGAGTCGGAAGGGTTCCTGATACCGGCGGGTGTTGTGCATATTATATGCCTGAATATATCTTATATTAAGAGCTATTTCTAGTCTTATAAAGAAAGTATTTATTCAAATATAAAAAATTATGATACTTCGAGAAATTAATTTTTTTAATAGGCCAAAACTAACGAAGAATTTAAGTTCATTTACACTTAAAATGTTCTTTTTTTTTTAAAAAAAGAAGATTTTAGTTTTTGATTTTTGTCAACATTTTATTGCTTTTTGCGCGACATATTTTAATCTAGATGCATAGAAAAACTACGAAATCGATTTTCAAAAATTTTATTTCGTTCCTCCCGATTTTTCCTTTTTTTTTGTTCTTCTTTCTTATATCTTTGCATATTTTAAAACTTTTTTTAATTTTTAGTTGACGATTTTTAATTAAATTTGAATGATGTTTTTAATGTTTATTATAAATATTTAATAATAAATATTATTAATAATAAATATTTACTTATTTATTTTAATCCCTTTGCTCTTGAAAAGTAAGCCATTTTAAACTTATTACTGTTCTCATGTTAATTCATGTCAATTACAACTAAGTATATTTTGAAATTAAGATTTTGTTACAGTTATCATTGATTTTTTTTTCTTCCTGTATAAAAATTAAATAACTTTTTATTGCATGTGAATTGATTTAGTTTAATCACATTACTTTTAAATTAGTTATTTGAACTAAAAGTGCTGCACGCACTAAATTACTTTTGTAGAGATTTCAAGAAGATAAAATAATTTTTTTCTGTTAGAAATATATATGTTTCAATCTTATTACTTTACAATTACTTACAATAACTTAGACAAATTACAAATAAATATGTTCATAAAGCATGGGTTTCTTTAAAAATACTTTTAATTATGTAACATTTTGTACTTCTTTTTGAATCGAATCAATTCAAAGATAAAACTTTTCTCGTGTTTTGTAAAGAAGTGCAGTCTTTTGAAAGACTAACTACTTCCAAATAATATAATCTATTTTAAACAAGATTTTTACGATTCATTTTATGTTCTACAATGAAATTCTAACGATTTTGTGGACATTTCTTTTACCTAAACCATAATAGTACAACAATGCCTTTACGGTGAAATCATGTGATAACACGCTTTCATTGTTTTGCGACTTTTTGTAACTAACATTTGCTCTTGACCACAAAAGGACAGTTCTCTGACCTCCCAATGATCGCCTCATTCCACAAGAATTCGAAATTTATTTACTTTTTTTGTATTCTTTGCGTGGCAACTACGACGCGTGGAAAGTTCTTTTTAGTTTTCTACTTCAAAGAATTCGGAATAAAAAGATGGCAACATTTATTTTATGCTATTTTATTTCCGATCCTGAGCAGGCAAAACGATTCCCAGCTCTATTCATTTATTTCCTTCATTTTTCTTTCTTTACTTTTTTTTTCTCTAAATAATCATCATTTTATCGTTTTCTTATTCTTTTTTTGGTTGCATGTTTTCACGAATTCTCTTTAAACCGTTTCTGAAAAGCGCAGAACGGAAAAACCAACAGACAACGTTTTTATTATTATTTTTTCCATTGTCCTGCGAGTATGGAAACTTGAGAGAGTGGAAAATTAAATTAAATCTTTGACAATGTGTTAAATATGCTAAGGCGAGTGGACGGGTTAAAGAAATAGCTCAGGTTATGAAAGATAAACTTTCTCTTAAATAGTGTTATGTTATGATAGTTTCCAAATTACAGTTTTAGAAAAACAGTTAAGAAACTAAGAGCATTTCGGAGAATTTCGTTGTTCAAATGTTAAATAAATAAGAGTTAAACAGGTGTATGAAAATGGACGCTTAGAAACAAAACACACTTAAAGGATGTGTAAAAATAACTATATTAATAAAAGATTTAACAATGGACCCTCATTTTAGAAATATGTATTTTTATTCAAAATAATATTCGCTTTTTACGATTAAGATTTAAGTCTAATGTGAAAGATCCGGCTCTTCACGAACAGATGCTATCATTTTTGTCATTCTTCAATCTCACTTGAAATATTTTTTTTCATCAGCTTAACACTATTTAGGCTTATTGCAATAAGTCCATTACGTGCTCACATTGTTCATTCTTCAAACATTTGATATTTCTTCGTACAAAGCATAAGTATCATACAAGGCTCAGTGCAAAGTAAATTCAGGCTGAATGAGTTAATAATTGCATATTTTTAATTAGCTTAAATTTATATGTATTCGAAGTTATAAGCCTAAAAAATGTCGGACTGAATATAAAATTCTAGTAATTTTTGAAATTTGACGGTGACATTTGAAGAAATCTGAATTTTTCAATGAGCTTTCCTAATTATATATTTTTGACGAACCAATATGAATGTATGTAGTAACACAATTCTGCAGAGAAGTTAAAATGACTAAGGAAAATATTTTGAAAAATATTTGGAAAAAAATGCGCTTAAATATATATCATACATCTTGACGGAGAGAATATTTTTTTGTAACACGATAAAATTCATGAAGCTGCTCCTTCATTTTAAAGTTACACAAATCGTAGAACGATAAGAAAAATCGGCCTCTCTGCAAACCACCGACATCATTATACACCGAAGAACAATTACATTATGACCACCCTCCATCTATAACAATGGGCTATAACCCGGTGGCGGGGTAGTAATGGCAATGTTTTCATGGGACACATTAGGACCCATAATTCTCATAGAACAATCCCTGACATCTGTAAGCTACTTGAACATAGTTGCAGACCAGGTTCACCCATTCATGGCAACAGTTTTTCCTGCTGGGGATGGTGTTTACCAACAGGATAATGCACCGTGTCATAAGGGTCGAATCGTCATTTATTGGTTCGAGAAACATTCCAGTGACTTTCAAGTCACGTCTTGGTCCCCAAATTCACCTGAACTTAATCAAATAGAGCATTTGTGGTCCTACTTGGAAAACTAAATTCGTGCTGCCACGCTACCCCCTCGCAATGTGAAAGAATTGCAGGACCAGTTGGTGAGCGCTTGGTACCAGATACCTAAGACTACCTATCAGCACCTTGTGAAATCAATGCCACGACGGGTGCTAGCAGTTTTGAGGGCTAAAGGTGGTCCTACATGTTATTAGCAAGGTGGTCATAATGTAATGGCTCTTCGGTGTATAATGCGTCAACCTTATTTGATAAGTTTTAAATATCTTCTCAACAGCCTAACGCTTTTTAGGCTTCATGAAATAAGCCCCGATGCTTTTGGGCAAATGAAAAAATATTATTATTTGTTTAATCGGCCTGATTTATTTCAGGTCATTTGCAATGAGCCCAGATATTTTTTTTAACCTCATTAGAAAATATATCATTCATTGCTTAAATAGTTGGATTGACTATGTTACAGTGAATGATGGGTGGTTGTTGACTTCTACCGGTGAATGTTGACAATCACATAGTCGCTTTGGTAAATGTCCGAAATATAGTTAAGTGCCACTGCCCGGTTTGCCCTGCATAATTTTTTTTTTTTTAAGGTCAAGTGCCACTGCGCAGTATGCATTTAACCGGTACTCCGAACTCTGATGTTTCTCCTAATCTATCCTCAGCAGATATTAAAATATGGAATAAATATAATAATATAGAATAAACATAATAATATCAGAGAATAAATTAATAGAAAATCGGATATACCAACTATATCGGACATTCACCAAAGTGACTATGTGATTGTTAACATTCACCGGTGAAAGTCGACATTCTCTTAGTCATTCACGGTAACAACATTACACTTCTCCGTTCAAAGCAGCGCCTTACTACAACAAGCAAATTCAGGCTGCATGAGTTTATGATTGTATAATTTTTAATCATTTTAAATTCGCATAGATAAGTTATATAATAAGCCGGAGAAGGAAAAAAAGACTTGTTTTAATAACCAATACTATACGAACAAGTGAAAGACTAAATCCACTCTTACTTGAGCAATATGAAGTTATTTATACTTACATTTTGATTTGATTTTTGACTGTACGGTTTTAAAACTCGAAATACTTGAAATTCTACTTATTTAAAAAGGCGGATCAGCTGATCGCCGGAAGGGGCTTGTTAATGATAAAAATAAAAATTCTTTGTAGGAAAATGATTATAACCTTTTGCTACCGTTCAATAATTTTTAAACAGCGACTAAATATCTTCACCATAAGATAGTATATCACGTGATCGTGTCATTATAATAAAGGGTTCAGTTTTAAACCAATCATTTTTCGTGATATTCAAAATCAAATAATCAATAATAATAGAGAATAATATTAGGATGGGATGAGAAATAAATATTACTGGTATTAATTCGTAGGTGAATACCGTAATAATTTTATCAATTTCTTGCTCATGACAGCCAAAATTATCTAGATCTTTGTATACTAAAGCGTGAAATGTCAACAATTTTCATTAGTTCAGCAAAATATTTCTCGAATGATTTTTATGTATAGTTAAATGAATAGATTTGATTGTCTGGATAAGACACGAGGTTTAAAAGTAGGGTTTCTTTGAAATTGCTATTGAAACTTGAAAATTCGTTAGGCTGAAAGTCACACTTTTGGTCTTGGCAAATGTTTTCACAAAAGTTCGAGTTTCAGAAAAATGATTTTAACTCACTATTTTATCCTTTAGAAATAATTGGCATGCTTTTAGAATGTTTTATTATCTTCTTAATCTTCAGAAATGATTTAAAGAGATTCTGTTTAGAAAAGTATAAGATAAAATTGCATAAGTCAGAAAACTTCTAAAAATATTTTTTAAAAATTAAGATATTTAAAACATGGAAAAAAAAACTTTTTAACTTAATCTCAGCGTTGTAATTTTAACTGAAAGAGAAAAAAAAAAACCCATGGAAACAAATGAATATTTAATTAATGAAACTATAACTACAAATTTAATAGCATAAATTAAATTATGAAAGAATACACTCTCTTAAGAAACCATACATTTTATTTAACAGCGTAAAACAGATGTTTTTTTTTTTTTGCTAAAAAGCTATATGCTTGCCCACTAGCAAAAATTCTGTAATTATCGGAGAAACTCGCATTAAATATTAGCGAGTGGTTATTTTACTATAATCATGCAACAAAAGAAAAAAACCCATGGAAACAAATGAATATTTAATTAATGAAACTATAACTACAAATTTAATAGCATAAATTAAATTATGAAAGAATACACTATCCTTCCCTTAAGAATCCATACATTTTATTTAACAGCGTAAAACAGATGTTTTTTATTTGCTAAAAAGCTATATGCTTGCCCACTAGCAAAAATTCTGTAATTATCGGAGAAACTCGCATTAAATATTAGCGAGTGGTTATTTTACTATAATCATGCAACAAAAGAAAAAAACCCATGGAAACAAATGAATATTTAATTAATGAAACTATAACTACAAATTTAATAGCATAAATTAAATTATAAGAGAATACACTATCCTTCCCTTAAGAATCCATACATTTTATTTAACAGCGTAAAACAGATGTTTTTTATTTGCTAAAAAGCTATATGCTTGCCCACTAGCAAAAATTCTGTAATTATCGGAGAAACTCGCATTAAATATTAGCGAGTGGTTATTTTACTATAATCATGCAACAAAAGAAAAAAACCCATGGAAACAAATGAATATTTAATTAATGAAACTATAACTACAAATTTAATAGCATAAATTAAATTATGAAAGAATACACTATCCTTCCCTTAAGAATCCATACATTTTATTTAACAGCGTAAAACAGATGTTTTTTATTTGCTAAAAAGCTATATGCTTGCCCACTAGCAAAAATTCTGTAATTATCGGAGAAACTCGCATTAAATATTAGCGAGTGGTTATTTTACTATAATCATGCAACAAAAGAAAAAAACCCATGGAAACAAATGAATATTTAATTAATGAAACTATAACTACAAATTTAATAGCATAAATTAAATTATAAGAGAATACACTATCCTTCCCTTAAGAATCCATACATTTTATTTAACAGCGTAAAACAGATGTTTTTTATTTGCTAAAAAGCTATATGCTTGCCCACTAGCAAAAATTCTGTAATTATCGGAGAAACTCGCATTAAATATTAGCGAGTGGTTATTTTACTATAATCATGCAACAAAAGAAAAAAACCCATGGAAACAAATGAATATTTAATTAATGAAACTATAACTACAAATTTAATAGCATAAATTAAATTATGAAAGAATACACTATCCTTCCCTTAAGAATCCATACATTTTATTTAACAGCGTAAAACAGATGTTTTTTATTTGCTAAAAAGCTATATGCTTGCCCACTAGCAAAAATTCTGTAATTATCGGAGAAACTCGCATTAAATATTAGCGAGTGGTTATTTTACTATAATCATGCAACAAAAATAAATAAATAAATAAATAAATGAAAAAAAAATCTAGTAATACTGTCTATTATTTTATTTGAAAACTAATGCAACAAAGCTAACCAAGTGCAGAAGAAGAAAGAAAAAAATCTTGGCTACACAAACGGAATCTCGCTGAAATATTCAAACAAGAAGAATAGAATTCTCGAATAAATTTATTTCTTATTCATTTCATTTCATAAGTAAATGTGTAATAAATATACTTCTTCATATACTTCTTCAAACAAAACATTAATTTTTTTTTTCCTTCTTCATCTGTCTAACGTAGAGCAAACACCGTCTCATTAATTGGAGGGAAAATAATGTCAGCAATTTCATTTCCATAATTATTTATTCCATGGAGGGAAGTGTAGCTAAAGGTAGGAAAAATTCTTTTTAAACAATTGGTTAAAGTCTAATCTCGTGACCGAAAGCGAAAACAGGTGCAACTCTATCTTCCCTTCCAACACAATGTAACTGGTAGTTTAAATGACTATTTTCAAATTCCGATGTCAATCTTGAAGCGCCTATCCAGTCATTAACATCAGATTATGACCAGAGGAAAAGACATAAAAACTTTTCTTATGTCTGGAGTTAAAAGAAAAATGTTTTAAAAGATTTTATTTTTATGGTGCTGCCCTCTCTTGAAACGAGCAGAAACTATATAAATACCTGACTAAATCAGCTTAAACTTATATACTTTATTCGAACTAAGGACTGAACGTAAGTAAAGAATGAGCGAGGTATACTTTTACAATAATATCGTCTCATACATACGTGTTTTTATTGTTACATATATATAATTCTCTTAAATATACGTGAAATAATCCTTTTATATTTATAAATAAAAATAATTACTTCATCTTAATTTTTAATAAAATAATTTCTTTAAAAGAATTAATTTCGTGTTGGTATATCCAATTTTATATTAATTTATTCGTTGATATTATTATATTTATTCGATACTTTGATATCTGCTGAGGATAGATTGGGAGAAACATCAGTGTTCGGAGTACCGGTTAAACGCATTGTAGGCAGAGGCACTTGAGCTTAGAAAAAACAAAACATTAGTGTAGGGTATACCGGGCAATGACACTTCAGTAGATGTGGTATATATTTCAGACATTTACCAAAGCGACTATGTTCCGACATCAAATAAATAGTTAGTTTGAATAATTGTTTTAAATCGTCTACCAATATAATAACTGCAACTCTAGCTGGTTGCTAGGCACCCGAACAACTTTTTCTTGTTCTTAATGTTTTGTTTTATCGTTAGTCTGTGTATGTCTGTGAAAATAAAAGTATACAAAGGCTAACATGATGGTTCCGAAATACTCAACCTTTCTACAGATCAGGATTTGGAAGAAAAAAAATTTACGTTCCTTCGTTAAAGAGGTGAGAATATATTTACGCAACTTCATTTTATTTCCTTTACACTTAATCAGAAGGACTTCAACGCAAAATGATTTGGCTGGCAAAATGGCGCTATTGAAGCGCAATTCGAGCTAATATTACTCGCTTTATTAGCCAACTAAAGGACACTTTAAACTCTCAGTCGAATCCGGATATTGAATTCAGTTGTAGTCGTCTTGCCGAAATACTTAATGACATGGAAATAGTGGATAATGATATACACACATTACTTTCGGATGACGAATACGAAATTGATGTAGTGCAATGCCAAGAATATACGAATAACGCCAAGCGTGCAATTTTTGATGCCAATCGTGCTATGAGAGATAATCAAAACTAGAATGAGACTGTGGAGTCACCAAATGTTACTAACTTTCCGATTCAAAATGCGAATTCTATGTCACCACAACAAAATGTAAAACTACCACCGATAAAATTAGAACCATTTCGTGGTGACGTGGACCATTGGCAATGTTCTTGGGGACAATTTAAAACGTCTGTAGACGATAATCCAAATCTATCATCAATTAATAAACATGTTTTTCTCAGATGATATTTATGATGATGATGAAGATGAACCAAAACAAATTGGTTGATAGCATAAGTATTATTGCAGATACATATGAAACCACTAAGAAGCTACTTATGGACAAATATGGTGACAAAAATAGAATTATTCAATCTCATTTGGATTTTTTAGAGAATTTAACGCCAATCCGCAATCCATCGCCAACATCACTGAATGAAGTTTATATTGAATGCAACAGAAGGTTACAGGCTCTACGTGCTTTGGGTGAAGATATTGACGGTAGAGTTTTATCTCCTAAAATTTTACGTACATTCCCTGACGACATTTGTTGACGATTCATGCGAAACGCCATTCAGAAGGTGATATCACACAACTAATACATTTTCTCGCCGAAGAAGTAGAAGGGGCCCTTACAACAAGCAAGATTAAAGGTCTTATGTCTTCCTTTAAATCCACATTAGAAAACTTCAATGTAAATTCCAAGCGAATTACTAAAAGTAAGAAACCTTCACCCTTTTGTTCCTTTTGCGAAACTGTCGGACATTGGCCTCAACAGTGCAACTCTGTGACAGATATAGACACACGAATACAGAAATTAAAAGCTACGAATAGATGTTTTTTGTGCACTGGACGAGGACACACAAAACTGAGCTGTGCTCGTAAGGAAATGAAAGAAAAAGCACCATGTTTCTATTTGTAAGAACAGTGTTGATCACCCAGATCAGAGCTTAACCCTGTCCCGCCCCCGTCAGGGGCATCCGGAGAATACTGTAGACTCTAATTGCACGCACGTAACCTCTCAGTAAAAAAAAGAGGATTCAAAAAGGTAGGTTTGGTGGCGATTCATGGCAACACCAGAAGGCCACAAAGAATTTAGTGAAATCTTAAAATTAACAATGGTAGTTGCTCAGAAAATACGAGTTTGAGTGTTCAAACATAATAGACAAGGCATAAAAAAAAAAGAAAAAAAAAAAAGAAAAAAAAAAAAAAAAGAAAAAAAAAAAGGTAACAAAAATCTGTTGATCACCCAGATACTACGTCTACTCACAAGATTGATATTTCTACACCCAACACTGTACATTTGCAAACTGCAAGAGTTTTTATAACAGGCCCGACTGGTACTACAAGATTGACCCGTTGTCTTCTGGATGGAGGTAGCCAGTCCAGTTACATTCATAATGATCTTGTTGGTAGTTTGAAATTAAAAGTTATTTCTACAAAACCATTGGAAGTTCATGGATTTGAATCTACAGCGAATGTTTCCTATATGAGACGAAAAGTAAAGTTTAAACCATCGAGCATTTGGAATCAATCTTCAGTTAATATTGAAGCATTTGAAAGTTCCAATGAAAACGCGTCACATCCATCTGTTTCAACTGATGTTTCACGGCTCGCATTCCAGAAAAGAATGAAACTGGCTGACCCTTACGATAACTTACAAAATCTGCCTATACAAGTTTTGATTGGTGCTGATTTTTACTGGCAAGTATTGAACCCTGAAGCTCCGGTTATGCTCTCAGAATCCCTTACATTGGTTGCATCACATTTTGGGTGGATTCTGAGTAGACCAGTTTCCAGTTTAGCTACTGTAAATTTCCTCAACACATTAACTCAACAAGAACCTATCAATGAAAGTGTACGTTGCTTCTGGGACTTGGAAACAATTGGAATCACCACTTCCCAGGATAGAGAAATATCTAAGCATGATTCAACTGTTTTGAAGAACTTTCGTGACTCGTTTAAATTAGTTGATAATCGTAGGGTCGTGTCCTTACCTTGGAAAGCTATGGTTTCAACATTACCAACGAACAAAACTACTGCTGAGAACAGATTTCAATCCAGGGGTGATTGTGAGCCCAAGTCAAAATTCCGGAAAATTTCTTGAGTTAAAAAAAAAAACAGTTTAAATTGAAAAATTAGAAAAAAAATTAAAACAAGGATTTTTCCCCGTTTCTCAATATTTCTTAGTTTACTTAAAATATATTTAAAATTTTACACATACCTATGATGACCTGCAGAAGTAATTGAAATTTACAAATCATGTCTTTCTTTCTTGAGTTTATGATTATAATAACTATTACTGATAAAAAATGAATATTAATCATGAATATTAACTTATAAAATATTTTTCTGACTCTCCCTTACAAACAAATAAAATAAACTGTGTTTTTAAGTTCCTCCTTTGAAAGTTTGATTTCCGGAACATTGATTTTTTGAAACGTTTGGACCTTCGATCTCCGGAAACTTCCGGATCACTGTCAGTGAATAATCCGAAATTTTTCCGGAGCACAATCACCCCTAAATCACTAAAAAAAAGACTGACATCAAATGAATCTTTGAAGACACAGTACGAAAAATGCATGTTGAATTACATAGAACAAGGACATGTCGAAGTTTGCCCATCTGCAGATGAAACTGAAAACACCGTGTACTATCTGCCCCATCATGTAGTGAAAAAGAAGCAGCAAGATGATATAAAGCGGAGAATCGTCTTTGACGCCTCATCACATGCTCCAGGCATGCCATCATTAAACGACTCTTTAGAAGTTAGTCCCAATCTACTACCTGAAACTGTTGGGTTCCTTCTACGATTTCGACTGCATGAATTTGCCCTAACCTGTGATGGTAAAGAAGCTTTCCTACAATTAGTTTTGCATCCAAAGGACAGAGATGCAACGAGATTCTTCTGGTGCAAACAAAAGAAAGGTTCTTTAAAAACAACTGCACTTACAGATGAAGTAACTACATACAGATTCACTCGCTTACCATTCGAACTGTCTTGCAGTCCTTTTCTGTTGTGTGCTACTACACGAGAACTAGCCGCTAATCATATAAATGACTTCTCTACTTCTGCAGCACTTTTAGATGAACCTCTATATATGGATGATTTTGTGGTTAGTATAAAAACTGAATCACAAATAATGGTATTACAAAAGGAAATTAAAGATTTGATGTCACTCATAAAACTACCGATGGAAAAATGGGCTACTAACTCTTTAAAGCTTCAACACTTGCTAGAAACTAACAAAGAAAATTTCAAGACCGAAACTACAGTTTTAGGCATTGGATGGAACACGAAAACTGATACTTTGACCAACGCTTTCAAGACTTCACTCTGTGCTTCTCTAGATAAGCCACTTACTAGATGTGGCTGTGTTGCAAGTTTATACGATCCATTAGGACTGTTTACACCATTCACGATGATTGGAAAGATACTCTTTTAAGATACTTGGATTCTTGGAATCAATTAGGATGAAATCTTGCCGACAAACTTGGCTACTATGTGGCATACAGTTACAACCCAGCTCGATGGCATCTGCTCTAAAGAAATTCCTCGTTACATAGGAATTTCATCGCATGATTCTTTTAATATTCATGTGTTCTGTGATGCATCTGAGCGAGCTTATGATGCGGTTTTGTACATAGTAACTGCTCATAATAATCAATCAAATATCCATTTAGTGTGCAGCCGCAGTAGACTTGCACCTATAAAGAAAGTTAGTCTTCCTCGCTTAGAGCTTTTAGCAGCTGTGATTGGTACCAGACTGCTGAAATATTTTTGCAATGAAGCTGGACTGTCACCATCCACTTCCACATTATGGAGCGACTCTGAAGTCACCCTTGGTTGGATTCGGGGTAATCCTAAAAGATGGAAAACATTTGTGTGCAACAGGGTAACAGAAATCATTTCATACACTGACCCCTCGCAGTGGAGGAATTGCCCGGAACAAGACAATCCAGCGGACAAACTTTCAAGAGGCGTTCAACCCTCCACAATGAAAGATCTCAACATCTGGTGGAATGGATCCACTTGGCTGACTGAACCTACAGAAAGCTGGCCAGATTCTAAAAAAGATTACTCTCATAATTTGGAGGTAACGAAATATAAAGAAATTCAAACATTTCATGTTATTACTTTTCAACCCATCATCGACGCAAAGGACTACAGCTTCAGACTGCTACGTGTTACTGCATGGATTCTACGCTTTATCTCGAAATGTAGATCTCAAGGCAAAAAGGTCGGAGAACTTGACACTGCAGAAATATATGATGCTAGAAATTACTGGATACAAGTGGTGCAAAAAAAGTCATTTCCGTTAGAATACGAAGCTTTATCAACATCCAAGTCACTGCCAAAAAATTCAAAGATAACAAAATTCAACCCAATATTTGAAAATAAATTAATACGTATTGGTGGTAGATTACAGTTTTCGAGTTTATGAGAGTCCCAAAAACATCCAATTTTGCTGGAAGGATCTCATCATTTCACAAGTCTACTGATACGTCAAACCCATATCAAAATGCATCACCTAGGTATCAGAATAGTGCTTTCAGAACTACGTTCAAATTTTTTGGATTCTACAGAGCCGCCAGGCCATCAAACAAGTGATTTACAAATGCTTACCGTACAAGATGTCACTAGCAATTCGCTGCACTCAAATCGAAGCTCCTCTACCAGCTGATAGAATTAATCCAGTTACACCATTTTTAACCACAGGAATATATTTTGCCGGCCCTGTACATGTTCGCACTTTGAATCTTTCAGATACAGCTTACATTGTCCTGTTTACCTGTGCAACGACCAGAGCCATACATCTCGAACTTGTGTCAGATCTTTCGACAGACATGTCTCTGTTAGCATTGCTGCAATTTGTGGGTCGTAGAGGACTACCACATACCATCTATAGTGACAATGCTTCCACGCTGCAAATAAGGAGTTCTATGTAACACTTTTACATCTGCTAAAGTGGAACAGTTTTACGCTCATAATGGCATAATTTTGAAGTTTATCGTACCCAGAGCGACTTGGTGGGGAGGCTGGTGGGAGCGCCTAATCGGAATAGTGAAAAATTGTCTTCGTAAATCTCTTGGTCGGACACTAAGGGATAAAGAAAATTTATCAACTGTAAGGGATAGAAGCCGCCCTTAACAGCAGTCCCATTGTATATGAAGAGGGAGATGAAGTCAAGCCTTGACACCGGCACATTTCTTAACGGGTAGAAAATTAACATCTATACCCACAAATCTGAATAACAATCCAAGACTTACGAAACTCTACAAACAACAACAACAAGACGTGTTGGATATATTTTGGAAAAGATGGTCCAAAGAATATCTGCTGCAACTTCGCTCTTATCACCAAGTTCGCAATATTCATAACTCCTTCAACATCCGTGCAGGAGATCTTGTGCTACTACAAGAAGACGTCAGACCAAGACACATGTGGAAGAAGCACCAATCTAATTAAGGGACGTGATTGGGAAATTCGAACATGCGTGTTAAGAGTGGATGGAAAGACTATAACTCTACCTATACAACTGATCATCTCTCTTGAGGTTGACCAGGGTGGGGAGGATGTTCCGACATCAAATAAACAGTTAGTTTGAATAATTGTTTTAAATCGTCTGCCAATATAATAACTGCAACTCTAGCTGGTTGCTAGGCAACCAAACTACTTTTTCTTGTCCTTAATGTATTGTTTTATCGTTCGTCTGTGTATGTCTGTGAAAATAAAAGTATACAAAAGTTAACATATGTGATTGTCAACATTCACCGGTGGAAGTCAACAACCACCCATTTCGGTCATTTACAGTAACAATGATACTTCAGGTTTTTGAGGAAACATTTTTTAAAAAAATGAATGCAAAATTTTTCAAAGTGATGCTTTTAAAATTAGGTTCATGCTAATCATTTCTATCAATTTTATAAAAAAAAAAATATTGTTATCCAGTTTTTGAAAGAATTTTTAAGTATACACCAGAAGGTTAAAATAAATTAAAACGTTCAGTTCCCATGACTTAACCTACGTTTTACCGTTTTTCGTTAAATATTAAACCTACAACAAAACCAAAAGTTTTTTGTTTTGTCAACGTATATGGTTCATTTTTTACAACTTATATATCTAAATCCCCCCAAAAAATAATAAAATTTTATTAAAAAACAAAATAAAATTTTAGTACTTCATGAAAAAAGCAAATGCGCAAAAAAGGGCAAATTTTTAAAAAAAAATTTGGGTTTTGTTTATTATTTAGAACTTACTTGTATACAGTTTGAGTAAGAAACTCTGAAGTTTTTAAAAACCAATTTTCCTAGATGCAACTCTTGATCAAACTGATCAATACACGATTTGATCGATCGATTACTCAATTTCCACATTAAAAACAAACTCGAAATTTGAATATTTTTTTAAACATTAAAATAGATGCTTTTTCAATTGTTCATTTAAGAAAACAAAATGCCTCGTGTCAAATTATTAAAATATTTGCATAAACTTGACTATGGCTTAATACAAAGCACTTAATCTTTGAAATCTAATAACCACTTACTTAAGATCACCTGAAAGTTTGATAAATATGAGAAAATAATTGTATTTGCCCCTGGAAGCTCTTATGTATGTATACATTGAGGGTCTGATATTCATCATACAATGTCAACAAAATACAGAGCACAAAAAAAAGAAGAAAAACGCACTGAATAACCTTTTGATCTAATGATCGAATTTTCAGGACTCAATCTTAATGGCTCGAGAGGGTTTCCTCAAATATGCTAATTAATAAGTGCAGACAATATTTTAAGTTACGAAATCAGAACCAAAAACGAATAAATATACCCTTTTTTCGATAGATTTATGACTCCCAAATTATGAGGGGTAGCCGCAATCTGGGAAGTATGTTTTGTCAGGAAAGTTTAGACCCCTTAATGTTAATTTCTGCGTATTTCGCTCTATCTCGAAAACTTTTCAAGCGAATTCAAAATTTTCTGAACACAATTATAAAATTCGTTTATCCAAAGATAATTCCATGCAAAAAATAACTTTTACTAAATATTTATTATTCTTTATTACTTAATTTAAGAATGGTCGGACAAATTTGGAATTGCAAAGTATACAGTTTTTTGCATTATTTTAAACAATATAATTTTATGTAGCAAAATAGAAGTTTTGAGCAAAATCGGTTGAATAGTTCCTGAAAAATCGAATTTTAAGTGCCTGACTTTTTTGAAATTCAATTTCTCATGACCTTTTCAACCAATGTTGCTCAAATTTTTAATTCTACTGCATAAAACTACATTCTTTTAAATGATGTAAAAAATTGTGTGCCTTACAATTCAAAATTTTTTCGACCATTCTTAAATAAAATTTTAAAAATAATAATAAATATTTACTAAAAGTCATTTTTTGCGTGGAATTATATTTGGATGAACGAATTTTATAATTGTGTATAAAAAATTTTCAATTCGCTTAAAAAGTTCTGGAGATATAAGCGAAAAACGTGAAAAGTAAAATTAGCATTAAGGTGTCCAAACTTAGGAACGCTCTCCTGAACAAACTATGGGAACCGTATTTCCCAAACTGCTGCTACTCACTATATTTTTGGAGTCATAAATCCGAATCCGTCGGGAAAAAAAGTACGTTTATTTCAAGAAAGTACGTTTTTTTGTCTGATTTCGTAACTTAAAATATCGTCTGCACTTATTAATTTGCATATTTGAATTCACCCCCTTGAAAAATTAAGATTGATTCCTAGAACGTGAAGATCCGCTCATTAGATCAAAAGTTATTCAGTTTGGTTTTTTTTTGGCACACTGTACATCCTGTAATGCGAACAATTTAGCCCAATAATGAAAAAAAAAATCTTTCAATGCTTCCTGTCATGCTTCTGGTATTGTAAAGAAATAGATGAGGAATATACGATTCCCCTAGATCTTAAACCTACTATGCATTTGTAAAGATGGAGTTGATCTAAAAGAGCAACTATGGGTCAGTTAGGTCGTTTGTAAGGTGTTCAATATCTGAATTGATACCTAGAAGAATAACAGTCAAGCAAAACATCGAAACCTGACCATCATAAAGTGTTCGCTTAAAGAAATGATTAAATATTATTTGTTAAAAACAATGTTTAAAAATGAAATAATTTGGTTTTTGCTGAATTCATATAAATATCGAAAAACAAATGCATTAAGCTTACCGTTCTGGTACTGGGGGTGCAAAAAGAGCGGCAGAAATTTGTCCTTTTGATGGAAGAGCGGGCAAGTTTTCATCTACTTCATCATCTTCAAAAGGATTATTTTTTCGTACAAATGGATTTTTAGTTTCTTCAGTATTCCGAAAAGGATTGGTTTCATTTTGTTTTAAATTATTTGACGTAATAGTTACTTCCAAATCATTTTTCGCAATAGATTGACTGAAATCATTAGATGTACTTTCCAAAGGAGTATAACTTATCGAACATTCATCCAAAAGGTCACAACATTTTTGTTCTAGTTCTAAAATGGGTGAAGTAATCGATTCTTTAGCCCCGTCCACTTTATTGTCAGATGATGTTTCTATATTATCTGGAGAAGTGGTTTCTGATTCTATTGAAGTTTCTGATTCAACCGATGTTATCTCGGAGGCAGTTTTATGTCTTAATGGCTCGGTTTTAGTTGATTTTAGATTCTCCTGTGATACTTGTTTCTTCACAAAACCCAATTTTTGACATCTACTGTTTCTATTGTTTGTTTTTGGACTTGGAATGTTGGATGAAGACCGATTTGAGGATGATATAGGCCTGGGAATTCGAGAAGGCTGGTCAGTCGATCCAGGATCACTACGTGTTCTTCGCGCCGGCAGGTGCTTGCTCATTCTTGGTGGAACACTAGGGGTGGGATATGACTTTTTTGCCTTCAAGCTTGGCATTTTTTGTTTTTTTGCTATTTTTTCCGAATTTTTAACACCGTTGACCATTTTTTGTCGCATTGGAGTTGAAGGTTTTATTTCTTGTGGAATTGTTGCTTCTTCATATTGAGGTTCGTTCTGTTCATATTCTGTTGCTTCGACACACCTGTTGAGAGTGGAAGATTTGACACTTTCTGAAGAATTCTGAATCATGTCGTTAGCCAAAGGAGTGTCATCTTCGCCAGCGCTATGAACATCTTCACAACTGCTGCTATTTGTTATGACCACTATAGGACCTCTCTGAATATCCTTAGGCAATGAAGACTGGTCAAAATCTTTAGTATGATGAGCATCCAATTCTTTTTCCAATCTGCAATAAAAATAACAATTTGATAAATATAGTTATTTTTGCTAAATATCCTAATGTTGTAAACGTGTCTAAATCATTATTAAAAATGTTTTTAAGAGTCCTTCAAAATCGAGGTAATTATTAATTAGGTAAACGCTTTGAAAATAAGTCTGAAATGTTTAAAAATAATAATGAGCCTGTTTTAATCTCTTTTTAATTTATCGATGTAAATATGTTGATATGATGATAAGTAAATAAAAAATTATGTTTATGCTGTTTACATATTTTGATCATTATTTAAAGCAATCCATAAGACTAACAATGCAAAATTATAGGTGAGAAAGCTATGGGACTTTTTTCTTTTTAAATGTATGTTAGTTATGGGCGCGAACACCATGCTACATCTCTCTGCAATATTCAAGTTTATTCCATGCAATATTTAAAAAAATGATATTGCATCGTGCACTGCTTTTTAATACTTTTTTTTATAATTTATTTAATATAATTTTAAACTAAAAATAATTTTAACTAGTGTTGGCATTTAAAGCTATTACAATTTGTTTATACAGTTTATAATATTTGAAAATCTTGTCAATTATTGCTGCTAATAAACTTTATTTAATGTTGAACTGCTTAATATACATCCTTTTAAAATTTTTAAATCATAGTAAACTACTGATGCGAAACAAATATCCTATTCATTACAAAGGCTTTTGTCACATAAAAATTAAAACACAAAAAGGTTTTAAATTTTTAAACGCAAAATTATTTTTATTGAAGCAAATTTCCAATTCATATTAGATAAATTTTTATATTATTCAAATCTGAAAATTTTTATCAAATGATAAGGAGTGACGAAAGTATTGTTTTGTGAATAAACACAAAAATTGTATATTTTTCGAAAACTACGCATGGGAATAAAAATAAACTTTCTGTAAAATGTATTGAATTAAACTCTTTATTTGTTTATCTGAGAGAGGATAAATAATATTTAGAAAATATCATAACCCTTAAAATAAATTCGAAATAGAAGAAACTTTAATCTTAAATTTCAAATATATTGCCTGTTCTCTATCATAATTATATTAGGATGCAAGAACAATTTTTTCCCCTTGAAAACAAAGGTGGTACGTATTCTCAGAATGTGTGATTGTTAGAAACTTTATAGCTGATTAAACCACAATCACCTTAAGAGAATCGTTTTTTGGTTTAAGAGTCCATTCTTGTTTATTCTTATGTTAAATGACCCCTTCGACCAACTAGCGATTTCTGAGGACTACTGTTCAATAACCTTTCTCCCAACTAAATGTTCATAAATAAATCAGAAAGTGATAAGCATAGAAATCACGGGTCGATTCAGAAGGAGATTATTTTACATATGAATCAAGAGGAATGTTGTCCAGGGCAGAATTTAACACAGTGCTATGAACCATTAAAAAAAAAACGCATTTTAAGGCCGCGTTGTTTCTTTATTTTCCCTAACCTGTCAAAAGAAGACAGTATTGTTTCATTAACATTAGGTAAAAAGAAAATTTTCCTGAAACTGTATTGTTTCCTTAATACTCACTAAAGGAGACAGTAATGATATTTACCTTTCAAAAGGAGAGAGAACTTTCTCTAAATCAAATGTAACATCTCCAGACGATCCTTTACACCTTTCAGAAAAGCTGGAATTGGCTGTGCTCGTTCTAGAAAATCTGTCGATGACTGTGGACACAGAACTGCCAGTGTCGTCAGTGTCCGACTCGAGGAGAGCTTCAACGTCGTCGTCTTCTTCGGGGATGACGTCCATGTAGGAGAAGGCCGGATCGGGCACCAAGCACGCGGGTTCCCTGAAAAATGCCTGATTTCCGGCAAGAAAAGCATCCCATGCTGTAAATGTGGAAGGCGATGGGTGATCATCAACAGGATAAAACTCCAAGTCCTGATCCATCTCTGATTTATTTCTGTAAGATAGAATATTTAAAGAATAATTAATGTAATTATTATTTCAATAATTAATAATAAACTGTTAAATTATACTGTATGCAGAATTTATATAAAGAAGGAAATTAATATAAGGAAATTAAGAAATAAATTACTCTGATATAAAACTCTTATAAGACCTGTCTTAAGTTATGCTTCTGAGGCCTGGGCATAGACTTCGAAAGACGAGGAGGCGATAGCAATATTTGAAAGAAGGGCATCACGAAAGGAGGTAAACGGCTCATGAAGAAGAAGAACTAACTCAGAACTGTATAAAATCTTAATATAGCCGGATGTTGTCAAGTACATAAAAATACAAAGACTAAAATGGACTGGACATTTAATCAGAATGCAGAAAGACCGAAACTGCAAAAAAATATTTTTATCAAAGGCAATGGGAACATCACGAAGAGGAAGACCATGTCTCTTATAACTGTCGTTGAACAGCTGACCCAAATAATGGGTGTACGACTACTAATGTTCAACTCCGTTATTTTGAACCCAATCCAGAAGACAAGGCATTTACTGGATCAATTATTGATGAAATTTTCCTTCTTGGAGGGCTTTCTGATGGAACTAGTCTGCAATTTTGCTACATGGAGAGGAAAACAACGAAAACCTCCCACGGTTAGCCTGACGGGAAGGGGACTCTAACCCATAAACCATCTACCACTAAGGATATTTTACGTCAGCACTGTGGTCGGTGCGACCCGACATAGCTGGGATTCGAACTCGATTCATCTCATCGGAAGGCGAACGCTCTATCTGTTAGGCTTCTACACACAATTATTATCATCGGTACCAAAACTCAGAACCTGGGAGTATCTTTAGAACTGGTGATGCTGTTCGTTGGTAGCATCGAAACATTTGCCCATCAATTAGTGTTTTATAATAACTTAGAGACCAACTTAATGTAACACTCTAAACTGAATTGTAAATAATCCATTCACTGAAGCATCTTTAAGAACGGGTTCAAAATAAATGCACAACATTTATTTTATTTGGAAACAAAACTGATGAGTATTTTTATTGCCTTTATTCGCTCCCCTCAGAAAGCAATTGTTAGAAAATATAATTGTTACAAAAATATTTAATAAAAAGATCTCAAAAATTTTTATCGTACTAACCCAATTCCAAAAGTTTAATTTCGCTTTAGATAAAATTTAAACCTAATAACCATTGTAATTTCATCTATGCACTTATTTTTTTAAAAATTTAATTTTATGTTACTATAAAAACTGGTTCAATAATTTTCGCCCAGCAGAATATTTATCAAAAGTGTTATTTCTTGTGTTTATCACTTTTGTATAGTTGTTTTGAAGTAATAGTCATTTTCGCCAGTATAGTCACAGAGTATTTAGCAAAGTTGTGAGTGTTTATTCTTTCTATTGCTTTTCAATTTCAAATATTTATTTTGAATTCCTTATTTTGTTGCATATGTTGACTAGACACAGTTTTACATAAAATCTATTTCAAAAAAACTTATTTACTATTCAATAATGTAAAATGGTAACTCAATATACTCATCTTTAAAAGGAACGACGCCACTTTTTTTGATTTAAACCATCCTTTTGACTGATAATAAAAAAGGCAATAAAAACAGAATAATATTAATAATTATAGCATGTGATTTGGCTAAAAGACAATTATTATTTATGATATATAAAACATTTAAGAATTAAAAGTGTGTTCACTGAATAAGAAGTTAAAAATGAAGCCAAGAAAAATTGTGAAAATAGGCGAGGTTTATATGCTATAATAACTATTAAATGAGTCACATTCATCACATCAGAATCAACGCTTTAGTTTCCCCAGTTTTACATAAAAATAATTGTCGTCATTTGCGAAATGAACTCCAAAAATAATAGCATTTCAAAATTCTTTACTCCTTCTGTGCGGAAAAATATGTTCAGCTGATTTTTGATTAAACTGATTCCAATTTAAATAACTGGAAAATGAGTCCTATCCATCACACCAGAAAAGAACTATTAAATCCTAGATTTACTTTTCTTAAACTTGCATAAAAATAAATTTCTTAATTTACTTATCAGGTGATGAACTCAAAAAATAGCACCATTTCTAAATTAATTTTGAGGGGAAAACACTGATTTATGAAATGTAGGTTACAGTTATTTTCTGATTTCTTCAACACAGGATACCTTAAATAATGAAATCAAAGGCCTTCTTTGACACGAAAATAATAAAATATTTTCATTATTTAAAACAAATTGAGTTCATAAAAAGGTGAATTCAAAATGGGCCAAATTCCATCCACAGTTGCATACTTAAAGGTTATCTGCAGCGCAAAATAAAATATTTCAATTTCTGAAGAAAAGAAAATTTTGATACGGTTATCACGAGTTTCCACTGAGAGTTTCCATCATCCATCATTTTGTGTTCACGAACTTACTTCTTGGATGTCTTCTGAATATCGTCGGACGTCTTGAGAAGGGAGGAACGAGAGAAGATCTTTTTCTTAGGTTTGGATGGGGTCTCTTCTTCCCCGAAGGTCACTGTCTGTGTCTGCAGGTCATAGGTCCTGGATGTACCATTCTTATTGCAGAGGCACACGAGCTCGCCGTTCGATGGGATCTGTTTTTTAAATCTGATGGTATCGAAGGAGTTATTTTTTCGAAGAAGGTATCCTTTACGTTTTCTTTCCATACCTCTCATGAATGGATGATATCAAGGAGTTGTGGACACCCTTCTGACGGACGCATCTTGGAAACCCCATCTGAAGAAAAAAAAGATATTTAGCCCTTTGTCAAATGTACACTGAGACATAAAAAGATATCACAATTAACAGCTTTTTGGATTTTCATGCAATAAAAAAATCAATCAATCTCAATGGTTCACCTCAAATACGCTGATGAATGAGTTACGGAATTTAACAAAGAAGTACTTAGACTGAATAATTATATCTATTTTTTTTGCACTTCATCATCCTTCATCCAATCATAGTTCTACCTAAAAATGCAATTTATTTATTTTTTTAATTAATAATAAAGGTGGGACTGCAAGGAATACAAACATATTTCCCCCCCATCATCTAAACTTCCTTTATTTTAATTCAGTTTGTTCATTTTTGTCTAGTTTGTTAACACAGAAACCATTTTATCGATAGTGTTCAAAATTTTGTGATTTGAAATGACACTTTAGTTTAAAATAATATGCAAACTTGTATACCTAACAATAAAAGACATTTTTGACCGCATTTTAATTATCAAACAAAAGTTAGAAAAAAAAATGAACCTTTTATAGAATGTTGGATACTCACAAAATCTGACTCAAATAATGAAATATAGGTCATTTTTCTTGGAGTCGAGGGGTAACGAAACACATTCTTTAATGACGTACCAAAACAAAATGCAGAGAAAAGTTATTTTGTTACAAATTTGAATTGGATAACAAAATAACTATTTCTGCCTCTTTCATACTTCACAAGTAAAATCCATTGAATGCTTCACAAATTTCTTTTAATACTTCGTTTTGGAGTTTTTAAAGTTTGCACCATCAAATTATTTTTTTTCTTATTGACTCTATTTTAAATGCCTTATGACAAAAAAAAGTATATTCCCAAGAGATATTTTCCTGAAGTAGGAAATTTTTTTTACAAAAAAATTCGTTTTCTAGGTGCAAATAATTTTAAAAGTTTTTTTTCCAACTTGTATTGACATATTTTTTTAAAAGAAGCGATAGATCTGTCGCATTTATGTATGACTCGAGTGTTGACGATTTGGATAGAGAAAATTCCATGGGAAGTGAAGAGTGTTATACTTTGAGTCAGTGTCAATAGTTGCGATCCCTCTAGGAGAAATTCTGCATTCATTTAAGTCGGGGAATTTTTAAATATGGAAACAGCTCAAAATGCACATTTACAAAAATGATCTCAAAATAGGCCTTTTCAATTTTAAACCCAAATTTTATAACTAAACGAAGAATTACGTGCTTACTCTTCCTTACTTATTGAAGCACTTAAACACATAAACATAATGGTTCCCGTACTTAGTATTGGGGTGACTAGTTATATTACAGATGTAACTTTTCAGGCGATGTCTTCGTATTCAGAACTCTAAACGATAAAATAAATTTTAAAACTCTAAATTCATACAAAGTAAATTTGCTAAATTTGCACTATTATAAATTTATAGCACCCGTGTCAAAAAACAAATATTGACTTTTAAAGTCTTTTTTCAAAAAAAAGAAAAGCGAATATAATGAAATGTACCAAATGATTTATGCAAATGAACGATGTCACATCATGAATTTTTTTTTCTGTATTCATTAGTTTTTTCTTTAAAAAAAGAGGAAACAATACTCATAAAAGAAATCTGAAAAACGGAATCAAATGCTAAGATCATTTTCTCAAATAGATAGGGTCATTTTCTTAAACACAATTTGATCTGTATCCACTTTTGTAAACACGCATTTCTAGTTGAGTCCAAATTTAAAAACTCATCGATTATTTGCAGATCTACCTGTTGCAATTACCTGTAACAAATTATTACAGGTTGTTGATATCGTAACAAATTGATTTGTTGTACTTGTGCTGTGTAGTTCTGCAACCATTTTTGATTTTCCTGTCCCGTGCTAACTTTTTTTTCAATTTTACAGTTTTTGAGTAATTTTTTCTGATCAGTTTGAATGGAAAACAAAATCAAGGGTATAGTATCATTCGGGAGAAAAAGAAAACATTTTCCATACGAAAAAAGACTATTTAAAAAAAATTATTTTTGTTAGTTTCTAATAAAAGCATGAAAATAAATCTACCCCTGTACCAGTCCGAGATCAGTGCAACTTCTACTTCTGAATACCAGTAAACACAAACTTGTGTGCTTAGCAGCATACAAGATGTATACTTAGCCACATTTAAGATATGAATTTAGCAACCTACAATTTCTTAAAAGAATCTATAAATTTTCGGAGTAATAAAAAAATATTGATTGGTATTGGTCTAAATAGTGTTCCGTATGGGTCATACCTTGGCCAAAGGATACTGTGTGCTCTTTGTTCGCCAAGGGTCATACAATGGTCCGAGGTATAACACCATGTTGTACCTTTATCCAATTTTTAACACTTTAAATTAATTTCTTGCTGTATGCTACTATTTGTTCAAAAAAATAATTATATTAATACACTATATTACGCATTTCTCCCAAACTGTCAGTTATTTGAATAAGTCCAAACAACATAAAAAGATAAAAAATTAAAATGGGTCCCAAGTACAAAACTCTCTCCTATATATATTGAGAGAGTGAAATGATAAAAGACAAGAAAGTATAATTTATAGATATAAAGATGATAAAATATTCTGAAAAGGAAAAAAATCATGTCCATCAACTGCGCCAGGAAATGAATTTCTTAATTACAATCAATTTTACAATCTTAAGCACCATTTCCACGATCAAGAAAATATGACAAACTTAATGTAAAGCCAGTTCTTAAATGAATTTATATGACATTCATTCACTTCATTTCCAAAAATGAAGGTACATTTCTTTACAAGTCACATAGTATTTCATTTAAGCTTTCCTTCATTTCTTCTACCTACCCATCCGATTTTCTATTCCTGTCTCAGTGTTATATCATACATCAAGACTTTTTTTAAAGAAACTGTTTTGAAACTAAATATATTCAATGAAATTCTCATCACGGACAAAGTAACTTGGTTCATTTCATTTAGTTTCTTTTGTTTGGTCCAAGATCATCGAACTTGGTGTTATACGAACGGGTGGGTATCATTTTTCGGGCGTTACTGTTCGAGAAGTAGAAAAATAAAAATGCTCTTTGATTATCTAATTCCGGGTCTTTATGGTCACTTCATTTATTTTCAAGTAGAGCACATTGTAGTAGAGGGTTACTCCCAACTTTAAAATATTGTAGCAGTTTAGAAAACAAATTATTTGTATCTTCCTATTCGATTCTACGCACGAATTTTCAATTATTGGGAATTAAATTGATTTTTTTTTTTACCTCCGCATTTCCGAATATTTCGCATCCATTTAGTGTCATTTAATAAATGATATTTAGAATTGACTGCTTCTAAAATACTTAGATCATTTTTTTCCCAAACGATTGATAACAGAAACATCAAGCGGAGAGATTAAACTCAATTTTTTATCAAATCATATGGTATTGTTAAAAAGTCAATGGACATTGCGCTATTATTTAAGAACTCTTAAAAAATATTAATTATTAGTAAGATTTGGTTTGAAAACACGATTTTTCTCGGTGCTATTAAAATATTCTAAAATGAATGGTACTTTAATTAAAAATACCGAGAATTAAATTCATTTCTGAACATTCAACGAGTTTATCGCAGAAGAAATTTATTTAGTTTATATTCAGAATCATTTAATGACTGATGTTTAGAACTACTTGACTTCCAAAATGCGAAAATCTTTTTCTTTTTCCTGACTTCTGTTGGATAGAAACATTAAGAGGGAAGATCAAAATATATTACATTTGACTATAAATATACTATTTCGTATACTATTATTTTGAAATGAATTCTTTACTTTTCTTTTAATTAAAATATATTCTGAGACTAAAATTGATTTCTTGACTTTCTGCCTCTTCATTTAATAAGTTTATCCAGTATAAATTCAGAAACATAGACAGACTTCCAGATGAAACAATTCTTAAATTATTTCAAAAATCATCCATTGTATGTATAATTTTTGTTACACAAACAATTACTTTTAGCGCTATTACAGCGTTTATATATTTTAGTATTTTTATCAAAACGTTGTAACAAGAGTAATTATTATTTTAAATTCATATTCAAAACGTTGCTACACTATCATTTGTTTTTAGTGTAATCCCATACTTATACTATTTTAAAGATATATATAAAAAAGCTGAAGCTTTACAAAAATCTAACACGTTTATTTATGAAGTACATATTTCTGTAATTACAAAAAATATGCCGATTACTGAAAACTGCGTTTAAAAAATACAAAATTTCATAAATATTTCCCCCTAACTTTTCAACGAATTCTACGATCGAAAGAAATTATTCTACAGTTAAATATCGTGATACAAATTAAATATTTCATTTGTTTGTTTTCATTCATACAAATTCTGTATTACAACTTTTCTGAAAGCGTCTAAGAATTACCTTAGGTCATATCTTTTTAACAATTTATTCAGTTTTAGTCATATTTTGCCATCATTTCATTCCATAAATCTGGTGATTTCTTAACTCAAATATTTTATTAAACTTCCTCCTTACTATAGTTCTGCAAGACTTGCATACATGATATGAGAAGATGAGCCATTCGGTTCCCTGGGGAATCGAACAATTCATACATCTCTTATTTATGTTGCATTTCTTAGACAAGTGAGTTCTTCGATATACAGCTCTACGTCAAAGTGTTTTGGCGAAATTCGTATCCCCAAAAATGTAAAGAATTCGTTCTTTTTTCTTCAATTTGACGAAATGTTTACTGGGAGCAATACCGAGGAAACGATTTTGTCATGAAGGAAAGAAAGTCGCTAGTTTTGAGTAACCACTTATTACAATTGGACACATTTGTAAAACATTTCTTATAAAATTCCTACTTAATTTTTACTTCATGTTGTATATTCTAATCCATTGTGCTATTCAATATGTAACTAAAGTTTTAAACGAAATTCTTATCCTCGAACAAGTAAAAAAACGTTATTTCCTCAATTTGACGAAATGTTTACTGGGAGCAATGCCGAGGAAACGATTTTGTCATGAAGGAAAGAAAGTCGCTAGTTTTGAGTAACCACTTATTACAATGGGACACATTTGTAAAACATTTCTTATAAAATTCCTACTTAATTTTTACTTCATGTTGTATATTCTAATCCATTGTGCTATTCAATATGTAACTAAAGTTTTAAACGAAATTCTTATCCTCGAACAAGTAAAAAAACGTTATTTCCTCAATTTTACGAAATGTTGACTGGGAGCATTCCCGAGGTGTCGTCATAAACGAATTATTTTCGAGTCACAATTTTTATCAAGACATACTTTGCAAAAAATATCCCTATTTGAATCGTACTTTATGATATATTTCTAATTCAACTGCATTATTCGTTATGTAGCTTTAAATCTAAATTTTTTACAGAATTCGTAACCTCCAATAAGAAAAAACAGTAATTTCCCTGATTTGACAAAATGTTCACTCTAAAAGTTTCCCAAAAAACTGTTCTGTCAAAACGAAGAAAATTTCTTAAATTTTGAATAAACATTTTTTACAATAGGACATCATTCGAAAAAATATCTCAATACATTTTTATCTTCGGTTCTAGTTCGTTTAAATCTGAAGAAAAGTTTTTGTTGAAAAAAAGAGGTTTTGTCCATTAGACAAACAAGTGATGGATGTCAAAGAGAAAAACGAATTTTGTAACCACTTTAAATACATGGATTTCTATACTGCAAATCCCACATCTTAGTAATTCGTTTTGGTGTTTTGAGAATTCGTTTGGTCGTTTGAGAAATTTTGATCACTTAATGACGAAATGAAGAGGTCAAAACTCAATGATGGTGGATCAGGAATGAAAAGACAGATGTATTTCCATTAAAATGCTCTGCTGTATGCTTTCGTAATGTGTGGTTATTTAATGGTATGTAACTAACGCGCTTTTGGAGCGTGTAGTGAATTTGGATGCAGAAATACTGAAATCTTGGAATTTTTGGAAAAGTTCTTTTAGTTAGAATTTTAACGAAAGCATTGACGGATGATAACTGTGATGCCACAATAGGCATTACAAACACACACTCACTCACACACACACACACACACACACACACACATATATATATATATATATATATATATATATATATATTCATTTTTATTTTTTAAATTTATTAATTTTAAATTAATTTTTTTAATTCATTCTTAATCGAATAATTAATACATTTAATTTTATTATTCTTTATAAAATTAGTATTTTATTATTTTCTTTACAATCAATGTAATGGCTATATTTTTATGTGAATACAAATGTAAAACTCATTCATTCACTAACGCGACTCAATCGAAAACAAAATCTATTGATAAATCTTCATTTCTTACCACAAAACAGTTTCAGTTATACTAATTCTCAAAGTCTTTTTGTCGATGAGCTTTCGCCAATTTATTTTCAAATTTAATATTGATTGAGGAGATTGGCTTTATTTTTGTCTATTTAATATTTCGATAAGTCGCCAACCCTGGATCTCTTACCATGCTTCTTGTTCGATTAAAATTAAATTTGACAAATTAAAGAAATTTTAAAAGCTAGGAAATATATGTACTGCCTATTGTGGTATCAAAATGACACTTTCTGTTGCTCTACAGTGAAGTGTATATAAAGGAAAAACTCTTTTTTGAAATATAGTATTTTAAGTCAATACAAGTTAACGCTATACACACATATTTACCAAATAATGCCTAGACATTACATATAATGCCGGATTTCATACTTTGCCGTTAACATATATATGAAGAAAAAGTTAAATGCTATCTTATTTATTTTTTTATTGTTACCCTATTTTGAACTTCACATTTTTCAACTAGCGCTCAAAGATGTTTTACATTTATGCGAGTAATATAGCTTACATTTACTCTGTTGACCTCCAAATAATAAATAGATAAAAGTAAAAGCTTATCACCAAAATATTTTCCAATTGCTCGAAACATTTGTATTCAGATTTTGATTTCATATTTTTTCAATCAATCTTTAAAGATTAATATATAGATCGTGGTTTATATTAAGATTTTCATTTAAATTCCGATCAGCCTAAATGTTGAATATCATTTATAATTTTCGTGTAGTTACTTTACATTTGTTATTTTGCGTGATTAAGCGTGCAAAATAAAATGTGTACATTTCATAAATTTTAAATTTACGTTTTTATCACTGAAAAATGAATCAAATACGTGAGATGTAAACATTTTTCGATTTGATTAAAAAAAAAAAAAAAAAAAAAAAAAAGGGTGACGGAAGTCAAAACTTTTTACCTATTTGATGTTTTGAATTTTCAAGAATTAGTGGCATTGACCTAACCGTGGACGGAGATCTCGGCGGCCATGCATTAAGGGTAAATAACACGACACCCTTTCTATCTCCACAGTGCCAATAACGCAAAAAAGTTTTTTTTAAATTCATATATTTGTGTAACATTTAATATTGATGACGTGAAATTATACATTATGGAGAATAAACTTAATGACAGGATTAAATGCATGACGCGCAACAAAAGAATAACACATCGAATATTTACAACTGAAGAAAAAATTTATATATTTTTCTTTAATTTCATGCATTATTTATTGTAGTATAGGAAATAGTTTCGAGAATATAAATATTTCAAATCTGGTGATTCATTTATATAAATTATGAAAAATTCCACTTGAGCTGTTACGTAAATTAAATTTTATTTTATGAATAGATCGGAAAAGAAAATTCTGAATTCTATCGATACAATGAAACCTCTTGGGAGCGACCGTTTCACAGTAAAATGGTCGTTGAATGGTCGTTCTACCTCCATTCACTTTTGTTACCCAAAATTGTTATCGAAAGTACATAATTTTTTGCAAATAATTTCAATTTTAGCCAGTGTCATTTTCTTGCTGCGGAAATACCACTTCTGTTGGAGTCATGAAAAGAAGTAACGATGAGTAAAATTTAGCCTCTATAAAATGATCCCAACTTATATAATTATGTGTAAAATCAAATATACCAATTATGAATGATAAAGCTATTTTAAATAAATAAAAAATTATGTTTTTTGTTTAAGTTTGCCTTTAATTTTATATCCTAAAAATGAGTCAGCTTTTAAAGATGAGAAGAGATTTGTTTGTTTTTTATAAAATAATTTTTTTTTTCAACTCTATTCTTACTGCAACATGAGAATGTCTAAAAGAGATCTCCTTAAATAACACACATATTTTGAATGCATTTTAAACTATTTATTTAAGTTTATAGTTTAATTTTTTGTTTTCAATTTTTTGTGTTTCTTTATTTCACCTTTGTTTGCTCGGTCGCTGGGAGAGGTTTTAATGTTCTTTCCTAAAGGTTTTCTTTTACACAAAGTCTATAGAAAAAAATTGTGTGCATCCCAAAAGTGGTGGTCGTATAGAGGTGGTCCTTCTTGCACAGTATTCACTACTTACGCAATATACTTTTCAACTTAAATAAAATTTTTGCACTATAATTACTTTCTTCATGAAATTTTAGGACACCAGGCTATCTTAAACAATACATTTATGAGAAAAACTATTGGCGTGCCTACGTCGTATTTTTTGGACAATCTATATTTCACTTGAAAATGAAAACTGCACTTTCCCCCCCCCCAAAATCAAAAAGTTATTTCAAGGATGAATAAATAAGTTTAAAGTACTTTCTTTAATATAATTTTTGTTAAAATAATAATGGTTTCACATATGCATTGAGACAATTGCTTTTTCTAAAAATCTTTCCTATATTAAAATATAACTAATCCATCGTTGCCATTTTTGAAGAAAATTATTAAGTTACGGTCTAATTCAAACTTTATACTCTTATTTTTATTTGCAAGCATCTTAACATAATTATCATTTTTTGGTTAAATTGCCTCAGTTAACATCATAAATGTCCACAATAGACCCTTTTTATTGCAAAATATATTTTTTTAAGTATTCATAAAAGAGTTTTGCATTCATTTATGATGATTTGAGTCCCCAGACAGAATTATACATTTTTTTCTAAAATGTTTTAAGTTTAATGTGTTCCCCTTATGAAAAGAAATGTCCCACCGGTTGGCTTCACTGCATAAGCCTTGTTGGAAAGAGATGCAAGGAGGAGATTGATTGAAAGCACAAGATGACCTGCATTCGACCTCTAAAAGGTCATTAAAGATGAATGGCGACTGACCGGACCACATTCATCGACTTAGATAACCCCTTCAGGGGTCTTCATTATTGTATAGGCCGCTTTTAATAATTGTCTCATTTTGACTAAATTGTATCCATACTCTTTTAATTATGGACCTCGTCTCAGAAACACTCGTAAAATAATAATAAAATAAAAAAATTCATTTAAACTTTGAATCGAGCTCATGATAAGAAAGTTTCTTTCCGTTTCTCAGAGAGTGGATAAAGGGACTAGTTAATGTAATTTTTGCAAATTTTTAATGATTTTTAAAAAATAAATAAATAAAGCGTGAAAACTCCTCAAAATTTTAAAAAATGTGTTATTTTAAAAAAAAATGAGGTGAAAAAATTTTTTTGATGCAAAAAGTACGAAATAGTATTCTCAATAAAAATATGCAGTTTTTAACTTCTAAATTAAAAAATAATCTTTTTAATAAAGTTTATTAAAAATGCACTTGTTTTTTATTTTTTCCCCCGAAATTTTAAAAGAATAAGTATACGTTTAAAATTACCTCCTTTTGCAATGACTCGTTTCTTAATTATGAATAAAGTAGAAAATGATAATGGTATTTACTGAAAATAAATAAGAACTTTGAATTCCAATTCAATTATTCGTACAAATATAGCATAATAATATATCATAATAATCATAGAACTGAAAATTTTAAGTTCATTAGTGCAATTAGTAATAAATCTATAATATTTCATAAATTGTAGTCTTTTGCATTTGAAATATTGATTCATTACAAGAGTAAGAATTTAAAAAAATCCTAGTTAAAGATAAATAATTACAAAAGAAATTTATTGTTCCTCCAGACATGGGGACAAGTAATAGGTTCGTTCGATAATAAGGCCCCTGATCGAGTGATTCGATTATTAGGTTAACCAAACGATGAGATCTTGACTCTTCAGAAAATATTGAATCGTAAAAACGAATCATTCCAAAGCTTTTTTGCCAATCATTACAAAAAGAGTCAGTGACGGCTTTCATTCATAATTTTAAAACTCCTTGAATCTCCTTGAACGGGATCTTTTATTGAGAAGTGCTGTGAATTCTAGTGAGTTAAAGAAATTCCATTCGATAGACAAAATGATAAATAACTATTGTGTGAAGTAATCGCTTTTTGACAACCCTAATGCCTGTGTTATGAAATGTTTCCAACAAAAAAATCATAATGGCAGCTGATAGTTTTAAAATTATTGAAAAGGGAGCTTTTAATTTTTGATTAATATTTGGTGTGTTTCATTTCCTTCTCGTGCCGCCATTTATCGCTGTTTTCTATCATATTTTTTCTTTATTATTTTTTTTTTCTTTATTATTATTTTTTCTTTATTATTTTTTTTTCTTTATTATTTTTTTTAATAATCTAAGGCAGTGGTTGGAATCAGCTCGCTACAAGTCGCAAAACTACTCTAGTCGCTACTTTTTTTCATAGTGTACTGTGCTACTTTTTAAGAAAAGTAGAGTAGTGTGATTTTAAAAAAAAACAATAGCTTGTAGGGATTTCTTATTAGGCTTGTTTAATAAAGATCACTTCATTAACGGATGTTCATTCAATAGAAGAAAACTTTTTGAGAAAATAAAACACTTAACAAAATTTATAAATATTTGATAATTTCCTAGCATTTCGTAAATTGAATATTTACTGTCGAGAGAGATATAAAAAGTAGAAGATTACAAGAACAAATTCGTAAAAAAAGGTTTTAACAAACATGTAATAAATATTTCTTGATGATTCATCACTTTTGAATAAGCCAATTTTTAATACCGAACTATTTTGAACATGGGTGTAAATTAAGTTCGCTAGCCAAGTTCCTCTTCTAAAAGTAGTGACTACATCTCCAAAGTAGTTTATAGTCGCTACATTTAAAAAAAGTAACTGTAGTTAACTACTACATTTGTAATAAAGTAGTTGTAGTTGCAGTGAACTACAAAAATGATGTAGTTTTTCCAACCACTGGTCTAAGACTTATAGCTACATCACCAACGCTTTAAAGGTTTAATGAACAATAATCAGCCACATTTATTCAAAGTGGTGTAAAATCTATACATTTTCGACAAAATTGTGTGTACGTGATAGATAGATATTATTACCTGATATGCCATTCCATATATAACTCTTTAGTGTGTGCTTAAACAGTCAATAAAAATTTCAGAATTTTTCTTTAAAAGCAATTGTTTATCTGTTAAAAAGTACTTCTTTCGTGAACTTTGGGATAGATTTATTAAAAGTAAAATTTTTTCTGTCAGCTATAAACACATTTACATATTTTGAACTCCTCTATGTACACGTAATTTTGTGCTTTAATCAATTACTATGATAGACATGAATCTTCCATATTCTTTATTTGTTTTAATAAAAACTAACTCTGAACATATAGTTAGCTTACTAGTTAAATTTTTTTTATTTTGCTTTGTTAGCTAACAGTGACAGTTCATTAAAGAAGTTTTAAATAAATCATTTATGTTTGATTGCAAATAATAAATGACATTTCCGCAAAAATGTCTTACAATCTCGTTTCTTTTCTCAGAGACGTGATGAATGATGCTCCACTTACCTTGAAGCAACCTTAAATAATTACCTTAAGATATTTTAAAATACTTTTTTTAAATATAAAAACATGCCTTTAACAAAACGTTGAAAAATTAATTTGAATATTTTTATAAGTCTTCCATAATTTACTCAAGATTTATTTAATATATCTAATGACTCGTTAACTACTCAGAAAACACGAAGTTAAATCATTCATCAAAATGCAAGCACTGTTTCTAGTTTGGAAAAGTATTTTTATGACTCATGAATTTTATGACAACCCTAGGAGCTGCTATCGCAGTGCCTTACATCACTCGCTCATTGGATATTTATGCAAATTAACTTTTTGACCCTCTTTTAAAATGAAATTCGAAAAATAAACCTTTGATTTGTAAACATTTCATTCAATTTATGCTCATTATGATTTGATTTATCTAACTGTGAGAGCTACTTCGATATTACATTCGGAACAAATGTTTCATAGAATTTCCCTCATTGCACAATTAAAATTTTCAGTATTTGAAAATAGTTTTAAATTGTCTTTTTTAACTTTAATTTCTTAAAATCTATAAAAAACAAAGAAAAGGGCTTGAAAATGAAAAAATGCCGAGTAAAAATTTTGATTTCGTCAGTGAGCTATGCACCGATCCCCGTTGATAAAGCTTTAAATAATTAATACAACAAAAATGCAGTCATAAATTATGTTACCAACTTAAATTAATAAGCCATGGTTAAAATAAAAAATAGAGAAGAATTTGTTATTTATCATGATTTGCACTCTTATAACTTTTCTATTTATCCAACTTTTATCTCAGTTTTTTTCAGTTTTTCGTCACCATCGCGAGAAATATCTAAATGAAAATATTTAACGATAAAATATTTAAGTTATTTTAGATAGTGTCTTGTTTTTATGACGGCACATTCACTTGAAAAATATTTCATCAGTTTGGTTTCAATGCTCGTATTAGTGCTTCATGAAATAATACGACAGAGGTTTTCTTTTGAATGCTTACGCGCTTGATATTTCAGCTCAAATTCTTATTTCTTTTGGTTGCCAACTTGAAATAAAAATTTCATCAGTAGTGTTTCAAGTAATACGCACAGTGGGGGGGGGGGGGGAGAGAGCTCCATCCCTTACTTATCAACCGATGAAACTTCTTTCAGAGCTCCTTTCGCTTTGCTTTGGTTATCGGTGCTTTTTTTTTTTTTTTTTTTTAATAAAGTTCAAAAAACATGAAAAATATGCATCCTACGAAAATCTTTGATTTCCATACCATTCTGTATCAGATGTAAGGATGTAAAAGATGGCGGTGGTTAAATCAATTTAGTATTAAGAATGTTTTGGTCGTATGAGATACATTCTAATTTTGTTATGAAGGAAGGCTATTTATCTCAGAATTCATTTGAGAAAAATTTATTTATTATTTAGAGAATATGTCCTTACTTAGAAATAATGAAAAAAAGTCCCTCAAAGGGATCAAGAGAATCATTCTCTAAACATCAAGAATTTCTGTAAAGATAAAAATTCAACGGTTGGGGTTGAGAGGCCGATGCCTCCCAATGAAGATGCCTCCCAAGAATTCCAAAAAAAAGTTAAGTGAATTGTTCCCAACGGGCTGATCCATGGTTAGCGACTTTTTTGAAAGATAACATAGCCAAAAATATAGGCAACCCCTCTTAACCAGTATTAAATTTGAAAATAATTTGGCGAAACAAAGCCAACCGCCGAAAAGAGTGAGAGAATTAGTATAACCACGTAACTGAAACATTTTTGTGGTAAGAAATGAAGAGTTAAAAATAGATTTTGATGTTCGATTGAGTCGCGACAGTGAATGAATGAGTTTTACATTTGTATTGATATAAAAAGTTAGCCGATTGTAAAGAAAAGAATAATTTATTTATCATAGCTTTATATGAAATAAAATAAAAATTAAATCATTAGTTTAATTTAATTAGAAATCGATTAAAAAGTACATTTAAGAAATTTTCAAAGCTATGAAATATACAATGGCATTACAAACCTTTGAACGCAATTAGATAACCAACATCGATAATAATTCGGCGATATTTTTACGTCAACCGTTTCCTATATTTCTCTCGCAAGATGTCTAAAGAAAATGCAAGAAGAAAAAAAGAATACAATGAAACAAAATTTTGATTTAAATTATTATAAATGAGCTACGTCAGGGGTTTCCAACTGGCGGCCCTCAAAGCCTTTTTTTTTTTTTTTTTTTTTTTTGTGGCCTGCGAACTAAAATATATTAGTTTTCATTTTTTGCGGACAATTTTCGTAAAAAATCTATAAGGGTTTAAAATACTTTTCTCGTTAAAAAAAAAAAAAAAAAAATCGTATTTGTGAAATTTAACATACCAACGGTGCAAAAAAATTTATGTCTCTGGTTTTGCATCCAAGAAAATATTTATTCAAATACAAAAAAAATCGTGTATGTTTTTTGTTTTTTTTAAATCTAGATTCCTTGAATTGAATATCGCATAAGCGGAAAAGAAAAAAAAATTAATTTCAGATGCTCAAGAATTTTTTGTTGTTGCTATAATTCCTAAAAGGTCAAAAAAATTTTAATTTATCACAGAATTAAATTTAAAAGAAACAAAATCTTGTCACTAAGTTTCTGATTACGAGAAGATTCAAAATGATACGCATTATTTGTAATGCTAGTTATTTTGCTTTTTAATATTAAAAATAACTTTGATAAAAATTTGACAGTAATATTTTATGTTCCTCCAAAAATAATAGAGTCCTATATAAAAAAAATTTTGATTAAGTTGCGGCCCGCCATTTAACTGGCGTTTGTAATAGCAGCCCCCGGCCGGCCTCATGTAAGTTGGAAACCCCTCAGCTATGTCATTCAACGTAAGTTGCATAAAAGAAGGCTATTCTAAAAACGTACTGTTTTAACAGAAATCACAAACAAAATATTCGAGTGATTTCTTAATGAAGTTTAGGTCGGAATCCAGAAAACAATGTGTTCATCGAACGAAAGACTTGTTATGCAGTATTCAAGTGTTTATCTTTCTTACTTTTTTTGTCTCGCTGTTTAAGAAAAAAAAGAAGAAGAAAAGAAAGAAAGAAAATATGCACTAAATTTTACTTTCCTTATTAGTACTAAGAATTTTAAAAAGTTATTTTAATAGGAAATGCAATGGCGATACATGTATATTCATAGCGATTCGTATTCATCTATAGGTAGTTTTTTTTTTTTTTTTTTTTTTTTTTCATGCATATAACTGCTCACTCACTTGATATTTACTTTTTTAGGTATAGATATATCTTATAAGCAAATATTTTATTTATTTAACAATGCTATTTAGTCGCTATTGCATATCGTTGATTCAGAAATAATATTTTTTTTTAATGAATAATAATAATAATAGCTTACACTTAAATAACACAGAAATGCTGCTTTCAATGTTTACGTTCAACTGTAGTGTCCAAACAAGTTTTTTTTTTTTTTTTTTTTGTTTAATGAATATGTTTTCTTAATAAATTATAGAAACTACTTAATATGCTTTCTATGAGAAAGGATACAAAGGATTATCCTTATAATAAAAATTTTTTAATTGATCCTAATCGTTGGAACTATTGATTTTGAGTTTGCCTCTGAGTTGAAGGAAAGAATTGAAATTGAGGAGTTTACAGCTTCAATTAAATTTGTTTTAGTTCATTTAATCATTATTACTTCTATATATTATTTTCTCCTTTTGTTCATTCTTTGCTTAATTTTTAATCTTTTATTTGTACTTATTTTAAATAAATTTAATATTTAAGTAAATTAAACTTCAAATTGAATAACGAGTTTTCTTTGCAATGATTCAGGTGCAATATTTTTTTTATTTTTTTTTTTCCATTCATGTCTATTTCTTCATTTTATTTCGTGGGAAATGAAGTAAAGCCTCAATAGCTGGATTCTAGAATGAGCCATTGTAGAATTCTTTTCTTTGGCATAGTTCCTTTCAGTTCACGTTTTAGTGCTGCCATCTACTACTATTTTTTAATATTTTATAAGCACCCTTTCTTTCTTTTGTTTTTAATTAAAATATACAATCGTATAAAAACACAGATGGTTATTCTAAAATTACATATTTAATAATAATTAGCTTTATATAAAAGTAAGAGCACAAAATGTATTTAAAAAAATTTTTTTTCGAATTTTTGACTATTTAATTTTATTAATTGAAAGAATTATATTATAATTATTATAGAAAATACCATTATAAAAGAAATATTACGTAGCATTTTTAAATTTGGAACATTATAATATAATTTGTACTGTATCAAATATTAGTAGAATTATTTGTTGCAAAAAACTGATAAGGCAAGTTATTAAATAGTCCATTTTTATAGCTATGATCTTTTATGTATTCAGCAATAAATTTACTTTGTTCTGCTTTTTTTTTTTTTTTTTTTTTTTTTTTTAATTCTTATATTTTGCCATTTTATCAATTATACTGGACAGTCACACCCTTATTAATCCTATATTTCAAGTTTTAAATACTTTACAGATTACAAATTTTGAATTCCATAGCTTCGTTCCGAGTACTAAAAAAAAATATTTTATGATTTATTCTAAAAATAAATAAGTTTTTGAAAGCTTAAAAATAAATAAATTTTAAGCCTTAATAATTTTAATAAAAAATTATTTCTCTTCTAGTAAAACTATAAATTATTACAGAATATTTTCATGCGCATTTCTAAGCAAATAATTATTAATAAATTTTAAACTAGTGATTTGAGTAGCGAAAAAAAAAAAAAAAATATTTTAGGGTATGGCACGTCATTAACCATGGCACAAAAATTTACATAAAGTTACAGTAATATCAATCTGCTATAAATATTAAATATACTTTTTATTTCCAAATATACCGTACATTTACGAGAAACTTAAAATATAATAATTTTAATAATTCAAAAAAAAAAAAAAAATAACAATGCATGTGTAGAATAAAATAGTTTCCATTTTAAAATAATTTACTCTATATATATATACTAACTAGTATATATACTAACTAGTATATACTTACTAGTATGTACTTATTGAGGTATCTTTAAACTAATACAAAGTAATTTATAATAAAACATTAAATTCAAAATAAATTTGTTTCCTTGTTGTTATAATCTATCATTATAAAGAAAAAAAGATTTAAAATTCAACCAAATGATGTTTATTAAATCAATTTATCTAAGGGGAAAAAATTGCAGAATTTGTCATAAAATTCTTCGAGCAGAAATTTTATAATAAATACATCAATGGTGCGGAAAGAATATCTCATAATATTGTAATGTAGAATTATTTCCGCTTAAATGTGATTGGATTAATGTTGCGATACAGTAGATGGCAGCACCATAAAAGTAAAAATCGCTTTCTATTTTAATATACTAATAATATTCAAACCATTTCAAAATAAGCAATCTTCAGTGAAAGATTAAAAATTCCCGATTTTCTATGACTGGGACTGGGAAACATGTAAAAATGTCCGAGTTCATTGTAATATTATTTTATTGATATTAAAATTATTTTTATAATTTACTATTTATTATAATTATTTTTTAAAAAATTAAAAAATAATTTATTATACAATTAAAAATTTAGGGCCATTTAAGTATAACCATTATAATGAAAAAAAAAAAAAAATATATATATATATATATGGAATGAAATATGTATATCAAAATAAACAAATCGGTAAACGGGACCGAAATTTTATGAAACATCATTTTCATCCATCAGTTTAACTCAAATTAATTCAATTTAACCACGCCTAAAAATTACAGTTTTGCAAAATTTATCATAATAAATAATGTCGTCGAAGTTATACTCCCATGGGATTGTAAATTAAACGTTCTTATAAATATCCTAATGACTCCTGTTTTTAATAATAAATATGAAATAAAAACGTTGTGAGTTAAATGTCATTTTGAATTTTGTCGTTGTGTCATTTTGTGGGGCATTATACTCCAAATATTTATACATAATTTGAAAACTATCGTAATTACTTTAATTTATTATTCTAGATTGTGAAATCATGTGCAACAATGAATTAAAAATATTTAAAAGAATATTTTGCATAAAATGAAGAAAAAAAAGAACATTTTATAAGTTATTAAATGAGCCGTTTCAACACTTCTGTAATTTCAGTTAAGCGAACTAATTTCATTCGCGAACAAATTTTTATTCCATCATATACCTTAAATTTTTTTACATACCATCGAAATTTCACTTTACAAAGTAAATTTATTTTTGCGCATAAAACAAAATCTAACCTAAAAAAAGTGCGGAAAAATTGTCGAAAAAAGCACTTTAAATTGCAATAACTTTCAAACGAATTGTAATTTCGAGAAAAAAAGAAATTATTCTTAAGTTCATAAATAGACAAACCTTTTTTCAAATATTTATTTATTTATTTATTTATTTATTTTTTTCATGGAAAAAGTGCACTAAAAATAAATTTAAGAAGAATTGTTAGATTTTTATTCAAAGTTATTAATAAATTTGTAATGACGTTAATTTGAAAATCATATCAGGAGGTACGACATAGTTTCTAAGCCTTTTTTGTCTCATCGCTCACTTTGATAGACAAAATTTTTCGACGCCCCCTAAAAAACTTTTAAGTTTTCGATTAAGTTTTCGATTCGCACATTTCATATAACTTTATTTTAGAAAAAAAAATAAATAAGTTTTCGTCGCTTAATTTTTAAAATATATAAATTAGATTCAATTTGTCGAATATTTTAAAGAAATTAACGGAACTATTACAGTTTTTAATGAATTCAAATAAGCAAATTAATACAATTATTTAAATTTAAAATATTTAAACTTAGCTATACAGCACATGTTACACGATAAGAAGAAATTTCACCTGTTGAAAATGAATATAGATAACCTTCAGTCCTATAATTATAAACAGTTTTAATCTCTAGACCTTTTATATTTTATAAAATGTCTATAAAAATGTTACTATTTATATCTATCTCATACTCTCTTATTTCTTATTAAATTTGTTCAGGTATTTTATTTGTAACTTTTCACATGTTTACAAGACGGTGTTTGCAATTTTTTAATATAGAGAGTTGGATTGCATTAATCTACGAGAAAAATTTTATTATATTTGTTAACGCCGTTGTGGCTCAAGGGATAGAGAACTCCCGATGAGTTGACCCTGGTTAGAATTTCAGCGATGACTGTGCTCGATCCCGCACCCGGCTCGCACCGACCAGTGCTGACGAAAAATATCCTTACTGGTAGATGGATCGTGGGTTATTGTTCCCTTTCCATTAGACTAACCGTGGGGTGTTTTCGTGGTTTTCTCACCCTGTAACGCAAATGCGAGTTAGTTCCATCGAAAAGTCCTCACGAAGGCAAATTTCTTTCAATACTTCATCCCCTGTTTTCCGGATTAGGATCAAAATGACAAGGCTACGGAGTTGAACATGGGTTGTCGGCTATTCAATGACGATGATAAAAGAAAATAAATTTGAACACTGTACAAAGATGGACAATATCTGGCCTCGTAGTCGGTGAAAGAAAGGAAAAAAAAAAACAGGATATTTTTTTTAACAGTATACTTACACTAGACTACTTTTAAAAAGGGCAAACGATCAGCTAAAAAAATATAATCTGCTCTACTTTAAATGCAATTAAAGAAAAAATTCGTCTCTAAGAGTAATAAAATATACTTATTTTTTATTACAAAATTATCTTATTTAGAACATAAAGTTTAAAAAGTTTTTAGCACAATTTAATGAATAGAACACTGAACGATTCCTAATAACTAAATATCAATTAAAATTTTTATAGTAATGTTGCATAAAAAGAATAAACACTTAATCAATATTCTTTCACAATAGCAATCCTATTTGAGTAAGATTTTTAATCTAGTTCAAGACTTTCTTAGTCACATCATATTAAAGTAGAGCTTCCATAATCTTAAAGGAAAAAAAAATATATATATATATATAATAATTGTAATTTGCTAAATAATCCCTCAATTCACCATTTAAAAATTCCATCATATGATTACTATGTTGATAGTAACCAATCCTTTTTAAAATCAGATTGAAAAAAACGATAGTTGTGAAACTCAACCTTTATGATGTGTTGCTGGATTGGCTGAAAATAATAAATAAGTACAAGAATTTGAATTCATCACCCTCATCAAATTTTAATCAAATCAAATTTTCATCATTCAGTAAAATAAAAAGATGTTGGATTGAAAATTCTATATTTCCCTATTCTTCGATTCGAATCGATTCTTTTAAAATCCTTGTTTATTAAGTCTTCTGAAAGTGCACAAAATTCTGGAATATCAGAGCAAAAAGCTGAAAGTCAGGAAAAATCTATATAACAATTATCTATCGTCTAATGTACCAGAAAACCTTGCATATCAGGACAACTACAAGCCTTGCAATACATCATATGCTACGTATAATTTTTTTAAAAATTAAAACCTTCTTTGAGACTTACTCGGAAAAATATACTAAAAATGTATTTAAATTTACGAATAATTTTTATATTTGACAAAAAGTTTACTTGTAAAGGATGGTGGTTCATTATTGCTCTGCAACTGTTTTTTTTTACGGATGCAAATTCAAAATGTCTCTTTTTTTTTCTTTTTTTAAAAAAAAAAAAAAAAGTTTGAATGGAAATAGTAAAAGACGTTTATTATGTTCTAGAATTTTTGGTAAACTCCGAATTATGTAAAGTTTTCTCCTCCATTTTCTTAGAATATTAACTACCCGTGGTGGTGTAATATTTAAGGGTTGCTAAAGAGAACTATAATTTAAAACCTAAATTCATTCATCGAATGGACATAACTTCAAAATTCAGAGGTCTGCATTTCAAAAATTTATTCATAACAGTACATTTCACCTCTTGACACATTGATAGATGACCTCTACCCCACCTGCAGGATGAAATTTCCATGAGAGGACAGGCCTGATCCTAATTTTCGAATTCGATAATTAGCTAATTCTGACAACTATTGCTTTTCACTTAGAAATCCTAACAAAATAAATTTATAACTCACTCATCCATTCATTAACGGAATACTATTTTTTATTTTACGTCATTCATTCATTTAATTGTGGACACAACAATGAACGAACTTCAGCAAGAGCAATTATTAAAAACCTTCATTTATACTGTAATGTTGTTTTTCTTAAATTATAATAATGACTGATAACTCAACGTGGCAATCTATTTCCAAAATATAAAAATAGTTTTGAAAATAGTATCGAAATTCGAATATAAACACGGTTCATATGGCTACATCTGCCACCGGATTGTAAGTACCACGTGTTTGTGACATCAAGGAAAGTGACCTGTCCATTGCACACAATTTTCAAATGAATTAGAGAAAATCTTTCGTAAAATAATGATAGTATATAGTTTCCCGTAACGTACATAATTATGTATGACTGCAAAATTTTATGAACTATAATAAAAAGGATTGTTGTAAGTAGCAGTACCCGCGATATAGCGGACGGAAGTGACGTCATCATGGAAAGTCAAGGGATGCTTATTTCTGCCCGTATGAAAACCGTGCTTATTTTCCCTCGATTTAGTATCGGTTTTTGTTTATTATTTAATTTATTAGTTTTTTTAAGGTGGCAACACTTATTATTTTTAATATTAGTTTTTAAGGATGGCAATACTTATAAACTTTGTTATTTGGGGGAGAATCGTACATTATTATATTATGGCGTCATCTTTTATTACATAATAAATAAATATCATACACATACTCTACCATACTTTTACTCTAGTGGTGCCATCTATGTGGGAATGTTAGAAATAAAATAACTTTAAATCTATTTTAATATTTAAATCTGTTTTATTATTTATTAAATATAATTAAGGCTGAGGATCGAACTCATGCCAATCAAAAAGCCTTCGTGGGTTAGTAGTTGGATATCATAACCACTGACCTACGAATGCTTGCTAAGATATGTGTAAATAAGTTAAACTTTCTTATTCTGAACACGTGTATAAACGAAAAGGATTTGATATCGATATAATCCTACAGTTTCATCGATATATTTTCACTTAACCTTTGACAGTTATTAAATAATTATTTCTGCCCCTCTTCATGCTATTATAACTTTCTCTTGATAGCAACGGTACTGACCATACACGTGTTAATTATTACATAATAAATAAATGATATCATGCTTTTACTCTAGTGGCGCCATCTATGTAGTAATGTTAGAAATAAATTTAAATCTATTTTATTATTTAATTTAAATATAATTAATGCTGAGGATCGAACTCCTCATGTGGTGATCAGAGATAACGATAAATAGAGGTGACGAGAGTATAGTTTTTCCTTCATCATGGATCTCTTGAAATTCTAACATCCCTTTACAGCTGTCCTCGCAGGTCCAACAGGTAGTGGTAAAAGTTATTTCTTAAAAAAAGTGATTGAAAACTAAATGATGCAACCTTTCCCAAAACACGGCGTGGGAAAATTACACATCATATAATTTCCCTTAATCAAAAATTATATGATGAGATGCCTAATGTTGTTTTTCATGAAGGACTTCCATCCGATTTGAATCAATATTCAGATGCATTAATTGTGATTGATAATTTCATGAGTGAATTGGGAAATGATCCTCAATTGACGAAATTATTTACAAACTTTTCCAACCATAAATCTCTTAGCATTATTTTTGTGATTCAAAACATTTTTCATAAAGGAAAGGAAATGAGAGAAATATCTTTATATGCTCAATATCTTGTATTATATAAGAATCGAAGAGATCAATCGCAAATTACACATTTAGGACGTCAATTGTACCCTTGAAAAGTTAAATTTTTTCAAGAATGTTATGCAGATGCCAAATCAAAACCTTGTGGCTATTTACTCATTGATTTAAAGTGTGATACCGAAGAATCCTTACGCATGCGTACTGGAATGTTTCCTGGAGATACTTATTATGTGTACCAACCTCGATAACTTCATTTCAACTGTGAATTTCAAGGAAATTAGATGTCAGCTTTATTCATTGATTTTGAAAGTTTCCAACTTTCATCAGGGTGCCACATTTTCAAAGAACTTGCTTTTCATGCCGTGAAAGGTAATCCCATTACCGGAGTGTGTAAATTCCAACCACAGCTCCCGTTCGAAGAACTTCCAGCACAACAGAAAATACAATATTCTTGGATAATTAGAAATATTCTTCGAATAGATTGGAACCAAGGAGAATTACCCTACATTAAATTTCATACTATGTTGACTTTTTTGTATGATATGTATTCACATATCTATGTGAAAAGACTCGAGAAATGGAAATTTTTAGAAATTCTAACCGGCAGAGTGTTTTACAGTTTAGAAGATTTTGGCTGTCCTAAAGTAAATGAACTGATAACAAATTTTTCTTCGTGCACTGTACATTCACCAGATTTTAAACATTGTGCTATCGTTAAGGCGAAAGCATTTGGAGGATTTCTACAAGACCTATAAATAGAACAAACACTCGGAATTCAAATCATTTGAAAGTAAGATGTCCGTATCTAATGAGCGAACATTAGAGCTCATGAAATTGATCTCTAAAACTTAACATTGCAAGCCTCTTATAAAAAAGTGTTCATAAAGTGAAATAAAAACTTAGTGTTCAAAAAATAAAAATAAAAACTTTCTTAAACTTTCTTTATGAGGAGCTAATTTATTTTTCTGAGATTTCGTGAGTGGTATATTACCACACAATACATTCAATACACACTCACACAAAGTTTTTATTTCATTTTTTGAACACTTTTAAAAAAGTGAACACAGAACCGATATATCGCGGGTACTACTACTACTGTTGTTCATACTGCCACCGCTTGATGCGATCTCTGGAAACTTTTTAAGCAACTCTTTAAGCAACTCCTATCTTAAAAGATTAAAAAAAAAACTGAAAAAGAAGCTAAAACAACACAACAAAAAAATTTTGCAACCACTAATATTTCTTACGTTTTACTTCTGCTTTTGGCAGGATTAAATATAATTAGATGGTTTACAATTTCATAAAAGAACGATAATCGCTTACAATAATGGGTACTATGTATTAATGATCTAAGTCCGATTCATCATCGAAATTCAAATTCTAATTAATTTTAAAGGGATGATATTCATGCGATAACTCTCATTTATGCATTTTCCTAGAAAAAAAATTAAGAATACCTGTAAGCATGAGTTATTTAGTTTCATTTAGTAAATCTTAATAACAATGTATATTTAATTTTACACAACTTATGTTGTTGTTATTGTTGACGTATAGGCATAGGGGGGGGGGGGGCGATTGTTCTTGTTTTCCAGTGGCGCCCTCTATGGCCAAGAATTCGACTTCTGCCACACCATACGTCACACCCGTTTATAGGGCGGACCCATTCATGCATCCATTCATTCATCCACCAATCGTAATTTTGACCTGAATCAGAGAATTAGACACAACTTATAATAATCTGATACCAACTAACAATCTGAATTATTTTTTTTTTTCAATTAATAATCTTCTGAATAAAACTAATTTGTAAGAAAGAGGAAAGAATTTGGAACTTTTAAGAAAAATTTAGAAATAATAAATATAAAAAAAAAGAAATAAATAAATAAAAATAAAAAAAAGAGAGAAGCGCTTCATATAAAATTGTATAAATCTTAAGTCATTTTGATTTGACTTGATTCGAGTTAAAAATGAACGCCACACTAAAACTACGCTAATAGGCAATACATGTATGACGTCAAATTATATTCATGTTTTAATTTACACAATTTGACGTACCATTTACAGTCGATAAGATAATTATCGGAAATTATATAAATTTTACGTCACGTTGATTTTATTTCACTAAGATGTTAATGTTGCTCGAGAACTACATTCATAAACTATTAATGTTATTTCAAATTTTTTTAAATATCAGTACTGCCATAGTATAGGTAAGATTATTTATCTCTATGATTTTTTGTTGTTGTTGTTACTATCTCTAAAAAAAAAAACTTTTTTTCTTCCTATAATTAAAAGCAGGGCCGGATTACTCATTAGGCCAGACTAGGCCATGGGCTCCCAATGATTAGGGGCCCCCTTAAAATGGATTTTTTGAAAATAAATTTTACAAAATTAAGAAAAACAATGATTTTTAAAAATTTTTCATAATGTTATGATTATTTTTTAGTTCTAATTTAATAAAATAAAGTAAAATGTAATTTATTATTATTTTTATTTCAATTTTAAATATGCTTTTTTAAATGAAAAGATATATAAATACTTTTATATTTGAATAAATAAAAAATATACGAGAAAAAAATTTAATCTAAGGGCCCCAAAAATTTGAATGGCCTAGGGCCCAGCGTACGCTTAATCCGGCCCTGATTAATCATAATCGATTACACAATTAATTCTAAAAATGACGACAAGATTCCGAGAAAAGTGTGTCTCTTCTCCTACTTAAACAATTAAGTAATCCTTTTTATAAAATAGATAAGGTCGTGTGGAAAATAAGACTTACTTGAAAATCGGAAATGAACCATCCTCTTCTCGAAATTATTAATGTGAGATGAGCGCTGTAGGCCAAAAGATGGCAATTCAGGAGCAAGGCCGATTTGCATGGAGGACTGCCTGGAATTCTTTTTCATTGCGTGCGATCACTTTCAAATTCTGTACGCGGATCGGAATGTGTATCAGAAATGCGTTTTGATCTGTGTGTCTCGCCAGAATGGGTATCCGAGGAAAAGTTTTCTGTTTTTAGTTTGAACAATAGCTTCTTAAAATTAACTAAACGTTACTCTATACTTTAAGGAGGTATTGTTTAGTAGAAATACTCAATTGAAAATGAAGAATAAATTTAGTTTTTAGATTTGTACAGCGCACAAAAAAAAAAAAAAAAAAAAAAAAACAGACTGCCATGAATAACTTTTGATCTAATGGTTGAATCATCCAGTTCTGTGACTCCATCTTATTGGTTCGAGAGGATGATATCAAATATGCTAATTTATGAATGCGATATTTTGAGTTACGAAATCAGACACAAAAACATACTTTCTCTGAATAAACATACGATGGATTCGGATTTCTGACCCCCAAAATATAGAGGGCAGCAGCAGTCTGAGAGTCTCAATTACTTTTTATCTTTGAACTATCGAAGGAGTGGATGTAAAATTCTAAAAATGCTTTTAATCCTTTTATTTAATTTTCACAAATAAACTGATATCGTATATTTACTCTATTTGAAAGTAAAATACAAGGCAACCACCCTATCACAATTTACGAAATAATTAGATATTTTAGATCCTCTATTCATTTTTTGCGACAAAATTACACCAATACAATTTTGCAACAACAGCTTTTGAAGGTTATTTAAATAGGTTTCTTGTTATTAAATTTTTAATAAATATCTTTGTTTTTATGCAATCAACGTTAAAAGAATTTTTTAGCATCACCAAATCGATTTTCGATCCGTTTAAATTATCGTAATATTAGATTTTAAGAAATCTAAACTTGGAGAAGCGTGTAGTTTAAAATCAATCATTTTATTCAGTTTTGAGGGAAAATTCGTAGAAATTCTAAAAATTATTCTCTTAATGTAATCAAGTGGATTTTTCTACTTTTTTTGTCCTTTTGAAAAGGTATTGAATACTATATCATCAAACGTTTGTTAATTACAAAGAAATATCAAGAAATCCCAAATTAAAAATTTAACCTAAAATCCAAGATGGCGAGGGTAGAGGTCTCTTAATCATATTACAATCATATTAATTTTTCAATCGATACTCATTTTACACGAGCTTTTTTTTGTTTTTTTTGTTTTAAGCGCAGAAACGCGCCCGTAGAAGCTTGTCTCTACTACCTTCATAAAAATAATGAAAGAGCTGTTTTCATAGAGCTGTTTCCTCAGTGAAGACTGAATTTGATCCATTATCAACCCTAATGCAGCATAAATTTTAAAGATATATTTTAAAGATTATATAGGGCTGGGACAGCCTGGCAGGCAGGGTGCTGGACTCACATTTGTGAGAACGGGAGTTCGAATCCAGCCGGTCGAAAACTCCCCGTGTTGTAAATAGTGACTGGTGAGCATTAAATGTGTCGGGTCTTACTGAATTGGGTCCCGCAGTGGACTGATCGTTAAGACACGGTTCCCAGCAGATCACCGAAGTCAAGCATCACTGGCTGCAGTCAGTGTGCGGGTGGGTCACCACTTGGATCAGTCTACGTAGGGACCGAGGGTGTGCGGTATTGGTCCTCGTTAAACTGTGCAACCGTAAAGTGCTCGACTTCGCGTGCAGGTCGTTGGGCTACCGAAGCAGGGGTGCCATCCCCTCTGCAGAGGATCAAAATTGTGATGGCATGTCTTTGGATCATCCTCAGGGATGTTTCCCAGACCGTCGCCAATAGCCCATTGTGCAGCTCTAGTGCGACGTAAATGAACTACAACTACAACAACTTACTGAATTGGAGATAGATTGTTACCTGGTTCAGGTCAAAATTACGATCTGTGGATGAATGTATGGATGTGTGAATGGGTTCGCCCTATAAACGGGTGTGACGTATGAGTGTAGAAGTCGAATTCTTGACCATAGATGGCGCCACTGGAAAACAAGAACCTTGGCAGTATCCTTTGGCCAAGACAAGAACAATCACACTCCTCCTGCCTTAATGACCAACGACAGCATTATCAAGGATTATACCATCTCTTTAAAGAAGTTTTTATGACAGATCACGACCTCTCTGTTTTTAACAATAACCTGATAATCTTAATTGAAATTTAAGAAATCATGTGTTCGATGGTATATATTTTACGATATGTCTGCCTTGCGGCCTCTTCCTCTTCATCTAAATTTGAGTGCTGCCAGTGGTGGCGAGAAAATAATATAGGAAAATGTGAGTAAAAGGAGATATAATATGCATAACAGAAGAAGAAAAAAACTATTTACGAAATATAAACGTAATTAAGAGTTAAACTCGACGTATGCACAGAGAGATGTCACATTAATAGTACCAGCATAAAGGGAGAGTATTAATAATGAATAATTAAATGATATTTACACTATGTACAATAGAATTTAGACAGATTTCCACCTGAAAAAATAAATTTCGTAACTGGGCTAAGTCGTATGTTTTCATGTAATCATTCTATATTTATTTTATGACCGTCGTTGAACAGCCTAGTGTACGATTTCTAGTGTACGACTCACCACTATTCAAAACCGTAGCCTTGTCATTCTGAACCCAATCCAGAAAAACTCTTGGATCAAGTATTGAAAGAAATTTGTCTTTTGATGGAACTAATCCGCAATTTCGTTGTGGGGAGAGGAGATCTCATGACGGGGGATATCTTACGTCGTTGCCAAGATTCTGTGTCACTACTTATAGGGAATTGTTCAATGAATCGTGTCTCTTCTGCACATTTCTAACGCATGAGCATTTTATTTTAAAAAATGTGTTATTTACCCAGGTGATAGATCCATACGTAATGATCAAAGCACATTCTTCGGTATCTTTTATGAATGATGGTTGAATCTCTGCTGATTAGGCAGCGTTTTTAGCTTTTTTAAGGGAAGTATTAATAATTAGGTCATTTAGGATGATATTTAGCTTGATTGATTTTTGGTACTACCTTATCGAAAAGTTATCGTTAAAGGCTTACACGCCCAGCCTTTTCTAAGAATAACTGCCCGTCCTATTTAATATAAACATTCATATTTTTAAAAAAAATAGCGTGCACTTATTTAAACAAACTTATTTGGTTCATTTTAAATGACAGACATATTTGTTCTTTAATGTGCAAATTCAACTTCCTATATGTATATTGAAGCATAATACTTTGTCTTAGAGTATAAATGATGTTTAGCAATTAAATAACTCGTTAACATTAAGAATATAATGGTAATAATCTTTATCTATGTTACGAAATTTTCTTCATTTCGGGAATTGGCCGGCCAGATTGCAAAGTGGGTGAGGATGGCTGGCCAAAGTCCGAAATAATTGAAACGATCAGTGAATATTTTACTTTGGCGACCTTCTATAATGATATAAATAATTCTTATAAATCTTCTCATTTAAAAATATAAAAAATAGAAGTTTTTAAATTGTCTATTAAATAATCATTTATTTAATAATCATTATTCAATTGTCTATTTAATTGTCTAGTCATACTAGTCATACATACACCAAAGGTCTAGTCATACTAGGTCTAGTTAAGTGCCACTGCCCGGTATATCCTACACTGATGTTTTTTTAAGGTCAAGTGTCACTGCCCGGTATACATTTGCTCGCTATAATGATTTTTTCTTCCAACTATGGCAGATCTTCCCATGCCAATTCGCGATTTGGGCGGCCAATTCCCGAAATCAAGAAAAATTTCGGACTTTGGCCGTAACATAATATATATATATATATATATATATATATATATATATATATATATATATATATAATAAAATAAAAAGTGTGTCTGTATTGCTCTAAGGAATACGAAATGAAGTTGAATGAGGCAAACTTTTTACGAAACCCAATTTTTAATCAGATTTTTAAATTCAGAGACACTTAAAAAGTGGAATTATCTCATTGGCTTAGAGGAAACCATTGTTTTAAAATAAGACATTGGCTATTCAGTATTTTCAAATATTTTGAAAACAACAGTGTTTGTTGAGCTTATAACTCTAATTAAAAAAAGCTGTTTATTGCGCGTTCTGCATTGCTTAATGAGTGGTTATTCGTTATGCCAGGTTATCCTACATAACGATCAACGAAATCGGGCTAGCAAAAGCAGACTACGTCACCTGATTAATATTTTTCATGTTATCTGAAACCACATGTTTATTTTGTTTATAGTTATGCTTTTAAAACATATTTTTATAAAACTGAATAATTTAAAAACAACGACAATTTAAATTTTAAAAAAAACGTAAGTTTTTAACTGAAAAGAAACATTAAGGGAAAAATAGTACTCATTCGTTGAAGCGAAAGTCATAATTATTATGGACGTCAAAGTTTTGGTAACAGTTACAACTTGAAGTAAAAAATAAGCCATTTACTAAAAAGGAAAATGATCGAAAAATGGAGCTATTTCGTGTAAGAGAACATTAAAAATTGATAAACTAATATGGATGTCAATGATGCTTACATGATTTACATTGAAAAACTTATGCCAGATAATGCTAAATAATGCAGTTACCCTTTATTCTGCTAAAAATGTGTCTTGATTCATCTAATAACGTAAATCTATCGAACAAATGAACTATACTTATAATAGAATAAAGAATTTCTGTGTATATCCGTCTCACAGTGTGTAAACCGTTTATACTGTAAGAATACGAGACTCAAAATGAATCTAAATGGGTAAAACTTTAAACAAACTAAGAAGCCCGATTTTTTATTTTTTTTAATTATATTTTAAATTCAGGGAGATTTATAAAATGGAATTTTCTCATTCGCTTAGCGGACTCCAATGTTTTAAAATAAGCTACAGCCGATTCAGTTTTTGAAATATTTTAAAGACATCATCGGTTATGTTTGCTATGTAATATCTTTAATAAAAAAAATATGTTATTTGCGCTTTCTGCTATACTTAATTATATTTTATTTGTTATGCAAGGTTATCTGAATGATTAAAGTAATTATGGTATCATAAGCGAGCTACATCACCCAATTAATATTCCTATTTGAAATCATCGTGTTTATTTTCGTTATGCTTTTAAATCAAGTTCTTATAAAATTCAATAATTTAAAATCGACGGCAATTGAAATTAAAAAAAAGTGTTGTGTTGAAAAGAAAATTTAATAAAATTATAGGTAATAAAGTCACCATAGGTAAAGTCACCATAGTCAAAAATAGGTAAAAAAGTCACCCTGTTGACACCAGGGGATGCATAACAAATAAATAAAACATTGTAACTTGATTTGCTTTTGTCTGAAAATTTTGTGTATGATTTTGTAGTGGTGTTTAGTACTCATTAATGAATGCTTTTTTTTTTCGAAGAACGGGTATTGAGCTAGTTGTAAATAAAGCATTAATTTATTTCTCTTCTTGCATTTACATGCTTATTTTTTGTAAGATGTCATTTGAATTTGCTGAAACTCTTAGCTTTTTCTCTTATCTATTATTCTGAAATAAAAAAACTTTGTGCTTGTAATATAAATATTAGAAAAAAATATTAAAAATTGTGGTTTTAAATTTTAAAAAAAAGAGGAAAACTAGAAAAAAAATTATGTTACTCCATTATACGGAATGCTGCGTCCGATATCAACAATCGAAAATAAAACAGGGAAAAAAAATCACTCAACATAAAAAAAATAGTTAATCAATAACAGGTACGAAATATGCACAACAAGCGAAAGGGATACTAAAAAAGAAACTCGAGAATCTATTTTAACGCAGGATATTTCCGTTAATATCATATAATGCAGACAAAAGAATGTTTTTGTGCTACAAACCCCATTCTTTTGTTGGCAACCCAGAGAAGTGCAAACCGGTCGCTCATGAAGGTTTCACCCTTTGCTACTTAATGCATATTAATTTGACCCTTCTGCCTTCTTCTTTTTTTTTTTATTTGATCAAAACAGGACAGAAATGGGATCGGTTTTCAAGATTTCTACCTTAGTTCAATGGAATATTTTTCACGGTGTAAAAAAAATTTCATTATCATTTTTTTTATTTTTAATGTTTTTTTTTTAAAAAAAAAAAAGAATTGTGATAGTATTCCATTACCAAATAGTGTAAACAAGAGCTGGATTCATTTCAATGTCACGTGACAATGCACTTTGTTTGACCTTCAAGAAGCGTGACATCCGTATTTTATCTCTAGTCATGAAATGGTTGATTTTTCAAGAATTCTTGGTGTTCTAAATAGGCTATAGGTGACGTAGGGCAGAACTCTCTACCTATGGTAATACTTCCCATGTTTTCAGTGGAGAGTCATAGGAGAATGAAGTACGATAGTTTCTCTCTTAATTTTTAAATAGATAAAAAACTTTTAAGTTGAGAAACTATTTGGAACAGACCTTCAAGAAGCGTATTTTATCTCTAGTCATGAAATGGTTGATTTTTCAAGAATTCTTGGTGTTCTAAATAGGCTATAGGTGACGTAGGGCAGAACTCTCTACCTATGGTAATACTTCCCATGTTTTCAGTGGAGAGTCATAGGAGAATGAAGTACGATAGTTTCTCTCTTAATTTTTAAATAGATAAAAAACTTTTAAGTTGAGAAACTATTTGGAACAGACCTTCAAGAAGCGTATTTTATCTCTAGTCATGAAATGGTTGATTTTTCAAGAATTCTTGGTGTTCTAAATAGGCTATAGGTGACGTAGGGCAGAACTCTCTACCTATGGTAATACTTCCCATGTTTTCAGTGGAGAGTCATAGGAGAATGAAGTACGACAGTTTCTCTCTTAATTTTTAAATAGATAAAAAACTTTTAAGTTGAGAAACTATTTGGAACAGACCTTCAAGAAGCGTATTTTATCTCTAGTCATGAAATGGTTGATTTTTCAAGAATTCTTGGTGTTCTAAATAGGCTATAGGTGACGTAGGGCAGAACTCTCTACCTATGGTAATACTTCCCATGTTTTCAGTGGAGAGTCATAGGAGAATGAAGTACGACAGTTTCTCTCTTAATTTTTAAATAGATAAAAAACTTTTAAGTTGAGAAACTATTTGGAACAGACCTTCAAGAAGCGTATTTTATCTCTAGTCATGAAATGGTTGATTTATCAAGAATTCTTGGTGTTCTAAATAGGCTATAGGTGACGTAGGGCAGAACTCTCTACCTATGGTAATACTTCCCATGTTTTCAGTGGAGAGTCATAGGAGAATGAAGTACGACAGTTTCTCTCTTAATTTTTAAATAGATAAAAAACTTTTAAGTTGAGAAACTATTTGGAACAGACCTTCAAGAAGCGTATTTTATCTCTAGTCATGAAATGGTTGATTTTTCAAGAATTCTTGGTGTTCTAAATAGGCTATAGGTGACGTAGGGCAGAACTCTCTACCTATGGTAATACTTCCCATGTTTTCAGTGGAGAGTCATAGGAGAATGAAGTACGACAGTTTCTCTCTTAATTTTTAAATAGATAAAAAACTTTTAAGTTGAGAAACTATTTGGAACAGACCTTCAAGAAGCGTATTTTATCTCTAGTCATGAAATGGTTGATTTTTCAAGAATTCTTGGTGTTCTAAATAGGCTATAGGTGACGTAGGGCAGAACTCTCTACCTATGGTAATACTTCCCATGTTTTCAGTGGAGAGTCATAGGAGAATGAAGTACGATAGTTTCTCTCTTAATTTTTAAATAGATAAAAAACTTTTAAGTTGAGAAACTATTTGGAACAGACCTTCAAGAAGCGTATTTTATCTCTAGTCATGAAATGGTTGATTTTTCAAGAATTCTTGGTGTTCTAAATAGGCTATAGGTGACGTAGGGCAGAACTCTCTACCTATGGTAATACTTCCCATGTTTTCAGTGGAGAGTCATAGGAGAATGAAGTACGATAGTTTCTCTCTTAATTTTTAAATAGATAAAAAACTTTTAAGTTGAGAATCTATTTGGAACAGACCTTCAAGAAGCGTATTTTATCTCTAGTCATGAAATGGTTGATTTTTCAAGAATTCTTGGTGTTCTAAATAGGCTATAGGTGACGTAGGGCAGAACTCTCTACCTATGGTAATACTTCCCATGTTTTCAGTGGAGAGTCATAGGAGAATGAAGTACGACAGTTTCTCTCTTAATTTTTAAATAGATAAAAAACTTTTAAGTTGAGAAACTATTTGGAACAGACCTTCAAGAAGCGTATTTTATCTCTAGTCATGAAATGGTTGATTTTTCAAGAATTCTTGGTGTTCTAAATAGGCTATAGGTGACGTAGGGCAGAACTCTCTACCTATGGTAATACTTCCCATGTTTTCAGTGGAGAGTCATAGGAGAATGAAGTACGACAGTTTCTCTCTTAATTTTTAAATAGATAAAAAACTTTTAAGTTGAGAAACTATTTGGAACAGACCTTCAAGAAGCGTATTTTATCTCTAGTCATGAAATGGTTGATTTTTCAAGAATTCTTGGTGTTCTAAATAGGCTATAGGTGACGTAGGGCAGAACTCTCTACCTATGGTAATACTTCCCATGTTTTCAGTGGAGAGTCATAGGAGAATGAAGTACGACAGTTTCTCTCTTAATTTTTAAATAGATAAAAAACTTTTAAGTTGAGAAACTATTTGGAACAGACCTTCAAGAAGCGTATTTTATCTCTAGTCATGAAATGGTTGATTTTTCAAGAATTCTTGGTGTTCTAAATAGGCTATAGGTGACGTAGGGCAGAACTCTCTACCTATGGTAATACTTCCCATGTTTTCAGTGGAGAGTCATAGGAGAATGAAGTACGACAGTTTCTCTCTTAATTTTTAAATAGATAAAAAACTTTTAAGTTGAGAAACTATTTGGAACAGACCTTCAAGAAGCGTATTTTATCTCTAGTCATGAAATGGTTGATTTTTCAAGAATTCTTGGTGTTCTAAATAGGCTATAGGTGACGTAGGGCAGAACTCTCTACCTATGGTAATACTTCCCATGTTTTCAGTGGAGAGTCATAGGAGAATGAAGTACGATAGTTTCTCTCTTAATTTTTAAATAGATAAAAAACTTTTAAGTTGAGAAACTATTTGGAACAGACCTTCAAGAAGCGTATTTTATCTCTAGTCATGAAATGGTTGATTTTTCAAGAATTCTTGGTGTTCTAAATAGGCTATAGGTGACGTAGGGCAGAACTCTCTACCTATGGTAATACTTCCCATGTTTTCAGTGGAGAGTCATAGGAGAATGAAGTACGATAGTTTCTCTCTTAATTTTTAAATAGATAAAAAACTTTTAAGTTGAGAAACTATTTGGAACAGACCTTCAAGAAGCGTATTTTATCTCTAGTCATGAAATGGTTGATTTTTCAAGAATTCTTGGTGTTCTAAATAGGCTATAGGTGACGTAGGGCAGAACTCTCTACCTATGGTAATACTTCCCATGTTTTCAGTGGAGAGTCATAGGAGAATGAAGTACGACAGTTTCTCTCTTAATTTTTAAATAGATAAAAAACTTTTAAGTTGAGAAACTATTTGGAACAGACCTTCAAGAAGCGTATTTTATCTCTAGTCATGAAATGGTTGATTTTTCAAGAATTCTTGGTGTTCTAAATAGGCTATAGGTGACGTAGAGCAGAACTCTCTACCTATGGTAATACTTCCCATGTTTTCAGTGGAGAGTCATAGGAGAATGAAGTACGACAGTTTCTCTCTTAATTTTTAAATAGATAAAAAACTTTTAAGTTGAGAAACTATTTGGAACAGACCTTCAAGAAGCGTATTTTATCTCTAGTCATGAAATGGTTGATTTTTCAAGAATTCTTGGTGTTCTAAATAGGCTATAGGTGACGTAGGGCAGAACTCTCTACCTATGGTAATACTTCCCATGTTTTCAGTGGAGAGTCATAGGAGAATGAAGTACGACAGTTTCTCTCTTAATTTTTAAATAGATAAAAAACTTTTAAGTTGAGAAACTATTTGGAACAGACCTTCAAGAAGCGTATTTTATCTCTAGTCATGAAATGGTTGATTTTTCAAGAATTCTTGGTGTTCTAAATAGGCTATAGGTGACGTAGGGCAGAACTCTCTACCTATGGTAATACTTCCCATGTTTTCAGTGGAGAGTCATAGGAGAATGAAGTACGATAGTTTCTCTCTTAATTTTTAAATAGATAAAAAACTTTTAAGTTGAGAAACTATTTGGAACAGAAAACTATATTGAACATAGAACATAGAAAGCGTCGAGGAAATTTAAAAAAATATTTTTGACAATTAAGTACGAAAAATATTTAGAAAGGGGAAAATATCGTAGTACATTCCTATACAATTGAGAAGAGGAGGAGAGAGAAGGATCAAGTCATGGAACCAGTGTTCAAGCATTGCGATCGCGAATTTAAGCTCTTATGTTAGTTTTTTGGGAAAGTCTCTTTACGGAAAATAGGCCTCTAACTATTATTTGACTTATTTCTTCATTACAAAATCAAACACTGCTAGAAATAGCCGTGGTGGTTCAGGGGATAGAGCGCTTGTCTCCTAATAAGGTGACCCCGGTTCGATCCCAACGTTGGCTGAAATCGAATTCTGCTTCCGGCTCGCACCGACCACTGTGCTAACATAAAATATCTCCAGTTGTAGACGGGTCATGGGTTAGAATTCTCTTATGCGGGTTACTTATGCGGGTTCCTCCTCAAATGCGGCTTAGTTCCAGCATAAAGTCCTCCACGAAGGCTGATTTGTTCCAATGTTTGATGCAAGATTTTCTTTTTCTTCTAGATTGGTTTCAAAATTACCAGACTACGGATCTGAGCATTAATAAACGTAAATTCAGATTTAGACCGGCTGTTCACCACCGGTTATAAAATAAAATACTATTAAGTACCAATCGAAATATGCAAAAATTTTAGTAGAACAGAATACCAAAATATCCTATGTATATGTAACTAGTCTAGTGTGAAAGATAGACCACCTTCTCTTACATTTAATGACAAATGCAGGAAATATACGTTGACAAACATTGTAATACGCATATAACTGCGCATGCTTTTAAGGATAATATAAATGATCACACAAGCATTACTTTAAAAAAATCAAGACAAGCAAATATTCACATTTCACTACGCTCATAAGTCAGATTTACACTCCATCTGTGGCAATTTCGACGTAGTTTTGGAAAATAAAAGTTAAAGTGAGGTAAATTAGGGCTAATAAGAACTGTTAAATCTTAGCCTAACTACGAACTACAATTAAGATCCAAACTATTTTTGCAAATCTGTTTGTAGAAGGAAAAACATTTCCTAAAAATAATGATATAAAGGAATTAAAACCGTTGGCCTCAACGAATTAGGCTAGCAAATGAAATACTTTTTTACTATTTCCCCATACTATTTTAGAGACTAAAATTTGAGAAATATGTTGCAATAAGATGAAAGATGCTTCACTTATTGTAGTTTCTAAAATAAGTTTTTTTTTTTTTTTTCATTTCCTTTTCAGTATTTAAATATTTTCTCTAAACTCCGTATCAAAAGACGCTCTCTAATCTTTGAAATGGTATTTTATAATAAGAAAATAATCATTCATTGTTCGTGAAGTATTCCATAAAATTAAAAAAAATAAGATTCTACAGGATGGCTACTAAACACCATAAAACTTAAAAGAAAAATATTTTTTAAAAAAAGGAATTAATTTTAATCGTTAGGTAAAACAATTACTCTTTCACTGTTCCTATGATTGGCACCTTCCTTTAAATGCAGTCGATTTTTGCTTAAAGCAAAACATTTAGAAAGATGGAATCCAAAAGGTTAAACAGCTTTTCGATCGCAACTTATAAATCGATTATTGGATACTGTAAAGATCAGTTCATAGAAAAAAAGCGCATTAAAAGAATCCGTGAAAAGATGCGAAGAAAGCCAACGTGCTAACAAAATAGCTGCAGAAGAGAACGTGAGTCAAATAATATTAAATTTTGACATGGGGTTTCGCATTTATCGCAAAAGAAAAGTTTAAAGCTTGACAAGTGCACAAAAATTAAAAAGGTTACAAAGATGTAAGAAAATGCTGAACCGGCACGGTAACAAAAGTGTTGACAGAATAATTTTTTCTGATGAGAAAATATTTTGCACAGAAAAAAGTTAGAATGCTAAAAATAATATATATATATATATATATATATATATATATATATATATATATATATATATATATATATATATATATATATATATTATTGACAGAACTTGGGTTAAAACTTGTTTTGGGGGCAACTTTGACTCCTTCGAACAAATTATCTCCCCAGATGCCTGCTTCGTGAGTTGTGTTCAACTATAACGTTTAGATAGAGAAATTTGTGAATCATTTTTCACAAAATTATTGTTGTCATCAGTTCAGCTTCCTTACTTAATAATAAAAACATACAAAGAAGTATTTTTACTCCATTAGTCGAGTTGTATGTAATATATTCAAGATGTATTCTAAAATTTAAGTACATAGAAATTAAAAAAAAATATATATGAAATTAAAATGCGAGAATCACTAAAGTTAGTAGGGGGGGGGGAGGTACTCCCTCTGTAACAAGGGACATTCATTTAATTGATCCTACTTAAGTGACAACGATTAATTGAGTAAAATTTCGGAAAAATGAGGATGTAAAAATTTTTATTTTAAATCCTCTGAAAATATGACTCGAGAGAGAGAAGAAACCATTGAGGGGGAAATTTCACTTATTAATATGATAAAGTGATATTCTAACGCTAAAATGTGCAGAAATTCAAAATAACTTTTTTCTCTATAAATAAGGATTTTAAGAAAGGAAGGAGCAGCACACCTTAATGGAGGGGATGTGTTTTTATTTTATTTTATTTCATTTATATATTTTTTGAACTAATGCCCGCATAAGTGATTATTTATGCAAAAATTGTTTTAACCTTTAGTTAAACAAAAACTGCAAAAAAAGTGCATCAAAATTTAGACTATATGTTCTATAAGTATATGATTTTAGGAGGCAGATAGCGTCCCCACCAGAGAGTGGACAAACTTTTCTCAAATTGCCTAAAAGAAAATTTTTCCAAAATTTCAATAATTTATCAATCCATCATTCATAATTTTTTTTAATAAATTTGAATGTTCTAAATGTAATTTCAGTGGAATAAAGCATTTGTGGCTCCAAGTTATTATGATTTTAATCAATCTATTTTTTAATGGACTTTTCTTTGTTGTTTGATAATGAGCAACAATAATCATCCATTAAATATTTTATTATTGTCTGACTAAATAGAGTGCTCCCATTCCCAATGATACTCAAAACAAATAATAATTGCTTTGTTCAGTGGTGCTTGCAAATAAATTTTATCCCTTGTCCACCTTCCAATATACGAAACAATACTAGACATGAAATTAATTAGAAAAAATGAATAAAATAAATTTTTTAAAAAAACTATGTTTTTCAATTAGACTAAAAAAATAATAATTTTGTTTTTTGTCCAACTTAAAACGAAAAACGTAGGACCTATCACTTTCGTTATTCTGGTACACCAAAAATCGTCTCATGTCTTACGTAAATGTTTAGGTTTGACAAAAATAAAGCTATTTTCGCATCTTTAATGTACTTAAAAAACGAAATTTGTATTTAATTTAATTATTTCTTTAATGTTACTTTTTATGAAAAAATTTTTACTGTCCCCCTTTTACTAACCAATATCTTTAGTTAATTTCAGTCGAATAACCAAAATAATTAGCTGTATGCAAAATAATTTACTTGAATGTCATCACGAGATCATACCGATGTACGTGAGAAACAATCTGTGAGGATTTAACATTGTCCGTTTCTCAAGAGTTGTTGCTGTAGCCCATCCTTCAACTGGAATGAGCAAAAAAGGGCCCTCGAGGGCCCTAAATGAAAGAGAAGATATCGGTTCAATGAACCTTTCCTCAAGAATCCTCCTCGCATCCCAGAAATTCTCTTCCGAAAGAAGAACAATTTCTCGTCTCATTTAACAGGTGGGTTCAGTTTACAAACTCATGTTGGAAATAGGCGATAAAAAGATTGCTAGAGGTGGATGCTTACTTATTAATTTTCTTTTTTTTAATAAAAAAAGACTGTTTGTAATATAAGTAATGGTAAAAGGGTTCATGTTTCGATGGTTTAAGTAGCCTTTTTTAAAAGAAAAAAAAGAATATTAAATTGTAAAAGATATATTTTTCTCCGTCGAATGGAAAACTATCGAAAATTGATTAAAATAAAAATCACATATCAAGGAGACCGAAACGAAAAAAATAACATTAAAAGAAATATTTTTATTTGCTTGGGATTGAAGAGTTGTGTGGGAAAAGGTTTGAAAAAACTTTCTTTGAAAAAGAGAGCTTATTTAAGACTCTGTTGCGAAACAGGAAGGAGCTTAAGATTTCACAATTTCATGACAATGCATTTTTATTTTAGAACCGTCGTTGAACAGCCGATCCCATTTTTTAGTTTCATGACTACTCATGTTCCACTCCGTAGCCTTGTCATTTTGAACCCCATCCAGAAGACAAGGGAACTTCTGGATCAAGTAATGGGAGACATTCACCTTCGTGGAGGACTATTTAATAGAACTAACCAGCTTTTGCGTTACATGGAGAGGAGAACCTCCCACGGTTGGCCTGACGGCAAGGGTACTTTAACCCATGATCCGTCTACCACTGATGATATTTTAAGTCAGCACTGTGATCGGTGTAAGCCGGATGCAGAATTCGTATCGACCAGACATCGCTGGGATTCGAACACCGGTTCACCTCATTGGAAGGAAAACGCTCTATCCCCTGAGCCATCACGATTTCCCTCATTGTTTAATTGCCCATAGTGCTAACGAGTGATATGAATAACTGATAAATCCATTTGCAAGTCGTGACCCTTCAATTAGGGCTGCTTTCCCTCATAGACACTCCAGAAGTGCTGTGAAACACTCAAATTATGTCAGCATCAATCAAAACATCCCACATGAACCATTAAATCATTGCATATTCAGTCATATTATGGTTAAAGTAATCTCATTTACGTCTTCTCTAGAAAGTATAATTAGGTAGCAAACATTATTTATGAAGAAGCAAGAAACGATGTTTTCCTTATTTTGATAAAAGATTTTATAGTAGTAGTTGTGTTGGCATTTCAATCAAGAAAAAATACATGACTCGAAAAGCTTTGATAGTACGAGGGTTGCTATTTATATTTCTGGCCTTGGCAACAGTAAGTGTTGCTAGGCGACCGCAGACGATTTTAATCGAAAGTTTGATATTTTTAAACATAAATTCAGCAGACGATTTACCATTATAGTTTTATTTGTGTTGTTGACAGTAAATTGAAAAGTTCTTCCCTTTCAAAAAATGGAATTGAATCGTGAACATTTTCGTGCCATTATTTTTCATAACTTTCGACGTGGATTGTCAAGACAAGAGTGCTTCGATGAACTTAATTCTTTATTCAGCGATAAAGCACCATACTGCAGCACTGTAAAAAATTGGTATAACGAATTTAATCGTGGTCGATGTTCGATCCAGGAAGAATCCCGTGCAGGTCGTCCAAAATCCGTTGTTGTGCCAGAAAAGATCGATGTTGTGCGTGAACTGATAAAGCATGATCGTCATGTGACATACCGTGAGATAAAGGCGTCTTTGGACATTAGTATGACTAGCATCAATAAAATATGGCATGAACATTTGAGCGTAAAAAAAATTTGTTCGCGTTGGATCCCGCATAATCTGACAAACGCTCAAAAAAAGGCTCGTGTCGATTGGTGCAAGGAAATGTTGGAAAAATACGTTCAAGGTACATCAAAGGCTGTATATAACATCTACACAGGTGACGAATCATCGATCTATGCATATGAGCCGGAAACAAAACAGCAATAAACTGTATGGGTCTTCCAAGACGAGGCAAAACCAACAAAAGTTGTTCGAGGAAGAAGCACATCGAAACAAATGATTGCCTGTTTCTTCGGCATTAACGGTCATGTGGCAACAGTGGCGTTAGAGCAACGCAGGACGGTCAATTCTGAATGGTACACGACCATTTGTTTGCCAGAAGTCATCGGAGAAATTCGAAAAAAGCAGAAGAACAGGCGAATCATTCTTCTTCATGACAATGTGAGCTCTCATACATCGACTCAAATAAAGGCATTTCTGACGGAGCGAAAGATCGAACTGATGGGTCATCCGCCGTACAGCCCTGATTTGGCACCCAATGACTTCTTCTTATTCCCACACATCAAAAATAAATTACGTCGACAACGATTTTCGACCCCCGAAGAAGCGGTTGATGCATTCAAAACGCATGTTTTGGAGTTACCTCAATCGGACTGGAAAAAGTGCTTTGAAAAGTGGTTCAAACGCATGCAAAAGTGTATTGATTATCATGGAGAATATTTTGAAAAACAATAAAACCAATTTCGATCCTACATATTTGTTTTTTCATTATTAGGCCAGAAATATAAATAGCAACCCTCGTAAAAGAAGAAAAAATCAGGAATGAAAACGAATTGTCCTTTCGAAGAAGCAATTTTCGAATTTACTCTTATAACAGACTTCCAGCATACATGAACGATTCAGATTAAAGCAAAGTACACTTGAAACGTCCTTGGTGAGAGAAATACCCAAAATTGGAGATTGGGGTGAGGTCAAGAATGAGAAATTTCTTCGCTTTTCGTCCAAAAATGTCGCTCGTGATCTGGGTCATTGCGAACATGTAGAAAGTCATGTCTTTGATCCATTTAATTTTTTTTTCTTTATCCATTTTCAGATTTTATCTACAACTTTAACCGGTTTCTCGGCATATCATACGTTATGACTTAAGTTTGAAAAGTTAATATCCTAACAGAAAAAAAGAGGATGACAGATATAAAAAGGAAAATGATAGCAAAATGTATCATCATTTTGAAATTATTTATGAATCAAGGAGTAAAATGTCATCTAAAATAACTGAACTTTATCAGACAATCATGACTAAATTGGAGATAAAATGATTGATATGAATGAAGTTTTTATCACATGGCTTTTACTTCTCTGTCTTCAAAGTATTTTATTGCATATCCCCTGTTCCTTCATGCATATTTAATATTCATTTCTTCGTGATACTTTCACTGGGAATTGAAACACTGTTCAGTAGAATTTTTTTTTTTTTTCAATAGAAATGCAAAGTAGATAAATTTGTACTGACCCTAGTAAAAGTTTTATTATGTATGTTTTTTTTTGGGGGGGGGGGGGTGATTAATTAGTATTTACGTTTCCGTAGTCTGTTGGTGGTATGAATGCTATTTTATGACACTTTTAAAAAACGAGACAATGTTAATCTGTAGAAAACTTTGTGATTTCCTGACATCTATTATTTTAATGACTATTTTAAGCTCTCAAGTATTAGCATTTTTATAAGGTTTTAAGTAACAATAATTTTTTTAAATTTATTTACTTTTTTTTCCCTTAGAGGGTTTCAAGTATTCGCTTTTTTAATAAGATTTAAAGGAAAATTTTTGCCGTGAGGGCTCAGGGAGTCGAGCGTTTGCCTTCCAATGAGGTGAACCGGGTTCGAATCCCAGCGATGACTGGTCGATACGAATTCCGCATCTGGCTTGCACCGACCACAGTGCTGACATAGAATATCCTTAGTGGTCGACGGATCGTGGGTTAGAATCCTTTTGCCGTTAGGCTAACCGTAGGAAGTTCTCGTGGTGTTCCTATCTATGTTACGCAAGTGCGGGTTATATCCATCAAAAAGTCCTCCACGAAGGCAAATTTCACTCATTACTTGATCCAGGAGCCCCCTTGTCTTCTGGATTGGGTTCAAAGTGACAAGGCTGTGACGTTGAACATTAACTGTCGTAAACCCAAAGGTTGGGTAGGCTGTTCAACGACGGTTATGAAATATAGATTGTTGGTTGTGAAAATGCTCTTTGGTAATCACTCTTAATATACTCAAGTCTGTAACCACCCTTTTAACAGTTTCTAGCTATGAAAGTGAACTCTTTACGCAGTAATAAGGTATTTGATAAGACACTGCCACCTGGTGAGAAGATGAAAAATCAGCGCTCCGCTCTCGAAAATGGTGTGAGAAAAAGTGAATTACAATGCAATAGAACATCAATTTAATACGAATAGTTACCGCGTGGATGAGATGCTGAATGAGATGTTTGTTTGCGATCTTCTGCAATGTACTTGATAAAATCTTAGTTACAAAACAACTAGTGCATAAAATACCCTTTATTTTAGTTGTAACACTCCTTAAAAAAATATCAGAGCTAATTTATTTATTTATTTTGCTTCACGAGTCACCTTTATTTCTGGTACCTTTATTTTGCAACAAAACTTCGAACATCGAATATTAATATATCGTGAAAAAAGTAAAATATTGTCTCTACTTTCTTTCCTTACAAAAATACTCTATTTGAGTTCATGTATGATAGTTTAGCCTTCTTAAGTTGGGAATAGGTATTTCTAGTTCAACCATACTTTATTTATTGATTTACAGTATTAGCTATGTGATCACATACTCTTCAGATCACAAATTTATTGCTTGAAAAAAATTACAGTATAATAAAAACATGGTACTTTAAGGATATTTATAAATATTAGTTTTGTAAAATCTATTAAAAATAATTAAAAAAGTAATTTTTAAAGTTTTATTGAACGTTCACTTTTATAATAGGAACATCTATAAGGTTTAGCATTCTGAAGTTTATTAAAAATCATCAAAAAAGTAATTTTTTGAAGTTTTATTTAATCTTAGCGGCGATAGGCGATAGGTGATTGCATTAGCGTTAAACATTTGCGAAAAAAATCCCTTGAAACAACAAAAATAAAACAGTACAAATTCGAAGATGTGAACATGAAAAAGTTTTCATTCATTCAACCATAAAAACTAAGAGAATAATAAGAAGAAATAAACCTCATTTAAAAATCAATTAGCAAATTAAATGGTCTCTCAATAAAATGACCCAAGTTTGAATACCAGCTATTCCGCTCGCACATACTTCAGTGGTGAATGAATCATGGGTTTTTCGTCGTCGGGCTAACCGTAGGATGTGATCATGTTTTTTTCTTTTATTCATATATCACAAATGTGGTTAGTTCTATCAAGGAAATCCTCCACTAAAGCTAATTTGGCTCAATGTTTGATCCCGGAATTCCCTTGTCTTTTGGGTTGATTTTGAAATTCCAAAGGGTTGAATATCAATAGTCGTCAGTTGTTGAACAACGATTGTAAGACAAAAGTACATTTTAGTCATAAATATAATATATGTTATGAAGAATGGATTTTGAGTGCAAAATTTCTCAAATATGAATATTTGCACAATTCATTAATTTTAATTTCATTTATTTCAATTTCATTTACAATTAGCCCAGCGGGCAAAAAAAGAAAGATCTAAAAGGGAGGGGGTGTAAGAAAATAAAATAATAAATGAAGACCACATCAAAAACATTAAATCAGAACAAAATAATATTCTTTCTAATTATCCAATTAGGAATCGATAATTAGCTTCATTTTAAATTTCATAAATTAAAGAAACTATTTGTCAGAAAACTCGGAAAACACAGTTTTCTTTTTCTATTATTGGTAAATAGGAAACTTTTAATTAAATTAGAAATGAAAGCAAAGTATATTTTTTGTGCTTGGATTTTAAATTTTTTCGACACAATTTCAAAAAAGAAAAATAATTTTTAATGACTCAACAACGCTCAAACTTGATTTCAATATTTTTAACAGAGTTTTTTCTGACAAAAATTTTTAACGTTTTGACAAAAAATGTATCAGCTCAGTGCATTTTGAAAGTTTTTATCTGTGTTTTATACAGTTTGCACTGTATAACGGGATAATAAAGGATATGAGTGCTTTTAATTTTAAAGAAGATGTCCCTTTTATATTATGTTGTATTGCTTAAATCGATTGGGTTAATTGATGTTTAACATTAACCCTAATGCTTTCTTGTCCTCAAACATGTAATTTCCTCAATTTGAAAAAAATTCGTTCGTCCCAGAAATGGTTTAGTCAAAATCAAAGGATTTCATACATAGATGCCAACCCCACAAGACAATTAAGATTATAGTTAAAAATATTTTCAACAGAACTTTAAATTATTTTCTAATTGCTTAAATTTTTTATATTTAGCTGTGATGAAAATGATTATGAATAAAATTAAAATAAAACTGAGAAGTATAAAATTTACTACCACTTCTTAAATATTTATGAAAAATCTTTTATGGAAAATAGGATGCATTATATATAGTATTGTTTATAATAAATAGTCAATGTAAGTAATGTGGAATTTAAAAAAATCATTCTACACTAAAATATACAAAAAACATATAAATGTATCGGTTACCACAGTGAAAAACATAAACAAAAAAAAATTAGTTTCACTGCAGTTTTTATACAAATAACTAATAGAAACATTACATATTTTGCAACTTATTTCCACAATTTTAACTCTACATTAAAACATTATAACCTTTTGCTGTATTAATTATTTTGAAAAGTCTTCATGAGTAGTTCAATAATTTTAGCAAATAAAAAAGGTGTTTCTTCGGAAAAATAAGTACCCAAGATATTTTTTGAAAAAAAAAAAATGCTTTGTTATGTTGTTACACCTGAAAATGAGGATGATTTGAGGGGGACAATTGAATTTTTATAAAACCGGTGAGACAGGTGAGACATTCTTTCCGATGCATTTTTTTCTGAATTCATACGACTGATCCTAATAATCAGACTAATTTATGTTTTCCTCTGCAAAAAGATATGACTAATAGTTCAAAAGTTATAAGGGTTGTATTTTATTTTCTAACCATCGTTGAATAACCGACTTAATTTTAGTTTACTATCACCAATGTTCAACTCCGTAGCCTTGTAATTTTGAATCTAATCCAGAAGGCAAGAGAACTCCCGTATAAAGTATCGGGAGAAATTTGCCTTCGTGGAGGACTTTTTTATGAAACCGAAATTTGCCTTCGCGGATGATTTTTTTATGAAACTGAAATTTGCCTTCGTGAAGGACTTTTTTATGAAACCGAAATTTGCCTTCGTGAAGGACTTTTTTATGAAACCGAAATTTGCCTTCGTGGAGGACTTTTTTATGAAACCAATCTGCATTTGCCAGACCAGAGAAAAACTGCGATAACCTCCCAGGGTTAGCTTGACGTCTAAGGGACTCTAACTCATCATCCGTCTACCACGAAGAACATTTTACGCCAGCACTATGGTCGGTGCGAGCCGGGTGCGTAATTCGTATCGACCAGCCATCGCTAGAATCTGAACCTGGGTCACCTCATAGGGAGGTGAGTGATCTATTCTCATCATGGCTCTAAATATAAGGGTTTAAATTATAAATTTGTACTTGTATCTATTTACGCAATTGATATAACTAACTAAACAAGTGATTCATGCATTTTTTTACGCTTAGTTGAATGGGACTATATTCTAGTCTATCGAACGAATAGTTCAAAAGTTGAAGAATATTCTAATTTTACTGGACTACAGTTGAAAAACTGCAAATTTTTCCCTTAAATCATAAATGTAAGGTATATTTTATGTGAATTAATAATAAAAGTTTAAAATGAAAAAAAAATTTTTTTTACTTAAGAATACAGTTCTGTTTACAATATTGCAAATTTGAAATTAAAAATCATACCAAATGAATACTTGAAGCAGCAAAGTAAACTTACCTAAAAATAGGAAAAAGTATAATTAAAATGAATGTCACATTCTCAATAATATTTATAAATCAGTTAAAATACACTGATATAGATAAAAAAGACATCAGGATATTCGTAAATAATGATTCAACACTATTGATAAATTGTTTGCTTTCATTCATTTTCAGTGATGATTGATTTATCAAATATCGTCTGCTTCTGACAATCACGTACATAGATGATTGATCTTTTAAAGGAATGCAGCTGGGTCATATTAAAAAGATAGAATTGTTCAATCGATTATAAATTTGAAGTAAAAAGTCATAAAAAAACAAACATATTTATTCAATGCATCTTCATCCTAAAATGCCTTCTAAGAGATCATTTATGAACATAATTCGAAGGCAGGAATGTATTTAAACTGAACATGATGTATCGTTTAGGAAAAGCCTACGTATTTTGAAAAACTAAAATCTAATATTATTAGAAATTCAAATATTTTATAATTACTAAATTGCCAATAATTTCTAAACCTCATTCCTTTTTTTATTTAATGTTATTATAATGAATATTTTGAGAAATTATTTTGTAGATGAAAAATTTTAATGTATTTTGTAAGTAATAAGACAAATCCATCATAACACTCATAATAGTGCTTATCAATAATCATGAAAAATGAAAGACTTTTATACTATTATTTATAATTAACATTGGCATAATTTCACTGTTCTATTACGTAAATTGCAAAACTATCCATGCATTTTGATTGTATTCATTAATATTTTTGTCTGGTTTTAAGATATTTCATCACGTTTTACACTGATTAACGTTTACTTACATTTTGAATTTTTGTCTTTTTCAGACATTAAAACTGTATTAATTTAGGTTAGCATTTTTTAGAACCACAGCACAGTTTATAAAGAGTTTGAATAGTAGAAGGAGTAAAAAGAAATAATTAGAAGTATTAATGAAAAGTGATGACTCTATCTTGTGTGAACCGAATTTATTAGCGACACCTTACTTTTTACTCAGGAATAAATATTGGATCCACCTAGTTGAAAAAACACATAATTTTTGGTGTCTTGAAAAGCAACGCTTTGTACGAATTGATAACCAAGTTAACCTGGGAACTTTTGAAATACATGAACAAGTATCGGATATATTAAACTCTTATAACCATCTAACCTAAATTTACCCTTATGTATAAATGACCGAAATGGGTGAATGTTGACAATCGCTTTGGTGAATGTCCGAAATAAATACTAGGTCTAGTGAAATACCAGCATACATTTTCTCGATATACCCTGCATCCATGTTTTTTTAAGTTCAAGTGCCACTACCCAGTATGTATTTAACCAGTACTCCAAACACTGATGTTTCTCTTAATCTATCCTCAGCAGATATTAAAATATCGAATAAATATCAACGAATAAATTAATACTATGTGATTGTTGACATTCACCGGAGAAAGTCGACATTCTCTTGATTTCGGTCATTCACGGTAACTTATATACTAATTATAGCAATTAAATGGTCTTTGTATTTTTGAGACTTTTCAATGGGACCGTTTCAACATTTTATATTACAAATCCCATAAAAATACTGATATGAACGCAATTTTAAAAAAAAAATTATTTTCAAAAAGGTGAGTTTATGAACGATAACCAATAGTGATGGCATTGTTAATAGCACTTCATTTTAATAATATGCTTAAGTATTAGTAACTTTTATATTGGAATAGACATAAATTTGGGTATACCTTACGTTTACTTTTAAAATAAATTTAGGTATTTAAAGACATACATGCAATCGATCTAAACTGTAATAAATGATTCTGTTCAGTATTCAAAACTATTCCTTTTCTCGCTTTTTGTTACCGTTTACAGCTAAATAATATGCGTTCACCTTGTAACACGCTACTTGAGATATGCACAGCATGGCTTTAAGAACCATCAAAGTAGTATAAACATTAGTATTTTAGGGTGCTTCAATTTATGAAGAGCATTTTTATGAGCAGTAAAAACAAATTATTCTGACCAACCCAACACCCTTCTTTCTATTTTGATTGGATTTCAGTCTGCATTCCACAACTTCCTTTTATTCCATTAGACCCCCGGTGGAAGAAAACTAGAAGAAAAAAGAAAAGACAGGTCGTTGTGATATTGCGTGTACACACTTATACAGAGATCTTCTGGAGATTGAGCAACTATCTACGGACTATTAATGGCGCTTTTGTTTTTCGCTGTTTTCTTTCTGATCGATTCCTCATGGTGGGGACCTTCGGTTTCTTCACGAACAAATTCTTGCATGGGTGTTCCCAATTTGACGTTTCGTTTCAACTCAGTCGGGTATTTAACACGTTCTCATCCTTCGCGCATCATTGACTTCTGCAGCTTATTATTCATTTCTTATCAACCATTTTGTAATTCTTTTTTTTTTTTTTTTTTTTTTTTTAATATTCTTTCTTAAATATTTGCTTCTGTCTCTTCTGTGTGTATTTTCATGAACAAAAGCTGTAGGATGGACTGTACGAAAGCGTTTAAGATGGTTAGAAGGAATCCAAAACAAACGATGTGCGCCTAAGAAGATCTTATTTCGAACTTTATGGATCATATAATGAATCGACGTCAATGTTTTTAAGGGACGGCAAGTAAAATGTATGCCAAGGATTTCAACAATGTGCAGCAATAGTTGATAAGATGGATGGTCCAGAGAAAGACAGTCATAAAAATGAGGAACTGAACAAAAGGTAGCCAAACAAAATTTAATTAAGAAAGTCCACCCTGGATGCATTGAAGAAGAAGGTTTTATTTAAATGGACGGTGGTCAAAAGTCGACGTGTTTCGAGTGCTCGAAAATAGACATCCAATCTCGAGACTCGACACACTTATGTTTGGCAAACAAAAGGTATTTGAAACATAATTCCAACGATGTTAGCGAAAATATGAAAAATAAGAAAATTTGAAAAAGAAAACTCGAAAAACCCGAGAGTGAAACAGAAATCGTGAAGTAACGAACGAAATATAAGAAAGGTGTTTCACAAAGCTTTAAAAAAAAAAAAAAAAAAAAAAAAAAAAAAAAAAAAAAAAAAAAACAGTGATTATCAGGACAGCCAAGGAGAAATGGGAAGGAACTCATTTCATTAACAAGAGAACCGGCATCCTTACGACTACAATAATATTTCCCGGGGCATCGAGACAAAGATGGAAAGAAATTTGGCATTATCGAAATTAAATGTATGCCAAAGATTCCAACAATGTGCAGCAACAGATGATAAGATAGATGAATGGTCTTAAAAATGAAGAATTGGACAAATTATTGCAAACAAAATTAAATTGAGAAAGTTCACCCTGGATGTCGAGTCATCGAAGAAACTTTTAGTCATTAGATTTGAAATATATAAGTTTAACTGGAGAAAGAGAATTATCCATACAACAGTCTTTTTATCCGCTTAACTGACCACTAAACCGCAGAAAATTTTCCCATCTTCAAAATCACACTTAATAGGAAAAAAAAATTCTGTCTTTGTGTGAAAGTTTAGTGCTAGTAAATATTATAAAATCTCATCAAAGCAGGTGATTGTATTCTTACACGGTTATAAGCATGAAATCTAAAATAAAATACTCTAATGTATTTAATGTATGAATATTGAATCGTATTTATGTTATGAATATAGTATTGGATGTATATTAATGAAATGCAATGAGTATTTCTATAGTATAAATACTGTAGAAATATTTTAGTATAGGTCCCAAATTCGACCACACTTTTTATGATTTCATTTGAATCTTTTAAGTGTCAAAAATTTAAAATAAAAATTCATACATAATACCAGGGCCAAGTAAATGTCAAAACATAAAAACGATTTAACATTTTGTTAACAATTTAAGATTTTACACAATGTCGTAATATAAATGATAAAAAAAGAAGTTCATTAAAGACGCAAAAATTTCAGTTTATGAACTTCAGACATATTTTTCATTGTATTCAATCAAATGAAAGATTTTTTTATTTTATTTATTAATTTATTTTTATTTAATTTTTATTTTCTTATTTTTACTATCATCCATAACATATGAGCAATGTCAACAACGAAAAAAAATTTATTAGTTTATCGAAACAAAATGAAAGCTGTAAAGTTTTCCAATATTTATTTTATTTTTTACTGCCAGTGCACGATTTTTCTCTTAACCTTTTCGAACAGGAACACTATCGGCATCAAATACATTTAAAATGCTTGTCGTGCTTGAGAAATTTTAGCGTTGTTCATGAAATTTGATTTCAAAACATACGTTACACGATTGAAATTTCGTGAAATTCCAATGAAATCGCCAATTCTTTTTCAGCTCTACTCTGTCACGCTTACACTGTCACGCTTAAATATCTAGATCGAAGAAAACTTAAAATTATGTGTAAAAAAATTTACCTGAATACCATTCTCAGTAATTTTTTAAAAAACGAAGCATTTTTTAAAGCGTTGCAACATATATTTGTATAGGTTGATATAAGCAGGAAAACTTTGAACGAGTTAATAACAGTTTTTAATATATTCATTTAATTTGACAACAATACAATTATTTTTGATTTTATTGAAACTGTAGAATAAAATGGAAAGACAGGTTGTGAAAGTATACACAGCATGTACGCATAATTTTGGTACCCCAGTTGTAGGTAGACTTTTGAAATTTACTTTTTGAGTAAATTTTGAAATTTATTTTTAATGAGTAAAACTATATTTTACGTAAAACAAAAAGGAATGTGAAAAATTCTGAATAACAATTTTAAAAAATTAATCTTGAGATAGTTTAAAAATTACAATCAAAATACTTTTCATACCTTAACATGACCGTAATATAGGCAACTAAACAAAGCAGCTTTTAATCACATTTGCATTCCATGTATCTAATTATTTGTTAATTGATTTTCTAGTTGATTTTGTGACTAAGATAAATTTTTTTTAAAAAATAGTTATCGAGAAAATATTCATTCTAAATTTAAATTTTGAATAGTTTAAATAAATACTTCTGAAAAATTCCGAAAGTCTGTATGAGGTGTACAAATCTTCTTCCGAGAGGAGCCTCAAGAAAAAGTAATTAGGATTAAAAAGCTGCAATGAATGCAAATTATATGTTAATTGATAATAACTAAATTATTCTTTAGCATAAAGAAAACAACATTAATTAGTTCTAAAAATTAAAAAACAAAGTAAACTGAATTGTTTTTCATTTAATGAAATTAAATTATGGACAGATTTTCGTTTTCTGTTCATTTCTTCACTTTACATAAATTGTATATATTATATATTAAAATTTTTAATAAAGCATTGAACTTTATTTGTTTTGGTTGAAGTAAATATTATTTGAAACAATTCAAAATATTAAAAGACTTAAATCTTTTGCAACATTTATAATAAAGAATTTTAATGTAGTTTTTCAAAGTGTATAGAAATTATTAAAAAAAAAAAAGAATAAAATTTTTTACGCTACTTTTGGCTAGAAGATAAGAGCCGCGAATTGATCTGCTTTCACTAGTGGTCACAACTGCAGGTTGTTTATTTTTATTCCATACTTTTCTTTAATTCTGAACACTTTAATCAAAACAATTTATTTCATTAAATGTTTTTTTAATATCAGCAATATAAGGTAAATCTGTCATTGATATTACAGTAGAGTCTCGAAATTCCGAGGTAATTGAGGCTGACACTACCTCGGATTACTGAAAACTCGGATTTTCCGAAAAAGTAGAAAAGTTTTAACAACTACAAATGAAATTAAATAAAATGAACATATTACCTTAAAATCCTTTATTCTTTAGTATAATGACGTAAAAGATTCTTTACAATTTAAAAAAATTGTCAATTTTTTGTTGCTTCAGTATATTACTTCTCTTTGCTGATGCGATATTCAGCCAACGCTTCAAAAGCAAAACATCTGCAGGGGTGGCTTCAGTTTGCTGTTCTACATATTTTAAGGTTAGTTCTAAGGCTGCAGAACCTTCACTATGAGATACTTTTTTTCCTGATAACGGAGAGTCGTTTTCTTCTGTTTCATATTCTCCCTCATCTTCCATCATATAATACTTGAGTCTGTTATTTCCAGCTTGTCGTCACTATTTAGCCATTCATTTAGATCAACTGCATTAGAGTTTTCGCAGCCTGGTAATTCCTTCACCAAATCTTTCAAAACAATTGTTTATCATCATCATTAATTTCCTCAATAGGCGTAACCAATTCAGGTAGAAACTTAGTCCACGATTTAATAACTGTCGTAGGTTGAACTTCTTCCCAAGAATCTGCAATCCAGTAGACAACATCTCTCAGACTTACATTCCTCAAAACATTCGCAACACTTTCATCGTCAGACTGAACTAAATGTTGTAACAAACGGTGTCGATATTTTTTCTGTAAATTTTCCAATACGCCCTGATCCATTGGCTGAATCAAACATTGGCAGGAAAAAATATAGCACGGATTTCACCACAACGTAGCTCGTCCGGATGAGATGGAGCGTTATCTAAAAACAAAATTGCATTGCAAGGCAAATTTTTGGTTGCTAGGGGGAAAATTTGACACCTCGAATTAAGCGGAACCTCGGACTTCTGAGACTCGAACTTTCGAGACTCTACTGTATTTAATTTGCATTTATACAACACGTCAAATCCGCAATATTATTTAATTTCCCTCAATGAATCCACATTATAATCAAAGATTGGGTTCATGACGTGTGTAAAAATTTTTTTAAAAAATGCGTGTGATCAGAATTCTTTCTTAACCAAATTTGTTATTCTCAACAGGTACTTGACCGAAAAAGAGAGAGACAGGGTCACGTGGGAAATTTTCCTCTCGGGACCTAATGAAGACAGATCTTCCGCAAAGATATTTCTCTCTTTTTTTTCTTCTTTTTTTTTTCTCCAGTTGTTAAGAATTTCATTGCAAATAGAACCATTTCCTTTCTCATGAATCAATGTCACACATGAAGACTTATTTTATAAAAACTTAATCTATACAATGAGTCACAGCTTGAGATATTTTAATAATTTGAACTTGCATATTTTTTACATTTGTATTATAGTTAAATAATAATTAATAAAAACAATTAATAGTAATATTAAATAATAATAACAGTAATTAGTTATAAATAATAATACTAATTAATAATAAATAATAATTATTAATTGTATATGAAAATAGTTTAACAAATTTGATTAATAGTTTAATATATACCAGCCACCCTTGACGAGAAGCTTGGTCATCTTTCAAAATTATCTTGTACAACATATGAACTTTAATAGTAACCAAACCAAGTACACAACTCAACTCTATTCTAATTCTTTTCCCCCTCTTCCAAACCTAACGATTTAATTAGTTATAAACAATCAAATTTTATTTGCCGTTGCAGTTGCGATGTGAATTTATGAATTGAGAAAAACAGATTTAAAAACACAATTTTGATTAAATATAATTTTTAAAAAAATGCATTAGCAGACGATTCCAACTTAGAAAATGGCATCATTATTTTTGTGGTAATGGAAAATGAGTGGAAATGATAAAAATGTTGTGCTTCTAAAAATGTCAAAAAAGCTCCAAAGACGAAAATGAGAATCCCAAATTCTCAACAACAAAAATGCCCTGATCGAATGAAATTGCAAAAAATACAAAATTTGTCTTTAAGAGTCTACCGATGTTAGTCTAATTAATTAATGAGGCACGATAGACTTCATTCATTACTTCATCTAGTGTAAAATCTGGTACTAAATAATAAAATTCACTGTTGGAAATTTTGCAATGCATTGTTGCACCGTAAAACCTTTGTCCAAGAGAAATCTTATGTAAATTAAATCATCTTAACCATTTCAACTTGATCATTAAATCATTTCAACTTGAATGGGAACATGGTTTTTCACATATCTTTTTTAGATTTTGCCACTAAAGACAGTTAAAAAGAATAACTGGATTTCCTAGTTTAGCAACCTTTTTATGAAAATGTCCTACAATTGTCTAAAAAAATGTTTGATGGAACTTGTGACAGAAAATGTATGTAAAAACAGACATTGGAATACATTTCATGTTAAGAATCTCAGCAAATTAGAAAGAATTGTCGGAGAAGAAACAGCAACAGTCCTAATACTGTAGTCAGTGCATTATATGAATTGAATAAGTATAATTTAAAAATAAAAACCTGCATAATCTTATTGTTTGCATCTAATTAAAGAATAAATCTTTTTGTATTATCATACATTTAATTCAAAACAGAAAGGTAAATTTTACAGGAAATGATTAGTTTTTATGCGATAAAATTAGTTCTTCAAAACTCTCACTATTTATTTGAAAACCTTTTGATATCTATGCCAAACAGAATACTAATAAACTGTTTCTATGATTTATTTAAAATGGCGGAGATATATATAACTTATTCAGAGAAATTTTACAATTCAACTTAAAAGATTATATCAGTTGCACGAGTTCTTTGGTCTGACCTACTATCTTCTAAAAATGCTTTGTAGATTTAAAAAAAATAGTTATTTTTTATAATCTGATTAGCTGCAGATATATATTTATGAACCTATTCTTCAAAAGTCATCGGATAATCGAACCCTCATACATAATAAGTTAATAATATTTATTACAATTTTTAAATAACCTAATTAAAACTATATAAATGGATAACACCTCTATAAATTCTTTAAAAATATTTCTATTATAGAATATACATGTATTACTGCAAAACGTTTCTCCATGCAATGTAGACTCGAATCACATGAATCAAAAAATAATTATTTGTCAGAATACGACGATTCTTGGGTAGATTCATTTTATACTCTTAAAATATGAGTTGGTCATAACGGAACATATTTAATAAACACCAATAATCTGTCCCATTTAAAAAATTTTATCCTTCAAGAAGAAGAAATATAATATCCTAACAATTATTTGCATCAAAAGCATTTAAGGTGACGCTGAGTCATAAGTGCTTTTTCTTTAAGAAAAATTAGAATATGGATCAAAAGTTTAACAAAATAAATAAATAAAAAGCTATTAAGTAAGGAATTCAAAATTTTAAAGCAATTAAAAATAATAATAATACATCCAATGGAAAAATAAAAAGTTATATTTCACATTCAAACGAATGAAATGTATCATGTGACTCGAACCCAACCCTAAAAAACAAGTGCTTCAATTGTTAAAAAGATGAAGGAAAAACTCATTTCTTGCACAAAACATACCTTACTTAACCTTAAGCTATTCATAATCTTCAAGTGCAATGTCAGCGAGAAACACCCAATTTGCGTGCTCAATATGAGGTAAACTTTGAAGAAAATATACAAGGATGCCAAAATATAGGGTCTGGGTTAAGGGTTAAAACATCTATTTAAATCTTGGCCTTTCACGTTAAAGTGTGTCTTTATACATCTTTAAGCATCCTTTTCGGTGATATATTGGTCTTTAAACAAAAAATCATTTGGCAAGGAAATCGTAAAATCTTATATGGCCCACCTTTGTTTTCAGAAGATGTTTTCTAACTGTTAGATATATTTTACACCATGTTATAGTTATGTCCAAAAAATCGAATTATTACAACAATTTTATTAGTCTTCTGTACAATTTGAAAGAATTTTACAACGGTTATATAAACTGGCCTTCTTGCTAAAGGATCTTGAAATTAAAATTTCAACCACCTGCTGATTAGCTAAAGTATTGAAATATCCACTGAGCACTTTATCTAATGAACCGTGGGAGGTTCTCGCGGTCTTCCTCTTCATGTAACGCAAATGCGGGTATGTTCCATCAAAAAGTCCCCCACGAAGACCAATTTCTCCCAATACTTGGTCCAGGAGTTCCCTTGTTTTCTGGATTGTGTTCGAAATGACAAGGCTTTGGAGCTGAACATTAGTAGTCGTAAACCCAAAATTTGGGTCAACTGTTCAACGACGGTTTTAAAATATCAAAGAATATCTATCATAAGAAGAAAATATTTCAATGCATGACAGATTTTTGGGTCCTAATAATAACAAAAAATAATAAATTACTACTAATAAAGTCATCAACCTACTCTCCAATCAATAATCCTACAAACTAATAAACCTCGAAATCCCGAATCGGAATAAACAACGTGTTTTATCAATCGTTTAATTGATCATTTCGCTTCATCTTGATCATCCGTATATCCGGTTAAACACATGTCACGGTTTAAAAGTAATGTTTCGTTCATCATCAGTCGTGAGCTTCGTTATCAACTTATGAATGTGTTCTATATCTGAATGAGTCTTTTTTTATGAATGACCAAAACATTCAATGCGTTCAGTGGGTAATTGGAAACCAAACCAATTCATTTCCGCTTACGTACCAATAATGCACTGATATGAAAACAAAAGAATCACCATCTTATCACTGAATGAAGCTCAAGTAAAGCGTATAAATTGTTCGATTGATCTGTTTTTATACATTATTAGCTTATGAGTCAAATTTACAACTGAAGAGGTCTTCGTTAGCAAACTGAGAAAGCTTAAAAATTTATAACATCCATTGTAAAATACTGTAAGAAATTTTGTAGCATCTTGAACTAGAAAACCGTTCTTTTATTTTAATATGGTTTAACTTTGAACGGAAATAGAGACAAATTGAACACTTTATTAAAATTAAAGCAAAACTAAAGGGAGTAATTTTCTACTAAAGTTACACTAGAACAAATTAATTAAAAATTTCTTTTATTAACAATTAGAGAATAAAGATTCTAATTTATTCTCCCGCCAACTAAATGACTTACTTTACTTCAAAACAAATTCATTTAAGCCTTATCTCCCTAATAAGAAAATCATAAGTATTATACTTTTATCATAATTTATGCTTTTATCGCCAAACTTTCTCTCATTTTATCATAGAATATATTCATTAATACTTTATTTCCTCCCCAAAACGAAATTGTTTAATACTTTTGATAATGATATTACTTTCATTTCATTATTCATTCATTATTCAAAAATGATATTCTTTTGTTTACTACTTTTGCCACCACTATTTTATCCAAATATAATAATTTTACTCCAAAATACATTAGTTTAAGTCTTTTTTTTTCTTCACAGTAAATAAAAAGAATCAAATTATTCAGTTACTTTACCAAAAATTTAAGATTTTTACTTTAAAATACATTATTTAAATCTCTTTTTTTTCCACAGTTGGAAAATCTTACGATTCTGTATTTAAAAGTTTCGCAAACTTTTATATTTTATTCAAAAATGAAATATTAATTGAGCCTTATTATTTAAGTCCTATGATTTATACCTTTGAAATGTTAAGATAAATGTTATTGTTTAATTAAATCTTGTTCTTTATATCTAATTTTATACAAGTCTTAATTTATAAATCTTATATCTTGCATATGAAAAGCAAACTATTCGTAATATATTGTGTGGTTTTTTTTAAACAGTTGGCATAATAAACTGCAGAATATAAGGAATTTTTTTTCTAGTAAATTCATTTTTGTTTATAAGTACTTTACTTTCACAATTCATATTTCGGAAAAACTACTAATTAGAATGTGACACCGAAAACGAATCAGGAAATAGAAAAGAATTAATGCGATGACCTCTACTAATACGGGCATACTTTTCTAACTGTCACAATACCTCTGGGATACAGTTTTGCGTTTATACAGGCCGTTTGCGGAAATAAGTGAATCATTAGCTACAGCGACGGCAGTCTTTTCTACGCACTATGATCCCCGATTAGTTTCTGAAAAAATAAAACGATCGTAGTTCATTGATCTCTTCTTTTTTGACTTTTTAGTTTATATTACTATTATTAGTGGCTTTCACACTATCCGTTATGACCATATATATATATATATATATATATATATATATATATATATATATATATATATATATATATATATATATATATATATATATATATATATATATATATATATATATATATATATATATATATATATATATATATATATATATATATATATATATATATATATATATATATATATATATATATATATATATATATATATATATATATATATATATATATTTATATATATATATATATTAATTTTTTTTTTTTTTTTTTTTTTTTTTTATTATTATTTTTTTTTTTTTTTAATAGCTGAAAGATAGGCAGAACACATATCCTCATCGATATTCCGCAATGACATTCATTTTTTAAGATTCAGATTTTAGCACAGAACTAATCGAAGCCTAAATTGTCGCTTTGGAAATTTTGCTATGACTTTCATTTTTAGACGTAATTTTTTTGCTCAAAAATAATCAAATCACGCATCACAACCTTCAACAAAATTCTGTTATTATAACTTTCATGCTTACAAATACATTTATTTTCTCAAAGGTAGTTAAATCAAATAAACAGAATTAATAACATTTAAAGAAAAATATGCTATTTTTTTTAATCATTTTGTCTGTGATTGCTGACAACACTATTCTATTGACTCGCTGTAGTGGTCCACAGTGAGTGAACTATCAATAAAATGGCAAAAAATAAAATAAACATACATTATATAGCCGCTGAAAAAGCTTAGATAGGATTTTTTTTTTTTTTTAACAATTCTTTTTCTGGGTATAATTTTTATTCTTTCAAAATTCGTGAATCTCTAGTCATTCGTCATTATTTTTTCTATTTTATTTCTTATTTTTTATATAAATTCCATAAAAAATATTCCAGCGAAAATGAAAAAGCAGAGTTTATAAAAACGAATGTTCAATCAAACCAATAAAATCATCACTAGTAATCCCTAGTAATTTTATGAAAAACATATTAACACAAATATTTAACTTTTATTAATAATGGAATAATTTAAAATTATCGCAAAGTATTTTGGGATATAAGAAATGTTTTTTACATAAGAAGTTATATTGTACATAAGAAATGCGGCATTTTTTAAAAAAGAATTTTCTAGTTAATATATAACCTTTTTCATGCATATATTTCATCTTCAAATCTAGATTTTTTTCGAATTGTAGTAATCCAGAAGCTATTAATTTTAATAAGTGAAACTCTAGACTTATTAACAACAAATACACACAAAACGGTACACTCTTCGTAATTATTTTGAAATGCTAGATGATCACTAAGTTATAATAGTCGCTATTATTTTCTCACTGCTTTTATTTCGATTTCCATACATCTAAGAACTCTTTCAGTTATATTTAATGTAACAAGTTACTAAACTTTTTAAAAAAAATCAGCAAGACTGATTAGGATTTTTCAGTTCATTAGATAGGATTAGGATTATATAGGATTTTTTAGATTCAGTTTCTTAAGAGCCTTTCTCTAAAAATAAGTATGGCATTTGAGTCAAATGCCATTATTCAATTAATTTTGCTTTTAAAAATCTTTTCTTGTTTTTAAAGTCTTAAAATCTTTCAATTAAGCATTTTAAAACTATTAAAGTTATGTCATACAATAGCAGCCCAATTTCAATGCGTAAATGTCAAGTTTCTCATCAAATAAGTTTTTAATTGAGTACAAAACATGTTAATTGTATTTTTTCATTAATTAATACTGAGTACACTAGAAATAAATGTTACTCATTTCCTAAGCTTTTTTATGGCTACCCAATTCATCTGAATCACATAAAAATGAATCATTTGTCGGACTCTTTAATCTTTAAAACATTTTCAGACAATTGTTATTCACAATCTAATTCAACTTAAAAGGAAGTGAGGAGAATAATTTCATTTGTCGTCACTATTTTTCCCTTTTCTACTTTTTTCTTACATTCGTAATTTATTTTTTATTTTTTGGCCAATAATTTTTCTAAAGAATAATTAAGAAAAACATAAAAAATATTATTCAACCTAGCTAGGTTAATACACAAATGACCATTCTAATTATACCATTTTATTTCTATAGATAAATCTTCGCCTAAAAGGAAATTGCAGTTATTAGAAGTCAAAGAAACGTGTAAAAATTCATCACTTCATCAATTAAGAAAATAACAATCACTCAAATCAATAAAAACTAGAATTTACATTTTTTAAATATAAATCCTAAAAGGTTCATTCGAGTACTTCACCTTTCTTAAATAATATATCGAAAATAATAGAACCATTTTTAATTTTCAGGAGACTAATAAAAAGCCACTAGTTATTTTAATTTTAATATTACAATGAGCAACCTGGATATGAATTCGTCAGAATTTTACGACAATTTTATGTTTTTCTCATTTAAAAAATTGTTTTCAGACATCGAATCATTTATATTAGCTACTTCAATTTAATAAGTATATCAAAATTATACATACAGCGTGATGAGAAAAAAACACCCTAATTGTTTGATATCTGACAGTATGTATAATGTTTACGAAATATATCGACACTATCAAGATATATATTATTAAAACTAACTAAACAATGACATCAATACGCAAATACTAACTAAAACCTGACTAATAAAGGACATAATTTTGAAAGTTTAAGGGGGGGGATATTATTACCATTTTAGTTACAAAATATAAAGTCTTGATTTCCCATTCGTGAGGAAAACTTAAATAAAAGAGAAAATGTATGCCAAAACAGGCAAATTATTTTAAGTTTATGCAATACTCTGATTGAAATCATGATTCCTCTTTTAATAAGACAATGTTGCATACATAAATCTATAATAGGTTATTTCAAAATTTGAAAACTTATACATTGTAGGATGTTTAGTTAAATTAAATGAAATTTTATGATTTTAATTGATTCATAGACTTATTAATATAAATTTCATCAGTCTGCGATATTTTGTTTTTATTTTGGATTATCAAAAATGATCCATCGGTACATTTCCATACTTTCTTTATTGTAAATATAACACTTATTATGATGGTTTTTAAAATATTTTCAATTTTTAAAAGAAGAAGAATGTTCTTTAATTTCTATTCAAACAAACTAGTTCAATCAAGTGCGATCATCAATGCCATCTGTATATTGGGTAATTTCTCTTGAGTGATAATTATTCAATCCACTTCATTTGTTGCAACAGCTACGTTAATTAATAAAAGTAAATGAATGTATTTTAATAATTATTCACTATTTACTGTATCTTTTATATAAATTTATACGCGTTTTCGCAAATAATCCAATGATTTTTTTTAACTTTTTGAGGACAAAAGTTCCGTGACACAACAATATTTACAGTTGCCAATTTAAATAATATTATAGCTCAACTTGACTATTTACCACCAAGTTTGCAGTCTATCTGAGCAATGTTATAAATTTACTTGACATTTTAGTAAGTTTATAGCAAAATTGAACGATATTATGGCCAGATGTATCATCTTTCTAAGCTTTCTAAAAATTTAAATGATGCTGTCATTTAATTTGACAACTTAAAAAATTCACAGCAAATCTGAACAGATTCATTGCAATATTTAAATATCAATTAAGAAAAGTATTTACTTTACATATTGGGACACTCGTTATAATCTTCAAATAAGGTGTCTATAATCTTTAGTATGAAAACTATAAAGAGTAAAATAAAGAGTAAACTATAAAGAGCAATAATTGTCATACGACATTAGCATGTAAAAGAAAGAAAAAAAGAACTTTGATTTAAACCACTAAAAATTTTTTTATACTTCCTGATTATTAATTCAATACTACAATATAATTCCATTAAAATTAATTCATTCGTTTATGGTTTTAAAGCTGCCGTTTAAATATCGATGTATGGTATCGATATATGGTATTATATATCGATAAATTGTTCAACGTTACCGATTTAAGCTAATGTTAATCCGTTGGGGAAAAAAATCTAATAGCTCCAAGTGATGTCTAATCACAATTTTAAAAAAAATGTCTGACAAAGAAACATTTTAAAATTACTTAAATAAACTTCAAAATTTTCAGAAAACAATTTTAAAATGCTACGCTATAATCTTTGAACTTCAAATGAGAGAAGGGAAAAAAACTGAAAATTCTTTTTGCAGTCATTGACGACAAATGACCATGCCACTACGACCTTACTCACAAATCACAAGCTTTCTCTTCTTTCAACGTGGACAACCAAAAGTGAATAAACTCCGAAGAAAAGAGACACAAAAAATCCAGTTTCGAAAAAATGAGAAGAACGAATAATGAAAAAAAAAACTGAATTTACGGGATTTCATTCATGGATCTTTACAATCTGTCAGCTTTTCAGCCCACCAACAAGGGTTGAAATCACGGTAATGGGTGGTGGCTAAAGGTCCGAACCAGACCGGTTCAGCGGGTGGCCCAAAGAATGAGGAACTGCACTTTGGCAAGTGCCCGAGGCACCCGAAGGTCCCACCATTTGGATTGAAGGGTCCAGTTTGAAGAAAAAACGTTGCTCGAGGATCCATCGTGCTCTTGAAACATCGAAGAGTTATTATCTCATCCGCCATGATGAATTTCACGCCGTTGAAGAGTCTTGTTTATTGTGAACAAGGGTGTGCCCACATTGTGATTACATTTCTGACTTAAAAGCTGGAAAATTCTTTTTCAGAAATTACTGAAAGGTGCTGCTTACCTACAGCAGTTCTTGTAATTCAAGCATTTCAGAAAATGAATGGTTACTTTTGAATAATAGCATATCTTCAACTGACTAATGGTTAAAAGAAGAGAAGATAATGTTTTAAGTTATTACATAATATCAAAGATATTAATGTAAATTGTGATATTGTTTGGGTTAAACGAGTTGTCCCACCTTAGAATGTGTGAGCAAAGTAAAAATAATTAGTAGATATAAATAATTACAGGCGTTTCATGTTTGAGAATGTTGATTCGTCAAAGAATTTTGGTTTCTAATTGTTTTGAGAAATCAAGGAAAGAAAAGGATTTTACATTAATTTATTTGCATTTTATGAGAACACTTGCAATCGAATCTGCTCCAAGCTCGCTTCACTCACAACCCCCCCTCCCCCCAATACTCGCTCGGGATGATTAACAAGATTTATTCGCGACGCTTAGCAGATTGTTACATCTTAAGTACTCAAATGAAAAACCAAAAAAAAATATTTTACTATATCAACACAAATTTGGTTCCACGGATTATGTTAAATAAAATTTAAGCGGCATCATTTTACTCAGTTAATCATTGCGACTCGATCTACAATTTTTTATCTGCTAAAAACCTTTTATCTGCTTTTTTTCCACCTCAAAATATTATTTTGTAAGAATGAAAAAAATCTATTCACAATTTTAATTTACTGGTTAGTTTGACACAAAACTTCAAATGAAAGTATTGAACGTTTAATAATTTTAAAATAATTGATAAGGTTATATACCAATTTAAGTATTTTATTTTAAAATGGTGTGTTGTAACGTAATGTCATAGAATAGCGAAGAATCACCCATTTTAAGTCCTTTGGAATAATAAATCGAATTCAAAAACGTAGTAAGTAAGAATGATTCATAAGTAGCTCAGGTACATTTCATTAAATTTTAGGGAAACAGAAATATTTTTTGTCACATGTAACTTGTAATAATTTTATGCTGGTAATAACTAAAAACTCTTGATATGTGAAAACAGATTAATGCCACGAGATTTGTCTATCCAATTAGAAAACATTATTTTTACCCTTTTTTTTTTTTTTTTTTTTTTGGTATATGCATTGTAAGAAGGTTAAAGTGTTTAATGTCACAAAACTCTATTGTTTGTTCTTTTTGTATGTGAAACGTTACATAAGTATGCATCAAGGAAAGCTTGAATTATCAGTGCGAATATGGCATACAGTGCAAGGTGAAAAAATGAACACTTTAAATAAATTTTGATTTATTGATCCAATTATACGTACTGGAAAACAATCTTAATGGTTCGTAGCCTTAAATATAATGCAGAAGATATTTCAAATTGAGAAACATACTCGTAGTAAACATACTCTGAATAAACATACATTTTCTTAACCTTTAAAATCAGGGAAATAAAGTCACAATAGCTATGGAGCGAATGAAGGGATGGTACGAGGACAGACAGTAGCATATCTCTGATCCACGACACAGAAGTCTACAACAATTATATAACTCTATTTTTCAGTATTTTAAATTATTCTGTGAGGACAAAAAACTGCAACAGAAAAGAAAATCTAAAAGAATAATAAATTAAACATTTTAAGAAGTTTAGGAAACATTCTTACTGAATCTGGTTTCACCATTCTGCTTAAATTGCACCCATCAGATTCTCAATTTAAAATTAAATTCTTAATACAAGTTGATTTCAAAACATTTTAATATGACAAAAAGAGGTTCAAAAATGTAACTTTATTCAACGTTATTATGTTTTCATTCAAAGAACGCAAATCTTGTTTCATTTCGATACGGAAACTTTTATTCCTTCTCATTAAGGAAACATGAGTAACTATTTTAAATTTTGGAGTACTTTAAACCACAAAATCACGCCATTCCGATACAAATTTCGTATGGTGCTAAAATGAACGATATTATCTTGAAAAGTAACCGTTTTTAAAATGTATGACATCATCATCATAGTTGGCCAGACAGCCCAATGTGGGCCTTCTCCATAACGACGACCGATTTGTCTTTGATCTCCAATTATTTTCATTCATTGCGAGAAAATCAGCCTCTCTCAGCGGCAGCCTTTCACACTTTCTTGTCTAAAAAACAATATTATTTTTACTGTATTATCGAATCACGTGAGCCATCCAATTCATTCTATTTATTTTTATGTATTTAATAAAATCAGGTTGTTTATAAATCATGTACAGTTCAAATTTAAATCTCCTTCTTCAGTTATTGTTACCAAGCATACTCCGCAAAATCTTTCTTTCGAATAGTGCGCTCCAAATTTCCTCCGAGTTTAGTCATAATCAAACCTTCAAGAGCGTATATCAAGACAGGGTCGACAAGAATTTTGAAAATTAAGAACTTTGTTTTTCTAGAAAGAGGTCTAGATTTGGTAAATCTTCTCAGCCCTATTTACCAGATAGAGTCGGTTTTATGACACGATGCTGTATTTCAACGTGAAAGAATACGTGATTCAATTTAACACCTTATTATAGTGGTAGCAATTTGACAGGGTTCAAAAATCCAGAATTATAGATCAACCGATGTTTTCGAAATAAATCGAAAGAATAATTGTTTATAAGTAAGGCCAAAAATATTTTATTAAAATAAAAGATACAGACTGGAAGTAAATTATTACAATATTAGACAGTTGTATTAGTTTTAAAAATTATTGCCGCTTTCAAATCCATTTTACCTTTCATAAAAAACTTACTTTGCTTCACGAATGACGTATTTTTTTTAAACCCTTTATGTTTTTTGTTTCTCTGATCACGACAGAAAAAAAGATTATTTCATTATAAAAGCAAATTAGTAAAAATGAGTAGTCTAATGCCCATTCTAATGCGGGGAGGTAAAAATTTCTAAATTGTATTTTCTTTGGAAAATTATTTTCATTTAAAGAATAATAAAAAATTTCACTTTTTTTCGCAGCAGCAGAAGAATGTATACTTCCGGGTGACTTTTCACATTTTAATGAGGTATTTTTAAAGAATCGTGATAGTTAAAAAGCGGAAAAGATACCCGCTGCAAGTTACATTTCTTCCTTAAGTGAAAAAACGTGCGAATGTTACAGATTGAAATATTCAACTGTACGAAGAGTTAGATGTTCTTGTTAGGATTTAAATCTAGTTTGCACGTATTTATGAACCATAAATAGTTTTAATTATTATTCGTAATTCATAAAAACGAGAAAACTCTGCAGGTTTATTTTTATCACATGTCATTTAAATGTTAAACCACTGCAGAACGAATGATAAATAAATAAATAAATAAATAAATAAATAAAAATTTATAATAATAAAATTTAGTAAATAATAGAAATTTTCCATTTTTTTTTTCGGAAAATTATCGCAACACCTGCAATGGCCAAATTATTTATTACATAAATCGTAAACGAAGAAATGCTGTTAAATAATATATAGCAATATTCAGCTCTAATTATGAAAATGAAGCAGAATAGCTACAAAAAAATTTACTATAGCATTTCTAGAGGTCAAATACATAAATCGTGTATCAAAAATACGCTGTTAAATCATTTTCAACAATATTTCTATTCAACTATTTTAATCCAATTCTATTCAATTTAAATATTTTAAATAAAGTAAAATTTTTAAAAATCATAAAACTTATTCTTCTGAACTAAAATGGCACATCATAAAACAATCAATTATAAAAATAAAAGAAAAAGAAAAAAAGAAAGAAAGAAAAAAAAAAGATTTAAAAAATTAACCAGAGCAATGAATTGTGGTAAGTTTTATTATTTATCCAGTGTCCCGAAAAAAAAACTGACGATTTAAAAAAAATAATTAAGGAAAGACAGAAATACAGTCCCTGGCCAAATTATTAGACGCTCTATAAGATTCTATGTAACATCTTAATTATTTTAGGTGATGCTATACAATTTTATTGTTTTTACGTGGCTGGAATCGGTTTACACTTGTTTACGTTATTGTATCAATTGGTTAACATTGTTATGCAATCCGTTAAAAATAAATACAAATAGGAAGTATATAAAAAAGTCTCCCGAATAAAAACCCATTACATGTATGTTTAAATATAAAAGTATTGCCTATAAACTCGTGCAAAACGTCAATATTAAAAAACTACAGTGCGTCTAATAATTCGGTCGAATTATTATAATTTACTAATATAATACCTGATATAATAAATATTCTATATTTATATAATATATCGTCTAATGTATTCAATCAGGGGCCGGGATAGCCTGCTCAGTAGGGTACTGGGCCCATGTCCAAGAGGTCGTCGGTTTGATCCTCACCGGCCGAAGACTTCCCGTGTAGTAAATGGTGACTGATGCACGTTAAATCTGTCGAGTCACAAAGTCCTCCATGTTCCCATGACAAATCCATACCTCTGGGGGTACTGATCCAGGAGTTTCCTTGTCTTCTGGATTGGTTCAAAATTACAAGTCCGCGGAGTTGAACATTAGTAGTCGTAAGCCCATGAAATTGGGTCGGCTGTTCACGACGGTTATAAAATAAAATAATGTATCCAATCGTCGAATTTATATGAAATGTCGTCTCATTTAATTATTTGATACACGAACGTAAACTAGTGAAAACCGGTTTCAGTCTCGTAAAGACAATAAAGCTGTATAGTATCATCTGATCATAAAGATTTTACTTAGAATCTTATAGTGCGTCTAATAATTTGGCCAGGAACTGTATATCCAAAAATACGATTTGCTGTGTTTTGCTTAGGTTATCAGAATTTTATTCTAAGTTTAAAATTCGATAAGAAATTCGTAAAAAAAAGCCAAAGTAACTAACATTTGCAACATCAAGATGATGCAGTCAAGGACAAAATTTAAAAACACTCGAGCGAATAATTAAGTGGGTATGGGCTACAATGTAGATCATTTCATTCATGTCGTCTCTACATATAGCATAAAACATGGATTTTTAGATTTTCATCTTTCAACATCGCTTGTTGACGAATTTTGTTACTATTTTTTAATTTTTTACAAGTAATGCCTCGTTTCCTTAGCAATACGCGGCAAATTATACATTTTCTCATTCCGTTCTCTTTATTTATTTATTTATTTTTACAAAATTGATTGTTTTATTGAACCCTTTAGGAAATCATTTATCAAAAAAATGCCGTTAAATGATATTCAACTTAATTTACTTATTCCTCATCCTAAATAAATACACTTCAATAAAATTATCATAACACCCAAGTTCAAACGTTTCATCACATACATCGTTCAACAAAGGTTCATTGAGATCATTTTACAAATTCATCTCCAATTATAAATATATTCATTCATTTAAAAAAGCAATTATTGCAAATAACGATTCAATTAAAAAAATCATTCCGAGAACACTTTTGCACACAAATGCGGGTAATTCGCTGTCCTACGGTTTGAAAAAATTAAAATAGAAGAAGAATCACAGAGATGCCAACTTGCTCCGGACAGTAAATATATATTTAAAAGTGGTAGTTTATCAATTGTGATTCTTGGTTTAATAAATTCAATTTAGTAAATTTTTATCCACCGTTATTTCTGAATAATTCGTAGGCTTATATAATTCACCACTTTATACTACTTATGTCATGCTATGCCTTATAAAAAGCAAGCAAAAATAGTCAACTATTTGCAAAATTTACTTTGTAGTTATTTACCGTTTTTTAATTATTTTGGCGTGTCCGGAGCAGTTAGCATCTCTGGAATGATTTTTCACGTTCTGCTTGAGGATCGAGTTATTCATTTTTACCAAGTTTAAAAACTAGTTTAATATCGTCAGCTGCAAAATGAAAGAAATATGTTTATGGCGACAAAAAAGAAAGGCCGAGCAAAAAAATCAGCTTTCAAAATCCGCATCAACAATGTAGCACCGTCTAAACACAAAATTTACAGATACTCGTGCAAGTGTGTGTCTTCGATTGGTCTGATTTGACTTGACTTGATAGGAAAATATTCGAAGTACCTCCCTTCTTCATCTGTTGTTAACCATTTGATGACAGGGGTTACTTGGCATACATGGGCAAAACAGAGAGTGTTTAGTGGTTACTGTCAAATCTGCGATGGTTCTGACATTTAGACGGAAACATTTATAGTTTTTTTTCGTTAGCAGCACCATCTGCGAACGACCTTTGCGTAACAAACCTTACATCTGTTTTAGTCTCCTTTCCTTTTTCAGTTAATTGTTTTTTGAAATCGCTATTCATTTTTTAGACACTCCTAAATGACCAGATAGTCAAAGTTGCATGATAAAATTTCTTTTTTCCTTAGTATAGTGTTCAATAAAAATAAAAACGCAAAGAAGATCTTCTAAACGGGTGCTTTTGAAAACTTAGCTTTCACACGTTTTTTTACACACATAAATTGCCCATCTGAACGATCCAGTGATATTGTTACCGCTGGTAGCAAGGTTAATGAATGTAAAACATAAGTCAAGGCTGCATGGCACTCACGTTTAGCTTACCATTAACAATATAAAAGGCAGTTTTTTTTTCCTTTTAAGTTTTACGTTAGAAATTAGGATGCTACGAAATTTTTTAATCTCTATTATTGCAAAAGTTAAATAGCACATACGCCCTCTTTCTTATTTTAAGCGTCGTGGAACGAAAGAGTTTAAGAATGTAAAAATCAAATCCATTCTACGAATAAATTATGCTTCTCCCTCCCCTTCTGGATGCTAGCCTACACCCAAAATATACTTAAGTAATAACGGGGAGATTTCCGTATCTGTGGCAGAATAATCATAAAGTCTTTTCAACTTCCGGGCAACTGTCCGCGAGAAACTATAAAAAAATAAAAAATAAAAAAATAAAAAAATATAAAAAAAATTATCACAGAAAGAGTCTAACTCGAAAGGTATAACTCGCAGCTACCCCCGGGCAAACATCTACATGTTTTTAAAAAGATCTATTTGGTACCTTGGCGATTGTAGATGATCACGATACGGAAGATCCTCCATAATTTTAACTGCAATCTCTCTCATTTTGTCAGTAAAAATAAGCAAATCGTAAAACCCTTCATTATGTACTTCCATTATATTTAAACAGTGATTGAATAATTTCAAAAGAATACTTCAACTATTTTTAAATTGAGTTCTAAAGTTCTGTATTTGTAACTATACTTAAAAAATTAGTTTTTTTAATGATACCGCACATTATTAGGCACTTTGTCAAATAGAAAAAAAAATGGAATAGAATTCAGAATATTATGAGCATTGAACAAGAAGTGCCTATATACACTTTAGAATTAGAGGCAGAAAGCAGTTCTTGTAAAAAAATACGTTGCATCAACGGTAATGAAAGTTTCACCAAAACGTTATTTAAAAACAGAAAAAATAAAATTTACGGAACAAAAATATCACTGGATTCCGTAAAAAGGACTCAACTTCTGGTTCATACATTTGATTAGTCTTTTGTGGTGCTCTTTACTTGTACAACTGTCTTCCTAATTTGAAAATTCTCTCAAAATCTATCATTTGAGGTTCGAATCTGAGGTTCTCTTGGATTTAAAAACATTCACTAAAAATACGCTCATCAGTGCCAACAGTTCTTTTCTAGGGAAAATATGCATCATAAAAACTTTTTTTTCCAACATAAATTCGTAATAATTTTTTATCAATGGCTTCATGTATCGGTAAATAGTGGTCTCTTTTTTTTTTAATATTATTTAAGGTCCAAATTTCACTATGTACAAATATTATGTAAGCACTTAAGGACACGAATAATGCTTATCTGAGGCACTAAAATCCTCTTCTTTTCGTTTTTATTCATTCAAAAAGCAGCAACAAAAATTTGAAGAAAAGTATTATGATGAGTCGCATTATTATTTCAGAAGTGAAAACTTTTGACCACAGAATGAGATGCAATTGTAATAATATTTTTTAATCTCGCATAATTTAATATTTTTTGACATTAAACCCAAGAAAAACATACATTTTTTAGAGATATTGGCTTTCAGTTGATTTCGCGTACTCAGACATAAAATAATATAAGAAATATAATTTTTCCATAAAAAGGATAAGCCAACCAAGGGTTTTTTTTTAAAAAAAATTATTATTCCCCGATTGTCCTCAAATTTAAACTGTAAACTCAAATTATTGTCTCTATAGAAATACACAAGACCTCTTATGACGTAGTTAATTCATTCTAAACTGTTATGTTGGGGAATTTTTGAAATAAAAACAGACGGTGGAGATGGTTAGTTAGTGTAGAGTGGAGTATTAAGCCTATTTTGGGCCATATCAGATACATTTTAGTTTGTTGTGAAGAAGGGATCCCAAAAAAATAAATAAAATCCTTTAAGTAAATTTGATTCATTGTCTTAATCAATCTTACTATAAAAAATATGTCCTTATTTTTAAAATCACAAAATAAAAAGAAGATGCTTCGTGAAAGGGATGTGCAAATTCATTCATCGAAAGGGATATTAAATTTAAATTTGAGCGGTTGGGCTGAGGGCCAAAGCCTACAGTTCTAACGCCAAGAATTTAAAATAAAAAGTAAAGTGAATTTTTCTTAACGGACAGTTAGGAGCATGGGAAGAGATCCATGGTTGGCGATGTATCGAAAGATAAAATAGCCAAAAACTAAGCCTACCTTCCGCAACGAATATTAAATTTCAAATAATTTGGCTATAGCTAATATCACCAAAAAGGATCGTGAGAATCAGTGTAACCCTGTAACTGAAACATTTTTGTAGTAAGAGAAATAAAGAGTTAAAAACAGATTTTGAAGTTCGGTTTAGTTTCGACAGTGAATGAATGAGTTTTAGTTTTGTATTTAAAATGAAAGTTAGCCGTTACATTGATTTGTTACGAAAATAATAAAATATTTATATTAGCTTTTTATAAAATTTAGTAAAAGTTAAATTTCTTCTAAAAAAAAAAAAAAAGGCTATGCAATCACCCTTTTCTTTTGTTTTCAGAGATATGATTTAACCCATTGAATCGCAGAAAAACTTTCCAAAATATGCTTATTTTTTACATAGCAAGAGTAACCTAACTTCTTAATGGTGTAGCATTAAATAACGCGTTAAACAAGTCCATCATTATTTCAATTTTTTGTTCGATCTATTTTTCGAAAAGTTCGTAGAAAACGACGCACTTCTGCAGCTTTTAATGCTCCCATTTCTTTATAGTGAATATTTTGAATGTTCGTAATACCCAGCTTATAAGAAGGCTTTACTATGAGAGGAATGTTTCTATTCCGTTACAAAACATCCCCACAAGATTATTTGAATTATTTTGAAACCTGTCCTTTGTGTATGAAACATCTATCGGAGGCCCTCCAACGGCAAAAACCATTAAAGGCAATCATTTTCCATGCTTGTAGTCAGCCCCGCTGAAAAGTACTTACATATAATTATGATGCATTCATCTTTTTCTCTTTTTTTGGTTCTGGAGTAATGGATAATGAACCTAAGACCTCACTTGCCAATCAGCTTCTTTAATTTTAGGTTGTTCTTAAATAATTAAATGAAAGAAAGATACTAAAAACTTTATTGTGTGGAATCTTCTTAATGAATTAAAATCTAAAACCGCCAATGTTTCTTTAGATGTACTTCCTTATCGTTGCGTTAGTTTCAATAAAAGATCATTTTTTTAAACTTAAAACTTCAATTTTTTTTTCTTTTCTTTTATCGTTAACTCTATCCTGTTTCTGAGTGGATGGCAAATGTCGATCAACTTTTTCTGTAGTTAGATCACTCAGATGTCTGAGCTCAAAGATGACCTCTACAAGCAGTAATTCATGTAAGTTCAGAGTCAAATCAAATTTCTTACCTTTATTTCTTAATACTCATCTAGAACTGCACGCTTGAAGAAATGTTACTACCTGCTACAAGCAGAGTTTGTCGACAATAGGAATTTATCGTCAGTTCACACATTTTAAATGGGATTTTATGCTCGATTCTTATACCAGTTTAAATTGTTTCTGAAACGGTGCGAGCAAACTTTTCGATATTTTATCACCGATTGAAATTTCAATATCACTCATTTTAATATAATATAAATGCTATAATGAATCGAAGATTTCACATTTTGATAGCGTCCATAACGTTGCTACCTACACTATTATAATGAAATATTTAAAGTTCTGTAGATTCGAATCATAATAAACCAAATAAAAAATTTTAATACTTTGCTTGAATTATTCTTTACAACTGCAATTGGGTACTATAACTTCAAGAAAAAGGTTACAATACCCACACACGTGACCTATGACGTCAGCGCCAGTGGATCGTTTATAAGTAAAATGGCATGTTCAAGTTTCTCCGCATAAATTAGAATCTTAATGAACGTGAAGTTAATCAAATATAGAGCCGTACAGCGCCTCAAATTTGTTGATATATAATTCTTTTTCGTCTACGCCTTTTAAAACTTACATTTATTATTTGTTTATGTATTTTATGGTAAACGTGTTATATTTTTGCTTTGTGTATCTGGCAACTTAATACAGCTCTCATGACCAGTTCTCCTGGCTTCTCACAATAACAGCAATGAACCAACTAGTGGTATCCGTTCATCGAACTCTATCACAGCTATAATTCTGGTGGGGGAGTACTGTAGTGTATCTACCACTACAAAATTTCAATTCACTAGTATATAAGACATGTTAACTCGATTCTCGGTACCTTTTCATTGATGACATTGTCGATAACTACTTACTTCCCACAAGAGGAAAATCGCTACATTCGAGCTAATTTCTTTTTCTTTCAGGAAACTTATAGATTTAATCGTTAATACTGTAATTTTGTGTATCGGTGCTGTGCACAACAAATAATTTAAAAATTAACATATTAATAACTGTTTCCAAGTTAAAAGGCATCATAACATCTATAAATATATTGTATAAATATAAAACGCTTAGTAATATTTATATTTACAAAATAAGTAAGAAAATCATATATAACGCTATATTGAATGATGGGTAATAGAATCGTAAACAATGCGTTCTAACAAATCGGAAAGTAGATCATCAGCCTACCGGATGAAAGTGGTTTCATTTTTTGCGTCGTGAGCCGGCACGCTTTCTGGATTCAGAAATGAAAAACTGAGGAACAATGAAAAGTATGAACCGAAACGAATAATAATGAATAAGATGCGATGAAACAAATGAGAAAGTTTATGAATGAAAAATTAAAGGAACTTCGCTGCTTTAATCTTAAAGTAGAAATTTTCTCTTCAGTTTTAACCAAAGCAGGATGTTGAATAAATTTTAATTCATTGTAGTTGCTGCAAGATTTCATGCAAATTCTTTATTTATTTATTTTTTTAACTTTTGCAACAACGAAAATTAAATGTGAGACATTTGGGACATTGTTGAACTCTTTATGAAATCCTATCGTAAAAGTCTAAAACTCATTTCATAATATTTTATACCAATTAATTACACGAGTAATTTTTTTTTTTTTCATACATTTTGTAGGAAGCAAATTTCGGCTTTAAAAGTGTAAAAGAACAGAAAATCTCATGTTTTGCTAAAGTTAATTCAATTAAATCATCCCGTAACTGAAGTATTTTGATTTTCAATCCAAAATTTTTAAACATATAAAAAAATTCCACAAAATTTAAACAATATTAAAATATGGATCGTTGATTTTGTTAAAAGTATGAATCCCTAATACATTCTAAAACAGTGTCTTAGCCTTAAAATGAGTGTAATATAAAACTTAATTTGAAATGTTGCTGCGTCACCTTACTAAAATAAAAATAATAAACGCCAAAACATCGATAAAAAGTCATTTTATATTGACTGAGTTAATTTGAGAAAAACTTTTAAATTTAAAAATTCAAGGTTTTAAAAATGCAACTTGCAGTTTTTTCCTACATATTGTAACGTTATTATAGCTTTAAAATAAACGTATTCAAAACTTTGTTTTTTTAGATACTGTATTCATTTGATAAGTTTTAAATGCCTAAATTCTACAGAACGTAATATTGTTCATACGTAACTCGCGGGGTTTTTAAAAAAAATTGTATTCTGAAACATAATTATTAAAGCTACTGTGTTAATTTGCGTTAAATTTATAAACAGATAAATTTCCCAAAAATTGACCATCGTTAAAACGTATCTATAAAATATATTTTTTCTAACATGAAATTTATAAAAATGCTCTTTTTTTGCTTTATGCATATAGGTATAAAATAATTTCTAGAAAACTTTCAAACTGTGTGCATTATACTATGCTCCACAACATTCATTTCATGCTTCAAATTTTTAAGTAAAATTTAATTAGGATCTTTGAAATATTAATTTTTAAAAAACAATGCATTTTTAAAATTAAATTTTGAAATTAAGCTATCATTAAGTTTTGAAACTCCGTAGTCGAAGAAAAGCGGTTCATATTTAATAATATTTCAGTTCAGAACACACATTTGAGCAAAAAATTCAAATTTGGGCAAATTTTATTTTTTTCTCTGGTCGAAGGACCTTACTGCAGATGCTTGTGGCTAATGCGAACTTAGTTTCGAACCAAAGATTTAATGATTTGGATTTGGAGAAATTTTTTTTACAGTAAATACTTATAAAATTATAAACAAAAGAAAAATATGATTTTTCACTAACGGATCTTATTCTAGCTTTTAGGATTGGTGAGATTTTTTTTTCTGAATTTCGAGCCTAGCATTCAAACAAATCTTAGTAAAATTAAAACTTACCAAAAATAGTAATAAAATGACTGATAGTTTATGAAATAACAAATTCAAGGAATGCGTTTTAAAAACCTTTTGGCTTTTGTAACGCATAAGTCAAATTTTCTCCGGTATTTTAAATACCAGCACGTTTTACAAAACTATTATCTTAAGTCGTGAATTTAATTAAAATTTTGTTTGATCTGACATTTAAATCTTAAGACATTTGTCCTGACATTCTAATCTTAAATCATCAATGGAACACATGATTGAGTGCTGTGTCTATAATTACACAATTGATAATAATGGTCAAGAAATGAAAACCAGTCTCCGTCACGAAAACCATTTTAGCTTTATTCAGAAAATAAATGGATATCAATTAAGAAAATCTGTCTGACAATATTTAAAATATATATCGATTGAGATTTAAAAATAAAGAACTAAACTGTTAATTGAAATTTAAAGTTAGTTATATAATTAAATCATTAAAAAGTCATATCATTTAATATCTGTTCACGATATTTTCACTGGGGAGACAAAAAGGAGTTGAGGCTTAAAAATAAAGAACGAAGTAAACAGAGGAACTTTATTAATAACTAAATAGTTTGAAATACTTTATAAAGTTGAATTTATAACATTTAAAAATTAGTTTTAAACAAATAGTCCGATGGTCAGCTGACCTTTCAAATAGTAAATTTATTCAAAAAAGTTTAAGAAAATAAAAATAATAAAAATTTCGTTTTACCGAATAGAAAATCTCTACATTAACGAGAAATGTATTTAAAACAAAGTTTTGAAAGACTACAACTTTAAAAAAGAATTTATTGGCCAAGAATATAAAAACCAAAAGATATTTTTAAAAAAGAAAAGCGGGGCAAACAGCTAAATCGATTTCAAATATTAGTTTTAAACCAGTTGAGTAGGTGCGGGATGAGAAACCCATAAACACTCTAAAATCATGCACAAAACTGAAGGACCAAAACAATTAATGAAGCTAATTCTAATGTTTATATTCTGCGCGTTTTTAGTAGTTCATCCAATCAAAATAAAGATTAATTGTATTCAATATCATTTGTCTATTACTCGAGGTCAACTCATGAAAGTCAAAATTTACTCCTACCAAGTGTCATTTTCTCTACTTCCTTTTAAGGGGCCGCAAAAAAGAACTCTTGGAACAACATGCATATGAATATTAAAGTAGTTAAAATAGGTACAAAATGTACTAGTATAGTACATTGTATCTATATTAGTATCTTTGATACCGATTAAAACTGCATCTCTGACGACAAGTAGAGTAGTGCCTATTACATAAATTTATTAACCATCCATAACAATAATAGCTTGACGATTTTTTACGCTTCTTCTAAACTACCATTTTTTTTCATTAATTTTGTTTTATAGAGTACATAGTTTATTTTTTTTATTTCAATTATTAACTATTACCAAAATTAAATTAGCATTATTTGCGGCGAAAATTGTATTTTGACTTTTTACTTTTCTCCTAACGAATTAATTCCATTAATCCGTTCATTGCATTTTTAGTACATAATTAATTTTATTTTTGGTTCTGCTTGGGATAGCCTGCCAATAGTAAATTCAAAAATTTTTTTATTAATTTTTTACGTTTTTTTATAATTTAAATTTTTGAGAACGTCCATTTTATTCTGTGTTTAAAAAAAAAATTTTTTTTTTTGGTGGTCTGCATCTTTTGGCGACTTTTTTTTTTCCTGTCGGGTTACCGAAAAGTACTTATTTTTGTTTCAATTACTACCGATTACCAAAATTAACTGATTATTGGCATTAATTATAGTTTTGCAGACGTTCTTCTTAAACAAATTAGTATCATTAATTTTGTTTTCTATAACTTTCTTGCTTCAATTAGGAACTATTACCAAATTTAATTAAGCAGTGGCGCTATGACGATTTTTCGTGTTTCTCCTAAATAGCTGTTTCCATTTCCCTATTCATTTTGCTTTTTACTGTAAAGCTCAATTAGTATCTATTGCCAGAATAAATGAAGCATTACTGGTATCAATAATAGTGCGGAGATTTGGTTTTACGTCTTTTCAAAACAATTTAATACAATTTCTCCATTAAATTTGCTTTTCAGTACATAACTTTTTTTTATTTTAATTACCCTTGACTTTAATTTATTTCTAGTTTTATATAAACACCTTTTTAAAGCATAACTATAAATAAAATAAACGTGTGGTTTCAGATAACTTTAGAAATACTAATTTTCTGTTGTAGTTCGTCTAAGCCATCCGTGTTGATCTTTGAGTTTATCTGACATAAGGAATAAAAAATAATTAAATAATAAACTTTTTTAATTAGAGTTATATGTAAGGAAATATTACTAAAGTAATGTTTAAAATATAAAGGGAATTATCTACTTGTTAATTTTTATGAATGGCTAGCTGACGTGGAAACAATGGCGAAAAACGAAAAAAAACTTCTAATTTTCATACGTTTTTTCCGAACGAACTAATTGGAATTTTTGAACGAATTTTAGGATCGGGAGCTAAATTTGTCCTCTTCATCGGCTATCCAAATTGTAAGCCGCTAGAGTAAGCAGTTCTAGAGTTAGGTCAAACTCTTCATTTTATAATTATAAATAATATATTATGGTACTGTTAAGGTTATTTGTGGTAAAGAAATATTTTTTTAATTTGTGTAAATCTTGGTTTTATTTCATAAAAAGATTAACTATTTTTGTTTCATATTTTTTCTATTATTTTGAGTCTTTCATTTTATTCCCATTTCTCTGAGTGCCACATTTTAGTTCCATTATAATGAGTAGATCATATTAGCCCATCTCCAGAGCCTGACTAAGGCAGGGGCATACGGGGCAGTTGCCCCGGGCCCCACATTAGAGGGGGCCCCCAAATCGAACAGAAAATTTATTTTACGTTACATTCTTTAATGAACTTTTTTAAAATAACATATCAGTACAGTGTAAAATCCATCAGTTTTATGTTAGCTTCTTCATTAATCTATCGTATGAACACTATCTATATTTCGTAAATCCATAGCTGCCTATGGCGGAATTCAGCTAAATTTTCGCAATTACGATTGACAAATTATGCCAATCAAAAGCCTGTATTTTTACATACAGCAAAATGCGATATCTTTACAAAAATATAAGCTTCAGATAGGCTTAATTGAGCCATCCTAACTGTGTAAATTTAGCCCTAATGTCGGCAAGGATATGAATTTTTCGCTGCTAGATGGGTAAGTTAACAATCCGAAAACTGCATTCGGCATGATGGACATGGAATTATCAGAAAATCAATAAAATGGATATAAAGATATTTTGTCTGACCATTGGAGGGGGCGGGACTTCAGAGCTATTTTAGGTTCTAGTCAATTTTCTTATCTTTATTGAGGTGAAAATTTTAAATACATCAAAATTAAACACCTCTAAATTATTCAATATTAAATACTTTCATTACTGAAGTAGTAAAGCAGAAGGGGCCCCCAAAGAAGTTTTTGCCCCGGGCCCCAATTACTCTAAGTTGGGCCCTGCCCATCTCTTTGAATGTCTCATACTAAAATGTACTCCCGCACCAGTCGTTGACCAAGAAGGTCGTAAAGATTCTACATTCAAAGGCGGCACGACATAGTTTGTCTATAGAAAGAGCTTTTCATCGGCTGAGAAACAAGTGCATTTCAAATAGGGGAGCTTCTTTTTCTCTCGCTGACCTGACCTGTCTTAAATAGTGACCCCTACTTTAAATAGCGAATATAGCCATCGTCACTGCTAAAGTCAAATGGCGAGAGGAGTTCTTTTCATAGACAAACAATTGTGGTCAAACAAGCTGGTATCTATCCATCTGAAGACAGACTCTGGAGATAGAGCATTCGCCTTCCAATGAGGTAAAACGGGTTCGAATCTCAGCAACCGCTGGTCCATGGGAATTCCGCACCCGGCTCGCACCAACCACAGTGCTGACCAAAAATATCCTCAGTGATAGACGGATCATGGGCTGGAGACCCCTTGCGGTCAGGCTAACGGTGGAAGGTTTTTTATGCAACGCAAATGCGAATTAGTTTCATCAAAAATTTCTTCTGGCAAATTTCTTCGAATCCAGAAGTTACATTTACAAGGAGTTGAACATGAGTAGTCATAAACCCGAAAATAAAATAAAACCCACTTTTCTGGTCCGGCATACAACGCGGCTCTCAAAGTTATTATTTTGAATACCTCAAACTAGTCCAATAACATTGTCTCATAACTTTTAGTATCTCATATTAGCCTAAACTAAAACTACGTCTGTTGGTTATCTTATAGGGCAGAGTGGGATTGCCACTAAATATATCTATCAAAAATATTTTTTTTATGACTATTAAACTCAGCAAGTTGAACTAAACACTTCCTCTGATTAAGCACAAAATTTAATTGCATCGATTATTAAAAGTAAAAAATAAATGCCACGTTTTGTGTCTTTTATTTCTAACTTTAAAATGAATTTTTTTAAAATAATTACCTTTTTTTTGAAAAATATAACCCTTTTTTGTGAAACGAGAATCTTTAAGAAATACCACGTTTTTTTTTTTTTTTTTTTTTTTTTTTTTTTTTTTTCTTCGTCTTTGCATTTGCGTGGGAAGGGAATGGTTTTCATTGGGTCGCCATTTGGCGTGATCACCTCGTGGGAGGTGTCAGTCAAGAAGTTAGTGAAAGGGAAAGGTTAAAGAGAAAGTTTATGGAAGGGCAATATAAAAAAAAATGTAGTTTTTCGGGCGTGATTGCCACAAAGAAGAGGTGCAACAAAAGAATGAAATTTCCGTGTAAACGATAAGGCGTGTTAGAATAGATGAAGTTTGCTCCGAAAGAATCACATTCCAGAAGAAAGTTAAAAAAGAAAATAGAAACGTTAACTTTCTAAGGATATAAAACAGTTCGTAATTCTCTTGAATCACTACAAAAAAAAAAGGCATTACTAATGATTTTATTTATTTATTTATTTATTTATTTATTTTTTTTTTTTTTTTTGCTTCAATAATAAATAAAAAGAGATTTCTTTTTTGTATAAAGAGATAAATTGAGTATAATGGTCTACACTATTTTAAATCTAGTTGTGAGTAAAAGTTATCAAAGAAATTGAGAAAGTTAAATTTTTTAAGAACACTCAATTTTTTATTTTTTATTATAGAAAGGAAGGTTAATAGGCTTTTTGGAGCTTGTTTCAATGATAAGAATAAAAATTTTGAATTTAAGCATAAATATGTAATAGTGAATACAACTACTTAATACCTAATTTTTAATGTAAAATTATCCAAAAAGGAATTAGTAACAATTAACTGTTTTAAGAATATAACGAAATCAAATAATGAGTTATTATTCATTAATATAGTGAGTTTTTATTTATTAACATCGCGAGTCTAAGACAAAAGTAAGAGTTAGTGAATAGAGGAATCAGCTTATCAATAAATCTGAAAACCTATAACGTCCCTCAACAAATATATCTATTTTTATTTATTGTTATTTTGAAGGGGATTCTTCCCCCTGTTTGCTGTCGCTCAAAACTGTTCTCTCAAGAATAATTTCTTTTCTCCATTTTGCTTACGTGTTTATTATAGATCATAAAAATAACCGATTCTATAGGAAATATGCTAAAAAGGATTTAAAAAGTAAAAATACATTTCAACTCATTCCGCAGAGGGGAGAAAATTATCAAAATGAAATCATTCTCATTCAAACGAAGGAATAGGCGGATGACAAAAAAAATACTTGGAATTTGAAATAACTAGTGAATAACATTTTTATAACAGAATGTTCCTCAAACATTCGCTGAAGCGTTGCGTCATTTAAATCATCCTTTTTTTCATTCAACAGTTGTAGGAATGCGAGAATGATTTCGAAAATTTTCTAATTATTTTCCATAAATTACTAATACCTTTACGTGTTTCTAATAATACAAAAAATTGCATCCAAATTTTCAAGAAACTTATCATAGTGTAAAAAATGAGTCTATATAAAAGATTTCATAAATTATTACAATAAAGGTTTCATTATTATAGAAATCGAAAAACTGTTTCTAAAATATCCTCAGGATGATAGACAAGGAAATAAATTATAAGTAGAAACACAATTGAATTAAAAATTGAAATAAAGACTAACTCTGAAATAAATATTGTTTCTCAACATTTTACAATTTATTATTGCATTTTACATATTCTAGGGAACTATTAAAGGTATGATATATTTTCTGCTTTACTTTGGTAATCATTTTTTTTTCAGAAAAAGAATGCTGTAAATTTTTAAGAATAAAAGAATATTTTAAGTTTACGGTTAAAAGAAAAGAATGTCAATTTCATTAATAGGTAATAACATAAAAGCTTCTTTTATTCATTGATTGTTTTTTATTCTAAGATAATAAATAAAAGAGCGGAAATGACCGATTGTATAAAACAAGGTAGTCACGCTAATACGGCAGTTATTTGCTATTCATTGGTAATAATTTTGAAGTTATTTAAACAATAAATCCGAGCAATTTGGCGATTTAAAAGATAAATAAAACTACTCTAAAATATTTTTCGACCCATTTAGGTCACATTAAATGATGTCATTTGAATTATTCCTTAATTTACAAATGAATTGATTTAAATCAAACAGTATTCATTTTTAAGTTATTCAAATCCAGCTTATTTCATTTCGTAAAAAATAAATAAAACTGAAGTTTTAAAAAAAATCATATTTTTTAAAATTCTTCACTGTTGGCCGACACTAACCACATTGAAACTTGTTGTAAAAAAAGCAGCTAACTAATATTTCTATGCATGTAATTTCATCAGGTTGATATTTTAACCTTAAACTAAACGCAACCATTGAAAAATAAATAAATAAAAGTTTAATCGATAAAATCATCCATCTTATTTGATCCTATGTTGCTAAAATCTATTGTTAATTAAATGTATGAATCATGTTTTTTCCTTAATTTAAAAAATAACAAAAATTCTTATTTTAATTTGACTGTATTTTGAAAGTATATTTTTTTACTGATTTATTTTTTAGGTTCTTCACGCCGTTTTGCACATTAAGCATCCTTCTTCATGGGTTAGGGCGTCCTCTAATCCGTTAAAACTTGTTATTGACTTTGCTAAGTTTTTCTCCTGTCATTCGATACCCGAGAGAACTGCCGTACAATTAAAAAAAAAAAAAAAAAAAAAAAAAAAAAAAAACAACGAAAGTACTTCACGGTAAACTTCGAGGCTTGAGAACTGTTTTCTTTCGTTGCTAATACTATCTAAGCCAGTGTTTCCCAAAATGCTCCATATGGGCTCCCATGGGTCCGTGGTACCATTCAGGGGGTCCGTGAAAAATAAAGACAGATTTAGGGGTGCCTGAACAACGTCAGGGGGGTCCGCGTGAGGTTTAATATAAAATAATAAAATTGTGATTGGTTTTTATTATTATGGAAATTGAGATAAATGAAATAGTAGCGATTTTTACGTCTTAAGTAAACTATAAATAAAGGTGGGTGCTTATAATTTTTAACAGTGGTTTGTAATAAATTAAACAGTTGATTTAAAAAATTTCTAATATCTTTTGTTCCCCTTTTAAGAGATAACAGTATGAATGAGTCGAAGAAAAAACGCCGAAAATACAGTGTTGAATATTTGAAGTATGTCTTTATTTCTTCACCAGGAAATAGTACTTTACCAATGTGTCTTCTATGTAATAAAACTATAACAAGTGATTCAATGAAACATTCCAAGCTTAACGAACAATTAATAAAAATCCATAGTGACAAAAAAGATAAAAATGTAACTATTTTTCAAACAGTCAAAGAAAAATATCTGAAAACACCGTCACTTCAACAAATTAGGGACAGCATCTAAGCGAGATGACGATGGATTGCATTTTTTCATAGTTACGCATGTTTCTATATATTACATGATTGCAAAGTCCGGAAAGCCTCACACCATTGAAGAACCTATTTTACTAGATGTAAGTGAGATAATACTCACCGGGTTGCACAAATCAGCTTTTAACATTGTAAAAAGAATTCCACGGAGTAATAATAATGTACAAAGAAGGATTGACAAAATATCTCAGTGCGTAGAAAATTCTTTATGTGAGTACTTAAAAATATCTGAATTTTCTATACAACTTGACGAGTCCACTTATCCAGGAAACGAAGCTTTTACTTTTAGCTTATGTAAGATTTGTAAAAGAATAAAATATTTACCAAGAATTGTTATTTGCTAAATGTTTGGAATGTGATACGAAAAGTGAAACGCTATTGACTGAATTAAAAGCTATACCCTTGACTAATATCATTTCTGTAGCTACTGACGGTGCTCCGGCAATGGTAGGAAGATACTAAGGTTTTCTGGCTAACTTAAAACAAGCTGCAGCGAATGTATTTTCAGTACATTTGCCAAACTTAACGAAACTAATTTCAAACTGCAAGATGAACAATTAAATTTAATCAAAACTAAAATCGTAAAACTGCGTTTGTTGCAAAACTTTTTCTGTATAAACAAAGCTTGGGAAGAGGATATTGTTCTCTCAGTTTCAGTGCCGTAATGAACCTCATCACAAAAAATAATAATAATAATAAATAAATGATTAGAAATTATTACTCACAAACATTGAGCCGGACATAAATACACTCTTAAAATCTCCTCATGTTCATCAAAGTCATTAATTTTTTTTTTAAACAAAAGATATAATTGCAATAAATAGTTCTTCAACAAAATGTTTTTTTTAAATTTGTAATTTTTATACCGTACATATATGCGGTTCACTTGGGGATCCATGGGCAAGTTTTGACAATAAAAAGGGGTCCATGGATCAAAAAAGTTTGGGAACCATTGATCTAAACTATATACAAAATTTCAAAAAACTGATTTTAGAAAAATATATATATAATTTTTTTACCATATGTAGTTTATAATACAAAATGCCAAATGTATAAAAATCTCAACTTTCATTTTTTTTTTTTTTTTAATTTTTGGTCATTTATTTTATTTTTCTATTCCACGACAGATCGAAACTTGAGTTCATTTCTTCCATGTGTCTTTTGTTGTTTTTTATTTCATTCAAATGAGATTCGCTAATATTCTATCATTTCTTATTTTACGGCCAAAGAATTATGTTTTTTTTTTTCTTTTGTAAGACATTTACTTTTGAAAGTCTTAGAATGGATGCCCAATGTTTCAGCCGATTTAAGGTAGCATGTTCTGTGGTGATATTGCTTTGATGTTTTTTGTTCTGTTTACAATGCATGCTGTTGTTGTCTTGTCCAGTAGTGCAAGGAAAATTAAATTTTTCCAAAATGTATATCTAAAACAGCTTTGACCACATTAAAAATCTCTATGGAATAGAGGAGTTGCTGCGGCGGGGGATCTAGATGAATCGCTGGGCAATCAAAGACATGGTCGGGAGAGAGTCGATGCAGTGAGGACAACTTCTGTAGCTTCGATGGCCATCGGGAGATATTTTCATTCCCTTGAAGTCATCAATCTAGCTATGGTTGTGGAAATGGCTCGATCACAGTTTAGGGCAAGAATGGAGTGCTTCGGAGAGGTAGTAGAAAGTAGTCTGCGGCAGTCTATCGCATTAGCATCGGTTAGGGTCAGGCTGTTGGAAAATTGGGAGTTATCTCGGGCCACCTTGGCCAGGATATCAGCTTTCTCATTACCATCGATATTGACATCTGCTGGTATCCATTGAAGGATACAAGTTCTTTGGGACGCGGTCATTTCGTTTGAAAGCAGAATGATATCTTGGGTAAGTTGGGAGTCTCCTCTTAAAATGGTCTGGAGGCAGAGCGAGAGTCCGAGAATAACAAAAATCCATTAGAATTTTGGATTGCCTTGGAGTAGTAGAGGTTCAAAGCCTCCTTTATAGCTACCAGCTCGCAACAAGGCATGTTGACTTTTAAAAGATGACGTTGTTCGGTTATGTCTAGACCCTACTCAAAGAAAACTTCACCCATTTTCAGTATTCTATGATATTTGGGCATATTATTCCCATTACATGTAAACTGCATGGAATGACTTTGCTTATTATTCAGAGTCGAGTATTTTGATTTTGTGTGAGAGAGAGATCCCTTTTAAGCTTTCTATGTTGTTTGTAAGAGCGAATTAAGATTTTAATAAAATCTTTTTCAGAAAAAAATTTACTATTAACTGTACCTGATGTTTTGTTAGAAATTCAGGCATTACTACTTTATTTATAACGAAAGAAAAATATACGAAAATATATTTAAAAAATAGTAGAATTTTAGCTTCGAAGGTATTTTTTTAATATTAACTATGTAATTGATAACAGATCATGCGTAAATAGATTTTTTCAGAAATTAAATACGTTGTTAATTTAAAAATAAAAAAAAATAAGTATTAGCATAACGCATGCTGAGTGTCCATTTTCATTGTTTTTGTTTATTTTAGAAAAATAATTTTTAAAATCTTTTAGGAATAAACTTTGAAAGATAAAAGGATGCATCTTTAGAAAATTTTATTTTACAAATACATGACATAAGATAGTATTTTGAAATTTCATTTCTAAAAAAAAAATTTTAAGAAAAATAATAATAATTGCTTAAGTTTATTTCTTAACAGAAAGACAATCAGAAATTATAATTTTATGCAAGTTTTTTTTTATGAATGTGAATAAAATTTCTTTTATGCATTGATGTTTAGATATTTCAGGCATAGATACATCTTCACAAAACAATTTTTTTTTTTGACAAATATATCAATCAGTATCATGTTTCATAGTGCATAACCATGGAATCACCTTTAAGCAAGTGACAATAAAAGTAAGACACTTAAATCTGAAAAGAAAGACGCTAAAAACGCTCATAAACCTATGACAAAACAAATAGCACAAATAAGAGAGTATACAAAGATACTTTCAGGGTTACGGCAGGATTCGATCTGCATTTGACCGAATTTCTTGACCATGGAAACTTTTAATCTCATATCAATAGTAAACTGTCAAAATAACAAAGATATAGTAACGACAATGGTGCAAACATTCTAAATCGTTTTTATTTTTAAGACAATAAGCGGGAGCCATAGACTGCAAAAACTATGTACTATGCTGAACAACCCAAAATACTGTATGAAAGAATACTTTTTTTTCAAGTTAACATGAAATCGGGATTTCATCTATAATTTAAGGGGTGTAGTTTAATCTAAAGCACTTATAATGAAAGAAGTTTACGCCAAACTCATGTGATTTTCCACCATCTTTATGTTTCGAAAACTCTAATATGGGAGCAATTTTTATAGCGTCTGCAGATTACAAATGGGCGCGACTTTGTTGCTGTCATCGGTGTTCCTATGCATCAACAGAAACGAAAATTCAAAATATCTATGTATGTTTTTAGTTGTGTAATAAAGATATTTAATTCTTAATTCTCTATAAACTGTATTCAATAATTTCATAATGCCTAGTTTCTATCTGCTGTGGCCCACTCGACTTTTGGAAACGTGTATATTTTATTTCCTAACTGATTTTATTTTAAGAATTAGTGTATATATGCATCTTAAATTAATAATTCTTTAGGCTGATTCGTATGCGTATCCTATCTAACTTTAATTGTTAATATTAATGTCACTGAATAACAAAAATGTTGTCAGATACTTTACACCAAATAGCGCAAAAGAATATTTTTGATAATTCATTACTCCAGGAACTGTTTTTGATTCTACACCACTTTGATGTAAAATAGTTGCTACCATTTTTGGTGTTAAAATACACTCAAGTTTTTATTGTAGCTTAATCTAACATTTTCTAAATCGCCTGAGTCCTTTAAAAAGAAAAGTCGGGATTTTGTCCACTATTCTTCCGACTGCAGTGTCCCATTTAATGAGGTGTAGGTACACCTTAATTGATATAACGGCATGAATTTGTTAAGAACAGTAAAGAAATACTTCCGAATCCGTCGAACAATGCACATAAATACTTTGTTCTTATTCTACAACAAACGCTAAAACGCAAATTATCTAGTTACATATTTCTCACGAGATTACAAAGGCTCGTTATTGAGAACGTGAAGAAAGAAAAGAGTTAAGAATACATCTCGTTTCAGCTATTGATAACAATGGATAAATTGATCTACCATTTTTTTTAATTATTTTTATTGATATTCAAAAAAACAGAACGTTCTGAAGGAATTAATAAGAATTAGCAGAGAAAAAGAATTTATTTTGTGGTATTAATTCCGCAAATTCATTTCAGAAATTGCTAATTTTGAAAAAAGTACATTCTCAAACAGGTTTCTACTTAAATTGTCTTTGAAATAAATAAGAGCAAAAAAGGTATTCGAAATGTGTCCAATCACGGCAATATTTAAATAAATTATATTCCATCACTGTTGTTACGGGACACGAATGATTCATTTCTATTTTTGAATTTGTTTTTGAGGGCCAACGAAACATATGTTTGCACTTTGTCTAAGGAACTACGCGTGTCAATAAATGTTTATATTTTAAAAGAACTTGTGAGTCGCTTTCATGAAAGCCGTTTTTCTATTTTTTTTTTTTAGCTTAAACATGAAAAATACTATTCGTGGGTTCCACAACATTGCTAGAAATTATTGAGCGCGTTAAACTACATTAGCGTTCTAATTTACATTGTTCTCCTGATCTTAACTCTAGTGACTTGTGGGGCAATAGAGAAGGCAATAACTAATGAACCCGCAAGAAAATTGAAGCAAATAACTAATTAACAATAACTGAGCTCAAACCCGCTTTTTATAAAAGCATGCTGATCATCTGAAACAGCTACGGAATTCTAATCAACGCTCTTTCGACGGAATCTCAACTTTATAAATAAAGTTTATAATGGTAATAGTGAACGTTACATCCTATAAACGATTATATTTAAAATATTTAATTTGAGGAATTAAGATTATTTGTCACCGATTATATTAAAATATGTTCTATGTCCGTCAGTTAAATTTGCAGTCCTTAGGCTACATCTACCTTTTGTTGAATATGTATAAGCTGCAAACAAGCCGAATGATGGTTTACTTCAAAATAAAAATTTAAAAGAACCGCTATAAACGTTGAAAATGATTATTACGGGAACATATTTCTTTATTAAAGAATTTAATTATTTTATTTTGATTTAAACAGCACTATAGAAAATACTAATGCAATATTTTATAAATGAATTCACTTTTCAAAATTTATTCAAGATACTATTACTAGAAATATTTTATTTTATTTTAAAAAATGCCATTTCGTTGAAACTTCATTTGAAATAATTTCATAAAGGCAACCTAAAGATAAAATAAACCATGAATTGTATCTAAATATAATCAGAGGTTGCAAAACTCATCACTGGTTATAAATAGTAACTAACTCGTGGAACCTCTTGCACGAAACCCTAGGGTTCCGCCATTTGAGAACCGCCGATCTAAAATATAGTTTTTTCATTGTATTTGTAGTAGAATTTCGCTATTCACTTCTTTACATCTATTTACGGCATATTAATTATTCCATTATTATGAACGCTCTCGATCACAATAAGTTTTGTTTCTTGGCACAAAACAGTTGAAATTATTCAACTAAACATACATGTGCTAAAAAGAACAAATATTTCCCTTATGAAGATCAATTTGTGGACGTAAATCATTTCTTGAAATAACATTTATAATTAAAAGAGTAACAAATTTGATGAGTTCACAACTGTAATTTAATATTTTTGCTTACCAAACGGACGGACATATTTTAAATGCAATGCTTGCACACTCATAAGTTAAGTTCATTAAACGAATCTATTTAGACGTCATTCATAATAGCATATTAAGGTAAATTGCACCAAAAAATAATAATTGTAAAATGGTTATTAAGATCGGACACCGAGTGAAATAAATTTATCTTAAAATAATAACGTAGAATTACGCTCTGCTAAGAATAATAACAATCCTCTTAAACTCTTAATTTAGAAAACAAACAAAATCGAAAACGTAATAATAACAGTATGGGTAAACACCTCTAAATTAGGGATACGCATAACAATAACTTTATGAGTTTTATCGATTTTACGCTGATGACAACCCAACCCATATGGAAATGAATGTAGGAAAACTGGATCCTACCCTGTGATTTTCCGGCCAATAAAAATGCACTGTCAACAATGAAAAACAGCGACACCCTCATTAGATATTTATATATAGTTAGATACCCAAATGAATTGAATCTTTATTTTTCAAGGTTTTAATTCTTCTTAATTTAAACTTCATTTTGAAAGGGCATTTTTCTCTGTTAAATAAAAATAAGAATGAGGAAGCAAAAAATGTTGGAGAAAGGGCAGCGAACTTAACTGATGGAGTTTTTCCCTGTTTATGAGATTTTGATGAGGTAGAAAACCATCAAAAGGTAACAATCAAAAGTCGTTTCGCATAACCTCCCTCCATCACGAACATCTCTTCCGTAATCCTCTTTTCTATTTCATAACATGTATTTAAACTTTTAGAAGAAATTTTAATTATTTTTCAGTTCTTTTTGGCACCCATGTTTTTATGAAAGGGACTTCTTTAGAAAAGCACCATAAACAAGAAATTTGATCTTTTAGTAGTCCATCTTTCGTGTTGACCACCACTGCTCAGCTTAGTAGCCCGAATGTAGTAACATCTTTCTCATCCTCTGAGCAGTTTATGACTAAATTGATCCGTTCTTTCTTCTGTGCCACCACTATATCATTTTTGACGATTGTTGCTCGAAAAATAAGCATTTTTTTAAACAAAGGGTCCATTTTTTTATTGTTTAAACAGAGATTATATCCAACACGCTTAGTTTCCGGTTGTTTTGGGATAAAATTTAGACCTAAGTTTACAGTTTCAAATTTCTCCACAAACATGTTTCTTTCTTAATTCTCAATTAAATTTTGGTTACTTATCTGCGATGCTATCTTAAATCCGTCAAACATTTTTTTGCCTAAAAGAAATTATTTTGCAATAGGGCCAAAGCATCAGTGCAAAAAGTTTCAGTTATTAACACATAATCTGCACTATTAATAAGATTATAGTGCAGTACTCCCACAACAACCAGTTGTCGACCAAGGGTATCACAAAGACTCTGTGGAAACGAGGTGCGCTCCGAGCGTTTTTATTTCCCATACAAAGCATTACCTATCAAAGTGGGGATATCAAACCACCATTAGGGATAAATAAATTAAAAATGACAGCTCAGTGCTTAAACAGCGGTGCCATCGCGACTGTATGGGAAATATAACTAAACACTATGTCACAAGAATTTAGGAACCAAACACGCTTAAACTTTAAAATTTTTTTTAATGTAAGTTTTAAAATAGTAGTAGTACGTTATTTACGACCCATTAGAGCTACACAATGGGCTATTGGTGACGGTCCAGGAAACATCTTTGGCAGTGATCCGATGACGTGACGTTTTGAATCTCTGCTGAGGAGATAACTTCCTCTCTTTGGAAGCTCGTATGTAACGTCGAATACTTTACGGTAGAACAGTATAATGAGGACCCATATCGAGCAGCCTCGGTCCATTCGCAGGGGGAGCACAGTGATCCCTCTTTCACTCACTAACCACTGCCAATAATGCTTAACTTCGTTTATCTACTGGAAACCACGTTTAACTGTCAATCTATTATGGTACCAGTTTTAAATTACGTTCAAAATTCGTAAAATTATCAACAATAAAAAACATAAATTTATTTTTATCCAGCCCAGCAATACGTTTACAAAAACAAAAATAATAATAAGAATTTTAGCAAACACAATGAGTTTATCTCTTAATTATTTTTCTTAAACTTAATGGTCATTTAAAAAAAAAAAAAAAAAGATGTATAGAGCCGAGTTACATAAAAAGCAGGTCGGACTCAAAATATTGTTGTCGCCAAGAAGACGGGGGAAGACACGACCTAAAAGGTTTGTGAATGAGCTTTTCATCAGCAAACGACCTTCGCTTCTCAGAGGATGGAGAGTGATGTGGAGGACGGCCCAAAAGGGTTGAGGGATGACCTTTAAGATAAACCGGTTTAAATTCTTGTAGATATTACCCTTGCAGGATGCTGAAGATGGTCTTTTTTAAAGAGGCTTCATTTGGGAGAACAGAATATATAAACTGAATGAGGAAAATGGGCTGGAAATTGTATCATTTTAGGAACTATTTTGTGAAGAGGGGGGTGATAGTATGTGAGAACCTAGATGCTATCATTTGAATAATTTCAAAAACCATTTAATGATGGGTCACATTTTAGATATAAAGAAAATATTTTATCTTAAAAAAATCTAAAAATTTTAAAGGTAATATTTTTTTAAAAAATATTTAATCATTTGTTATAATAACAATTGATTATTTTATGTTCCAAAAAGACTCGACTTTTAAACTGATTTTAGGCTGAATTTCAGAAATAAATTAGGTTTGTCTGTTTTAAAATCGTATGATCGAATGAACTACCAATCTGTTCTGTTTTTTTTTATTTTTTTTTTATTTATTAGTAACCAATATTTAAATATTTAAAGGTTGACTGTTTTAAACTTTTCACCTCGTCGTGAAGAAAAAAAATCTATTTTTTTAGTTCATTTGTATTCATTTATTTATGGATAAGCAATTATTGTGTAAGACATATGCAAAAAAATAGTTTAAAATACGATTCATTAAAGAAACAATGTAAAAAAACTACACTCTAAGGAAAATTAAGGAATATCAGTATTAAAACTAATACATGAGACTTTTCTATTACTTATTTCCTTTTTATTAAACGTAAAGTTGTTTTGAAAATCAAAACTTAAAAAATTTATTTTTTAAAATTTTTAGCATTCTTCCTATGCACCTACATATTCATAAAGTAAAGCATTCCAGCAACAGACCAGGGTGATCAGGGAGTTTCAATGGTATGACTGTGACAATGTGGTCAACAAGATGACTACTTTTACTTCTGAGACAAGCCATCAATCTGAAGATGGATAACCACCTTCGTGATTCAACTGTGGAATCATGTATTATCAAGGAGAGGGCTGTTTTGCGATGTCCCTTCATTTTTTTTATTTTTTTTTTTTATACAATCTTGAATCTTGTGCGAGGTGGCATCTGAACAGTAGGTAGTCTAGACGTCGAAATGCTTTTTCAACTGCCAAATGATCAATAGGATTGAGATCTAGAGAGTGTAGAAGCCAATCCGTAGGACTATTGAAAGTATCCCTTGAAACTAGGATCAGCAACGATGTACTTCAAATACATTCGAAATAAAGGACATTCAAAGGACATCCAGTTTCATAAGACTCTTGGGTAGATATAATAACGTGGCCACTCAATATAATAAAAAATTATTCATTATTTATTTCATGAATGCATTCAGAAAAAAATTTAAATTCCTGCAGTAGAATTTCATTATACAACAATTAATAATATTTAACGATAGTGTAAGATTTTTGAGAAAAATTTTGATTTTAAATAATTTTTGTCATCATTTTTAATGAACTGAATTTATACAAATAAAAACATCAACAATAGATTGATAAAGTTATAGGCATGTAATAACTCAATGGCCATTAACACAATTTGTTTAACAAAATGACGACCGTTTATTTTATGTTAATCTATTACCGATAAACCGTATTGATAATGAACAGCAAAATAGTTCGATCTTCCCAAAATTGTAATGCCAGAAATTTTCAAACAAAAATCAGTTTATAAACATTTAAATCTTCCCTCACTAAGTAGCAAATTAATATCTGATGTACCATAAAAATAATTGAAAGAAAAATGAATGTAATTCTTAAATAAGATTGAAATGATAAATTTGCATTTGTAAGAAGATGACCTTTTTGGAAGTCCTGCTTGTTTGTTCGAAAGCAACGGACTGTAACGCCTATTTTGTCAGAACACAAAAGGCGTGAAACAGCTTAAAAGAGACGCGGACGGACGATGATCCCTAAATTGAGAATATTAAAAAAAAAATACACTCATTTCTTCTCTTCAAAGAAGTTGATCTGATTTGATTTGTTTTAAATAAGACCAAGGCCAGCAACAAAGAATGAGTTGAGATTTCAAACGAATAGGAACGTTATAATTTCGCCAAAATCTAAATTGTCTGCAAGTTTTTCTTTAACTCCTCCATGATAACCTTCCAATAGCATTTTAATTTTAAAATTTGAGAAATCAATTGATTGAAAACTTTATTTATTTCATTTGAAAAAAGAGAAAATTTACGGACGAAAAAGAAAAAACACTTTTTTTGTTTTTAAGTAAAACCAAGATCAGCAACAGAGTTTCAAACCCATGTATTATAACTTGTTTCTAACCAAAATCGATTTAAAATGTGTGTTGTTTCTAGCCCATGTATGCTCAGGTCACAACATATTTTATTTGATTACTAAATTTTGTGAATCAATTCAAAATTTATTTTAAAATATACTTATTCCAAGCTTCTTTTTTTATTTTGTTTTATTTAAAAAACTTTAAAAAAATCGTAAAATTTAAAGATGTTATGAAGCTCTCTAGAACAAAACTATTACAACAACTAAAAAACTATTCATTATTATTAAATATTTGTAATATTGAAATTTATTTAAATAATCCCGAAACTAGCAAGAAAGAATGAATTTAACTTTAAAATGACATGAAACGTTATAGTTTACCAAATCTATTTAAAATATGTGTTCCTTTGTTTTTGAACCCACCTATGCTCATGTCGTCATTTTCTAATAATATGTATATTGCAGTTTTATTATAAATTTTTTTGGAATCAACTGAAAATTTATATGAATGTACAACTCCCGAACTCCTTATTTTGTTTTGTTTAACAAACAATGGAAAAAACAATGACATATATATATTATACTCTTTTTAAGAGAAGATTATGTGATTTCTTATTAAATAAGACCAGCAACAGAGAATGAGTCGAGTCTTGAACCGATGCTATTATTTGTTTTTCAGCACAAATGTATTAATACTTGTGTATAATTTAATGCTCAAGACGTAGTTTTCAAACAATATTTTGTAAAACCAATGAGAAATTTATATACAAATATAGTACTAGGATTAAGAGGCATTTTTAAAATCTTTTACAATGCACAGTTATCCATTTATCGTCATCTCATCTATAGTATAAAATATACAATTATACAAATATTTTATTATTGCAAATATTTTTAAAACAAAAACTCTAAAGATTAAAGGAATTTTAGCTTCCCAAGTTTTTCATGGAAAATGACACTTTAAGCTTCAAAAAATGTGCGCTATTTTAAATGTTCCCATCCGTTCTGTACTCTTTCAAAGCACTTCACTCCGCTCATTTACTGTGTACAGCTCACTGCCTTTATCTGGATTATTCGTTCCATCTTTCTCAAATATTCTAATGAAATGAAGCGTCATTGCTTAAATTGTTGACTGAAAGTTTTCAAACGTAATATATAATTACGAGAAAGGAAAAAAAAAAAAAAAAAAACGGAATTTGGTGTTACGATCGGTATCGTTTTTATGCTCCGCTGCTCCTGCACAACTTCAGAAGAGTGTGTATTAAGAAAACGGAGCTCAAAAGCCGTTTAGAGATCGTTGTCATGGAAGGGTAAGTAAATCACGTTAAAGGGTTGAAAACGCTAGTGGATGATAATCCTTTCAAAGAGACACTTTCACGTTAATAGTATTTTCAGAATTGTCATTGTCTAGAATGGAGAGTCACTACAACAGCAGTTACTGTATGAATTACTGCTTTTTTGAAAATTATATGCTATTTTCAAAACTGTTGTCAGTTTGTAACAGTTATCATGACTGTTAAGTTTGTTTTTTCATCTTATGCGGTCGCCCTACCGTAAAACAAGAGATATATGGCGAATTCGGTTAGTAATATTTAAAATTAGAGAAAAGGTGAATTCAGATAAAGCGTCAAATGCTGAAAAAGCTTTTTTCAAAATGAAAACAAACTACTGCAGGCTTATGTAATTAGAAAGTACTGTGTTTGCATTTTGAAGAAGAAGATAAATTCAGTATTCTAAACTTCATTGTTTACTCTTGGTTAATAATTTTCCTTTTTAAACCACAATCTTCTTCGCTAATCCTAAAAATCTTAATCGCTCTCTCAACTTGAACAATTTTGGTATAGTATTAAAAAATTCAGAATCATACAAACCTAATTACAAAACGACTTCCATTTTCAGAAATTTGATATTTTTCGAAGCGTACTTTTTTATAACATCAGCCATTGTTTAGAAATTTTTGCTGAAAATGATGTATTTTAAATCTTGAAACACTCATTACCTTTAAAATAAATGACAGCTGGTGCTTACATATATAGTATAAAATTTTATGGATTTTGCGATAGTATTTTTTTCAACTATGAATATCGACCTTCGAAAAACGTTATCTTGATTACTTTTTTTTTCTTTAAACTTTTAAGAAAAAAATTTACACATAGACATAACCTTATTCGAAAATAATATTCTTTTTAATTCGCAAACAAATAGTAAGTATATATTTATCATAAAGGTCATTAAATGATCTTTCATTCGAATAAATTGATAGAAGAAAAATGGATGGTCATGAACGTCCCTACTAAACTGTACGTAGCCGAATTTTGTTCTTATTTATTATCACGACAGTCCTTGGTTGTCCACGTCATTTCCAACGTTTTTTTATTCGTAGTGATTAGAATTTCATAAATCTTATGCATTTTTTTGAGATCTACTTTAAATCTGTGTATAAATGTACTGAGCTTTCTTGAGATTTTTTTACGTACTTTTGTAAAATGTTTTCACATTAATAAAGCTTTTGATTCATATTGTTACTGATTTATTTTTAAAGCTCTTTTCTATTGAAAGTTTTTAAGAATCTACACAACCTTGAATTCGACTCGTGCAATTTTTATATAAAAAGAAGAAATTTTTTCAGTTACTTATCGGTTGTTGTGTAGCTTTTCCGAGACACGAACAAAGGTCTCTAATAACAGTATGATTTATAAATATCTATATTTAACTATACATTCCGATATTTTTAAACTTATGTTGTTTTCACACATTTTCGTTATCCCAATAAAACACTCAAAACAATGTAGAATTCAATAATTATCGTTACACTTAAATATATCGATATTATCCTTTGGATAAGTTTTTATATCGATAATGATTACACTTTGCTTCATGCTCGACCTAGATCAAAACAATTTTTTAGCTTCTTCGAACGTGTTCCTTTCTTATTTCAAGCATCCACTTTAAATTTAAAATAACATCCTTAACAATCATCTAAAACACTTTTAACTTTATCGGAGGGTCAAGATCATTATTATTGTCTTTTAAAGTTCTAAATGTTCAATATGCAACTGCATGGAAATTGAAAGCAAGTTATATGGATGATCCATTTTCAATAAATCGACTTTGAAAACGGATGCAAATATTTTTTTTTTCTAAATCTTTCCAGTAAAAGCTTCCCTATTTATGTCGCTGAACTTCATAGTGATTCAATGCATCATAAATGAATTCGAAACCTTTTCTGGAGTGAAGTGTGTTTTCCAAAATTAACCAAAAGTCCCGTCATTTAAAAAATATGTCTAAATTGATATTTATCATGAAACAGAGTACCGAAGGAAAAACCCCTCCATCAATTATTTTAAAATGATAGAAAAGAACATTTCTATTGAGTTAAAATGACGACTATTTTTATTCCAACTGGTATTTCTGAACAATCAGCTGAAAATTTCAATATGACAGACAGTTTTTTTTTAAAAATGTATCCTTCATTTTACATTGAGAATTTTACAGGAGTCATTTTTTATCAAACTAATACTAAATAATAATCACCATTCATTTAACAATAAACACCATTATTCACATAGAAATTTCTTTCGCATTCTTTTATTTCTAATCATAAATTTCTTTCACATATAAATTCTTTTTGATAATATGGCAACAATAAGATGTTAGAGAAAAAAATTCTTTAATATCACAATAGTTTTACCGTAATTAAACTAATTTTTTCACAGTTTTCTCCGCACAACAATCCCCAAAGTTTAATTGAAAGAGTCAAGTATAAAAACGAGATTGCGATACCTTTTTTTTTTTTTTTTTTTTTAAATAAAAGGAATTTGTTTCTAATAAATAATTTTCTCCTGAAATATAAAACCTTGAATAATACAAAAAATTCTATTTTTATTAAGAAATATGAAGAAAATAAACTCATAAATGCAATGAAATAGTTTAAAAAATTCAATTTATTAAAATTAAATAGCTTTTTTAGTTATTTTTAATTATCTTTCTAAATTAAAAAATCTAGTGGGTCACCTTCACTGTTTTAGATGTTCAACTAAACGTCATATTTTGTTTTACTACTCAAAATCTACATGTCTGAAAAACTTAAAAATTACGAAACTTACTAAAATAAAGTACAGGAAAAACAATGGGAGAAAAAAAATATGATCCGACTTTTAGTTCCAGAATTATTAGCTATTCTATTTATTAAACTTGTAGTAAGAAAACTATGTTGTTCGATCTACTGCTCGTTGAAATGCAACTACAAAGTTGAAATTTGACGAGCCATCTGAAGAACCATTTTGAATTAACGAGACCATTTTGAAATAACTTAACGAGAATTTTTTATTTTATTTTTAGATTGTTCTTTTTTCTATTTGTTCGAAAGTTACTGCCATATTAAGTTGTTTTTTATTTTCTTTTTTTTTTCTATCATTATTTTTTTATTTTTGTAGAAAATTGTATCTTCTTTTCTTGTGAGTTTCCTTTTATAAGTTCGTGTTGGAGTTGATGTAACAAAATAAAATGAATAAATAAAAAATAAGAGACTGTTGCGAAAAACATTTATTTTAAAAATGTAAAAACGGAAGAGAAAAACCGTTGTTTACAAGTAAAATTACTTTTTTTTTTTGCTACTTATTGTATCGTATTCTTAAATTGCTGTTTTTTTTTTCAAGAACAGTTGATAGTTTTTCAAATTCAGGTATCCTTTCATCTTGTTACGATTAGCATAAATAAAATATACTTAGAATAAAAAAATTATACTATATAATTTATAAACATATAAAGTTTTAGTTACATATTTTATAAACAAAATTATATATTTTATAAACAAAATGATCTTCTTTGCCTATTTTTAAGAAGATTTAAGGCGGAAAAATTGCTTATGCCCATGAAAACTGATTCCGAAGGGGGGGATCGAATTTGCAAACTGTTTTTCTACCTAGGGGGCAGAAAATTTCTTATTGATTTTCCAAAACTTTGTTATCCTCAAAATACAGCAGGTAGCAATCCAATAGTGATGCTTTGTAAAAAATGAGCATAATATCATCCTTCTCTTTTGATCTTCTATGATGCATGGGAACCTGAGGGTTGAACAGGGGACTGAGTCTTCTAGTTTCATAAAGAAAAATGAAAATTTTAATTTTACCTTATTTTGCATAGTGTAGGATATTTTTATTGTGTGTTGCCTCGGACTTTGGTCATGAAAAAAAATCCACTTGATTCAATTATTAAAATTTTTATCTCTCATTAAACTGATTGTAACTTGAAAAAAGTAACTTGACTTTCTTACTTTTCTAATAATGTAAATTTTTACATAGACCATCGCTTTATAAAAGCAGAAAAAGTCTTAAAATATTATTTTTTAAGCATTAACCAAAGTTGACAATACATTGCGTCTCAGAGTAATTTCATAAATTATACTAAAATATAAATAAGAAATGTTTTATTTAATTACAAGCAATGAAAAAAACATTTTAATACTTTAAAATAAAATTATTTACAAATTAACATTGCATTGAATGCAACATCAATAAATAATGCTTACTTTGTCTGTTAAAATTGAATCAATTCATTATTAATAATTATTAAAAAATAAATCAATTCATTATTTGTAAAAGTTTATGTCTTACTTAAATGAACGGTTACGTAAATCTGATAAGAAACTATTTTTTTAAAATTTAGATAGCAAAACATATGCTAGTTACAATTTGGTTAATTAAATAGTGTTGTTTCATTAAGAGATTAACTATTTGGAAGACATCTAGTTACATCTAGTTCAAGTGAGAAGTAAATGACAAAACCTATAGCCTATTATTCTATTCTCTTATTTTAATATCCTACCAAACATTTCAAAATGAATGTGATTCTATTTGTAAAAATAAACAAAGAGCCCTGTTCATTAGAAGTTCCAAACTTTGATCCCAAATTCTTAAAAAAAAAATGCATTATGTGAGTAAATCATCCATACATGTAATAAAATATATGTGCGCAGACCGGATCACCGTAAGTTCTATAAATACGACATTTAACCTGAAGTTGAATGAGTAAAATTGTAAGCTAATATCGAAGTCAGATTTTTTAAGTTTTTTAATTATTTTTTTAATTCAGGCATTTAACAAAATTTTATTTTCTTATTGACTTTGGAGGAAGCCATTTTACTGAAATAAAGTATATACCAATTCTGTTTCGCCAAATATTTTTAAAGATAACATCAGTGATATTTGATCAAAAACGTTTCTGTAAAGTTTAATTATTCTGTAAAATTTATGCTAAGTTATCAAAATGATCAACGTGATCGTGGAAACATAGGCTGAGTACGTCACTAAATGAGTTAACTTATTTAAAACCACGTGTTTATTTTGTTTATAATAAAGGTTTTAAAAGATGTCACGATAAAACTAAACAATTAGGAATCAGTGATAACTGAAATTAAAACAAATAAGTTTTGCACTGAATTAAAAAAGAAATGAAACTAATTGCGTGAGGAAAAACATACGAAAACGCCCATACGATTATTGACACCCATGATATTTCTTTTTGTTAATAATTACTCACTGGTGTAAAATAATTAGCAGTGCACTAAGAGACAAAATGAATGGAGAAATGTTACATATTCATAAAAAAACGGCAAACTATTATTAACGTCAAAGAGGCATAGTTAATTTTGGTTATAGATACTAATTGGAGTAAAAATAAGCTATAAACTAAAAAGCAAAATGAATGGCAAAAATGCACCGCATAAAATCGTTATGCTATTATTCACGACGATAATGCTTCAATTTGGTAATGGGCACTACTGGCATCATAATAATGGGTGCGTACAAAGTATTTTATGTGTGAGTTAATTTGATTCCGATTACAGCTGCACCAACACTATGCATTTTATGATAGTTTTTTTTTTTTTACTCCCTTCGAAGATATAAGTACAGGAGTAAGTAGCTTCATTGTTGTAAATTTAAAATATCACGAATGAAAATACAAATAGTAAATCCTTTCTTAAAACAAATTTAAGTTTCAATTAAAAATCTTAATTAAAGTTGGCGTCGAATAATTTAGTCAATTAAAAATCTTAGTTAAAATTTCTAGAACAATATTAGAAATACACACATTAAAATCGATTCTCATCACTATACCAGAGAACTCATCTAATAAGGCATTTCTTTATTGTGGTTGTAAAGAATATCCATTCACACCCTCTACATAGAAGCCATGAAAAACAATGAGTCATTAAAGTGAAACAAAACTTAATATCGATACAAACAGATTGCCCTGGGCATTTACAGCCCTCAAACCCCACTTTCAGTAAATTTTGATAATTGACCAAATAGTTTTTTGGTTCCGGGGGTTGTGAGTCTGTTAACCGAAGAAATGTTATGAAATAGTGTGCCGTGGTATCTCAGTGGAATAGAGCACTCGTCTGCCAATCAATGAGGTGACCCAGTTTCATATTTTTCCTATTATTTTGAGTCTTTCATTTTAGCCCCATTTCTTTGAGTGTCACATTTAAGTCCCCCTTATAATGAGTAGCCCATATTAGCCCCATTACTTTGAATGTCTCATACTAAAATGTACTCCGCACCAGTCGTTGACCAAGGGAGTCGTAGAGATTCGAGTCCAAAGGCATGACATAGTTTGTAGATTGAAAGACCATCTACTGAGAAACAAGTGCATTTCAAATAGGGGAGCTTCCCTTTCTCTCGCTGACCTGACCTTTCTTAAATAGTGACCCCTACTTTAAATAGTGAACATAGTCATCGTCACTGCTTCCGTCAAATGGCGAGAGGAGTTCTTTTCATAGACAAACAATTGTGGTCAAACAAGCTGGTATCTATCCATCTGAAGACAGACTCTGGAGACAGAGCATTCGCCTTCCAATGAGGTGAAACGGGTTTGAATCCCAGCAGTGGCTGGTCCATACAAATTCCCCTCCCGGGTTGCACCTACCACAGTGCTGACGTAAAATATCATTAGTGGGTAGAGTGAGCTAAGAGTCCCTAGCAGCCGGGCTAGCTAGGGGAGGTTTTCCTCGCCATGTAACTCAAATGTGTCTGGAAATCAAAAAAGTCTTTCATGAAGGCTATTTCGCTCCAATACTCGCACCAGGAGTTCCTTCGTCATCTGGATTGGGTTCAAAATTACGAAACTATATAGTTGGGCCAGGATAGCCTGGTTGGTAGGGCACTTGGCTCATGTCCAAGAGTTCGTAGGTTCAATCCCAGACCGGCCAAAGACTCCCCGTGTAGTAAATGGTGACTGATGCACGTTAAATCTGTCGAGTCGTAAAGTCCTACATGTTCCCATAACATCTGGCGGTACTGATCCAGGAATTTCCTTGTCTTCTGGATTGGTTCAAAATTACAAGGCTACTGAGTTAAACATTAGTAGTCGTAAACCCAAAATTGGGTCCGCTGTTTAACGACGTATGTTAAAATAAAAATAAATAAAAAATAAATAAAAAACTACGTAGTTTAATCCAAATATGAGTCAGCTGTTTAACACCGGTTGTGAAATTAAAAAAAAATTTTGCATTTTTAGAAATTTGATGATAGAAGCAAATCTCACTAACCAGCTATCATACAAACCGGCCGGGATTATATATTACAATTTTAAACAAAAATTCAACATTATAAAAAAAATATTTCTCAAATTAATTATTTTTTAGAATTGACGTAGAATTAGTTTTAAAAAAATCATATTTCATTCTTCTTTTACTGTCTATCCAATGGTAGTTAAATATAAGCGCATGAAAACATATCAAATTAAATCTAAACTAACATGTTAAAAAGAAACATTTGAGATCAAAAATAGTTGCCTAATCACTTCCTAAAATGTGTAGCGACCAGTTATTGCTTTTCTTCTTTTTTTTTTACTCTCTTACCATTAATAAAAACTAGTCTTGTTAAGAGATAACCGACCTAAAATATATTCATCCTTTTCCGTCAACTTTCTCAACCAGTAGCCATTTCTTTTACACAAGAAGACTCTTCCTGAGTTCTTATAGCGTAAAAAAAGAATAAAAAGAAGTCGTTCACCTGAAGTCCTTCTTCATCGATGCGATTATTTTTTTTTTCTTCTTCTTTTTCTCATAATCTGATGGAAAAAGTGACGAAACTTCTCAACTAATTTTGAATTGCCGAAAGACAAATTCTCGGCTCTTGCTGCCGCAGACAATAAAAATGAAGCAAAAAAATTGCTTGTCGAGTTAGCGAGCGATTAGGGATAAATACCAAATGAAACTTTTTCCGAATCTTCTTTCGCTTTGCCTCTAGGTTTAAAAAGATTATAATTTCTAGATCTATTTTATTGTTTTTATTATTATATAATAAGTGAATTTTGTGAGAGAAATCTTTTTTTTTTTTTTTTAGTGTTTTTATTCTTAGCAAATTTCTTTGTCCTTCATTCATTTTTATTGCTAAGTATTATTTAATTTAAAATTAAGAATAACGGAAATGTCATTCATATTTACGAATGTTTGTAAGTGGATAAATTTAACTTTTCTATTTCTTTTAAGAAATATTGTTAAGAATTGATAATAAAAATAAATATTATGAAAGCGACATGTCACCCGGATAATAATATCGTTGGGCTGTGAAAAAAAACTTGTTTTAAATATAAACTAATACTGAAAGACATTTCATGTTATCACAACACTTTTCTAAAAGTTTCTCATAACACAACAGTCCCCTTTAGCAAAACTTAAAGAACACTTAGTTTATACAATAGATATGAATTGTGGATACTCTACGGTTAGAATTTAGTCTGTCATATTTTTGTTCATTTTTGTACTATTATATCAAAAACGATGTTTGAATTATTTGAAGCATGATGGATTAAATTACTTGTCTGAATGTCATTAGTTCTAAAGTTAAGTTTTTTATTTGGTTGCTTTATTTCTAGAAAAAATATTGAATTAGAACAGGATTGCATTTCAAAGCGTTTATATTTGATAAAACGAAACAAAAAAGTTTGATATAGCAAAAAATTCGAAACTTTAACGCGCTTCGAAATTTTTTATATACTGTGCACTTATGTATTGTAGAAACAAAATTTTCTAATCACTCTTTAATCTTTTATTTTAGTTCTATTATATGTAAAATTTATTTGTGATATTTTTTATTTAATTTTGTCACATGTTAAATTATATATATATATCTATATCTATCTATCTATCTATCTATATATATATATATATATATATATATATATATATATATATATATATATATATATATATATATATATACTAGAGGGCTCCACCCCCTGCTCGGAGCAGCTCGTCAACCCCCGATAGTTGCTACGCAATTACTTTTTTGTTCGCTTCTCGAACAAACTTAAAGTCGTTTTCCTGGAGATAAGCTGCAATTTTTCATCCTCTAGCATCCCATAGAGAGAATATGATAGGATTGTATAATCTCAGAGGTGCTTATTATAAACATTATAAACTTATATAAAGCAATTTTAATACAAACTTATATAAAGCGAGGAAGCAATATTATGTAACACATTACTATAGGGCATTAACCGGAGATTAATCTCCGTATTCGAAGCACGCGTGGCAGAGCCTAACTCAAATGATTGTTGATCTTATAGGATGCCGGACGCTTCCTATATGGTGTTTCATCTCCCCCCCCCCCCCCAGTAATTTAAAATTTAAACTGAAAACAATTAAAACCTGATGAAAAAAAACTTTAAAATATGGCAAACAAATTAAAATATGTAATATTAATAAGTTGAAGGTAAGTAATATTTCAAAAGCAAATACCATTGCAAGTACTTGCCCAATTAACTTCAATACATTTAACTGACAAAATATTTTAGTTTCAATCAGACAAAAAGCGCATTATATAATAAAAACACATGTAACTGAAATTCGACAAATTAAATTAAGCAATTAAATTTTTTTGTCATACTGAATACTAATAAAAAAAAGAAGTATAAAATGAAGAAATTATTATGTTATCAATGATCAATAAACATTTTTGTCAGAATTGTTATAAAAAAATGAGTAGACTATATTTCAGGATCCCCCCTGATTCTCGCCAAGTTGTGATCGCGGTTGATCGCCAAGCGATGCTGGGCGATGTTGAAACCCAATCGTGATTCTGATAGATTTAAATTTCAGTTTTATTTTTAAATGTTCAACAGTATATGTAATTTCAGAGGTCCGTTTGTCTACGTTGGATACCGGCTGGTAAGGTTACTTTTGCTTATGGTTCATAAGATCGAAGGTATGTGGGCAATCATAAAAAGGGACTATAATAAAAAAAATTTCACCGCCAGTACGGTACCACAGACGCCATTTTCGATTCGTATTTCACTGAATTTATGTGGCGATGGAGGTACACAGATTCTATTCCTGATAAATTAGACAGTATCTAACAAGAGAATTCTGTGCATCTAAATCTGACTATATTCAAGCTTAATGAAGAAGTGAGTTTTTTTTTTTTTTTTTTCCTTTTCTTTCTGTGCTCACTCAATTAATTTTTGTTTCGATTCAAAATTATTTTTATTGTGTTAATTAATTTTGCTTATATTGGGTTCAATACAATTTTCTAAAGTTTCGGCGGCCATTCCTGTTACTACAGTGTTCCGCGCAAACAGGGATGGCGCCAAGCATAAGTCGCCAAATTTGCTAAGGGGCACCCTCAAGTATATTTTTACCTAAAAAAATAAGGTGAAAACAATAAAATTAAAATTATTTACAATAGATCTCTGAATATTCACAAAACCTAGCTATGTACATTTTTCATTGATCTTTCTTTTTACATTATTTTGTGAACCAATCATTTGCACTTTTATGAATTATTTAAGAAATATCTCAAACATGAACTGTTAATTAATATTTCTGGCTGAACAGTTTTTTGGAAGTAAGTAAAAGATTGTTATAAGTTGTTAATTACTTTTTATGCAAGCTAAAAGCTAATTTTTAATTTCTTTAAAACTGCCTAGTTGCTATAGCAACGTTTTTCTTTTTCTTTTTGTGGAACAAGAAATGATCGTCTGAAAATTATTATATAAATAAAATGTTGTACTTGTTTAGTAAAAGTTGGAGACAGATTTATTATTTTGAGTAGAAGAAGAGAACGACAGAATATTTTACTTTCTGATAGAGTCTCGTAACAAAGATATTCACGCCTAAGATATTCATGGCGATCCATTTTATGTAACAAAGATATTTTAAAGTAAAGAGTACTTTAAAGTAAACTCTAATTATAGAGGAATCAATATATTTCACACAATCAATACAAAATAGAAATCGCAACTTGTTTTAGCTGGTAAGTTTATTTGTAACATTTCTGTAGGCAGCATTATTAAAAATTATTACCTTTTCACACACATGCGTTCTCAATTTTGATTGGCTGTTTTGTGCGTTACTAACCAGAAGTCTTCTGTGATTGACTATGTGTTATCATTCCACTCTCTGTGCGTTTGATTTGTTAGTTGCCAAGGATGGGTCCGAAAATGGATGTGCGCAAGGTAATATTATACTGGATAATTTAAAGAAGTTGACTATAAATTATTTTATAAAATAAATAATAATTTAAGTAAAAAATATAAATTGAAAAGAGAAAGAAGCAGGAATTGCCTGTTTTGCACTTAATTTCAGCCACGGATTTGCCGGAAATGGATTTGCACATGGAAAAATTATATAAATTAACAAAGAAATCTTTTTAGTAAATAATTTTAGCCACGGACTTGCCCGAAATGGATTTGCAAATCCATTTCGGGCAAATCCATGATCCCACATGATTTATTTATTTATATATATATATATATATATAAATATATATATATATATATATATATATAAATATATATATATATATATATATATAAATATATATATATATAAATATATATATATATATATATATATATATATATATATATAAATATATAAATATATATATATATATATATATATATATATATATATATATATATATATATATATATATATATATATATATATATATAAGGTTCATTAAGATTTTTAAAATAAATCATTATTTTCTTGGCAAAATGGTTTTTTGTCCTCATTAACACACATCGTTAAATTTGGAAGACGATTTAGAAGACTATTATAAAGCAAATTCAATTTGCCAATTATAATGGATGCCTTTATACTCTATTAAATATCTTCAAGCACTTATATTTGAAAACTACTGTAAGCAAAATAATGAAACAAGAGGCACAAGCAAACAGAATATTTGATTTCCAAAGATTATAATATGACTTATATAATTTATGATTCATCTAATGTTCAATTTATGTGTGTAAAAAGAAAGATTACTCTCTCGGGATAAATAGTCTTCTAAATCTCAATACAATTTCACATTTCAAATAATGATTAATTTCTTTTATTGTTTGGATCGCTTATAATTGATCGACAAACGAAAACAGATTATACACATAGAGCTGCTTTTCATTTAAACATTTCTATTTATGCAGATCACGTTGTTTTATAAAAGTATCTTGTGTCGATCTCGTATTCTTATGATTGCAGAATCTGAATGATGGATTAACTTTTGGTTGCAAGTGACTGGATGAATGAATGAATGTGTTATATATATATATATATATATATATATATATATATATATATATATATATATATATATAATAAAGATTAATGAAAGGAGAAAAAATAAAAATTATAAAATAAAATAGTTTAAAAAACATTTCAAAATTTTTTTTATTTATATAAAAAAAAAGTCAGAAAACAAAATATTGAGAAGATATAATCTCGTCATGAGCTCACACGATTATGTCCACAAAAAGTAGTTCTTTCTAATATTGTATTAATATAACCATAGCAAAATATATCAATACAATAGCATTCAAAAATATTGAAACGAATATAGAACATATTATGTAAAAAATATATAGGAATAAATCTTATTAATCAAAAAATAGAAAATAAAATGTAAGAAAAATACAGAATAAACTATAAATGTAATCTATAAAGCGAGTAGCGAATTCAAATGAACTTCCGGAATCTTTCAAGAATGATTTAAAATATTTTGTTAATAAGTTTGGGTAATTTATAATTAAAAAGGTTGATATTTAATTATACAATTTTTGTGATTTAAGAAAATTAACATTTATTTTTTTTAAAAAAAAAGACAAAATAACATGATTTATCCGGTTAGAACAGATTTTTAGCCATGAATATTGCCCGAATTGGATTTTCTCATGGTCAAAATATAAATTTAATTAAGAAGTTATTAATAATTAATAACATGCAATTAACTCAATGATTTTACATAATATCCATTGTTTTTTACTGAAAGAGTTGTTCTATTTGTTATTTTTGGATAAATAAACTTCTAATTTTATTCAATTGATTAAAAATTGTTTTCGAAGCATTAGAATTTCAAGTAATTAGTTTATTTATATGAAAATCATTTCTTTTATCGTATAAATCAACACACGTTTTCTCTTTTTTTTAATACCTAAATCCAAAAAATTACAATTAATATTATCATCATGAGTACGAAGCAAGATTAATTCCTTGGGGTAATTATTTTTTAAAAAAGTTGTATAATCTTGAAAATTAAAGGTAATTAAATCATCAATAAATCAACAACAAAAAACAACTTTAATATTAAGAGTACAGTTTTTTTCGTAATAGTGTCAAAATAAGTTAGTTAAGAGAGATGAAAAATTGGATTCCATCAATTTGAATAAAAATATCTTCTCCATTGTAAAGACAATTATTAAAAAGACAAAAATTAATTAGAATAATCAAAATCGCAATGAAGGATATTTTTAAAATCATAGCAATAACTCAAAAGAACATCTTTTAATTTAGAAAGGATAATACTATTGAAGAGATCCTGGAAATCAAGAATCGCAATAGAAATAATTTATTATGCTTAATAAATTCTAAAATGGGTTGATTATCCATGAAAAACCTTCTTTAATAACATTGTTAATAATTTTATTTAAGTAGTGAGAGAAAACTATGGCAGGTTTAATTACGAATGTATTAGGTTAGTTAAGTAAGTATTAGTTAAGCAGCTAATTAAGTAGTTAGGTATTATTAAAAGCTGTTAATTAAATAATTATCTTTTCATAGACTGCTATTTTTAAATAACAAATTATTATAAGAATTAGGAATCGTTTTCATTATATAAGTAATAATAACAAAATTAAAATGATTCCTAAATAAAATACAGTATAAGTATTCACACATATCGATATAAACAGGAAGTCACGGTGAATAAGATTCATCGCAGAAAAGCTAATGTTTCTGTAAAATTTAATTAAATAAAGTAAAGTAATTTAAAAACGAGATAAATATCTGAATATTTTTAGATTGCTGGTTCCAAAAACTCGGTCGTGACTCATAGAAATTTTGAATTTTTGTAGACACCTGCATGGAAGTAATTTAAAAACTGTTGTTTTTTTAATAAATTTTTATTTGGAAATAAGTAATAAATTATTCAATAAAATGATCAGCTAGTTTTGATTTTTAAGGACTTGTACATTTATATATTTTAAATTTTATTTTTTAAGCGGTTCGATTTACTCATTATTTTACTTCAGAGAACTTTTCAAATTAATTCATTTAAATTCTTTAATGGGATTACCATGTAATTGTAAACATTTTTAGAAATAGTTTGGACAAAGAAAAAATAAAACTATTATAAATTATTTTAAATAATTAAAAGTTTATATTTTTTTTAACATTGCGAACCATTTATTTTCTTAAAACAAATGTTTTAACTCAATATTTTAATGAATTTTTATGTAAAATATTTTTACTAAATGTGTACGATATATATTATACAATTAACTGAAATAAATTAACAAAGTTTTTTTTCCTTAAATATTTTTGTTCTTGATTATTTTTTTTTCTACATTTTTTCCGTTTGAAGGAGCTGGTTTTAAAAATAAGCCAAATTTAAATTGTGTATCATAACAAGAAAAAAAGAAAATAATTTTCTAAAAATATATTAGTAAAGAATAACAAGAAACAAAGTCCGGTTCCGATCTCAATATTCTGCGCGCTTTTGAAACCGGTAGAATGACTTTGGAAATTCATTTACATCAGCTATAGTTTCTATGATAGAAGGGCAGCTCTTCGTTAGTTTCTATAATCTATTTAAAACTATTTTGATTTTGCACGATTTAAGGAATTTAAGAAGGAAAAAATTTTGTATCTTTTGGAATAATGATCAGACTTTTCGGGTGTTATGATGCATCTTTATAGTTTGAACTGGTATTCTAATTAGTAAGTGTTGCCGATAATATAAGTACGCGAAATCAGATGCAAAACCGTACTTTCTTTGCATAAACATACCTTTACATAAAAAAAGGAGAAAAAAAATGATTAAAATCATTGAAAATTATAGGTGAATGGAAGCTCATGCTGATAAAGCTACAGAAACTATAAATACAACAAATATTCTATTTAGATATTCCGCAAAAAATTTCTGCTTTAAGATTTCTTTCTGTATATCTCAGACTAGCTTTATATTTTTTAAAGAAGAATATTTGCTCGTTTTTTTTTTTTTTTTTCTTCCTTTTTTTAGTAATTTACTTCAGAATGTGTATAAGAGTGGAGAATTTCAATCCATTTTCGATCAGCTAACGTACTCAAATATCTACTGGTATCGAATGGCAATGCACATTTCAATTCAAGTAGAATTTATCACGATAGTGTCCTCAAAATGAATTTATCGTCACTCAAAATTCCAAACACTTTCCGACTGAATCTGGCACTCAAATTTTAACTGTCCCTCGAGTGACCACGCAAATCGTTTTCTGATCAATAAAAGCAAAATTTATCATGACGTTGTCAAAGTAGAATTTTGACCAGTTTTGGACTGCCTAGGATGACTTAACTGAAGCCCTGCACTGATTTTCACACAAGTTCTACTTATTTCCGGACCGCTAGAAGCAAATCTCCAATAGAAATCAATACAAATCAGCGTCTATCAAAAATTTGAATACTTTCTGGCAAGTTAGGGAGCTCAAATTTCAATTGGAGCTCTTTGCCTGGAGCTTGATACAAGTAACAACTGTTTCCTAAATAGTAATAGTAGTATTAAACTTATAACGGCAACTCAGTGTTTATTCAATATTTTTGCCAAAGAATTTTTTAAAAAATCGTGAAATTTCTGTAATAATAGAAGTAATTTAGTAAATTTGAATTTATATTTAAAGCTATACTTCTTAATGAATATTCATTTTAAAATGTAAGATAAAAATAAAACTTCACAGTTCTTTTTAATTATATTGAAAAAACAACAGCAAATATCGCATGAACGCGGTCTAGTTAAAATATTAACTCATAATAAAATTATGCAGATAAAAATATACTGAAATCGTAAAAATAAAATGTAGCTTACGGGCAAATAACAATATAAACAGCAACTTATATAAAAATTCATAAATTTATTTCCATGAACAATTTGCTCACTAAAATATCTTTCTCCAATTTTTTTGTTAATTATTTTGTTAATTAGTTTTAAAACTTTTATTAAGGTGTTACTATGATGTTATAACATCTGATTAAAGTTTAAATATCTATAAGGCATGTACTCAAATTAAAGTTATCTTCTTTTTAAACTCTTTGATATAAAGAAATAATAAATTTCGATAACAATCCATAAAATTTTTCTTCAGTTTTTTTTTTTTTTTTTTTTTTTTTTTTTTTTTTTTTTACTATAGCATTTCATTTTATTTAAATTAAGTCAAATAGAATAGTTAATTTATTATTTTTATCATAAAAAAAGAAAAAAAGTTCAAGAAAATGTATTTTACTGGTGAAAAAAACATCTATTAATAATTACAATTTTTAGTTGGTGGAATGTTCTAAAAGAAAGATTAATAAATAATATCAACTAATACTTATGAACTATGCTTCTTGCATGGACTTTAAAACGAAACTATTATTTTTGTATATTTATTTCTACATAATAATTTATTTTTAAATTTTATTGGAGCAATGCGATCTTTGAACATAAATTATAATCTGATTACATACAATTAATTGTTTAGTATTAATTTGTTTTAAGAATTATGAAAAAAAAGTTTTAAATTAATTATGCATTTATTCAGCTAAGCAATTTTAAGTTGTTTGTCACTCGTTTGTTTGTTTTTCCAATGAGAAAAAAATCAACTAATTAATTGTGAAAAAAAGAAAACAAATTAAAAACTCACCCATAAAATCACAATTCTTTGAAGTGTAGTTTAAAAAAAAAATCACAAATTATCCAATAAGAAATAGGTAATCCATTGAATGCGAAGATGCTGTCAGCAAGCACAGTAATCATCTGACATGGTTCAAGAGAAACCGCGGTTGAAGGGATGAAAATGATTGGCTTCTAAAAACGTCGCCATAAATGTATGAGTAGGCGATAAATAGTCGCCGCACACAGGAATACATGATAAGAGAGATACAGTTAAGTAACTGATCATCGTTACCTGTTGATGCTGGATGGAATAAAAGTGGTTTAATGCCGTCCTTTTGTTACTATTGAGGGTGCTGTTATTGTTTGTAGATGATGAGGGGAAAAAAGGGAGAAATCTTTGCGTTGCTTACTATTTTATTATTATAATATTTTAATTTTGCTTTTAAATTACTTGCGAATTTGTTTAAAGCTGTTGAGCTTGTATGATAAAATATTAAAGAATATGAAAAAAGTTTCAGCAGTACAGAAAATGCTTAATTGGTCATTTAAATTTGACACAACTAACTTACAATGAATTTGTATAAAATGAGTTGTTACTCAAAAAATAACTTAATAAAACTTATTTTAAAATTTATCTATGTTGAGATATATTACATTGGACTTTTAAAGTGTGAACAGTTTTAATCGGTTGCTTAATTTTCAAATCATAATTTTTAATCTTTTAATGGAGTGCTTAACTTACAATCTATTGTTATACAATTATTTTTTACTCAATATCTTAATACATTTTATTTTAAAGAGGATCTTTATTAAATAATGCTAAAATGGGCTTTACAGTTTCGCTTCACTTGAAATCTGTTCTTATAAAATTATACGATACTTTAAATAATATCTTAGTATATAACTTATCTTCATACACATCTTTATTGAAATATGCTAAAATGAGCGTTTAAATTTTCCAGAATTGGTAAACTATTGCTCTAAAATTGTTTCCAAAAAAATATATTATTGTATCTTTTATTACTGTGTCTTACTTACTGTATCTTAGTTACTGTTTCTTTTATTTTATTTTTACTTTAGTTGTTTCATACTTTTAAATTAAAAATGTCAGGTTGTGACGCATTTGGGTGTTTTAATAGATAAAATTGAGGCTTCGAATTTTATGGCTTATAAGTTGGAGAGTGCAATAAAGAAGGAGTGGCTGCATAGAATTGGCAGAGTAAATGGATTCCAAACAATACTAAATAGGATAAAATTTTATATCAAGAAAAGCTGAAAAAAATTTTCCCGGTATATTTTAAATTACTTCTTATTTTGCTTCCTTATGCAGAATTTTGCTTTTTTAGTTTTTAAGAAATGTCTATATTAAAAATTTGAATGGCTTTGTTTTATTTTGTGAAAGAATAATATGACTATTTCAATAAACAAACAATTATGATACGTATTTTCCTCTTTGAAAAGATTTTTTATTAACATTATTATTACATTCATAAAATATGATATAATTAAAGAATCAAATTGAATACAATTTGAATATCTTTGTACTAATTCAAAAAAATATATATTTATTTTTTCATTTTATATACCTCGCAGTTTGCTTTGCTTTATACAATTGATAAAATTAACATTTTGTTTGTAAATCTGAAGGTTTATTTATTAAAATAAAATATTTACCCTACACTATAATAAATACAAAAATATTTCAATCACAGTGAATCTATATAAATAAACTAGCTTTAACCCTTATTTTTGTAATATCTATAAGATAATACAATGAAAGACAAGATAATTGTGTTTTGAAAAGATTTTTTATTAACATTATTATTACATTCATAAAATATGATATAATTAAAGAATAAAATTGAATACAATTTGAATATCTTTGTACTAATTCAAAAAAATATATATTTATTTTTTCATTTTATATACCTCGCAGTTTGCTTTGCTTTATACAATTGATAAAATTAACATTTTGTCTGTAATTCTGAAGATTTATTTATTAAAATAAAATATTTACCCTACACTATAATAAATACAAAAATATTTCAATCACAGTGAATCTAAATAAATAAACTAGCTTTAACCCTTATTTTTGTAATATCTATAAGAAAATACAATGAAAGACAAGATAATTGTGTTTTGAAAAGATTTTTTATTAACATTATTATTACATTCATAAAATATGATATAATTAAAGAATCAAATTGAATACAATTTGAATATCTTTGTACTAATTCAAAAATATATATATTTATTTTTTCATTTTATATACCTCGCAGTTTGCTTTGCTTTATACAATTGATAAAATTAACATTTTGTGTGTAAATCTGAAGATTTATTTATTAAAATAAAATATTTACCCTACACTATAATAAATACAAAAATATTTCAATCACAGTGAATCTATATAAATAAACTAGCTTTAACCCTTATTTTTGTAATATCTATAAGATAATACAATGAAAGACAAGATAATTGTGTTTTGAAAAGATTTTTTATTAACATTATTATTACATTCATAAAATATGATATAATTAAAGAATCAAATTGAATACAATTTGAATATCTTTGTACTAATTCAAAAAAATATATATTTATTTTTTCATTTTATATACCTCGCAGTTTGCTTTGCTTTATACAATTGATAAAATTAACATTTTGTTTGTAAATCTGAAGATTTATTAATTAAAATAAAATATTTACCCTACACTATAATAAATACAAAAATATTTCAATCACAGTGAATCTATATAAATAAACTAGCTTTAACCCTTATTTTTGTAATATCTATAAGATAATACAATGAAAGACAAGATAATTGTGTTTTGAAAAGATTTTTTATTAACATTATTAATACATTCATAAAATATGATATAATTAAAGAATCAAATTGAATACAATTTGAATATCTTTGTACTAATTCAAAAAAATATATATTTATTTTTTCATTTGATATACCTCGCAGTTTGCTTTGCTTTATACAATTGATAAAATTAACATTTTGTTTGTAAATCTGAAGATTTATTTATTAAAATAAAATATTTACCCTACACTATAATAAATACAAAAATATTTCAATCACAGTGAATCTAAACAAATAAACTAGCTTTAACCCTTATTTTTGTAATATCTATAAGATAATACAATGAAAGACAAGATAATTGTGTTTTGAAAAGATTTTTTATTAACATTATTATTACATTCATAAAATATGATATAATTAAAGAATCAAATTGAATACAATTTGAATATCTTTGTACTAATTCAAAAATATATATATTTATTTTTTCATTTTATATACCTCGCAGTTTGCTTTGCTTTATACAATTGATAAAATTAACATTTTGTGTGTAAATCTGAAGATTTATTTATTAAAATAAAATATTTACCCTACACTATAATAAATACAAAAATATTTCAATCACAGTGAATCTATATAAATAAACTAGCTTTAACCCTTATTTTTGTAATATCTATAAGATAATACAATGAAAGACAAGATAATTGTGTTTTGAAAAGATTTTTTATTAACATTATTATTACACTCATAAAATATGATATAATTAAAGAATCAAATTGAATACAATTTGAATATCTTTGTACTAATTCAAAAAAATATATATTTATTTTTTCATTTTATATACCTCGCAGTTTGCTTTGCTTTATACAATTGATAAAATTAACATTTTGTTTGTAAATCTGAATATTTATTTATTAAAATAAAATATTTACCCTACACTATAATAAATAAAAAAATATTTCAATCACAGTGAATCTATATAAATAAACTAGCTTTAACCCTTATTTTTGTAATATCTATAAGATAATACAATGAAAGACAAGATAATTGTGTTTTGAAAAGATTTTTTATTAACATTATTATTACATTCATAAAATATGATATAATTAAAGAATCAAATTGAATACAATTTGAATATCTTTGTACTAATTCAAAAATATATATATTTATTTTTTCATTTTATATACCTCGCAGTTTGCTTTGCTTTATACAATTGATAAAATTAACATTTTGTTTGTAAATCTGAAGGTTTATTTATTAAAATAAAATATTTACCCTACACTATAATAAATACAAAAATATTTCAATCACAGTGAATCTATATAAATAAACTAGCTTTAACTCTTATTTTTGTAATATCTATAAGATAATACAATGAAAGACAAGATAATTGTGTTTTGAAAAAATGTGAAATGTTTCTCAAAATGTTAATGCTGTTCAAGTGAGTTTAATATTTATAATATGTTTTGTGGGTACTTTTCTATTTCGCAGGCGCAGGAGATAAATTCGCCATTACTAAATCACCAAGTGCAACAAAAATTCTAACGGTTTTCTTTTTTTCTTTTTTTTTTTTATATTTTAGGTGACAGCTATTTTAAAAAAATACTCTATAAAAAATAATAAAATATTTGAATTTACTTGCATCGGTGAAATGTGCTGTTTTATACTTAATTGATTAACACATTTTTATTTAATCTATTATTTCAAAAATTAAACAGCAATTTCAAAACGCTTTCCGATTTTGTTATTTACATCTAAAATTTTAATTTATATTTAATTTTATATTTATCTAATTGTACTTAAAGTTTAAGTATTTTTTTTTTCAGTATAAAAGACCACATAATAATTGGTATTGATTAAAAAGAAAAAGATTTGAACTATTGCGGGAAAATGACTTTGAACACTTATAATAATGTTCGTTATAATTTAAATTACCAAATCACGCCACCCTTTGAACCTCATAAAAACACCGACATCAAAAAATTATCAAAGAGTTAAGGAAAAAATATATAGCAGATTATGAGAAACGAAATAAGAAAGTTTTAACTTATAGATAAGGTATTATTTTAACTGAATAGAATTAAAATAAAACATATCATTTCAGAGAGAAATTTTTTTTTTAATTCTTCAAGATTATATCAAAATAGTGATCAGCAAAAAGAATAGAAATTACGAATTTCCACACTAATAAGAGTCACCAAGATGTCGTTACGGTACTTTAATTTTAACCAACAAAAATGTTTAAAAATAAAAGCAAATCTAAAAAACTTCGTTTTGTAAAAGTGAAGTTGGAAAACACAGAATTGTGTTTCTTACAACTCCATTGCTTTAAAGAATTATGCTAAGGTATTTTTTGAATAACAAACTAATCGCCAAAAGTAAATTATCCATTATTTAATGTTTGAAAGCTGATGTTGCAAATTTCTTACCTTAAATATGAATTCGAAGCTTTCCCCCTGCCTTAATTTTAAATGGCACACCCACAAATGTCAACCTCTAAATCGGAAATATTTTTTTTTTCATTCTATAATAGTAAAAAGCAGAGGAAACAAATATGCATTGTAGAATATTTATTGAAAAAAAACTTTCAATTTGACACTGATTGTTATTATTTTAATAAAAATTAAGATAAAATTAAATAATCTAACAACTATAACGAGATAGTTATCAAACATTAAAATTTTAATAATACTTTACCTATAGGCTATTGTCTAACAGTTTTATCCATTCTCATTGGACAGAAAAATCACACTGTTTTTAATATACAAGTAAAAAATATATATTTTCGGCAATCTAAAGCACAGAATTAAAAAATGTTAAACTCGCATGTATGAATAAATTATTTAATTTCCTTTTATTTAAAGGTACCTGTAATATTTTTATTAATCTTTCTTAATATTATTCTGCTATTACCTTAATCTTAAATTGCCTTGTTGACATAAAACCAAATTCTAAGACTGTTATTGATAAAGCGATTAAAAAGAAAGTTTTATTTACAACATTAAATATTTTCTAAATACCTTCTCTTTGGTTTATATTTGTACGTTCAATATTTTAAAAGTAAAAATTGCTTTGATTTATGAGTCCACCATTACAATAAATGGTTTATCTTTTTACAGTTGCTAATGAACTATATTTAATAAGTCAAGGTTCCGCCAAGAAAAAAGGGATCATTTAGAATAGCTAAAAAACAATGAAAACATTAAACCGATTGACTTTGTTTTGGTCTCAGTCAACTCAACGTAAAATTATTCATGGGATATAATTCTTTGCTTGTTTACATAACAGTGTCAAAATTTAAATTAGTATAAATACGTACAAAATTATACTTTTTAAGTGTTATAACTTTTATCACTTTTGAACTAAAAGTTTTATCGAAAGACTTATTTTAAACTGTTTGGCGTCATTAAATTCAGAATAAAGGAATGCATAGGAAACCTCACTTGTCTAAATACAGTGAAACCTCCTCCACTTCTATTTACGATCACTTTTGAGGAATTTTTTTTCTTTGATTTTTGTGTTCAAGAAAACCTTTAGAAGAGATCATTAAAACCTCTCCCAGCAACCTGTCAAACCTCTGCATCCAATGAGGTCAAATAAGGAAAGACGAAAAAATATCAAAACAAAAAATTTAACAAAACTAATAGTAGATTAAAATGTATTCGAAATATTTATGTGAAGCTCTTATATAGAGAACTCTTTTTTAATATGTTGCACAAAAGACTATCAATGATTTACTTTTAGAGTGGAAAGTTAAATTCGAAAAAAAAAAGTTATTTTAGAATAAACAAGCATCTCAAAGAAACAAACCTCATCTCATTTTTTGAAAGCTATAAAATTGAATGTAAACTTAAAAAAAAGCATAATTATTTATTTATTTAAAATAGTTTTGTAATTCATAGTTGGTAAATTTGTTTTTACATATAATTAGTAATGTTTCTCCTTTCGATCTCTTCCGTCTCTCAGTAAATTCAAAGTGGCACCACCTTATCTTCATATTGAGAAACCATTTTTTAATCCAAGAACTAATCTATTTGGTAAAAACCGATTCCTGTCTAGTTTCAAGATGAGATAAATAATATCGCATAATCATATAATCATTATGTTTGAAATATGCTTTATTACTATCATTTTTTTTAAAAAAAAAAGGCTAAAATAAAAATAAAAAACAGACTTTTGATCTTTAAGATTTATTATCTTTTAATGGGGGAAATTCGAAAAAAAAGGGTCCTGCAGTGGACTGATCGTAAAGACACGGCTCCCAGTAGAACACCGAAGTCGAGCATCACTGGCTGCCGTCAGTAAACGGATGGATGACCACTTTGATCAGCCTGCGTAGGGACCGAGAATTCGCGGTATCGGTCCTCGTTAAACTGTTCTACCGTAAAGTGCTCGACTTCGCACGTAGGTCGTTGAGCTACCGAAGAAGGGGGGTGCCATCCTCTTTGCAGAGGATCGAAATTGTGATAGCATGTCTTCGGATCATCCTCAGGGATGTTTCCCAGACAGTCGCCAATAGCATATTGTGCAGCTCTAGTTCGACGTCAATAAAATACCTACCTACCTCGAAAAAAGACGATTTATCAATATGAACAAGAAATATTTTTCCGATAATTCGACGCTAAAAAGTCTTTGATGATTTATTCTGCCATAAACTGTATTTTCAATTTGTTTTGATAGCTTGTTGACAAAATAATAATGACGAATTCTAACTAGCTCATCTCAACATATTGATCAATGCAATTTATCGAGCCAAAGTTTTTTTTTTTTTTGTTGAGAATTGCATATGACTCATACAGCTCATTATTCATGAGTTATCTGGATTATCACAACACTTTTTCATTGAAAAATTACTTAATGAGCAGCAATTTCGGAAGCAAATTCTTTCCTTTTAATTTTATAAAGTGGAAAAGGTTAATAAGAAGTTCACCGAATTTTCTTTTTTTCTTTCGAATAAATGATATCAGCTTGAGGTTGTTTTGTATCGTATCATGTTGAACTACCAATTTCGATGAAAAGTGGAATCACATCCATCTCCATTTTCTGACTGAGGGAGTGAAGAAAACGTTTTCTTGTGTTAAAAAAAAAAAAAAAAAAACTCATTTAGAAAAAAATTCTCTTCCTTCTTTTTTGTAATCAAATTAGCGCCTGAAGATGCGCCAAGTTTATGGTTCGTGACAGACGAAGTGATGAGCCTGGGTTGAAAAACTTATTTTTCAAATTTGAAATAATCAGTTGAACCTAGTTTCAGACTTTCAAATAATAAGTGGTTATTACTGCTGCACTTCATGAAAGGCGTTGGCTTGTGGTTAAAGGGTTGTTTTGTAATATTTTCTGTAATTTCTTACTATATATAAAAATCTAATGATGGTGTCGCAGCTGTTCTCAATACATTTTTATTGGCTGGAAAATCACATGGTAGGATCCAGTTTTCCCACATTCATTTTCTTATCGGTTTGGTTGTCATCAACAAAAAATTGATATAAGTCATTAAGTTACTGTTTTCCTATAAATATTTTTGTTTCCTTAATTTAAATGTTCGAATAACCTGTACTGTTACTGTTAATTTTTTGATTTTGTTTGATGTCTAATTTAATAGTTTAGGAGGATTGCTTTTATTATAATTGGAAATAATATTACGTTTAAAGATAAAGTTATTTAAATCGGTGTCAGACCTTATTAACCATTTTCCAATTATTATTTTTTGGTGCAAATTACATTAATTACTATTACGAATTTCGGTTAAAGAGATTCGTTAAATGATTTCGAACTTAACTTTCAGCTTCATGTACAAAGTGATGAATGCAAAAATTATATTTGAAATAAATCAGTCCATTTCGTAAGCAAAAATATTAAATTGCAGTTGTGAACTCACCAAATTTGTTATACTTTCGAATTATAATGTGTATTTCAAAAAGTGATTACTTAGAAAAATGATTTATGTTCATTTATAGATCTTATCATTAAGGGAAATGTCTGTATATGGTAAGTGGCGGAGAAAGTGTTCTTTTTATATTTTTAGTTGAATAATTTCAACTGCTTTTTGCCAAGAAACAACAATTGATGTGAAGGGTTGGTTAGCGTCAGCAAACAGGGGGCCGCCCAATAGTCTTTAAAAGAAAACTCATGATGGGAAGTCTATCGGCTTCATGTTACAGAAAGTTCTTCCTGGAATATCAGGTTAAATCTAAGAGAAATTTGTTAATTTAATTGTTCATGGAACTTACCAAAGAAATTCTAGATGCCCTTGCGTAAATTGTTTTAAAGCATAGGAGGACGAGAGTTGCAACATTCGCTGGGTTCACATACTGTTCCAGCTGACACACAATGGCAGATAAATCTTTGGTTACAATCCAATTGCACTAAAATAATTTCTATCTCTAGGAATTCAAAAGCGGGTTTGTTACATTGCATCGAATAATTTGCCCCTCTTCTAGACGCAGGAGTAACTTTGTCTTCTAAGTAGAATCAAAAATTTAAAAAATTTATCTTTAAATGCCACGTAACCAATTTGTGAACATACTTTTTAGAATCTACAGCTGCACTCTTTTTACAATAGTACAAACCTTGAATAAAGCTTACAAGTATAAGGACTTGGCATGTTAAATATACACCGTGATTCATAAAGAAATATAGAGTTTCAATGCACTATAAAAATCAAGAACATTGTTTGTTATATGTTGCCTAAAAAAGAATTGTATAGGATTACTTTAATTTTCATCATTTGATAATTCTTTTAAAAATACGACTTTTTCAAAATTTGATTTCTCAATAACTATTCGACCGTTTCCACTCAAATTTTGTATTTTGTCATTTAACATTGCAATCTTCAAAATTATGTAAAAATTGTATGCCTTACCATTCAAACTTTTTTAAACTATTATTAAATAAAATTTAAAAAAATAATGATAATAAAGAATTTACTAAAAGCTGTATGTTGCATGAAATTATCTTGAGTTAGGCAAAAACTTTTGTATTCGCTTAAAAAGATTTCGAGATAGGGTTAAATATACAAAAAGTAAAATGAACATTTAAGAGTTCAATCTTTGAACCGCTCTCCTGATTGGAACCCTAATTTCTAAGATTGCGGCTATATTTTGGAGGTCTAGAATACAAATCTGTCAATATAGAAAGGCATGTTTATTCAGAGAAAGTGCGTTTTTGTATCTGATTTCGTAACTTAAAATATCGTCTACACTCATTCATCAGCTTATCGTCCATAGGCTTAGGTACGCCCCCAGCAAGAATTATAAATGCGCCCTATCTTAGACTTAGCACACTATTTTAAAAATTATAATATGAGACAAGACATGAAAAGACATTCGGAATTGTTGAGATGTTAAAAGGATTGAAATTCACTGACACTTCATACAAGTTTACTACCTTTGGAAATTTGTAGGGATAACCAATCATCAAAAAAAGCAATCAAAACACTACATTGATTTAGATTTAGCGCGTTCAAGAACTTCAATGCGCACCTCAACATTTCGATTTTTTTTTAGTACATTTTTAATACTTCATCCCATCAAAGAAATTATTTTTAGCATCATTTGGCACGATGCTGTTGCTCGAAACCAACTCAGGATCAATCAAGCGATTTTTTCTTGTACCTTTCGATGTCCCATAAAAAAAAAATTCTTTAGATAATACCGATATTAAAATTGCACGGTATTGAGATTTTAATAGGTTCAAAATATGCGAAATGTATCTATATTAGCATATTTGGTTATACAGACACACCATAATTAAATAAGCTATTTCGTTAATAAATAAAATGAAATAATATAAATGAGTACAATAACCATTAGTAAATGATGCAAATTAATTATTCACGAAACAATCTCCAAATAATTGGCTTCCTCGTCAAGTATAATTTCTCCGAAAAATAAAAAGAAATTTTTGCGCCCGTTCATAAATACATACGTACATTATAAGTAGTAGGATAATAGGGCTTCAGCATCAGGGATTTGGGGATCCCACGGGTGTACTCTTGAAGGGGGTTGGGGTGATCCTTCAAATGTGACAGCTACTACAGTTGATGGTGTTTTTGTTTTATTTTAATTATTACTTTTATATTTAATTAATACTTCTTAATTTAATTTTTAATTATTACTTTTTAATTATTTTTTTAAATCAGTTTTTGAATTAATTTTTTAGATTTTGTAATCATTTTATTTAATCTTTACTTTTAATTCTTGTTTTTAATTAGTTGTTATGTTGCTTTACCAGCCTCTCCTGTCATACATGCATTTTATAGCAGGTAAATTCAAGATAAATCAAGAATAATCTCGAATTATTCGTCAATGTTTTTCTCCGCTAGAGGTGCTGCATTTTCATTTAGTTTCAAAATTTACCGCTAGAGGTTCTGTGATCAACCAATCAGAAAAGAGTATTTCAATGACATCACTATTTTTCAACCAATGAGCGTATGACGTTCAAGAACCAATCAGAAAGGAGAGAAAATAGTATAAAAGTGTATGTTCTTGCCCAAATCGTCAGATACAATTTGGTTTCTGCCTTAGTGCCTTTTAAATATTCGTAACGAAGGAATAGCTAACATGAAGCGAAAAGCTGATCATAGCAAAGTAAGTATATTTTCATTTTTTTATAATATGCATATATTTTTGTACTATTTTATAATCTAATATGCTTTTTTTTTTTTTTAGAACAATCAAGGATCTTTCCACGAAAGCAGTATTCCTCCCAATATGTTTATTTTAGTAGAAGACGTCTTTATTTCCACTACTATTTACCGTGATCGAATTCTGGTTAATGTGAGACGATATAAGAAACATGGAGAAAAGTACTATCCATCAAAGGAAGGAATTACTCTGACGCCTTACCAGTTCATCCATTTGGTGAACAGTTCATTTTTGAGAGAAAAGTCGACTGAAAAGAAAAAAAGACCACTCCCTGTTTGAATATTTCGTCAACTTACCATACCTCATCGATCCAGTGACTGTCTATTCTGATACAAGTGTAGGCATTCAAGACAAAGATAAATTTCAAAATATTGTCTGTATTGAATTCAGTGAAACCATCCTACTCAAAAAAGTCTCTACTTGTCGAAACGGTAACACCTACACAACTAGCATGACCCTAAATGATGAGCAAAGGGACAAAATATTCTCAATTCGGGAATTTTTGCTGGACAATTTATATTATTTAAAATATAGTAATTTGGACTTTAAAAAGATGTTTGAAGAAATGTTAAAGCACCCTGTACCAGTGACAGCAACAGAAGACGATGGAACTATCGTTGAAATTTTAAGACACCTCTTACGGACTGAAATATACATACTACTCGCTCATCACAAAGACTTAGTGAATCCTATGGACGTAAGTCATTTAGAACTTTCAACCAACACACGAGCAGTGTTCTCTGAAGCTGCCATGAACTTTAAAACTAATGAAATTGTTAAAAAAATTTATAATACTGTTAAAAATAAAAGGCGTCATCCTGTCACACAAAATAATTTATTAAACTTTGTAACTGCTCATTTCCTAGAATCAATTGATCTTGTTGAAATACTTCAAACCGCACGAAATGATTTTTGTACTAGTTCAGATTAAATAAATATGTTATTATTTTCCTTTATATCTATATGTGATTCATGCATTATTTTTCACAAACTATTAATAGAACCAACCCTAATAATATTCTTCATTTATACTTTGCATTTCATACTGTTAACATGGAATCCTTTTATAAAGATCCCAAACAACCAGCTAGTTTTGGTGGTATTGATGCAATGCGCTCAAAGGAAAAGAGAATGCAAATGCTGTTAAAAAAGTGGCTCACCTTCAAAGATTCTTATACACTTCATAAACCTATTAGACGCAAATTTCAACGGAATCATGATTTAATGAGTGATATGAACAGACAATTTCAAGTCGATTTAGTCGACATGCAATCTCTTTCTAAATTCAATAAAGGGTATAAATATTTATTAACGTGTATTGAGGTTTTCGCAAAGTATTCCTGGGCCATACCGCTAAAAGATAAAACGGGCCAGTAAAAGTAGCCTTAGAATCTATTTTTAAGGAACGAAAACCTGAATTACTTCAATCGGATGATGGAACAGAGTTCAAAAATAAAACAGTTCAATATTATTTGAAACGCATGCAGATTAAATTTTTTACAACAAATAATGCTACGAAAGCAAGTATTGTGGAAAGATTTAATAGAACATTAAAAACAAAAATGTGGAAATATTTCACAGAATTCAATACTAAGAATTACATCGATGTGATTGATAAATTAATATGGAGTTACAATCATACTCGACATAGCAGTATTAAAATGGAACCAGCTTCCGTTAATAAAAGCAATACAAGTGAGGTTTTGGAAAATTTGTATGGACATTTGAAGACATACATTAAAACGCGATCCACATGTTTTTACAGTAGGAGATACAATACGAATCTGAAAGGTCATTTTGAAAAAGGATACGAACTCAACTGGAGTTTGGAAATATTCACTGTTCATGAAATTATTCCTCGAATTCCAGTTGTTTATAGACTTACAAGGTGAAGAGATCAGAGGTACTTTTTATAAAGAGGAATTGAAAAAGGTAGTAGACTCTGGTTTCTATCCGATAGAAAAAGTGATCAAAAAGAGAAAGCGACAAGGAACCAATGAATATTTTGTGAAATTTTTAGGCTATCCTGAAAAGTTTAATGCCTGGGTGAGTAATATTCAAAAAGTATAAATAGTGAAACTTAACCTCTGAAGGCTCATTCTCGAAAATGTCTTTCTACGTGACGTTACCTTCTGATAGCTCCATGCAATTTTTTCCTAACAACAAAATATCTCATTTTAAGACACAGTTACCGATACTAATTAATCTAAAAGGTGAATGGGAAGTTGGCCTATCTGAAATCATCTATCCCATTCTTGGCTGAACGTAAATGAAAGTAACAATTATTTTCAATACAAGATAAGTAATGGTAATATCGTATCGACTGTAAAGCAAACAATTGATGTAAGGTGTTATGAATCAATGTTCGATATTGTATCAGCTATACAACTTGCTTTACCTAAAAATCCTAGCCGGTTTACAATAAGTTACAATAAAGCTACGAAACGAGTAAAAATTAACGCCGTTCAAGGTTGCAGCCTTCATTTAGGAAAGTTAGGTGAATTGTTAGGATTTCGACGCGATGCAGTCATTACGGGTAACCAGAAAAGCGAATTTGTGGCTGACGCGTGATCTAATTTTTCAGTTTTCTATGTGTACACACATCTTATTTCATCTCAAATTGTCGGAGATACACAAGCTCCTTTACTGCGGATCGTTCGAATAAAAGGACATGATGGTGAAACAATCAGTCAGTATTATGATAGACCTCAATACTTACCTTTAATGAGGCACTCCTTTCAAACTATTCAAATGGAGCTCAGATTGAATTCAGGTGATTTTGTACCTTTTGAAAGTGGTAAAGTGACCGTAATTTTTCATTTCTGCATGAGACAAATATTATAAATAGTACGATGCGTTTTTGAAACATTCATTTGAAAAGAAGACGTCAAGATGAGTGTACCGTACGTTTTTTTATTTTTTATTTTTTTTAATTTCTAATGGCAAGGCAAAAATAAAAATAAATGAACAGGAACAGAAGTAAAGATGACACAACAATAAATTGACCAAAGTCATTGCCTCATAAGTTCTCTGGCCTTCCAATAAAGCCCAGTCTCGGAGTCGCCCCTAAGGACTGCACGGTGGTGGAGGTGGTGTCTATCCATAGAGATATTAGAGTTACAGAGGGGGCAGTAAGGGCTTGAGAAGATCCGAATACGGTGAAGGTGATCTGCAAGGCAATGATGTCCGATTAGTGTGTACCGTACGTTTGTTGTGCTAAAAAATTCGAAGAACATTATGCGAGTCAAATTGGCTTAGGTTTGCCCTATTATATTAATTTCCAAAAGGGCTATGAACTTGGAGGTATATTTCGTCGATTATTTAGAGCAGCACTACCCTTTTTTAGTAAAAGGAGGAAAAACTATTCGAAAAGAAGTTTTGAAAACTGGAACCTGTGTTGCATCTGATGTATTATCCGGCGAAAATTTGGAAGAAGCTGTAAGAACAAGAGCTAAAGAAAGTGGAAAAAATTTAGCTCGAAAAGCTATTGATAAAGTACAATCGATGGTGGGAAAAAGACAGTATAAAAGGAAGCGTAAGAAGCAGAAGAGAATCACTTTATCAAAAGCTCGCAAAGTGAGTGGACGTGATATTTTTGATCCATAATGGCATTTCTATTGAAAGATTCTCCCGAATGTGTGAAATCTGAATTGCAGTTGTTTAACTTACCTAGTACTCAAACTGTTATTCAAGATGGTCAGTGGATACAGTTTTATCCTCTTTCTAATGTGTTTGACAATGCACCGGTAGAATTTCACCTTTCAATAAGTGCTGAAGATTACATAGATCTCAGCCAAACTCAATTGTATGTGAAGGCGAAAATTGTAAAAATTGATAATACTCTCATCACTTAAGATGATACTATTGGACGTGTGAATTTATTTCTTCATTCATTATTTTCTCAAGTTGATATTTCATTGAATGATCGTATTGTATCCAATTCAAGTAATACTTATCCTTATCGAGCCTACATAGAAACTTTCCTCAACCATGGATACGATAGCAAAACTTCTCAATTAACAACTGAAATATTTTACAAAGATTCTGACGATGGCTTGAAGAAAAGAACTGCTTTTATCAAAGAAAGTACTACAGTGGATATGATTGGATGTATACATTCCGATTTATTTCACCAAGAGCGTCTGTTACTCAATTTGGTGGATGTGAAAATAAAATTGATACAAAGAAAGCCAGAATTTTGTTTAAAGGATCTGAAGGATTTAAAGTAGTATTAGATCATGTGTCTTTGTTTATCCGAAAAGTTCGTGTGAATCCAGGAGTGTTACTTGGTCATGCAAAGGCATTAGAAAAAACGAGTACAAAATATCCCATCAATCGAGTGTAATGCAAAGTGTATTCGATTCCTAAGGGAAGTATGTCTTACATCCGAGATAACGTATTTTCAGATGCCGAAAAAGTTATAATAGGTTGTGTGGATAATGAAGCTTTTCATGGAACATTTTCGAAATCTCCCTATGATTTTAAACATTTTGATTTAAATTTTATTGGAGTGTATGGGTCATTCTCACAAAAAGGTGATTTTCTTAGTCCCTTAGTAATAAATACCAGGAAATACAGCAGATTTCTTAATATTTTTCTGCATCATTTTTCGTAAAGGTCTAACTAATCAATCATATGCATTTCTGCTGAATGCATTTAATATTTTATTCTTATTTTTTAATAAACATAACTTCAAAATCCCCTCCGTGGACGTCCCTACGTCTGTGACACAAAATAATTTTTAATGGCTGTTAAACATTTTAGATGTTATTTTAATGATTTTTGTAGTTTTAACTAGTTAAATGTTTATAGAAGTTTTTTATTAAATATTTTTTAAGAAAAGTTTTATTATATAAAATAAATGGTTAGTAAACTTTGTCCATCAAAAATGAAGTCTCCCTCCGTGGACAATTAATATAGTTCAGTAAATATGTAATAGAGAGCAGCATATGTGAAATCCCTATAAGACAGCTGGTGGGGAAGGTAAAGATTCTATTTTCTAGTGTTAACTATCAGTTGCTTTTGTTCTCTTTGGTGTTAGTTTTGGATTGTTGTGTTGAACTGAGTTTGGCAAAGTTCTCAATGTATACTCCGTGGTCATCATAAAGTAGGTAAGATAAAAATATTTTATATTTGATATACAAATTTTAGATTGCAAAAATAGTATATTTAATAAAAAGAACTGCGCCATTTTTGTAACTTTAAAATTAAAAATCAGAAAAATTCAAGAACTAGTTTTTGTCTCCTCCGTGGACAAAACAGTTCCACGGAGGAGATGACACAGTCAATGGAAGAGACAATGTGTTAGACAACCAATAATGCATTTTTATTAATTAAAAAACTATTTTCTTTTAATTGATATCTTTTAAATGGAGCGAATGTGTTAATTTCTTTGCATTTTTAAAGAAAATCAATTAAGTTTAACTTTTTTTATCGGAGAAGTAAGTATTGGCAATTTTTCCAAATCATTAATGTGATGTTTAATATTTTTTTGTCTCTTCAAATTTTTAGGGAAAAAATGGCAAAACCAAAATACAAAAAAAAGAACGCAATCAAATATTCAAATCTAAAAGAGGAGGGAAAAGAAAAAACTTAGCATAAGACAAGCTAGACAGAAATTACATCTCCTCCGTGGACAAGACAGAATTTAAAATATTTTAAATCTTGTAAAAAATAAAATAGAAAACTTGACCATTATTATAAGGACATATAACAAAAATAAATAAAGGCATTTATGTAGTTTTTATCACTTTTTTAATTACTTTAATTTAAGAAAAAATTTTAGTCTATTTATACCATTTCAGTGAGAATGACCCGTATGTAGATGGACAACCTGTACCTCACAATCCATTGGAACTAGATTTTGCAAAAAATCAATACATTCGTGCCTATCAAACTCTATTTGTGGATACGAAACGAAAGGGTCAAGATAAATGAATATTTATCTCGAGAGAAGAATACGTGAAAGGAAATACTTTGTTTGGATTTGATCTCTCCGCCGATTTATGTTCATGAGAGCATTTAAATCCAATCAAACACAGCAACTTATGATTAGAACTAAAATTCAGCAAATCATTAGAGCAGACTGTATGTGTAATCATTTTTGCCGAATTTGAAAATTTAATGAAGTTAACAAGTCAAGAAATATTTTGTACGATTTCGGAAATTAAAGAATGGATGGATTACAATTATTTCATATTTTATCTCGAGAGAAGATAACATCACCTTACTTTCAAGGAGTATATTCAAGAGATACGATTCCTAATCGACAAGAAAATACATGTGCTATCATGAATTAAGATGACTCATCCCAGCCAGGATCTCACTGGCTAGCATTATTCGTGAATGATGAAAAGGAATTATAGTTTTATGACTCCTATGGAAGACCTCCCGAATTTTACAATATGAATACCTCTTCCTATTCAAATGTACAATGGAATTCCAAAGTTTTTCAATCACCTACGTCCAATGTATGCGGACAATATCGTATTTACTTTTTATTCAAGCGATGTCAAGATTATTCTATGTATTATATTTTAAATCGATTGTATATCAATGATTTTCTGTAACAATTTGTAAACAAACGATATGGTGTAAGATTGGTTTTTAAGAAATAAAAAGAAATTAAACTAAATAATTTGTGTCTTTCTTGTTTCTATTATGAAAATTTATACAAAATTTCATATTTCAGAATTTTATTTAAATGAGAAGACTTTCACTAAAAAAAATTTTTATTGTTAAAATGTTTCGACACAAGAAATTTTTTTTATAAATTTAATTTCCTAATTTTTTTTTTACATAAATTTTTTTCTTCAGAAATTTGCTTTTTTAAATTTTTCTTTTCCAAATTATTTTTTTGTTTTTAGAAATTACTTTTTTAAAAATTTTTCTACTTAAGAAAATTTATTTTTGCAAATTTTATTTTTAAAATTTTTCTACTCTAGAATAAAAATATTTTGTAAAGTTTATTTTTAAATAATTTTTTTATTGGAGAAAAATAATTTTTCTACTCAAGAAAAAACTTTTTCTTTTCTTTTCCAAATTTTTTAATGCATTAGAGAAGAAAAAAATTTCTAACATTATTTTTTTTCCAAACATTTATTACTTTAAAAAAAAATACATTTATTATTTGACCGAAAATTTTAATACATAAAATAGCATTTATATCAAAGTTTTAACCATGCATTTCTGCGAGCATACAGTATAGTTTTTTTCACAATTTTATTTTCTTTATACAATTTTTTATTTACATCTAAATGTTTTGGTAATTTAACATCATTCAAAGCACTTAAAAATACATGTCTTCCTTCTGGAGATGATTTCCGATTTCTTAAAAAGTCATTGAGGAGATTTACAATGTTACTTCCAGGAACAGTTACATCTTTATAAATAACTAGAAGGCTTCGCCCCCTGCTCGCTGGCGCTCACCAACCCCCGGAACTGCTTTCGCAGTTCATTTCGGATAGCTTCGCAATCCAATGCTCGCTTTGCTCGCTCATTGGATACGTTCTTAACGTCTAGCTTTTGTATACTTTTTTGAATACTGAAGCTCCGAAAACTTTTCACTGTAGAAAATTCTAAACCTGTACATTTCAATATTAATTTGAAATTGCAATTGTTAATTTGGGCATTTGGCGATACAACACTTATAGAATTGAAGGATTTGTTACGTCAAGCGCTCAGGTATCATAATTTTGATTTATGTTGCTAAGTTAACTTTAGAAAAATTCTATGGCTGGCAACAGCATTTTTATTTTTTAAGTTGTTTATTTTTATTTTTGCCGCAGCTGAATTGAACAACCTGATAATGCTCACTCTGGTTATTGTTTCCGTTTTTAAAAGCGCTATATGTTGAGCCACCTCAGCTAGATTTGGCATGTGACATTTTTAGATGCAATCATTGGTCGATTTTCTAACGTTGCCATTCGGGAAGTTGTAATGAAGCTTTATTTGGTGCCGTGTAAGAGAAATATATATATAGATTTCGCCTTTATTATTCCAAAGGAGAGGTTCTTGATCTTTCAAAAACTTTAACATTTCTGTTGCTTTATCCTGCCATCGAGCTGGAACTACACTAAGGATTCATTCTTCCAAATCTTCTGTTTCATTTTTTATTTGTATGGATTCTTTTTTCGCTGGTTCTGTTGTTGAAATTTCTGATGTGACTCAAATTCTTCTATATTAGGCTTCTGAATTGAAAAATGTGTATATTTTTGCAACACTTGTAAATATAGAGTCACTTTTTCTTCATCTGATAACTTTTTATTCTGAAGATTATTTTTCATCAGTTGATCCAGTTCGGATAGATGTTCTGCTACTTGTATTCTATCTTCTGGAACTAGCACAAATTTCTTACTATGCTCCATGAATTAAAGAACTGATGACAGAAATAGCTGCAGGCAGTAAAATAGATAGGAATCCCTCTCCCTTTTGAATAAGAAATTTTTTCTTCTTATACAAGGGTGTTTTCTTGTTCGCAAGTTTTCTTAAACTTTCTTTGTGAGGAGATAAACGGTTTTTTTTTTTTTAGTTTTTGTAAGTGGTATATTACCACAAAGAGCATTCAAAACATAATCGCACAGAGTTTTAATCTCACGCTTTGAACACTTTTTTATAAGTGATTTGCAATGTTTAGATTTTGAGATCAATTTTATGAGCTCTAAAGTTCGTACATCACACGCAGACACCTCGCTTTCAAATGATTTCTGTTGTCAGATGTCGAAGATTTTTATAACTTTTCTTTGAGAAAACGAGCAAATGTTTTTGCTTTGACGACGACACAATGTTTAAAGTCAGGTGAATGTTCGGTGCAGGAAGAAAAGGGTGTCATTGAATCATCTATTTTAGGGCAGTCAAGATCTTCTAAATCGTAACAAACTCTTCCAGATAGAAATTCCAAAAACTTTTTTCTCTCGAGTCATTTCACATAGATGTGTGAAAACATATCAAACAAAAATGTTAGAAGGGTACGAAATTTGGTGTAAGGCTCCAGTTCTTGATTCCAGTCGATTCGATGAATATTTCTTGTTATCCAGGTGTATTGCATTTTCTGGCGGGCTGATAGTTCTTCGAAAGGGTACGGTGGTTGGAAAGTGCATAGTCCCGAGATATAGATAGCTTCTACGACTTGAAATGAGAGTTCCTTAATGATGTAGCTTCCTGATGGGAGTGGAAAACCTTCAAAGTCAATTACCACGGCAGACATCTTATTGGCTAGGAATTCACAGTCGAAATGAAGTTAACGAGGGTGGTACACATAATAAGTATCTCTAAGAAACATTCCAGTGCGCATGCGCAGGGATTCATCTGTATCACATTTCAAGTCTATGAGTAAATATCCGAAAGGTTTTGAAGTGGCATCTGCATAGCATTCTTGAAAAAACTTTAATTTGCTTGGATATAATTAACGTCCCAAATGCGTAATTTGCGATTCGTCTCTTCGATTCTTGAATAATATAAGATAATGGGCGTTTAGAGATATTTCTCTCATCTTTTTCCCCTTATGAAAAATGTTCTGGACCACAAAGATGATACTTAAAGATTTATGATGAGAAAACTTTGTAAATAGTTTTGTTAATTGAGGATCAGTTCCCAATTCACTCATAAGATCATCAATCACTATCAATGCATTTGAATATTGATTTAAATGAGGCATAAGTCCTTCATGAAAAATAACATCAGGCATTTCATCGTACAGTTTTTAATAAACACCATAACACCACACTACAGATTTTGGGAAAGGCTGTAACATTTTGCTTTCGATCACTTTCTTGATGAAATAGCTTTTACCACTACCAGTTGGACCTGCCAGGACGGCTGTAAATGGATGCTTGAATTTCAAGAGATCCATGATGAATGAAATGATATAATTTTTTCAAGGCTATTTATAGTTTTTCTGGTCTTACTTATTCCATATATTTTATCTTTTTTTTAAAAAAAATTCTATTTTTAATTCCATTTTTTATTATGAGCTATTCTGCAAGGAATAATGTCCAAATGGAACGGTGCTGATTTTGTTTTCCAAGACGTGTCTTTTCTGAACGTGAGGAGACAGTGCCAACTTATTGGAAGTAAACGAGAAGACTTCATGACTCTTTGAACGTATGAGATTCATCGAAGTCATGAGCTCCCGGTGTTCAAATAGACACTGTCTATAATCCTCGAAATCAATTTTCCGATCTATGGCTGTCTTCTTAACTCCTTTCAGTTTCTTTGTCACCTGCGCACCGACTGTATATGCATACATCTTAGACCTCAGGCCAACGAATTCTGTCATAATCTCCCCCTGGGTTTTATCTTTCCAAGAACCTTCTTGTTTATCAAGGGGAAGCCGTAGACATTGTTTGTAGGATAGTCTGAAATGTCGTAGAGCTCCAAGTTTGTCCTCATGTCCGCATACACATCTAGAGTGGTGATGCTATAGATGAAGCTGTCGGTATCGGTGTACAGAAGTTTAAGAAATCCTCCATATCTTGGTAACATCTTGGAGTAGTGGAAATCATAAATTAATGTTTTGGAAATATCGAGTAAAACCATCCCGATGGCAATTGGCTTGTTGAAGGTTAGGGTTGTCCACCTCATATGGAACGCTACGAGATCTTCAGAAAAAATGATGCGATCCTGGAAGTTTCATCGGGCGATGAGTTTTTCCGCCTTTTTCGCATTTCCACTAAGTTTCACATCCACTCTACGTCTGATGTTCTCCATGGTTTGTCCGAACACTGCGTTGTTCATCAACTTGAAGAAATTCTTTTCGAAATCGTTGGTTGCAGCTGTTCGGAGGGTGGTTTTTAAATCGATGTATGATTTTAACCATGGAGACTGTGTAAATTGGAGGATCCTGTGTATCTTAATGAGTTTAAGGCCGTGCTGGATATAGAGTTGAAGATTCCGGTAATACAGCACGTACCTCTCTTTGTTGTTCAAGGTTGTCAGGAGCCTCTTTTCTTTACAACCAGGTGGAAATTTTGTTTCAGGCGCGAGTGACAGATCCACGTGAGCATCGTTAATGTAAGGCGGATATTCCAAATCAACTTCCAGGATATATCCAACTGAGCTGTCGAGTGGTGTCTCCAAGACGTCCGTCGCTGGGTCTATCCAATGAAAATCCTTAAGAGGAAGGTACTGAGATTGGGCTCAGCCATTCAAGTTATTGGCGTCGAGATATAGGAGATAATTTGATGGTAGGGCTTTATTCTAATCCGCCCCCATATACGGATTGTTGGCTCGACTGTGTCGGTTAGAGCACTGAGAGATCCCACCGCGGATACCACTCTCCACAAACAGATGCATATCATAGTCCACCAACAACTCAAGCTGAACTTCGGTCTTCTTCAACATAGCGTCCCATGACAGCCCTGGAGCCGTGTAATACCAAGCGGGATCCAGTCCATATGTTTTCATACAGACATCTCTGAAATTTTCAAAGATGTCCGCAAGCAGCAAAACATCCGACTTGACGTATAAATCAGCATATTCACCAAGATTCTTTAACTCGAAAAAATCCCATACTCGATGAGCTTGATTGTAGTCTGCTTGAATGATGCTGACCTCATTAAGACGATTATAGAAAGCTTCTTGAGGAGGCAAGGAAGTCTCAGTAAACTTATCTGGATGGCAGATGTAATCATAAGGGTACACCCCCTTTCGCAGCAGTAGAGGCACTTGAGAAGGTGAGAAATATGTCTGGATCAGACTGAACTGGTCTTCTGATAAGTTCTTAGCGAGTTGGTCGAGGCTGCTAGCCATGAATCGGAAAGAGTCCAAAAATCAAAGACTAAGTCGGTTTCCCACTTGCTTTGAGAAGGAGATGTACTTCTCCGTGTTCTCCGGGATGACGGTGATATCCCCATCATCCCCTCCCAGTTCCTTGATAAAAAGATGACTATCATATCAGGACAAGTTGTGAAAAATCACCGGGATGAAGTTACGTATCCTTGCCTTCAAGTTGCATGTATTGTAGGATATACCGCGAAGTTGTTTGGTTTGATGGTCATGGTCCCTCACCTAAAAAAAGGATAAGCAACTTTAGAAAAATAAATAACTAGAAGTTTTATAACTAAATAAAAGATTTTTCCCATATGTTTTAAAATTATATGTTACTTTTTGTTAGTTTTTAAATTCCAATAAAAACATTTATATTTTCATTGTAAATAGGATATGAAATATTTAGAATTAGTAATCGAAACTTAGAAGCTCAATGCAGAAAAAATCACTGAAAGGTTTTAAAAAAATGCTTATAAATTGTGAATTTTTATTTAATCAAATAAACAATTCTAGTATTGATACCAAGTTAGTTTTTTCATTAGATAATTTTTAAGTTAACATAATATTTTAAAAACTAAATATAGCACTTTCATATTACAATATTTTAACATCAGTTAAAATGTTTTCGAACTAAGTGTAAAAAAAAAGAAATATACATTTAAAAATAATTGATTTACACAGTAAATATAACTCTTTGCTATTAAGATATTCTAATACTACTAATAATTTTTTTCTAAGAATATTAAATTTTTTGTAAGAGATATACATTTAAAAACAAATGATTTAAATGCTAAACTTTTATTTTAATCAAATTTTAGAGAAAATGATTTTTCGTAAGGAAAATAATATTAAAAAATAATAATATATATACGATAATATTTAATATTATATTTTAAGAATTAATGTGAATTAAAAAAAACTCTTACCTTATAATTATTATTCGTGGAGAACTTTTATATAGCAATTTGTAGCAGTATCGAAAACTCGCTGTTGCTCTTCGGTCAATGGGTCCATAGGCAAAGGATGATTGTAGATTCGCTGAATATCTTCAGCCTCCAATTTCATTCTTTCCATAAAAATTTTCTCAGCATCAGGACCCCGGTTGATAAATGGTTCCTTGTATGTTTCCATTGTCGAGGCTATGTAATAGCAGAAGCTGATCGGCTCGTGCTTCTGATATGCTTCCGTAAAAGAGCCTTTAGCATCAGGTGAACAGGAGTCTAGAGGTCTTGTGAGACATTCAAAGTCAGCGTAGATGACAAATGGTACCGGGTGCGTATGCTTAACATTTTTAAAGGATAGCCACTTATCCTCGGGCATCTGTACGCGGACAGCTTCGTGCTGACTGCAGCTGAGTTTATGTCGCTGGAGCACAGGTTCAGTCGTGAAGAATTGAAGGCGGCGTTGGCAAATGAGATGTTTTCCCTTGTACTTTGAGTATTGTCTGGAGAGCAGCCGAGACAAGTGCTTAATCCAGGCATAATGAGAGGATGAAGCATTGGTGAAGTACATTAGGTCAATATGTCGAGATTTCTCTTCTTTCGTGATGACTAAAGGATACACTTTATTATTTTCTGTCAACCCGTACACGTTGATGGAAAGTACATCTCGAATTTAGGCACATCTTGTAATTTCACAGGACGATCTATTCCTGTAAAGTCCAGAGTAGAGATATAAGGCTCATACTTCTGACACCGCGAACCATTCGAACAACGATCTAGTACGGGGTTGAGAGCAGAGAGTACTGCCCTCATAAAGCATCGGTTGTCGGTGTTGATGATAGCGTGCTTTTGCTTTGTCACTGGTGGTAAATCAATGTAAGTGGATTGTACCTCTAAATTGATGATTTTCTCAAGGACCAATCCGGATTCTTTCCCTTCTGCCAGAATTTTATCCACCTTTGTAGCATATACTTCGGGGGTATCGGTGAAAGATGTAATGACTGCATTTTTTGTTTTAAAATTTTTCACCTCGCTGATAATACCATTTTGAGTCACTTTTTGGTAACGACACAAAAATTTCACGTTCACTTTCAGTTCATAGTCAACGAGGTGGAAGGATACGTTGCGGACAAAGTCTTCTCGCTTGAGTTCTAGAAATGTCCACGTGTCTTTAATGTTTGGTAAGACGAATATTTTTCACCCTCCCATCAAAGGCAGGTGTGGAAGGATACCGGGAACCGGAGAAATAGCACGGGACGCTGATGGACGAGCAGGAACCATTTTGGAAACAGTATTCTGTTGTGCAGTAAGAATATTTAGACGAGGCTGCTTGGAAGTAGTGAACGTGGAAACAACAGCTTTCCGTTTATGCACACTGAGATGACATTTTTAGTTTATCCGTTCTGGCGAAGGTTTTGGAACACTCTGGGCACTCTTATCCCCATGTATGGAACGCTGATGTCGCAGCATATTTCGGCGGGTGGTAAAGCTTTTCGAACATTCAGGGCATGGAACTTTACCTTCATCCACTTGATCTTGTCTCAACATGTTATCCAAATCTTTACTTGTAAAGTCTCCAAAATCATACATGGCAAGCACTTCATCGTTCACAGGCAAAGAAGCACTAAATTCTTGACTCATCTTAAAACTTGATAAATTTACAAGTAATAATAAAGAAAACTACTAATGAAACTTTTAAATAAAAAGTTAAACAACTAAAAACTTCTCCGTAACAACAAGCAAAACTTTTAAATAAAAAGTTAAACAACTAACAAAAACTTTAACAACGATGACAAATAAAAAATTAACAAAAAATTCAAACGTAATTACAAAGAGAGAACAAACTAAGTTTAGAACAGCGCCTTGAGAGAGGTAATCCTACAATCAGATTAAGGTCTCTGGGCAAATGCATCAGATTTTATACTGTAGTCGACTACTCAGAATGCATTGCGAACGGCTATGTAATGCTTGATCTGATTGGTTAAAATGATATCACTATTTTAGTTCAGTCACATATATTCTGATTGGGAGAAAATGACGACATGATTTTCTTACTCCACTCCCATGGAACATTCGAGAAAGATCTAATGAAACAAGACTCAGCAAGATTTGAGCGAAACATTTCAATGTACATCATCTTTCTAGACCACACAGAAGTAATGCATGCCTTATCTTGAATACGCATACTTCATATTCCTGTTAAATCCTGATTGTATGACATCACGTATTCCTGTTTTGATTGAATCGAAGAAATGACATCACTCCACTCTACGGAAACATGTCTTATCTTGCAAAATTGCTTTCAAGTTTTATCTTGCAAGATTACTTTCATGTTTCATCTTACAGACTGATTATTAATAAACCCTGATTCATGTTCAATCCTGATTGTATGACATCGGATTTCATTTTATGTCATTTTTCAAATATCACTCGTATTAGAAGAAAAAAAACTGATTAAAAGATTAACTAAGAAAACAGTAATTAAAAAATAAAGATTGAAAACAATAACTAAAAAAAATTAACTAAAGATTGAAAAAATAATTCTTAAAATTAAATAATTATTAAAAAATACCCTCAACTATAGTAGCTGTCACATTTGATGAATCACCCCAACACCCTTCAAGAATAGGGGAGAGTGGGGTCAATTGTAATAGGGTACGTTTGTAACAGAGCAAAAAATTTCAAGTGTGGGGTTCTAGATTAGGTGGCGCACAAGGTGTATTTAATAAATCTACATGTACACCCCTGCTGGCAACCATTTTTATGTACTTTTGAAAGAGTTACATCACAAAAGATATTTTCACGCTACGTAAGTACTTTTTTTGGTATTAGAATATTATATTGTAACAAAGTAATTTTGTTTAAACAAATAAAAATTATTAACCGAATCGGTAAGTGGACACCTTAATTAACATTTCAAAAAAAAAGATTAGTTTTGTTAATTAACTAGCATTGTTTTTAACAAATGAAGCTGAAATGGCGTCTTGGGGACGATTGTAACAATAAGTAAAGGGACGAATGTAACAGCTGAAAATAAATAATCTTATGTTTACAAACCATTACTTAACTCTTTAAGAACCACCAATAGTTTCCTATATCATTTTTATTATGTTGCATGTGCATTATTTTATTTGTCACCTTTCACAGCATAAATTAAAATTTTTAACCCCTTAAAGTTAAAAGTTTAACCCTTTAGGTCTCTGCTCATTATTATTTTTACTCCTAAAATATCACTACTATTTTGATCAATAAAAAAATATATCACAACTATGATAATATGTATAATTAACTATGTTTTAGTTGAATTTATGAACTGTTACAATTGACCCCGTAAGTGGGGACAAATGTAACAAGTGCACGACTGTCAAAAATTGTTAATAACTAATATAATAACATTTAAAATAAGGTTGTTTTTTTTCTTCTAGTAGAGGATAGTCTACTTTACTCGTCTGTCAATTAATACTAATAATATATTGGATTTTTTGTTAGTTAAAAATAGTTAAGTAAAAAATTTTACAATTGACCCCACTCTCCCCTACACCCTACGTCCCTGATGCTGAAGCCCTATTATCCTACTACTATTATATGTATATAGGTACATACACATGTATTCACACGTACGTATATGTGTACGTATGTACATACACACGTACATCCACTGTATGTTTGTAAATACGTATATGCATACGAAGGAACGCTGTACATACACAAGTGGTTACTTTACACGTCACAGTTTGTTAAGCTGCATATACATGCGTATGTACGTAGATTATAATTACATAGTACATGCATACGTGCGTCCATTGTATGCATCCATTCGGACATACAATGAATAAATTATGTGTACATACATATATATATACACAATAAATATGTACTTATGCACATTGATACATGTTTATGTAGATAAATATATACATTGCAGGTATACGTATGGAAATATAAACATAGTAGGTATACATATGAATGGATGTAGACATGCGCCATCTAATAACAGTGTATATGTACTTATGTATGTACAGTGCTAAGAAAACGAAACGCAGAGAATAACTTTTGTTTTAATGATCACATATTAAGACGTGTTAGAAGACCTCACCTAAAAAAATACAAATTAATTAGTGTAGACGATATTTAAATTTACGAAACCAGACACAAAAACGTACTTTCTCTGGATAAACATACCTTTTTTTTTTAATGGGTTTGGATTTCAAACCTTAGAGGTATTAGGCACAAAAATTTTTGATTCGCTCTACGTTACGTACTTTCTGAGATTTCCGCCATAAATGCAATCAATTGTAGAAAATGCATTTAATGCCATAGAAAAACCGAGTTTTATAATTGTGTACTCAATGTTTTTAAATTCCAGAGATATATGGGTTACGGCTTGGAACTCACCCTGCTTTTAAATCGATGAATCTTCTCTAGGATGTAAAAACGGTAAGTGCTGACCATGCAGTTTGTACCGAAATCGTGGAGTCTTAATTTCCATCCCCCCCCCCTAGCTACTGTTGATAGAAAGAATTCTTATTATTAAAGAAAAATCGAATTTTGCACAAAAATAAAATTTGAAAAAATCACTATTCTTTTTATATTTTAAATAAAAATATCTTGTCTCTTAGTACAATACTTTAATCAGATAAAAGAGACGAAAAGATATTTAAGCCATAAATCTTAAAGAAATCACAACCCTAAAACAAAATTTAAGAAAAAAAAATTTAAAAAATAATGAAGATTTGATATAAATTTTTTTAATAAATGTTATACATTTTTGAAATAAAATTACCCGAAAAAGAATTTTAAAAAAGAATGAATATTTGGATTTGTTGTATCCACATTTTCTTTTTCACAGAATCTTATAAAAAAGGTTTTATGTTCTTTTACATACTTTCCTTAGAATAAGATTTTGTTTTTTTTTTAAGATTGTTTTATTATTTACTAAGAGTTTTTGTAGAAAAGTTGATCCTATTCTGTTTCCTTAGAAAGAGGTTTTTGCTTAGTATTTCTTTGTTTGTACCTTATTCTTTAACTTATAAAGGCGATAAACAAAAAAACATGCTTTACACTTCTTTAACTTAATTAACAATATTTCTTAAATAAGTTTTACAAATCATTTATTCATCATTTTATGATGAAAGGTTTGAAATTGCAATACTTTCGCTTTAATACAAAAAGGCTTTTACTGCAAATCTTACTGTGACAATCGTGTAGCCAAAATCATGCAATCAATCGACAATCGCGCAGCTAATTAAATAGAATAAAATTTCTTTTTTTGATAATTATCCACATTTTGGAAGAGATCTATTCTTCGAACAAACTATGGACTTTGTTAAAAAATTTAGAGAGCACTGAGTTAACATTTAATTACAAAATTTGCATTATATGTAAAGTGAATAAACATTATACACAAAAAGTTATGTTGTTAAAAAATTTATGTTCAGACGCTTTTTACCAAATAAATTAAGTTTTTGATAATTAATCTTTTTTTTTCTAAAAAAAAAAAACTATAATTGAAAATTTCTACATTTTCTAAAATTCCTGATAATTAAAGAAAATTATTTGAAATATTTCTTTAAATCATCAATTTTCGATAGCTTACTGCAGATTAGTATGTCTAGCAAATAAGACAGTTAAGGAATTAAAAATAATATTTCTGTTTCTCTTCGCAGATATTATTTAACCTTTAAAAATGTGAGAAGGAAAATGATCTACAGATGCTGTAATAAATTACAGTGCTTGTTGCTGTTCCGCAAAGTTTAAACTACAAGGTTGATACAATTGCATTAAATGCTTAAAGAAATAAAGACGAAGAATTAAATAAATCAAGTACAAAATCAAAATATTAAAAGTACTTTTATTATACAAACATTATGTACAATTATACTAGCAAATTTAAAATTCATAATTTTCATTTGACCAAATAATATCATAAAAAAATATCATAAAAAGATTACTTAAAAGACATTCATTCCTTAAAAATAAATATGTAACTTAGGAAAAAAAAACTTTAAGGAAGTCCCTTATTTATGACTTGCAATGCATGAAACGTTGGAATTATAACGAAAACAAAGGCATGTTATAAAATGCCTGATGTATTACATACTTTAGCAGTTTATCTTTAGCCTTTTAAAGAAGGACTAGTCAATGCGTAAAAAAAAAATTTCTTTCATTCTTTATTGGCAGGTTTTTACATTCTTATAATGCTGGATTTTTAACTTTGCAAGTAAGATTCAGAAAAAAATTGAACTGGTAAAGTATGCTTTTAATCAAAGTATAACCTGCAAGCTATTAAAACTGATTTTTCTTTGATTCTGAATTTTGCAATTTTTTTTTAAATAAAATTATTCTTACAGGATATCCCAAAATGAATCACAATTCAAAAATCCGATTGCAGATAAACAAAAGGAGATAGGAATGAACAATTTATGTTCTGCAAACAAAACCAGGTATATATACTCGCAAAAAATTAACAAATTAGTTACAATATTTGTCAACAAAAGGCACTAAAAACTAGAAAAACTATAAAACAATGCTATTTGCAGCACGTTAGACCAAAGCCAACATTATTATTTACATAAGTTTTTAATAAATTTGTCATCAGACTGAGGCTGTTATTGCAAATGATGGTTATTCTAAAACCTTTTTCATGTTTTTCTCAATTGGACAATCCATTTCATAAACTAAAGCAAAACCATCTGTTTATGAATTTTGTAAAAAATTTATACTTGATAAAAATAAAACTATTAACTTCCTAAGCCGACAGAGCAAACTGAAAATTTTTAATCAAATTCTTAATAATTAAATTTCAAAATCAATTTTGTTATTGATTTTTAAAATGGTAGGTTATATTTACTATTAAACAACAAAAAAGTTTAGAGACATCCAAAAAATATTAGTATTAGATTTTTTTTTATAAAAAGGTAGACCTGGATATTTTTTACAATAAAAGTAATTAACATAACTAATTCAGATTGAAAATATTAAAAAAAAAAATTTCAGTACATGAAGTAAAATTAAATATTTCTAAAAGAATTTTTTTTTAATCTAACTAATTAAGCTTGGAATAAATAAATAAATGCACAGAAGGATGCTAGTGATTGCTCTTTATTTAGGTCAGGTATTTTAGGCTAAATTATGATTGTATCAATTAAATTCGGTCCCAAACATTATCACAAAATGAGGCGATGGTTATGTAAATAAAGACAAAAAATAAAAAATAAACAAATAGAAACTATAAAACTTTGGAAAAAAAATAGACAAATATAATAGCGAAATCTAAAAGGTACTTATAAAAGTGATACAAATAAAAAATTCATTTTTCAATAAATGAGTATGGTGAGCAGATGTCAAAGTGTCATCATACAGACGGAGTATCCCAGCTAAAAGAAAACAACCATAAAAGAATTATATAACAATACAGATAAAAAGTAATATTCTTTATTCTTATTCAAAGAAGTATAAAAACAATGTACAATGTATATTGTACATAATATGTACAATAATATTTCAAGAGTGATTTAGGCATGTTATAAAATAGGGCTTAAATTTTATGAACACATATATCATTAAATATAGTTTTCTCAATTGATTACAATATTATTATATATATAGTAGGATTATATATATAGTCAAATACATTAAAGAAATTTTATCAAAACAAATAATATTTAAGCCCTAATGTGATATATATTAAGAAAATATAATCATGAAAACAGAAAATTCACTTCCCAATTTGTAAAGAATAGAAGAAAAAAAGTTTTTTTTTTTTTAAATCAAATATCCCAAACTTAATTCTTCAGTTTCTGTAAATATTTTTCAACTATATGGTTGGTTTCAAAAAGGAAAACATGAGTTAAAATATTATATAATACACTAAGAAAAAGAAAATATTTTGACCAATAACCTGTCTTTGTCATAAATTTTACTAGCAGTAATTATCTTTAAGATACATTTTAAATACTTGAAAATAAAAATGTGTCCAAACTGAATCATTTAAAAGATATTAACTGCCACCAAACACAATTAAAAATTAAATAAAAATTTATTATGAAAATATTCAATCAATAAGTTCATTTGATAGCTACTTACTCAAATGCTCCTCTAATTGGCTGAATTACTTCCTAAAAAAAATGAAAGGAAAAATTTTACAATATATGAAAACAAATTTCTTTTTTAGCTATTACATAAAGTTCTTAAAACTATAAACCAACCGCACAAAAATATAAGTAGAATTTTATTTATTTATTTATTTTGGATCTAGTTCCTTTATTTAAATAGATGAAATAAATTGCAATAAAATGTAATGCACCCACTTAACCCACTTATATTGAAGCTTCAATAGTCTCTTTAACACCAATAAAATTCAAAAAAAGTCTCAAAGCTTACAAAGTATAACCAAGAACAAACAAACTTATGTAGGTATAAATACTTAAGTTTTCCTAACGATAAATAAATTTTATAAAAATATAGAAATTTAAGGACCTAGATTGCATTAAAAAGAAATTTGCTAATCGAACTTAAATTTTAAGAGAACTTGAAATTAATTGCGTAAATACTCTGTCATTTAATTAATAAAGAAATAGCTGTTCAGCTCAGAGCATAAGTTTTCTCTTAATCTCTATTCCTAGTAATAGAACTTCCGTAAAAGAGAAGTATTTATTATATCGTAATAAACATCTCCCTTTTTTAAAAAAAATTTTTCTCAAATAAACAAATGATAAGTATTAATCCGTGTGGGGGAATACTAACATGAACTAAATTAAAATGAGCCATCGAATAATGAAATAAATACTAAATTGCAAATAAACTATTTATTAAAAACTTTAAAATAAAAACTTAATAAGAACATACTTCAAACTTCCAACGTATTTGGGAAAAAGGCTCTTTCTCTGAAACTCTTAAAGCCAGAGTAAAAACATGCTGTCGTAAAATCGCTAATTCAACTGAAGCAGGCAAAAAATATTCGAGTTAGCAAGAGTTTCATAGCGCATGCGTCACAAATAACAACTAAGAAAAGTTCTCTCCTCATAAGTGATTGTTCGATTATTCAACTACGGATGAACAATCTGTCTGAAGTCATTTTTAAAACAAAATAAAAGGGTGTCACCCAATCAGTGTTGGTAACATTCTTTGGGTATTGGTCACAAAAGTATAGCAATAAAATTATGTAATCATTGCTTTAAAGAATAGTAAATTAATATTGCACACATGTTTACTTTTTAAATGTTTAAAAATAGAATATACTAAAATTTTAAATATTCAAATTTAATTTAGCTTATTTGGAGCCGTTCAAATAGTACATAAACACCTAATGGGGGGCGGGGGTAGTGATTTGCTTATTTTTGCTGGCAAGGGAGAGATGAGGGTTATGAGATTTGCTTATGTAAGGCATTCCAATCCCTTTACTTTCAAATTTTTTTTTTAAATGTAACAAAAAATTACAATTGGAAAATTTTCAAATTTGAAATTAATTGCAAAATCTTTTCGAACAGCTTCAGAGGGTCAAGAGAGTTGACCACTAAACACAAAATTTTACTAAATATTCTTTTCAAAATTTTATGAAATTAAATAAAACATAAATTTTATTTTGAGCAAAAACTTTATTTGAATTTAATCCTATTAGATTACTATAATAAAAATCAATATTAAAGCAAAGAGGAAAGGTGAGGTACTGAAACTTTTTTATGTAAGCATGTTAAAAGGATAATTATTTACCTTTTTCTTTTTTTTTGGGGGGGGGGACAAAGGGAGAATCCAAAATTGTGAGAAACTTGCTTATGCAACACTTGAATGTCCAATAAAAATATTTGTATGGGTGATTCTCACGAAATATGACATTTCAGACCAAAAAATTTCTTCAAATTTAAAGTCATCAAAATAATCAAAAAAAATTTTTTGCAGACTTCTTTAGTTACACTTATTAATATCTTACAGACAGCAGTGTAGTTTATTGACATTTGTTCGGGGGAAAAAATAAAATTGAAATTCACCAAATCTTGAATGCCAGGAAAATGACATATTAGCTTAGAAGTTTAAAAGACAGTCATTTTAAGTTAAAAATAAGTAACTCAACTTAAGCCTTTATGCTAGATGGACCATAAATTGCTTAAATTGATTCTTTTTATTCACTGTAGAAGGAATCAAAAAACATTTTGTTGCTGATATGTACAGAATAAAATTGCGGATATTAATCAATCATTAAATAAATAAATAACTTTGATTACATCCAAGCATATTTCAATCATACATAAACTTGGTATTAGGTTAATATTTGCTTTCCTTCCTTACAGTATTAGCAGTTTGGCATTCATAAGCCAGAAAAATGACAGCCAGGATAATGAAAAATTTGCCATTTTATATCATATAACTTTAATTAAATATTTTGGCCTAAGACGTATATATTTTGTAGAAAACAACAGGATTTCTTAAAATAACTCAGATAAATCTATGTAGTTTATGTTATTAATGGTTTCAAGAAGCCAGGAAAATGACAACACAAAAACCTACTCACCATGAAAAATTTTTTGAAATAGATTTTGAACCAGAAAATTGGTTCTTTATTCATGCAACAAGACATGTTCATATAGGAGGGTATCTAATCAATCTATTAACATAAGATATCGATTGCTGGCTCCATCTATTTTGGGTATAAACCACTAAATAAAAGTAGCCAGGAAAATGACAGGTTTTCTTGGGACAAACAAATTATTGACAGAAAAAATAAATTTAAAGGAAGTTTTTGTAAATACTCTCTGCGTATATTCTAGAAATGCTTACACCGGTTGAGATAAAATAAGATATTGAAAAATTTATAGGAAGTAGTTTTGAAGCTAGTTATTATTGGAAACATTGTTTGGGACATGCCAGGAAAATGACATTTTGAAGTTCAAAAAAATTTTTTAACTATACAAAACAGTCAATGCTAGTGCAAAGTTATTTTAAAATGCTAAGAGCAATGCTATTTATAAATTTTTTTTTTTTAAAAGTTCTTTTAGTATTATAGTATTAGATCTTGGAGCAAGGGACAGTGAATTGTCATATTTCGTGAGAATCACCCGTATATATATATATATATATATACAGTGATCTCTCACTTATGCGCGCTCTCTTTTATACGCGTTTCTCACTTATGCGCGCTTTTCTAGCAGTCCTGGCTGGGGATATAGGAAAACAATGATAACTCTTTTTCATTTATGCGCTGCTCTGAAAAACCACCTCTCACTTATGTGCGGCGCAAAAACTCTCTCACTTTGAAATGGTGGGGTCTCATGTTTGTAGCATATTGCTTATCATAAGAATTTTCTTTTGTCATGTTTCTATTGGAATGCTCTCGTTTTTCTAATCTTTGTGTGGTCAACCCTCATTTTAAGGCCTTACATGAATCCCTACTGCTTACCTCTTTTATCTCTTACCCCTATTGTTCAAAATCCAGGAACACATTTTACTTAGAGGGGAACAAGGAGGGGTAACTGTTGTGATTGAGGTAGGTAAAACTGACAGCCAATTAAAGATGTTAGTGGAAAAACCACGTGACTTTGTTGACTAACTAAAGATAATTTGTCGGTGTTTAGTTAGATGCTAGCTTTTCAGCATGGCGAAGAGAATAAATTTAAAATGGATGTAATGAAAAAATTCGAAGAAAATTCTTTCACATAGTAAAAAACTTCGACGGAGTCTTTTAATGTAACAAAATCAACGTTTAGAGGGATTTTAAAAAATCGAGAAGCGATTTTAATAGCTAATCAAAAATGTGGTGTGCAATCGAAGAAAAGAAGCAGGATTCAAGGTGGGAAGTATGAAGAATTTGAAAAAGTTTTATTGACATGGTTTAAAGAAGCTCGTGCTTCAAACATTCCCGCTAATGTTGAACTCTTGAGAGAGAAAGCTTTACAGTTGTCCAAGAGTTTTAATATGCAAAACTTTTCAGTATCTCACGGATGGGTTGAAAATTTTAAAAACAGACATGGTTTAGCAACTCGTGTCCTTTCTGGGGAAAATTGAAGTGTCAATGAAGAAACTGTTGAACAGTGGAAAGATCAATTGGCCACTTTAATAAAAGGATACGAACTAAAAAAACATCTACAATTGTGACGAAACAGGACTTTTTTTTAAAATGATGCCCGACAAAACTTGATCTTTTAAAGGAGACTCATGCCATGGTGGGAAGAAAAGTAAAGAAAGGTTAACTGTCTTGTTATGTTGCAACGCTGATAGCTCAGAAAAATTCACACCATTAGTCATTGGAAGATAAAGCAAACCGCTATGTTTTAAGAATGTGAGGAAGTGACTACAGTAGCAGTAAAACGGCGTGGATGACATTGCACATTTCTTTGGATTTCCTTCATAAATTTGACAGAAAAATGGAGAAAAAAAAGACGAAAAGTTCTTTTATTCATGGATCAATGCCCTGCTCATCCACAAGACTTACCAAATTTCAATAACACGAAAGTTGTTTTCAAACTAACAAAATTCAACCCTTGGATCTAAACATCATCCGTTGTGTAAAAGTACACTATAGAAAAACTCTTCGTCTTTTGGCTGCCATGGAAACAAAACTTCAGGCAAAAGACGAGCTAAAGCAAATCACTGTCCTTGATGCAATACACATGCTGTGCTCATCATGGAGAAGCATCACTGACAAGTGCATTCAAAACTGCTTTAAAAATTCGGGATTTCTGCTTCCAATAGAATCTGAATGTGAAGAGTCAGAAAATGAAAGCGACATTAGTGACGAGGATTGGAATGCTGTGTCTGGTGGAATGGGTAACTGTTTTTTCAACGAATTCGTTGATGTAGATCTGCATTTAACTACGGCTCAAATACGAGATATTGGAGAAATTGCAGCTGAAATAAATGGTGCTGACAAGGATGAAGAGATAGACGACAATGATGAAGAAGATACTGCAAAAGTTCCCCCAGCTCATACAGCCGCTTTAGAAGCACTAGAAACTCTGTCTGATAATTTTCAATTTCATTCTGGGAGTGAAGGAACTCTTTCAAATCTTGATGGACTTGAAAAGGCACTTTTTGAACATTCCCGAAAACAAAAACAAACCTCGATTGTAAATTATTTTGTGAAAAATTCATAATTGGAATAAAAAATTAAATTTGGGTTTGTAAGCATTTTAAATTTTCTTTAACTAATTGATTTATAGTTAAATCTATTAAAATTTGAATCTCATCTTATTTAAATGTTCAGTCAAGTATACATAGTATTAATTCGAAGTATAATGTAGTAAAATGTATTAATGTTCTATTTTTAAGCTCCTTATTATGGCTTTTCATTTATGCGCGTGTCTCACTTATACGCGCTTTTCCTGTGGCCCCTCGCCCCCGCGCATAAATGAGAGATCACTGTATATATATATATATATATATATATATTATATTGACATAGCCTAAACTATCGACTTCATAGATTAAAAAAGTGAGAAAAATCTACTTATAGCATGTTTTTTTTTTCCTTTATATAAACTTTTTTAAAAAAAATTTTATAAGTTACATAGAAATAAATGATACTCAGCCATCAAAAAGTTTGTCAAAAACAAAAAAAGTAAGAGGAAAATAAAGAAAAAAATTTTACTTAGGATCCAAGGTGACAAAATTAGAGAGTACTTAATGAAAAGTAATATTAGAGAGATTACTTGTGACTTGAAAAATTTTTTTTGATGAGAAATAAATACAAGCTAAATCAATACAGTTAAACATATTCAATTTAAAAAGTTTAAATATTTAAACCAAATTGCCTTGGTGTTAAATGCTATCAACTAAATTTTGGCAATAGTTCATACACTAATTATTATTATTTATTATTTTTTTAAATCCATATTTGTAAAAATGACCTTACCTCTGCATGATCATCCCATTCCTCATTAGAAATTTGAGCTGTAACTTTATCATAAGGTACCAATTCATGAGCACCTATTATCTTAGGCAGGGCCTGAGATTTTTTGGGGTAAACCTGGCAAGAATTGAAAACTAAGATTAACATTTTAACACACTTTTTATAATGTCTTTAAAAAAATGAAACATCAGCCTTATATATACATTGATAAAAAATATTGATTAGAATGTCTACTCAAATCTTGTGTCAGTTGACGCACTAATTTTTAATGAATTTTTATTGATTATTTATTACTCACGCAGCTTGGTCTTACACATTTAAAAACTTTTGCATTTAAAATCATTTACAAACTTTTATATTTAAATTTTTTAACACCAAAATAATGGCACACTATTCAATTTCACACTATTTGTTTCAAAACATTTGTAAACATGTTTTGTTCAAATCCCACATTATGAGTGGATTTCATATTCACATGGTCTTCAAATTATGAATTGTGATTTTATGAATGTAATAATATGAATATAATAATATAAATACAACAATATGAATATAACATGAATTGTTCTCTGTCATCAAGAAAAATATTTGATTTAAATTGGAAAATTATTTGACATAAGTTGGAAAAATATTTAAACTAAATTGAAAAAATACATGTTTGTACTAAACTCACATTCAGACAGACACATGGAAGAAGAAATTTTCCTAATGTTTTTTTTTTTTTTTAAAGTACATAATTCTTTTTATCTTTCAATACATAGAAGATAGATAAAAGACTATCAATTTTATGCATATAAGTAACATTTATAAAATTTAAAGAGACAAAAGAAATTTTTTCATTTAATACATTTTTTTCTTATCAACACATAAAAGAATGTTGAAAAAATTGCATATTCCTTATTTTTTGCACTTCACAAGTTGTTATTGCATCAAAAAAAAATTTTAAAACCATGTAATTTACATCAATAACTGAAAAAAGATTTATAAAATAATCAGGTGTATTTAGGACGAAATCACATGAAATCATACGCAGCAAAAAGGGGTTAATTAAATATACATTTCAAGATTCATATGTTGCAATAAATAATATCTTATAAAAAATATGGGAAAATTAGTGGAAAAACTGTCAAAAAATTTATTATAAAAACAATACAATTATAGCATCAAATAGAGAATACTCTCGCACACGACTTGAATTTCTTGTATCATATCAAGATTTTAAAAAATGATGTGAAAATCAACAGAAACAACTGCCAAAAAAGAAAAAAACTATCAAAAAGCCGTATAGATTTAGCGCAAACGGAGCATGTCAAAAAGTAATCACTTAAATGCGCAAATTTAATTTCTCATTTCTTAATAATATTGTATGAAAATTTCGGGATTTAAAAAATCACGAGGATATCAGTAGCAATAACTGTGAAAATGCCAATCCAAAAAAATTTCGTGTTGTCGCTTCATAGAGTGACTAATAAACTGAATTTTGCACTTGCTAATAATAATATCTATACAATATAGGGATTTTTAAAAAAAAGAAGCATTGAGAAAATTCGTAGCAATAATAGCCTATAAAACGACCAAAAGACAACACGGGTTTATCACGGTATCCACGCACATCGAATGCATCCAAAAAGTGATTACTAAAATGCGTGATTCAAATTTTGAATGTCGTAATAATATTGGAATTTAAAAAAATAAATAAATAAATAAACGAAAAACATTTATTAACTGCAAACAAAAAATTTTTAACGTGGATTTACGATGCTATCGAGCGTGTGGAAAAGTAATTACTGCGCTGCGTGATTTGAAATTTCATTGTCCTAATATCATTTTAAAAGTTAATTCGATTTAATTGAAGGCAAATAAAAAAGGGGACAAATACATCACATATATAATTCTTTCGTTAAAAATGGAAATTTACATCAAAATTACCCCACATTAAAATATAAATTTTATTTTTGAAAAAAAGGAGAAAGGACACCATTTTTTCTTGCGAACGATGCTTTAAATGCTTGCTTTTTCGGAATGACTTTTCAGATTATCAATTTTATATTTTTGTGTTTGCCTCAATAGTTTAATTTTAGCCGTAGTTATGGAATCTTTTTCCATCTCAAGTTCTCACAATTTATCCTTCTCTAATAAATCTGCATAAAAAAAGTCGTTATTGAGAGTGTATAATAACTTAGAGAAATAAAGCGAGGTGTGTTAAGGGTGGAATAAATGTCTCATTAACGAAATTTTGCGTAAGTAACGAATTTTAAATTTTAGATTAGCGGATGTCCGAGAAAATATTGTCGAAATATAAATTATTGATTTGCGAAAGTCCGAGAATCAACAGTCCTAAGATTTGAGGAAATCTGCAAAATAGTAGAAGAATCACACGCCTGCACATTTCATTCTTTTGCATAATTGTACCTAATGTAATTTACTTAAGAATACATTTAGATAAGATAAAGAAAGATTTAAACAATTCGTTAAAAAATATTAAAATTTCAATAAAAATAAATCACATCCAAATTTGAAGGATAAATATAATATTTACCAGCAATGAAAAGCGTCCAATTAGATTCTACATATTTACTTTATGAAAGAGACACATGAAGAAACCCTTTAAACAAACAGAATATTATCTCAACTTTGCTCAATAGAGAGGAGCAACAATGTGAAATGTCTTTCTTAGATGAAATCTCAATCCAATAGATAAATATACTTTTGTAAAAAATAAAACTGCAATTTGCAAATGCTAGTGTTTTATTTTAAAAATGCGATCAAACTGTACTTGCATCTCACACACTGTAATATTTTTTTTTTATAACCGTCGTAGAACAGCCGACCCAATTTCGGGTTTACGTCTATACTGATGTTCAACTCTGCAGCCTAGTAATTTTGAACCTAATCCAGAAGACAAGGGAATTCCGGTTTTGCGTTACATGGAGAGAAAAACCACAGAAACCTCTCACGGTTAGCCTGCTGACAAAGGGATTCTAAGCCTAACCAATGATCCGTCCACCACTGAGAATATATTACGTCAGCACTGTGGTTGGTGCAAACTGGGTGCGGAATTCGAATTTAGCCATCATAGCCGCAATTCAAACCCAGTTCACCTCATTCAAAGGCGAACACTCTATCCACCGCAGCTCACACACTGTAATATGTAGATTTCAATGATTAATCAACAAAATAGAAAAGGCTGAAGTAGCCTGCAGCTTAACACACAAATAAAAAAATCTAATGAAAATCAAAAATTGCCTAATATTGCTTATGAGTAAAAAGTTGACAAAAATAAATAAAATTACTTTTTTAAATTTCTTGAAGTTCTTTACATTGCAATTTTTATACTTCTGAGCTTGCGGTAGAGGTTTATTTCTCTTACATACGAGGGATACAATTTCTACTTTCATAAGATTTGAAGGTAATTCTGGCTGAAGCAACTCCTATAACAGATCAAACAAATTTATGATAAGATCTCATTACATTAATTTTGAACATTAGATTACTTACAGAATTTGATACTTACATTCATTTTAGTAAAATCAGGCTCTTCTGGTTTGACTGAAATCCTTTCATTAGAAGGCATGCTTTCTTGATTTTCATCACTTATATTATTTTCTTCTTTTTTAATTCGTTTATTGGATGGAGGATTTTTCTTTGGTGATTCAGAGCATCTCTAAAAAAAAAAAAAAAAAAAAAAAACATCAGTTATGAGACATGAAAGTAACAAAGAAAATCTATAAAGACAGACGATTATACATTGAACAACTTTATTTATAAAAATAAAGCAGTCAACAAATTATAAATTGATAGTAAATTAAATTTGATATTTTAATATTTTAAAAGTTACTCAAATCAGATAATTCTTTAAAACAAAAAATATATTTAGAACAATTTTATTTGTAACAAAATGTATAATTAAAAAATATTATGTTTTTGATACCCAATTTTATAATTAATGTGCTTGAGAGAACATGGGAAGAATAAGGAACACCAAACCAGCCCAAAAGAAATCTTTTTTAATTAATATACGGACCAATATTATATTAATTAGTAAAAAAAATTTCAAAGAAATGAAACAATTTTAAAATTAAAATTGTTTATAATAATACAAATACTATAAAAATGATTAAATTTATCATACTAGAAAAATAAAAATACCTAATCAAGATAGAAAATGTTTTTAAAAAGTATTGTGCATTTAAATGACAAATCAATTTTAAATAATTAACAGAAATAAAACTGTCAGAATACTTTCATTTAAACCTCTTAACCAAATGCTTTACATTTACAAGATATCTCTATTATTTGGAGCATTACTTTCAATAAACTAATTATTAGATTGTAAACAAAAAATGCTTTTATTAAAAAAAAAAATTGGTAAATTTTACTTTAATCAGATTAATCAATATATTTTTATAGTAAAATCTGTTATTTTGACATGGTTTATAAAATTGAGTCTTTCTTTATGTGATATTATTACAAAATAAGAGATTCAAAAAATGGAAAACTGTGTAGATTTTACAAAAAGAAAGAACCAAAAAAAAGTATACTAATGTTTTCATTTAGAGAGAATGAAACATATTCTTCCTTTTTCAATCAAGTTTAAAGCAATCAGCATGCCGCAATTTATTTAACTTTTAAGCCAAATGAAGAAGAAAAAATAAGCCTGCAAATAAATATATCACTAGACAATTTAAAATTTGTATCTAATTTTATCAAAATTAAAATAAAAATTTAAAAAAACAAGAAATTAATATTCATTTTTAAGCTTTATATTCATATTGTATTCATATGATTACGAATATTTAATCTAAAAAATAAAAACACCTTCAATCTTAAAAAAAAAAAAGAAACACCTTTTCTAATAGCTGTCTTCGTGTTCTGAAATTCGATGGAGGTTCTGCATTTTGTAATCTAATGGGTGACTTTTTATTTTCAGCAACTAAAGATGCCTCAGGCTTTAACTTGCAAGTTTTCTCCAAAGAGTTTGCCACAGAAGTATCAGCTTTTAATTTAGGTGAACTATTAGGAATTTCCATCGGTTCATCAAATATGTCATCTAACTCACGTTTTACTTGAGCAGATAATGGAATTTCAGATAAATCCATTTCCTCCCCAGCCTCTAAAATTAGACAGAAATTTTAAAATTAAAATGTTACGTTGGTTAATTAATTGATAAATAACTTATAAATTAATTTGCATTGTATGTTACTTATATAGTATGTTATTAATAAGTAACATATAATTTTTTACAACTTTAAAATAAATTTAAATTATTAATAATTTACTGTCCTTACCGGCTCGAAAACTTGTAAGGTTTAAACTATTATCGATATCAGGTACAACACCTTTTGCATGTTCAGAGCTGTAAAATATTTTAATCATTTATTATATAACAAGTATGCAGAAAAATCTTAAGAACTACTTTCATTTTTTTTCTTCATATGTACATTTTAACATGAATTTGAAGTATTCTATTACAATGCTAAAATTATTTAACATTGTCATTTGGAATCTCAAAGTTGTTTAGTAGTGCACATAAAATTTATGTAGAGAATAAATTATATTGTATCTCATTTATAATGAGATTTGAATTCCAAATGATATTTACAAACAGAATAATTTTGACATTCTAATCACTAAATTCCCATTTAGATATTTCCTGAAAATGCAACTAAAATTGCATTTCTTGCAATGATTGTTACTTTTCTTTCATCAGACAGACTTAGAGTATCATAGAACAAACAGGCTATATAAATATCTAATCGAAAAGTCTTCAAATATTCCATAGTCAAATATTTTTTTAACTTATTTTAATTATCAGAAAGCAAAGATTATTTTGAATGCTAATTGTAACTCTAAACTTGATTTTTTAGGAAACTCAACAATTTTTAATACTAAAAGAATACAATTAATATCTAAACAAAATGGGCAAAACTTCTTTTAAAAAAATGCGCTAAAAAGCAGCAGAATTTTCAAAAAAAGAGAGAATAAAAATAGAAATAAAAGTAGCAAAGGAAATAAAACAAAATTAAAAATATGACGACTGAAGCCGACGTCTTCAGGGGGTACCGGCCCCAGTGGCCAAAAAACAAAACCTTTTCTATTGAGGAAGATGGCAAAAGCCTAAAAACCTTCCTCAGTACCCCGAAGGTTTTGTTTAAAAGTCCAGGAGAAAAAAAACATGCAAGACATAAAACTAATACAGAAAAGAAACTCATACAAATTCATCAGAAAATAAAAATCAACAGAAAATAAAAACTCACATAAACAAGGTCAGACAGCGAACTCTAAAGCAAACCAAATGAAATCGAATCACTTAAACCAAAGGAAAACAACGCGCTCTTTTAAAATGCGCAGATTGAGAAAATGATAGGAAAAAGTTGTCAAAGAAAAATTACGTCACATATTAATAGAATGCTTAACTGGGGCTGCTCAGTTAAGTCTTGAATTGCGCCCTGTTAAAAGAAATAAAAAAAACTAATGTTCTTCAATCATTTTCTTAATTAAAAAATTAACATTACAAAAATTATGAGGAAAATCATTATTACTCAAATTATTCAAAAAATTATTCACAGCTTCTTGAAAACTTTCAACATTATTGCAAATATTTTTAATCCTAACCAATTGTGAAAAAAACTAAATTTTTAAAAATTTTATTACACAAATTAGTATAAAAGTTTCAGAAAAATATAACTTTAAATTTAAAAGCTTTTCTTTTATCAAAAACACCAATTTTAATAATTTTGTCCACAATAACAATTTTAAAATCTAAATACTCAACATTAAAACAATCCTCAGGATAAATATTATAAATAAAATTATAATTATCACAATTAAACAAAATCAAATCATCAATATATCTAAAAGCTTTAAAATCATTATACTCAAGAAATTTAGCTTCAAAAACATGCAAAAAAATATTAGCAAAAGCACCAGAAAAGGAATTACCTTGTGGAATTCCAATAATTTGTTTATAAAAATCTAAACCATTAAAAAGAACATACTCAAAAAGATTAAGAAAGACTTATCAATTTTCTCATTAAATAAATATTTATCAAAAATGCTACTACAAATATCAATAATCTTTTTGTGTGGTATACTTGTATACAAATTTTCAAAATCAAAAGTATTAATGTTGGATATTTCATTATTATTAATATAATCCAAAACATCAACATTACTATTAATAACAATATTTTTTTCTTTTTTAATTTTAAGCAAAATAATTTTTAGAAAACTAAAAAACTTTTTACTAATATCAGAATTGTAACAATTAGTACCACACGCTATAAACCTACATTTAACAGGATTTTTATGAAATTTAACAATAAGAAATAAATATGGAAATTTAATCCTATTTAACCTAAATTTTAATTTTTTACTAAACGCAATAATTCTTTTTTCAACAACCTTCCTATCTACTTTTAATTTTAAATAAGTATTATTTGCGTTATATTCTCCAATAATCAAATTTTTAAAAAAATATTTACACATAATACAAAAATTATTTGAAGCTTTATCCACTACCGTAACAATAAATTTATCTTTAAGATTTTTAATTTTACTAGACAAATCATAATCAATAATAGTACCACTAGGAAAAGAACCAAAACTGGCATTAAATAAATTAAAATTAACCTTTTCAATAATTTTAGCCTTCCACTCTGAAAAACCCTCAACGGGCCAATGATATTTTCTGGAAATTTTTGCTATAAATAAATCAAGATCTTTCTTAATGGACAAAATAAATAATAAAATCTATTAATATGTGACGTAATTTTTCTTTGACAACTTTTTCCTATCATTTTCTCAATCTGCGCATTTTAAAAGAGGGCGTTGTTTTCCTTTGGTTTAAGTGATTCGATTTCATTTGGTTTGCTTTAGAGTTCGCTGTCTGACCTTGTTTATGTGAGTTTTTATTTTCTGTTGATTTTTATTTTCTGATGAATTTGTATGAGTTTCTTTTCTGTATTAGTTTTATGTCTTGCATGTTTTTTTTTCTCCTAGACTTTTAAACAAAACCTTCGGGGTACTGAGGAAGGTTTTTAGGCTTTTGCCATCTTCCTCAATAGAAAAGGTTTTGTTTTTTGGCCACTGGGGCCGGTACCCTCTGAAGACGTCGGCTTCAGTCGTCATATTTTTAATTTTGCTTTATTTCCTTTGCTACTTTTATTTCTATTTTTATTCAACAATTTTTATTAACAAAAAAAACATAGCAAGCAAACTGATTCTCAGTGTTTATCTATTGCATGGAAAAACTTATTTGTAGTTTTTTATTTTTAACTAGTGTTGTTCATTTTTCTCCTCTTTTTCCTCTATTTCTCCCTCTCTCTATATAAATATCTTTTTTTCCTATTTTTGTTTTACCTTTTCTTTTGTTTAGATTTTCAGTCTACCCTTTTCCTTGTGTATCTGTCCCATCATACCTGATGGAGTAAGGCACATTTTTTCCAAAGTTTGTATTTTTTATACACTAAAATAGAGTTAGTAAGCAGTAGTAGTAGTACTTTAGTTACATGGCATTAGAATTGCTCAATGGGCTTTTGACATCGGTCTTTTCTGATAATCTTATTTGTTACATACACTAGCTTACAACCATTTTTATAAATTCTATAAAGTTAGAAAACTTTTGTCTAAGGCTAGAGCATAATGAAAATTTTAAAAATTTTTACCATAAATAATAATATTGTTAGATTTTTTAAAAATATAATAGAGAAATGCTAATAAATAAAATGACTCATTAAAATCAAAGCTAAATGCAATACCTCCTCGGATTTACAGCTCAATAATAATTGTCACACATTAAATAAAACTCAACTATATGAAAGAATTAAAAAGCAGTGACGAGAATGTATTTTATACCTGACTATTCTCTCTTGTGTATCAGGTACATACACTTCACGAACAGACAAAGTCTGAGATTGTATGTTTGGACCATTGAACATGGCGTCACCTAGGAGAGAAAATAGTGTTTAAGCTTTTAACAAGAAAAGTGAAATAGAAACCCAATTTTGTTTTTTAACAGCAGCCACTGAACTTTCATTCTTCACCTCGGAAGATGCCAGAAGTATTGCTCATTTGACGTTACCCATGGGGGCACCTGTGAACCTAAATCAAGGAGGTGAGCAACATTACCATAAGATACCCGTTCATAGGGTGGGCTACATTCATACATCACTCACAACAGAGAACAACACACAGAGAGAAACAGCCATGGCCTGAGGGGGATTCAAACTCGCAACCATCGGCTTCGCAGGCGGGCAAGCCGACCCCTCGGTCGAACGGCCGGCACGTAACCCAGGAATTAAATTTACATTAAAATAAAAGATGATCCATCATCATCAAATTTTACTCATTATAATGTATGCATAACCCTAAAAAAAATTATTATATGATAACCATTATTTTGAAAATGAAAGAAAACTGGTTTAATTAATAACAACTAAATATAAAAATGTTGTTTTTCCATTAATTAATTATGGAAGTCTTTCAATCATTTTTATTATTTTATATATCTTAAATTCAGAACAGCCCAAGGTGGACCCAAGCTTTGAAAAACTCACCATGTATTTTTAGTATTGAAAAAGTCTTCTCCAACAATTATTTTCCTCTAAGAATAGACATCTTTTGCTTTTACCCACAAATGGGTCAAATTAGATTCTGTCAATGTTTCAGAGCCATTGACTTAAATAAATCTCATAAAAATTTTATTTATTTATTTGCAAATTAATTGTGTCTTAAAATTAATTGTCTTGCAAATTAATTGTGTCTTTTTACAGCAGATGCCATTCTATTTTTTACTTCAGGCGATGGTAATGTTTTTTACTTACTTATATGATCAAATAATTTTAGTTTCTAAGTTTTTAAAAATAAATACAACCATTTCAATACATAAAAAATACTAATTAAGTTTCATAAAAAAATATACATTGAAAACAGAACATACCCATTTTAAATTTAGGATTGCAGAACTTTTCGGTAGAACAGTAAGCAACTGCTAAACCAACATCTGACTCTGGAATCAATCTCAACTTGTTCCTAAACAAAAGATGACCTAATTAATGCACACACTCATTGCTAATATTTTAAAAAAAATTAAATATTAAATAACTTATACCTGTAAAGAAAAATAAACAATGCATTTTTAAAAAAATATTGTAAAATAGAGTAAAAGACAGCGTAATAATAGAGGCCAAACTTTTTGATATTACAAGAAACTAGAAAAAAAAAGTATTCCTTTTGCCTTTGAATTCATAAATTGATTTGCCCGCAATTTATAGATATTTTTTATTACAACTGTTGCATTCATTAAGTTCTGTTATTTATGATTTCACATGTAAAATTTTATTTTTATTTTGTTTCATGAAGAGTGCAAAAACTGTGTAAGACTGCTTCACCCATGGATAAGATCTTAACTAAATAAAAATATGTTAAGTATTATAGAAAATAATGAATATTGTAAATAATTTTATTACAAAATATTATACCAAACATATAAATGCAACACTCTCTGTAACATATTGATTTTTTTTTTTAACATTAATTTCATAAATATAAAATTTGAGTTTAGATTTTTAATTTCAGTAAAACCCAAAATTAGAAATTTATCTGCAATAGTACATATTTTTCCCCAATCATGGTTTCAAATATTTACAAAAAACATAAATAAACAATCGTTTTGCTTCTTTTCTTTTGTTACTTAGTTTTACTTCAATTATGACAGTAATGATTTTCACAGAAATTGCATTTTTTTAATAAGTTCAAAAAGACTAGAAATGTGAGTATATTCATAATGGGAAACTTCCTTCCAATTTGAAGATCAGTATTATTTGTACCTATATGTGCACAAATGTGTTATATGTGCCACAAATGCATTCCTTCGAATACCTACTATTTTAGTAGTAGAAAAAAGCATTAACTTATTCTGAACTTTAAATGCTAATGTGTTTTTCAAATAATTTGAAACATTTTTTAGTCATTTAGTAAACAAACTAATTGTACATATTAATAATTTCATGTGAGAAAATTTAAAATTTATTAATAAAATTAATTAATAATGTAACATAAATTGTTATTTAAATATCATAAAAAGATTGTTTAAATATTAGCATAAATAAGCTATTTTTTTACTTAATATACGTGTAATAAGCAAAAATAACTATTATTCTGACGAAACAATAATAACTTAAGTTTTCAGTTTGTAGCACTCTAACAGTATATAACTTTATTTTGAATTACATACTGAAACATTTCTTTATTGTACAGTCTACAAAAAAAAAAAAAAAAAAAAAAAAAAAAAAAAAAAAAAAAAAAAAAAAACGAATCACCCTTAATAACTTTTGTTCTAATGATCGGATTTTCATAAACTAAGTGTCAATCTTAATGGTTCCTGGGGATGACCTCAAATATGCTAATTAATTAGTGCTAACTATTAAGTTACGAAATCAGACACAAAAACGTACTTTCTCTGAATAAACATATATTTTGTTTTACATAATGGAATCCTGACCCTTGAAATAGGGGGGGAGGGTAGACAAAATTTCGAAAAAATTGGTTCGTAAATTGGGTAGCAATAAAGATTTATATATATGGCGGAAGTTTAAAAAAATGCCGAATTACCTCGCCATAGAAAGTGAAACAATTTAAAACAACCATCAAGAAACTGAAAGAATGATGAGACGTCATAATATTGTGTGTCTCTGTTGCTATAGGCAACCAAGAAGAGAATTTTTGGATCTGCTTTCTGGGCATAGAAAATAGTATTCGTTTTAATACTTTGAAAATAAAATTTGAATTTAAAATGCAGAAATGAAATAATTTTTGATTTTCCAATATTTCACAATTTAAATGTTGAACTTATATCTGACATTTTTTATTTTTTTAAAGATGTTATTTGTATAAAAATGCTGTACTAAAACCAAATTTACTTAAGTTATTATAAATTTATGATTTATGAAGAGTTGTAGAGCTATTTGCTTTTACACCTCAGTTCAAGTCTTTCAGGTAAGGAAAAGAAAAAAAAGAGATCCTGCAAAAAATTTGGGGCATGATTCTGATACGCAATCAGAAGGTTTTATAAAATTCACGGTATTTCTTTTCGATAAAATTGAAATATATACAGGGTGATTCTAAAAAGATGGGCAAAGTTTTAGGAAGTGATAGTACACACCCAAGCAAACAATTTTTAGCAAAGAATGCACGGTCGAAAACAAAACGCAAAGGTGCTAGCGCATTTGGAAAGTTGTTTGATGCAAACGTGAAAGCTCCATTCCTGTTGCGAGTTACTGTGCTGCGTTACTTGTCGCCAAGCTTTCGGCCGCTGCAGAGAAAGTTTGTGATATGCCTGGTGTGTCTCAGAATGTTCGCTTATCTTTTCTTTGCAGTTGTACTGTGTGCATAGCCGCTGCCGGCCACTGTTTTGAACACTTATTGAAATCACATGCCATAAAATTTGCTTTTATAACTTAACTTCATCGTTCTTTGTGTGTTTTTGCCTCATATAAGAACATAAACTTTGACGCCCTCAAGCGGTTTTGCGTTTTGTTTTCGACCATGCATTCTTTGATAAAATTTGTTTGCTTGGGTGTGTACTATCACTTCCTAAAATTTTGCCCATCTTTTTAGAATCCCCCTGTATATATATATATATATATATATAAACAAGGGAAAAATTACAGAACAATGAAAAAAGGGGAAGAAAAAAAAAATAATAAAAAAATATTAAAAAAAATAATTGGGAGAAAAAAATACACAATATAAGAAAGCACTCTTTTTTACGGATATAATCGTGTGGGCTGATGAAAAGATTATATCTTTTATTTTCCGAATTTTGGTAAAAAATAATTTTTGTCCTTTCTTTTTTCCCTCCCGGTTTTTGTTATTTTTATTTTTTTATTATTTTTCTTTTTTTCCCCTTTTTTCATTGTTCTGTAACTTTTTCCTTGTTTTATCTACATTTTGAACTTATTTTATGAATTCTATTTACTTGCACCTTACGCGCAATAAATAAAACTTACTGTTTTTCTTAATTTTCTTCATGTTTTTTGTATTTATTTATTATGCTATATATATATATATAAAAGTTCAAAAAGTAGAGAAACAAGGGAAAAATTACAGAACAATGAAAGAAGGGGAAAAAATAGTAATAAAAATAGCAAAAACCCGAAAGAAAGAAAAACCCGAAAAAAAGGACAAAATTTTTAAAAAATCCGGAAAATAAAAGATATAATCCTTTCGTCAGCTCACACGATTATATCCACAGAAAAGAGTAAAAGAGAGAAAGTATAAATAAACTAATTACTTGGAATTCTAATGTTTCTAGGAACATATATTTAAATACCAATTTTAATGAAATGAATAGAATTAAAAGAATATGTACTAGTGTAGCAACCAACCGATGCCTTGTGGTGCCACCTATGTCTCACCACCGAGACTTAGTTCAAGTTCTGATGTGAAACCATAAACATGACTTTTCCCCTTTCCCCGAGTTTTCTTTAATTTTAATTCTTTTAGTTTTTTTGTCAAATGTAATTCATGTTTGTATCTGTGTTTATTATTAAATTTCTTTATTAAGTGTACTTCATGAGTCACTTTTATCATAATTTACAATTAATTTGAGTTAGCCGGAATTCCTTAACACTACATTAATGGCGGCCCAACTCGTGGCTGTTTTAAAATGCAAGTCATGCTTCATATCAGAACTCGAATTCAATTTTTCTCCTTAGAATCGTTGTGTAGTGAAATCTCCATCCTGGAGAGTCTTAAGGAAAATAGCTTCATCCAGAAGCAAGTGTGAAAATCTCCAGCCGGGAGTATTATTTATGTGCATAATCTTCAACCTGAAGAAACGCAGTAAGCTATTAGTTATAATTTTAATAACAAGATTTATAAAATTATTGAGATAATGATAAATCATCTTGAATTTGTTTATAATTATATTTGTTAAAGTATTAACATAATGCTTAAAAACAAATATATAATCTAAGCGAAACTAATACAAATGTTTATTTAATTAAATATCAAAACTGATGTTAATGTTTATTTAATTGAAAATCGAAACCTGCGATATTTTTGTGAATAAGAATAAAATAATTATATGATACATATTATCAGTTTATATATAAAGAAATATATATTGGAACATGTGTTGTTCTGCTTAGTAAAAGATTCGCTTATAGATTTAATTTTAATTGTTTAAAGAAGCATAATTTTGTTATGTGATCTGAATTGATAAGCGATCATTTATATATATACATTTTATATGAAAATCATTTTGCTAGAAATACATTTTTCTTTATGTATAATATTAAGCGAAGCTAACAGAAATATTACTACAAAAAATGACCTTGAATGGCGTCTAGTAAGTGAAATGCTGTTTTTTTCTTGAAATGTTATTCTTTAAAGAAAAAAAATCTATGACTCTGAAAAAGATTTTAATTGGAAATGTAAATGTATTAGCGGAAATAGAAAATGATACTTAGTGATTTATTATTCTTCGAAAATAGAAAATGATACTTAGTGATTTATTATTCTTCGCTGAATATTTTTATGATTGCTTTAACTTTTATATGGTTTTGTGGTTACTTATATATTCACTTTAAAAGTGAAAGATTAATAAATTAGTCATTTTATTGCTTATGGATTGATGTTATTCAAATAAATAAAAGATTTTGTTCTTAAATAAATTTTGCGATGTAATAGATAGAATATGATGGTTCATCTGATTAATATTTTTCTGTGAATTACAAGAATGGTGTATATTTAAAGAAATTCAAATCAATATAGATGAGTTGTTTATTGATATTTATTTAACTTAAAAATATTCTGTTTCTGTCAAAGCATAAATATTACATTGCAGTGTTAACAATCAAAATATATTTTCATGATATTCAGATTAATTATTATTTTATCTATATTATTTTATCTATATTAATTTACTATGCATATTAATTCTTTTTTTGCAATTTTAATAGAAAAATAGTGTATTTTATTGTATGTTAGTATAAGTTATTAGTAGTACCCCCATTCCCCCCTCAATCCATTTAAGTTACACTGTTGGACATTTGAAGAAACTGTTTTTACACAAAATAAACTCATATACCTGTTCAGGATGTCTTATTTAGGAAAGGGTCGAAAAGGTGATTTGAAATTACTAGCATCGGAGCTTGGGTTACAAGTTACAGAAGATTTAAAAGTAGTTCAATTGCGAGATTTGATTTTAAATTCCACTTCATACAATGAAGAATTTACGAGAAATATGTTAGATACTATATTGGAGGATCGCTTAGCAACCGAAAAGGAAGAAGAAAGACTTAAACTGATTGAGCAAAAAACAGCTGACGACAATGCTTTAAAGAAGGCCGAAGAAGAAAGGTTGGATAAAGAGCGCACGTTCGAGTTGGAAAAACTAAAACTTCAACTAGAAGTTAATCAGAACTTGCAGAGACCATCTGTTTCTCAAGAAGCAGAGCAACCGAAGTTTGATTTAAGTCGCATACTTCCAAAGTTCAACCCTAAAGACGATGAGATCGGTCTTTACCTAACTGTTTTTGAACGTCAACTGAAATTTGTTAATATACCTGAAACAAACTGTATCCCATATTTGATTGGTTCATTACCGCCCGAAATTAATCAACTAGTTGCTAGAGAAAGTGAAGAGGATTCAAAGGATTACGCAAAGGTGAAAGATATGCTGTTGAAGGGGTATAGACTGACAGCTGATAGATTTCGACAACTGTTTTCTCAACACAATAGAGGTGCATATAAAACATATAAGGATTTTGCTTTTGAACTGAAATCGTATTTTGAAGGATGGCTTACTGAGTTGAACATCTCCAAATTTGATAAACTTCAAGATTTGATCATTGCTGATCAAATAAAGAAAAAGACACCTCCTGATGTTAAGGAACATTTTATGGATACTTGGTCAGAGCTGAATGATCCATTGATTTTAGCCGATAAGCTTGATTATTTTGAAAATATGAGAATTGGTATGAAGAAAAATGGACCCCCTATTGCCAAGAAATCATATTTAAAAGAAAACGCAAAATTTGTTCAAGATAGGCGTTTTAAATCTCCTAATCCTAGAGAGAGTCCCCAAACCAGAAATGCGAATTTTGACAGTTCGAAATTTTATGATGCCCGACTAGAAAGAAAAACTTCTATACATTGCTATGGTTGTGGTAATCCTGGATTTATTCAATCAAAGTGCCCTAAATGTAATAAGTTTAAAGAAGAAACAAAACCTATTGTGAACTATATTAACCTGTATGTAGTTGAATCAACGAATTTGCCGTCTAGTTCAATCTTTCTAAATGTTTGCGGAGAGAGAGCAGCTTTTTGCGCTGATACTGGAGCATCCAATTCTATTGCTGGAGAGAGATTCTATAAACTGTTGAAAGACAAAGATTTTATCTTTAACAAAAAGAATATTACGATGGTATTTGCTGATGGTAAAGAGAGAAATGTCCAAGCTTTAACTACAACAGTTAATCTTAATGTAGAAGGAAAGAAAATCCCTATAGAATTCATCGCTTTGCCAAAAGCTAAAGGTAATCGAACATTACTTGGGACTGATTTTCTGCAAGCTGCTGGAATAGTGCTCAACATCCAGAATGGCACTTGGCATTTCAGCGAAAATCCTGAGAAGCAGTATCTCTTTTACAAAGAACCATCTGAAGGTAAAGTGACCCCAAAAGTAATAGCATCTCAGAAAATAACATCTCCAGAGACATCGAAGTCTACAGACGATCCTGTTGCTAAATTAGAAACATCTGATGCCGTAAAGTTAAGAGATGACGAAGGAAAACACTTATCAAAAGAGCAACGATATGAAATAAACTCCTTGTTAGAAGAATACAAAACTATCTTTCAGCCAGGGGGAGATGCCACTCCTCATATTGAACACCGAATTCAAACTGGAAATAGCTTACCTGTTGCTGAACCTCCCTATCGAATGACCCCTGCTGAGAAAGAAATTTTGAAGAAAGAGCTAGATTCTTTACTTGCTGAAGGTATTATCGAGGAATGCGAATCTCCATACGCTAGTCCAGTGGTGTTGGTTCCTAAACCTAACGGTTCAATCAGACTTTGTGTAGATTACCGGAAACTGAACTCTACTACCATTCCCGATACCTATCCATTACCAAGGATGGATGATTTGTTAACTGAGGCCAAATCAACAAAGTTCATGTCCACGATAGACCTAAGAGCGGGATATCATCAGATAAAGGTCAATGATGCAGATCAAGAAAAGACAGCCTTTATTTGGCCATTTGGTACGTACAAATATTTGCGAATGCCTTTTGGTTTACGCAATGCGCCTGCCACCTTTCAACGTCTTATTGACAACTTTCGATCTGGACTAAAAGAGGTGTTTGCACTATCATTCCTAGATGATATTATAGTGTTATCTGAGACTTTTGATGGACATTTATCAGATTTGAGAAAAGTGTTCGAAAGACTTTCTATGTTCAAACTCAACGCTAACAGGGGCAAGTGTCATTTTGCTTGCGACCGAGTTAAATATTTAGGTCACTGGATAACTCAAGAAGGTGTAGAGGTTGATGGCGATAAAGTATCCTCAATTCAAAGAATTTCTGAGCAAACATGTGCAAAGGAAGTTCAGTCCTTTTTACAGACTTGTTCCTGGTTTCGTAGATATGTCCCTCATTTTTCCGAAGTAGCAAGACCCCTTAGTGACTTAACAAAAAAGAATAAACAATGGACATGGGGTGAAAATGAACAGAAATCATTCGAGGAGTTGAAGAAAAGGTTGATTTCCCCACCTGTGTTATCTCAGCCTGATGGAACAAAACCGTTCTATATAAAAACTGATGCCAGCAATTATGCTCTTGGAGCCGTTCTTGTCCAAGGCGAAGGCCCAGAAGAACATGTTATTGAATATGCAAGTCGATTGCTAAGTTCAGCTGAAAGAAATTATTCAACTACCGAAAGAGAGGCTCTTGCAGTAGTTTGGGCCCTTGATAAGTTCCATGGCTATGTGTAAAATCAAGAAATTATTATTGCATCAGATCATCAACCGCTGAAGTGGTTAATGAGTATCAAATCACCATCTGGCCGCTTGACTCGATGGGCCCTTCAAATTTAATCATATCATCCAAAAATTCTTTATACTCCTGGGAAATCGAATGTAATAGCAGACCTTTCTAGACCAACTTATGAAATTAAAGACTTAATTTGTGATATTAATGCTGTCTCCATAGATTTACCATGTCGGAAATCTAAAGATATTCGTGATGAGCAGATGAAGGATGAAGATGTTAAAAAGATTATTGACTGTTTCGAGAGTGGTGAAAAAAACGAAAATTATATAAATTGGACTAGTAGAGGATATTTGATGAATCAAGGCATCTTATATCTCTATTCATCTGAAGCAGACTCTGAAGAAGCTCAGTTAGTAGTCCCTTGTCAAGAGAGAGAACGAGTGCTACAACAATATCATGATGCTCCCACTGCAGGGCATTGTGGAGCTGAAAACACCTACAATAAAATCGCCCAAAGATACTATTTTCCCGGAATGAGGAAATTTATTGCAGAATACGTTAAAGAATGTGCTGAGTGTAATCGGTATAAACCGAATAACCAGAAACCTGCTGGATTGCTGAGAACGCCAATTTATGCCCAAATATTTAAAATCCTCGCAATAGACTTGTTTGGTCCACTTCCAGAAACCCCGTCTGGAAAAAATGGATTTTAGTAATTGAAGACACCAGCACTAAGTGGGTAGAGTTTTTTGCTTTAGAACATGCTACTGCAACTAACTGTGCAAAAATCCTAATAGAAGAAGTTTTTTTGCGCTATGGCTTACCCAGAAGAGTAATATCCGATAATGGCACGCAATTCGTCAGCGCTGTAATGCAGCAAACATGCAATTTCCTAGGCATTAAACAAGAACTCATACCATTTTATCACCCCCAAGCCAATCCCTCTAAGAGGAAAAATAGAGACTTAAAACCTAAATTAGCTATATTAGTCGGCGATGCACATGATACATGGGAGGACAAACTACCTCTGATTCGTTTTGCCATGAATTCTTCGAAGTGCGACACCACTGGTTGCACTGCAGCATTTCTGCAATTTGGTCGTGAACTTCGAACAGTGGATGACGTCAACTATGATTTAAGAGGACTCATTCACAATGACAACTTCGAACCTTAAATCACGCCCTACTTAAAAAAATTCTCTCGCTTGACACCTCAAATCAGAGAGCGCGTAGAACAAAAACAAGACCAACGAAAACAATATTTCGATAAAAATCGTCGACAAGCTTATTATAATCCAGGTGATAAAGTATGGATACTTTTACATCCAGTGAGTAAATCGAAATATAAGAAAAGTAAGAAGTTGATGCCAAAACGTGAAGGACCTTATGTAATCTTAACAAATAGATCACCTATCACCTATGACATTGCTGATCCTGATGACCCTGAAAACGTATTAGGAGCTTATCATGCAAATGTGTTAAGACCTTACAATCTACCTCCTTCCGGTGACCCAGGCCCTGTTGCTCCCCTTAAGAAAAGAGGTAGACCAAGAAAATTTGTGAGTCCACCCTCAATTACGGACTCTTCGTCGGGACGTCGTCAGAGCCCGAGGGGGGGGTCTGTAGCAACCAACAGATGCCCTGTGGTGCCACCTATGTCTCACCACCGAGACTTAGTTCAAGTTCTGATGGGAAACCATAAACATGACTTTTCCCCTTTCCCCGAGTTTTCTTTAATTTTAATTCTTTTAGTTTTTTTGTCAAATGTAATTCATGTTTGTATCTGTGTTTATTATTAAATTTCTTTATTAAGTGTACTTCATGAGTCACTTTTATCATAATTTACAATTAATTTAAGTTAGCCGGAATTCCTTAACACTACACTAGTAATATTTATTTATCCTAGAAACAAATAGATAAACTCTTTCAAAATTTAATAAAAAACAATGAATACCCAATTAAAGTAATAAAATTCTATGTAAAATCACTGAGTTAACCGTATATTATTGCAGATATATTTACTAAAAATTTTCTTTATCAATTTATGTAATTTTACCATGTGCAAATCCATTTCGGGCAAATCCATGGCCTAAATTATTTACTAAAAAATTTCTTTGTTAATTTATATAATTTTTCCATGTGCAAATCCATTTCGGGCAAGTCCTTGGCTAAAATTATTCACTAAAAATATCTTTGTTAATTTTATAATTTTCCATGCGCAAATCCATTTCGGGCAAATCCGTGGCTAAAATTATTTACTAAAAGAATTAACAAAGAAGTTAATTTATATAATTTTTCCATGTGCAAATCCATTTTGGGCAAATCCGTGACTAAAATTATGTGCAAAACAGGCAATTCATATTTCTTTCTCTTTTCCATTTTATTTATTTATTTTTTCTTAAATCAATATTTATTTTCTGTAATTATTAATTGTCAACTTCTTTAAATTATCCAGTATAATATTACCTTACGCACATCCATTTCGGGCCCATCCTTGGTAACTAACAAATCAAACGCACTTCAGTAATGTAGTAAGAACGCACTTTAATACAAAAATCCTCTAGTAATGCTTTTATCTCAATTTGCGCTTTTGTTTTCACTTTTTGCAATCTGGCAATCTTGTTACGAAAATATTTGAAATCATTTTTGAAAAATTTCCTGTTCATGTAAGTTCATTTGAATTCGCTGCTCGCTTTTTTGATTTCATTTCATGTTTTATTCTGTTTTTTCTTTATATTTTATTTTCTGTGTAAACGTGATATATTTTTACTTAATGTGTTCTATTTTATTTGTTATAATTTTTTTGTAAAATTTTTTGAGTGCTCCTCACACTTTTGTATTGATATATTTTGTTTGGCTATATTGATACAATATTAGAAAGCACTCTTTTCTGTGGATATAATCGTGTGAGCTGATGAAAAGATTATATCTTTTATTTTCCGCCCGATTTTTTAAAATTTTTTGTCCTTTTTTCTGATTTTTATTTCTTCCGGTTTCATGCTATTTTTATTTTTATTATTATTTCTTTCCCCCTTCTTTCATTGTTCTGTAATGTTTCCTTGTTTTCTCTACTTTTTGAACTTATTTTATGAGTTTTATTTACTTGCAGCTTATGTGCATTAAATAAAACCTATTGTTTTTCTTAATTTTCTTCGTGTTTTTTGTATTTTTTTATTTTGCTATATATATATATATATATATATCATAGTATAAGAGTAAATTTTACTTGCATTTTTATTTTATTGTTAAAGGTCATTTCATTCTGACAAATATTTAGGTTACATGTTTTTCTTAAATAAGTAGGATTAGCAAAATAGCATCCTTATGTATAAATTCCAAAACTGCCTTTTACAAACATGTTTTTTCCCTAAGCTCTTCAATTGCGATCAGTTACTTATTTATCACCAAGTATGGTTACAAAAGTTTCTTTGTTTTATTCCTTTATTTAAAAACTTATTTTACTATTCTCACCATCACTACAGACATCTGATACAATAGCGTCATTTTAAGTAGAGTTCGTAATCTCCTTAAGAAGTTAAAAATGTGGTGACAAAACAAAAAAGATGTATTTTATTATGTTTATATTCACCACAACATTCAATATTTAATTTCAAAAATTTAATTTTAAATTTAATGATAACTTTATAATTACGATCGATACTGATACCAGTGTTCTTAATTTATTAAGGACTAGATTCTTGACTTTTTAAATGAAGGGTCAAATCAAAAAAAAAAAAAAACTAATATAGAGTTTCAAATCTTTGAAAAAATTAAAATTCATCAGAAGTTGGAGTCAATTTTACTTAGAGTTTATCGTTGTATTTTGCAGTTGTAGATTATTTAGAGATTTGTTAATTTTAATTAGAATTTTACTAGTTTTAATTGTTGAATTAGAGAAAATAATGAGACCCCTCTACCCTTAACTATTTCCAGCATTTACGCAAACAAATCCTTTCATTGGTATTTTTTTATTTTCTGAAATTATTAGAAGATGGTCGCAGAAATTATAGATGAAAAAATAGCTTAGCAATAATATTTGAAAATTAATGCTGTTGGTAGGAACTAATCAACCCACCCCTTTATATAAGGTAAAAATGTTTAATAAAAGAAATTATCTGAAACTTAATGCATATGTGGTAGATAACTCTTTAAAATTTTACTGAGTTAAATTAATAATTTAACTTTTTGATCAATAAGTCAGTGACATTCTTTGGTTAAATAATCTGTGGCTTAATTAATAGAAAACTATAAATAGAATCAAAATGTATGAATTCCTTCCTATAGGATTTAAGTGGATAACTTTTAAGCATTTTGAACATTGCAAATATTGTAAATCATAAATTAGCTGAATGCCATAAAGTTTCTCATTTTTAAATGTAAAAATTATATAAAAAAAATAAGTATTTTGTAAATTTTTATTTTGATTATTTAATATAAATAATTTATTTAGTGTAGTATAGCAAACTTTTATGTATTCTTTCCTATCAGTTCTTTTATTTCAGTTTGCTTTGTAACAGTCTCTTTTTACAAAAACTAATAAATTTTATCATCGAATTTTAAATTGAGAGGGAGGGGGAGTATTTAGAGGATAAACTAACTCGGAAATTGTGCTATATTATTTTTTTATGATTCGCCGAAGTATTGTTAGAGATTCGCTCTTTGAAAAAATGAGTTCAAATTTTTACAAATGTTAATTTCTTGAAGTATGTTGATGTATGTAAATTGTAAAAAATATAAAAAATGCCAATATTTTGACTCAAACAAAAACATATTACAGAAGATTATAGAGTTGAAATAGCAAGATTAGAGAATTTGAAAAAAAAGTTAAAAGATAATAGTTCATAATGATTTAGTTTTTGACTTCTTACTAGGGTCTTCATTTTTGCTTCATCAACGGAAAACTAATGGCCAATGTGAAAATTATATAACTTGTATTGATATATTTTGTTTGGCTATATTGATACAATATTAGAAAGCACTCTTTTCTGTAGATATAATCGTGTGAGCTGATGAAAAGATTATATCTTTTATTTTCCGGATTTTTTAAAATGTTTGTCCTTTTTTCGGATTTTTATTTCTTCCGGTTTTATGCTATTTTTATTATTATTTCTTTCCCCCTTCTTTCATTGTTCTGTAATGTTTCCTTGTTTAAAGTTATTTGTAAAATAACATGTATTTTTCAGAATTACAATTTTTAAAGAAGTTAGCTGCCTTCTAATACAAGAGTTCACTCTTGAAACTACTGATCATGCATGAAATATCCTACTACCCTACACCTGAGCTCTAGAATTTGCACTTCATATGATTTCCGAATGATACTAAGTAAACTTGGCTTCTAGTAAAACGAATGGCGAATGGATATTATTTACATACTAATTTCATTAGTTTATTAAAAAAATTAATTAAAAAAATTAAAAGAAAAGAAAATTTAGGTTTATAATACCCCAAATTAAACAAGAGTAACACTTGTTACAGTTTTTAACTGGGAGAGTTACACTTGTTACAGACGGTTTTGCCAGTTTTTTATTATTAATTAAAGCCAGCTTACGCATTCTTGTAATTTTTGCATTTTATATTTGAAATTTTAAAGTCGAATGACAAGCATGAAATGACCCCTATTCCAAAGAGTCAAAGTTAAATAATTATAAGGCCGATTGTTTCGAAAAGAATTAACTACTTCGGTGCAATGAAACAATTATCAATGAATTATTAATATTCTTGTTTCCTTATTACGAAATATTATATCATTATATCCAAATTTGCATTCATTATTTCTTCAAAACGTGTATTAAAACTATTATTATAGGTTATTTAAGTAGAAAAAATCCTAATGTTAGAAAAAGAACAATTTTTGAGATGATGATTCTAAAAACAGCACGTTTTTTTTAATCTTTTTACAATTTTTTATTTTAGTAGTTGTTTAACGAAACAAGGCATATCAAACATTTTCCTGATATAGCGATATTTTTTTAAACTGTGCAAAAGTTGAGAAATAATAAAATCAACTTTTTAAGCAGATATTTTCTATGTTTTAAAAGAAAAGGGTAACTTTATTTAAGTTAGCAGGCAAGAATAACTTTGAACGTCAAAATAAAATTTTATGTCCATAGTTATTTGTTCATTAAAAAAAAGAAAAAAAAAACGATCTGTTGTAGGTTTTTGCTGTGCTCACATACGCATTTACTAAATGTTAAATTGCAAATAAATTATTAAACGACTAAAAAAGAAACATCGTATTTTATAGTTTGAAAGAAATAAAAAGATTAGCAAACTATTATTAGCAAAAAAATATGAAGTCAAGTTCCTCGCAATTTTATCACATTTTAATATTAATCGCCCCATTTAATTATTTCTTTATTGTCGCCAAATTATTTTTTTAAAAATAATTAATTTTAATTTTTCTCAGCTTCTAATAAATAAAAACAGTTTAAAGTTTAGATTTTTCAATTGAAAAATATGTAGATTATTATGGTATAAAATAATTCATACCTTACAAATCAAAATTTTTTCATCCTCCATTTAATTAAATAATAAAAAATAATTAGTAATTATTAAAAATTATTTTTTTCATGAAATTATCTTTGGGTAAATGAGTTTTATGAGTGGTTGCAATTTTCTTTGAATTGCTTCGTTAGTTTTAAACATATGAGTAAAATCGTAAAAAGTGAAATTAACATTAAGGGGTACGAACTTTGAATTGCTCTCCTGACCAAACTATGGGGACCATATTACCCAGATTACAGCTACCCCCTATATTTTGAAGGTTAAGAATCCAAATATGTAAAAAATATATATATATTTATTCAGAGAAAGTACGTTTTTGTGTCTGATTTTGTAACTTAATTAATAGTTAGCACTAATTAATTAGCATATTTGAGGTCACCCCCAGGAACCATTAAGATTGACACTTAGTTCCTGAAAATCCGATCATTAGAGCGAAAGTTATTCAGGGCGATTCGTTTTGATTTTTTTTTTTTTTGCCGACTGTACATCGTAAGAAATCTCAACTTAGATTTTAAAAACTATATGTAATAAATGAGTTATAGAATTTGAAGTCATAAATAATTATCCAATTTTGGAAGTTAAATAGAGTTTCATAAAATGATCACTTGATAATTTTATGAAATCAATAAACAAACTTAAGAAATTCAACCACTCATTTAAACTTATCTTTAATCTGTATCATCAACTAACTTAGAAAAGAATTTTTTTAAAAAAAAAAACTATGATATTTAATATTCCACTATAAAAATAAATTAAGTTCAGATATTTTCTACAGATCTCATACATTTTTACAAGATTCTTATAAAAAAAAAATTTAAGAGTCAAAATGTTCTTGCCAAATAAATTTACATATTTATTTAGCATAGATTTTCCTCAAATTAATAAATGTCAAGATACAGATTTAAATGTATCTAAAGGACTTACGACTGCAGTATAGATAAAACATCTGAAAGGATTTCCCTGCCTGTAGCTTGACTGAATTCTTTAGCAGGTTCAATGACACAACTACCCTCTTCCGACAGAAGATCGGAAGACACTTTTTCAGGTGATAGTATGGATGCATTTCCACCACCAAGCACAATACCAAGATGCAATTTCTTAAACTGAATGGGAAATAAAACAGCAATTTATTATTTCTATTATTAAAATCATTATAAGCAATCTATTAGAGTATAAATTTAAACACTTTAGACTCAAGGAATAAAAGTTGATGAAATCTGAAATGTGTGAAGAACAGAAGTTATTTTTTAAATAGCAAATTATGAATTACTTCTGCTCTATCATTATATTACTATAGTATATAAGATATATTGCTATTATATTATTAGGAACTTCCTTATGAACTTCTTTTAAAAGCTTATGAAGAAGTTCTATTTTTTTATAACAGTATTTTTTGATGTTGATATTAAAGTTTTAATTAGACTTTTTAACGAAGACTTAATTTTAAAAATATTGTGAGTAATATGAAGTTAATAATCATTAAAACTGCTAAAGTTATATTGTTGTAATTATAGACAATTTCAATGGCCAAAATGTATACTTTGGGTTATGTAGACTAAAGCAAAAATCAATGTGAATATGAAGCACAACTCAAGTATAGAAATAGAGATTAGTTTTCTAAAGAAGAATCTTCCTCAATGACTGAACACCAAACGGCATTAGAAAAGTAAAGACAGAAATGTGTGCAAGGTGGTTTAACCAATCAAGACAGAAGCACAAGTTTAAACAGAATAATAAAAAGGGTGATACCAAGAAACAGGTGAAGGGGTTTGGCAGAAACCTCAAGGGGCAAAAGATTAGATTAGATTTCTATTTATTGGGAAAAGGTGGGATCATTACCTCATTTACACATACCAGTGGCTAAGTGACTAGTATACCTGACTGCAAAGCCAATAGCTGCGGGTTCGAATCCCGCGCAGGGCATGGAAGTTTCTATGCTGCCCTTTGTTGTGTGTATGTGGCCCACCCTATGAATAGGTATCTGTGGCAGTGTGGCATGGGTAATGTTACTCGCCTCCATGACTTAGGTTCACAGGTGCCCACTGGATAACGATAAATGAGCAACACTTCCAGCATCTTCTAAGACGATGAACAAAAGTTCAAGCCTGCCATTATTTATTTTAAAAAAGTTACACATGAACACATTTTTTTCCCACTCCAAATTGGAGCATAGGGCTTCTATTTCACTTCTATCTTTTTATCTCACTCCATTTGTGGCCAGATATTATGCCTTTCTCCATGTCTTTCCTATTTTATTTATTTATTTTTTCAATTTTTTTAAAATCATCCTGCGCTAAATATTTTTAGGTCTTTCTCATTTTCTACTGCACTGAGGGTTCCAATCAAAAATGTGTTTCAATTGAAATTTTTCAGGATTAAGTAGAGCATGACCAGTCAATTTCCATTTATACTTTTTAATTTCCAGATCAATCAGTTTCCGTTTTGCTTTTCTAAGGATTTCTGCATTACCTAATTTAGTAGAACAATAATAAAAACTAAAAGACACTAGTGAAGTTCTTTTGCGAACAATTTTTGGGAATTTGCTATATAATAGACATCATCTATTATACATTCAAACAAAGAGAAGGGGAAAAATCAGGCTTCTAAGAGAATCTTTCATTCACAGCAACAATGTAGGAAAATTCTGGTTTCATAGGACATCCCCTTTTTTAATGCATGAATGATTTTCACCTCAGCCCTCTATCTATAAAAGCTAGAAATAAAAAACTTATTTGATGGAAAAATGTCTAGTAAATAATATTTTTTTAAAAAGCTTCTTTTAATACTTAAAATTTTTGAACAAAACTTTTTTTTAAAAACTTTTATCATTTTAATTTAAAAAAATATGAAGATATGACATTAAAAGTGCATTGATAAAATAGGCTCAGAAATTTACTAGTTTTAAGCTTTTGAAATAGTTATAAAAATTATGTACTAAATTTTTAAAAAAACTGATTGCAAATGCAAATTCAACTTAAGAAGACCTATTCAAAAATAGCTAATACTAAGGTTTTGAGCTTATAGTTATTAAGAAAACAAGTAATGAACTTCCCCATAAACTAACATTGAAAGTAGATTTGGGACTTTTTGAGAATTGACTAGCATTCGGTCGTTTGTTTGTCCAATATATGATAGACCACCCTGGCACAAAATTCTTGTCAGTGTGGCTTAAACAGTTATTGCATGGAGAAATGTAATTACTGTCCTATCACTCAAAAGCATTTAAAGCTTTAAAAAGCACATGAATAAAATATTTAATTCTTTTTCTATGAATTAAGAATTTATAAGTGAATATTAGAAGACATTTTAAATGAGATTTAAGTGAAAATTTAATATATTTTAAGAAAACAATTTATATCTAGAATTTGAAGAAATGTTAAGAATTTTCATATGAATTTTTACTTTTTTATTGACAGACTATAATTATGTTATAGTCTGTAAGAGACTGTTCATGTAGGGACTGTAATTACAGAATGATAATTTTTACCAAAAAAAATTAAATTCTATTTAATTTCTTTAGTTAAACTATTCATATTTTATAAAAGCAAGTTATTACATTCTGTACAAATCAAAAATATTTTACTTGATAGCAAATTTTTTGAAGAAACTCAGGGGACAGTATTTACATACAATAAAGTCACTCTTAGATTTTTAAAGGTAAAACAACACTAATTGATCCTAAAAGAAATGACACTGCAATTAAACTTTAAGGAAAGCGTTTTTTTTTTTTTTTTTTTTTTTTTTTTTTTTTTTTTAAAGTTATTTGGAAGTTATATTTTATTCAACTTGAGTCATTGATAGTGTTTCAATGGCACTTTTCGTACTTGTTACAGTAATTGCACAAAACATTATGCATTATTAGGGACACATACAAAATAATGTGCAAGACAAAATATACAAATTATTCTAAAAACATTTTTTTAGATATCAATTAGACAGTCATACTATATCAGAATATGTATGCATTTATCTCTGTAACACTTTCAAAACATATAACATAGTGAATTACTTAAGTTTAGAAATGTGTGTGAGAAACACGAGATACTAATTACATTTCGCATAAATAAAAATATAATGCATTACAAAATGCATCTAATGCATATTTTTAATCTTTTAGAGTATTTTAAGCAAAACATATCATCAAATAATGAAAATAAATATTTTAATGAGAAATATTACTAATGAGAAATATTACTAATTTATGCAAACTTTAATGAACTGAGAAAATAACCAGTTACATATTACACATAATTTGTTTTATTGATAAGTAATGTATTAAATTAAACAATATGCTTTCTAATACTGTATTTAGTTCACATTTGTACTTTTGTTTTTCACATATGTAGTTCATTTATATTAAATTTTGTTTGCCAAAAACAGATTACTGAAATATGTTTTACATCATATAGTTTTGTATAAACAGTTACAAAAAGTCATATAAAGTTAAATTATATAGAAATTGTTATAATATATAAAATATAAAAAACAATATATAAATATTATAATATATAAAAAAATTTAATTATATAAAGTTATATAAAAGTTGTATAAATACAATACAATAAGTCGATAATTTCAAAGAACAATTTGGTTTAATGGTTTGTAGAAAATTGATTGAAAAAGATAAAACGTGAAAAAAAATCCACTTGGCGGGTATAAAGATTGGTTTTTTCAAGTGGGCCAAATCTAGACTGGGTCCACTTTTTCAAAACCAGCTTCATTTTAGATCAAGTGTCCTAAAGATAAACTTTTTTATAAATACCTTGAAGACATTTACTGAACCAGATTTAATTAAAAGTATACAATACGCATACATTAATGTCGAAGGGGAGAGAAGTGGAACTAGTTACTGCAATTTTAATCTTAATCAATAAATTTATAATTCAAAATTATCAATACATTTTTGATTATTATTATGAAATAGTTGATAAATAAATCCACTAAATGACCAAGCTTAAGCAAAAAGCTCACCCTTTTTTTTAAAAAAAAAAAGTAATTAATCATTGTTAAGTTTAAAAAAATTATCATTTGATCACCATTGCCAAGAGATTAAAAACCAATACAGTCAACTTTTTGGTTTTAGATATCAACAAAAGAAATTAATAAATTTTGTTACCAAAAATATAAGACAAACTGAAAACTAATGAAAACATTTAGTCAAATATCGGGTTTTACAAAATTATTTTATTGATATTAAAAATGTATTTTTTAACCAATATTATGAAACAAATAATTTGCTTAGAATTTATCTTATTTTTTTAAAAAAAAATTGAGATTTAGAAATATATATATATTAATTTTCTCTGAATTTCCTTTAAAAAAATTTCATTTATAAATAATTATAACAGTAAAATTAAGCTCTTATAAATAAATTGTTTGTTTATCATTAAATGATGGATTAAAATTTAAGATAAAGGAAGGAGCAGAGGCTTAAAATAGAAGTTTACTTGTTTCTCATCCAGGAAGAAAAATTTTTTTTTTTTAAAAAGTGACTTTCTTTGGTTATTGATATCAAACGACACCACATCCTTATCTATGAGAGCTTCTCCAATGGGTGGAATATACCTGTAGCAAAAATTTAAAAAAAAACTATAAATTTTTTAAAAAACAACAAAAAAACACACATTTTGCTTGAAAATTAAAATTGAAATGAACTAAAATGAGATTTTGTTAGAAGAGTGAATATTCTGTCATCCAAACTCAACTTTTTGGATGAGTTCATGGACTTGATTTAATGCTTTTGTTGGTTAAGTGGGCGTAAGCAACAACAACAACATGTTCAACTCAAAGAATTTTAACTAAATAATTTTTTTAAAAAAAGTTTTTGGAATAAAATGTATCAGATATTCATAGTTCATTTTCAAAAGCATGAGATTTTTCTAGAAAAATAACTTTAAACAATTTTTTTAGTATGAAGCACTTTAACATGAACAAAACCATGAAACCATGTATAAATGATGCAATATATATAGATGAACATACAAGGGAGGGGGGGAGTATTTCATGATATCAGTCTCTATAAAGCTTTCAATTTCTTTGCCTCCCATCTGAATTCTACCATAAATACTTCTCTGGACTTTTCTCTCAAAATACCTACTGATCTCTCGATATTAATGCTCATATTTCAGGTGTATATAATAAAGAAGATCAAAAGTGTTTTATATAAAAAGAAATTTAGTTTTTAACTTTAAAAAACATGATCTTTGAGGCTGTAGAAACGTGTGTTTGCATTTATGATTTGTTCATATATTTCTGAGGTTTTCTTTTCTTAGTTTATTATTTTTCATATATATATCATCTTTATTGTTCAAAACATCCTTGAACAAATATGTTGAACAGTAAGCAGAAAATATTACAATTCCATACTTTTTACATAATATTAAGTAGTTGCCATGTAGCAAGTTTTTATATCATTAAAGATAGAAATTGCAAATTAAAATTTTACATATTTTACCGATTATATTTTCGGTTATAGAATTGTATATATTTTATAGTAACACAGTAAACACACAGTAAGTAAAACAGTGAATCTTTTCGAAAATAAAAATTGTGTTTATATTATAAATCATTTAAATTAGGTAAATTTCATTTTAAATAACTCCATATTTAAATTGTTTTATTCTTAAATTAAAATGTTTTATTCTTTAATAATAAATACTCCACTATAGCCATGTTGATTTTTTATTGCACTTTTTATTTATGAACAAAATTTAAAGAGTAAATTAAACCTAAGTTGTATAGTTATAGATGATGAGTTGGCTTCTAAAAATAAACTAATTATTTGAATTGAATGTGATACTCACGATGCTACAAGAGTGTGCATAGCAAAAACATAAACAAATTAGGTAATGCAAATAAGCTTATAAAATTTTGTTATAATCTAAGACGGATGCAAATATAAAAAAAAGAATCTGAGAATCAAGGGACATGTGTTTACCTAATGAAGACAAACCCCTTGCAGATAAATCAAATTAACCAACAAAAGAAAGTATGTTTTTAAATTTAACTCATCTTTAAAAATGTGCACTACTTAGATAAAGATGATAGCAATGCACAATTTAATAATTGATAGAAATATAAAAAATCGAAATATTTAAAATATTATATATATATGTGTGTGTGTGTGTGTGTGTGTGCAATAAAGTTAATACTAAAATACCATACAACAAAAAATACTTACTGTTTTGGACAAATAATCTTAGAAGAAGTAGTAAGACTACTTAATAAATCAACAAAATAATCAGGCTTGACTATAGGTTTAGCTGAACATAAACAGCATAATGCCTGAAAAATAATTATTTAAATGCTTGGATGAAACAAGATAAAAAAAAAACTAAACGCATGAACATCAGTGAACATCAAGTACAGTCGAACCTGCCTATCTCGAATCTCGCGGGAAAGGGGAAAAAATTTGAGATAGAGAGATTTCGAGATATTCAGGTAAGTTTAAAAAATGAAATTCGAGCAGCAATGTTTAATTAAAAGAAACTTTAAAGAAACTTTTGAACTGAAAAGAAACTTTTTTTTAATTAAAAGAAACTTTTTTGACATTTATGTTGTAAAGAATTTAATTATGATTACATATTAATTACATCTAATAAAAGTTTTTAACAGTCATACGCACCTCATAGGTAGTCTTTTAATGATTTCTGACGTCGGATTTTCTTTGATTTGATAATTTTTCGAATGTTAGAGAGAGCAGCGAACCCCTCGTGTCCAACGTTTTCTTGACATTCAAGAAAGTTTGTTAAATGTTCCACAGCTTTTTCAGCTTCCTTTACTGTCACTTTCGGTGCTTCTATATGCTCTTCGTCAACTTCATTTTCGTCTTCGAAAATACATCTGACATTATCGACGATTTCTGAATCTGTCAAAGTTCCACATGTGGCCAAGGCGTCATCCACTTGCAAAAATTCTTCAAAGAAAATGTTCACATTTAATCCAGATTTTATTGCATTCCAATCTTGTGAATTTATTTCGATCATTTCTTCATCAGTGATACAAGTTTCTTCAGCTTCCTTTTCGGAAATTTCAGTCTCTTCTTCAACAATCCCCATCTCTTCTTCACACTCATTCTTAAACCCAGCTTTTTTAAAACCATTTTGAATGGTCTTCTGTGTTACATTTCTCCATGCATGGTCTGTCATTCTGATAGAATCCAGTACATTTATCTTGGGAGTACTTGGGGGTACTTCCTTCATCAATTGCATCAACAAGTTTGCGGATCAACTGTTTTCTGTAGTTAACTTTAAAACTTCTGATTACTCCCTGATCCATAGGTTGAAGCTTTGAAGTGGTGTTTGCGGGAAAATACTTAACACAAACATTTTTCAGTTCAGGCAGATTGTTATGCGCACTACAGTTGTCTATAAAAAGAATAATTTTTCTTTTTTTTAATCGCATGGATTTTTCTAAGGACTTTAACCAATTTCCAAAGATTTCACTCGTCATCCAAGATTTTTTATTTGCTTTGTATGGAAAAGGGAAGGATTTTACTTTAGAAAAGCATCTAGGCTTTTCTGAGCGTCCGATCATGAGAGGAGGAAGTTTCTCTGTGCCTGTTTCATTTGCAGTTAAGAGCAATGTCAAACGAGCTTTACTTTGTTTTCCTCCCCTGCATGCTTCATCTTTAAACATAGCAGTTTTGTCTGGCAAACATTGATAAAACAGTCCTGTCTTGTCAGCATTGAAAATATTTTTTGGCTCATAGCTTTTCACTAAATCAGGAATGTTTTTAATCCAGTCTTCGCATACACTTTCCGGAACAGATGCACTTTCAACACAAAGTTTTCGAAAAATAATACCGTGCCTATTTTTAAAACTTTCTAGCCATCCGTTACTGCCTTTAAAATTATCTTCATGGCCAAGCTCTTTAGCAAAATCATCAGCTTTTCGCTGCATTATTTGTCCACTGATAGGAATACCGCTGCTCCTACATTGTGTAAACCATTTTAAAACACATTCATCCACGTCCGGAAAAGTGCATTTTCGGCTTTTTTTTTCGCATTCTTGTTGCTGCTATGAAATTTTTACTCCACAGCTTCTCAATTCTTAATAATTGTAGAAAGAGTGCTTGCTGGTAAACCGAACTTCACTGCAACTTTGTTTTTTTTCATTAATGGAATTCCGTCCAAGAATGTTAAAATTTTCATTTTTTCTTCAATGGAGAGAACATTCAATTTACGTTTAGCCCCTGCCATACTTAATCAAAATTCAATTGAACAATGTTTTAAAAAAAACTGAGACGCTCAAACCAATGACCTCCTAAAAAAATTCTACTGATAAAATGAATTTCTCTTTGTGTTTTTTTTATCCATGTGTGGAAACTGATGCCCAGTGGTGGCGCCCCCCTCACCAATCTACTTTTCATTGTCCGAATACACTCAATTGGTTGGAGAGTGTGACGATAGTAACCGGAAATTCCAAGAAACGACCCCCCAATCTGCTTGTTCTTACTTCCCATGGGGCTAGGGAATTTTTCTGTTCTTCTAATGTAGCTTGTTTGAACAAGTTCTGCTGTCCAGGCATCGGTTACGATGATGTACATTCTCCTTCAAAATTCGAGAAACACAGGTTTTGAAAGAAATTCTTTCGAGATAAACTTGAAAAAATACATTAAAATTAAATCGTTAATGTCGGGAAACTAAGAAATTTCGAGAAATACAGGTTTTCAAGATAAGCAGGTTCGAGATAAACAGGTTCAACTGTATTGAATATTTTCTCGTAAATTTTAATTTTCTTCTTTTTTGCAGTAAAGTAAAAAAAAATAATAATAATTTACTTTAATATTAAGATTGAAAATATAGTTCTAATCTTTCATAATTTAAAAATTTCAGAATTTAGAAACACAATTAATTTTTAAAATTTAAGATTGTATTATCAATTATATGTATAGTTAATTTACTAATAAGTTGCTAAAATGAAAATAATAAACAAGAAGAAAATTAAAATCAAATATTTAAATTACACTAAAATTCTATTAAAAAAAACTCCTTAATTATTTATTCATTCAATTTTATTGTTGTCTAAAATTCTAGAAACTTTTCAACTAAAATTTGTATCTTAAAATTAGAAATCTATCAAACCAAGAAATTTTAAAAAACGAATTTTGAATTAATAATAGCCTTTCAAAAATATCAAATCTCACTGATAAGACTCATCAAATTATCTTATACAGTTTAAAATAATAGCTTAAAAAATTTTTAATGATGAGAATTTTAGATAGGCTATTATTCCAGATGATAACTAGAAGTGAAAAATTTGTGTCTGATGCTTATAAAATAGATAGAAAAATTAGTCTGTTTGGTGTTTTAGCTATAAGCTATTACGCTTCATTAGTTTTAAATGCAAAACTAAATTCAAAATATTTTTTAAATGGCATATATAAATTTAAAAAACAGCAAAACAGTCAAGATTGTTCAACCAGTCTTTAAGAATTGTTGTAAAAAAAGAAAGATGAAAAAAAAGGGATTGAAGATGTTACTAGTGACACGTTCTGAAAACTTATCGAGCACTCAATATTATCAAACTCAATACTCGGTAAAAGTTTTTATTGTTGATGGGTAAAATAGTAATTACTTTTATGGTCACTTTGACTTCAGACATAACTAAATGGGAACAGGATGGCTGCCATTCTGATACAAAATGTCCTCCAAGGCTATGAATTGTCTTTTTAAGAGTTCTCTTTCCCGATACATCTAAACATGACGTAGTTACCACTAATGGAAGCTTACAAACTCTAGATAAAATAAATAAGTTTATTTTAATTTTATCTCAAAGAATATCTTTTTGATAATTAACTAAAAAAAGTAAATAAACAAATAAAATAATAACCTTTTAATGCTCATTCACTTATTGAGTTTTTTATTATTATATAGTATACAGATATTATACTGTAAAAAGATTACAATACAGATATTATTACATATACAGATTACTATACAGACAAATATAAATCAAAATACTAAAAAATCACATAATTGTTTGTTTTTTTTTACACCATGTTAAAATTTGAGAAAGTTATTATTCCCAAAACCTGTACATAGGTTAACTGTGATAACTGTTAGTGCAAAAATTTTAAAATTAGCATAACTTTCAACAGCCCAACTCTAAGTCTTAGATTCCGCAGGAAATAAACATGTAATAACTTGTTTATTTTATTCCAGATTTGAATACTCGTTCATATCACAGCATTGTTGATTTAAATGTAAAAATTTGTAACAGCCAGCCATCACTGGGATTGATTTGAACCCGGAGCACTTCATTGGAAGGCGAACACTCTATCCCCTGAGCCCTCTCCAGGTAATTGTAAAACCTTTTATTTGCCTCAACATGAGATTATGAAGCCGGTCATCACATCTTCGAAATTTAGAGAAGTGTTCTTGCCATTTATCTACTCAGATTTCATTAAATTCTTTATTGTGTTATGCAGGGCCGTCTTAATAGGGCCCCTGGGCACAAAAATCTTGCAGACCCTTATAACATACCATAATGTTTAAAAATGAACTAAAAAACTTCACATACATAAAATAAATCATTTTTAAGATATGATGCAATAATTTTAACAAATTGAAACACACTTTGATTACTCAAAAAAAGCATTTTTAAATTATGTATAATTTGGGGAGGAAATTGAGATGCTACCCAATTGTAATCCTCAAATAATAAAATAATTTTCAAAATCATGGAAGTTAATTAAAATAATTAAATTAAATTAACATAAGGGTATAACAAATTAAAATAAATTCAAAAGGTAGGAATTATTTTGTCAAACTAAACAGTTATTAAAACATCTGTCAATGCCCAAGTACTTAAAAATTTCATTGGAACATAGAATAATAGATTTCGGTTGCCTTTTTAAAGTTTTCTTGTTGACAAACTATTAAAATTATTGGTGTTTGCATGATAATCAATCACTATTTGTAGAAAAAAAATACACACTTTTTATAATAGAATATATTTATTTTAAAAAATATATAAGGCAATGTTGTTCTTAGCTTTTTTAAATACAATTTATAAAAAGTAAGATTCTCAAAGGCCCTTTGAGTGCCTGGGGCCCCCTGGCACTGCCGAGGTGTGCCTATACGTAAAGACGGTACTGGGGTTATGTTGTGCAGACAGATTTATTTTCAATTCTTTTCTTCAGAATCCATGAAATTTCGATTTCAACTGATATTGAGAAAATATATACACAAATATTAACAAATTTACTTGTGTCAAAGATATAAATGAATTGTATGGAGAAATGATTCTAATTCAAAAATAAACGTGTATAAATTGAGTATCGAACTTATAATACTTTTTCAGCACCATATTTAGCTACTAGATGTTTGCATCAAATCGCTATTGATAATAGAAATGAAAATCCCATTGTTTCTGATATATAGATAATATTTATATTAACGATGCATTGTAAAATTTCGTTTTTTTTTTTTTTTTTTTTTTTTTTTAGAAAATGTAATAATTTATTGTTCTAAACTCAACGAAGTATTGGTATTGAGGGGTTTTTAGTTAAGAAAGTGGCATTCAAATTGTAAACAATTAATTAAACAAATTTCACCAAATGAAAATGAATCATCTGTCACAGACATCTGTGCAGTATTAAAAAGTATTAGATTTTAAATAAAACTCAAATTCTGGTAGTTTTGTTGTTATTAAAGTTGATTTAAAATTTCAACCACCCCTTTACCAAACAAAATATTCTTGGGATCCATTGGGATAATTATCTCCTTGTACAATTCTAATTAAGATTATAATTTGCCTTCAAAATAGCATCAAAAGTGGGTTAAATAGCAGAAAGAATGTATTTGTACACAAATTAAAATACCTAAATGGTTGCAAATTTCTTGTGATGATATTGAGTTACGTGTGTTTAGTGATTTGTCAATGTTTGCATATGCAGACGCAGTGTATTACAAGCAATAATATAAATTGTATAAATGTAAACTTAGTGTATGCTAAACAAAGGTAGTTTTAATTAAACAAATTTCAATCCTAAGATTAGAACCTAATGGTAAAACGTTTAGCTTTGTAAAACTTTTTCTAAAAAATTTAAAACTTCTAAGTTTTTAAATTTGAAAAAACATCTTTTTGAATTTATTACTTTGAATTCCTTAAGATTATAAGTGGGACCTTAAATTTAATTTAATAAATTATTACTATTTCAATATATTTTGTTTTCTATTATTTTATATAGCACATACTATTGTTTATTCTAGAATTGTGTAAAATCGAATGAATTTTTTTCTTACATAAACTTTATTTTCAAAAAATATTTTGAAAAATTATTGAACTGAAAAAAAAAACTAACATTTTTGGAGAAATTTTGATCCAAAAAGAAACTTTGTTCATAGGATATATTACGCTCTGAGAATTTTCTGCACCCCTGCATATATGAACAGTGCGCAAAAAAACATTAGACCACCCTGAATAACTTTTGATCTAATGATCAGATCTTAATGTTCTAGATCTTAATGGCTCAAGGAGCTGACCTCAAAAAAGCTATTTAATAAGTGCAGATATTTTAAGTTACAAAATCAGACACCAAAACGTATTTTCTCGGAATAAATATACCTTTTTTAACAGATTCAGTTTTCTGCTCCCCAAAATATAGGGGATATGGGAAAAACAGTCTCAATAATTTTCTCAAAAACTTTTTTAGCCAATTGAAAAATTTTTGCATACAATTATAAAATTTGTATGGAGAAATGATTCCAAAGATTATCCAAAGATAATTCTATGCAAAAAATAACCTTTATAAAATATTTATTATTTTCTATTATTTTATTTAATAATGGACAAATTATTTTGAATTGTAAGGTATAAAAATTTTTGCATCATTTTAAAGAATACAATTTTACATGGCAAAGTACAAAATTTGAGCAAAATCGAGTAATCGGATTTTAAATATCTGACTTTTTTTTAAATTCAATTTCTCAGAAATTATTAAACCGACTTTGGATTGTAAAATTATATTCTTTAAAATGATGCAAAAAATTTTATACTTTACAGTTTAATTTTTTTTCCTACCATCATTAAACAAAATAATAAATATTCACTAAAAGTTATTTCTTGCATCAAATTACATTTGGATAAACAAATTTAATAATTATGGCCAACGCTTTTTCGATTGGCTTAAAAGTTTTCGAGTAACAGCGAAATATACAAAAAGTGAAATTAAAATTAACTTTGAAGCACTCTCCTGACCAAACTATTGAGACTATATTTCCCAGACTGCGACTAACCCTTATATTTTGGAGATCAAAAATCTAAATATGAGCAGCAGTCTTCAAGAAACTCACAGAAGGGGATCAATTTGAAGGGTATAACGTGTAACCATCTCTTGGAATTACTACATGTTCTTTTTCGTTTAAAATCCATTTGGCACCCCGGCGATTATATATAGCTGGTGAAACATATCACATGGAAAGATCCCAATCTCTTCATTCTTTTTTATTTTCAGCAACAAAATTATCAAATGAGCAATTTTTGGAGCTTCCATTCGCTACATTTTAATCTGAAGTTTCGGTAACACTAACTTTAGTTAAAGCTCATAATGGAGAAATATAATGAGTAACATTGCTTCGTGAAATAAAAAGTACTTTTTTTTATAACAAATTGCCAAAAATAAATAGAAAAACAGAGAGCAAAAATAAGTTAAGCAATAATTTTAAACAGCACCCTTTTACCTGTATTCACTTTCAAATTGACCAAATTTAACAACATCATTATCCTGTAGTTCAACTTCAGTTGATATTCGGACACCATTTTTAAAAGTACCATACTTGGAACCTTCATCTCTCATAAATAAGGAAGATGGTTTTAACGGATTTCCCTGCAAATACGAATTAATAAATTAATCTGTACAATAAAAGAAAACAAATCTTCAGAAAACAAATTAAAATTTATGGTACTAAATTTTCGTCTGGATGTTTAACGCTCAAAACAGCATGTTTGCGGCTAACAGAAGGATCATTAGTAATCATCAAAGTTGCGTCCTTCCGTCCGACAACTACTTCCTCATTAACTAAAATGTACTGCTCCAGATGTTCTATAAGAAAAAAATAAAAAGGGTAAAAGAATAAGTAAACAAATGCGATAATAATTTTTCCAAATTCTCACTGATGATTAGAACAAAGTTTAAGATATCTAGAAAACAAGCAAAAATTATTCAAAATTCAACCTTTCTTGACATTTACTAATTTCCACATGATATCATATGTTATTTTAAGTCGTATTTTAAATATTTTCGTATATTCCTCACAAATAAAGAGAATAAAACTTAAAATATCTCATTCGCGCACTTCGTACATTTCAAACACTATTTTATTCATAAAATTTGTTTACTTGGTAAGCTTCCAGATGTCTATTTTTGTACAGCAGTTTGTTTGTTAACCGACTTCAGAAAGAATCTCAGTTAAAGGCAGCATTCACACTTACATGCGATTTTTCTAAACGTGCCCACGTGAATAGTTTTAGTTAGTTTACCCACGTTAGTTTAATAATTCTAATAAGTTGCTCCCTTTACCTTTAGAACATTTTTATCCCCGCCCTTAATGAATGGTTTTATACACTAAGATGCGCTGCAAGCTCTTTAATGCCTATACTTCCGGGTTACTGTTTCCAATGTATTTTGAAGCCAATTGGCTCATTCCGTGATCAACTGTGTTTCTGCAATGCAGCTCGGTTTAACTTAGAGGTTTAGACCAGGTCTAAAGTTAGACTGTGTTCTGACAAATCAGCCATGTATTTCTTATATACATTATCTAATTTATTATTATTATTTTTTTTTTTGAAAGAATCTTTATAAGAATCGTCATTTGAAGACCTGTCATTTCAAGACAGAAAAATCGTTATTCGCGATCGCAACACTCGAGTACGCCATCAAGCGGGAGACTGTAAATATCGTGCATTAGTTCCCACATAACCATTGGCAATGACGGACGCCATTTTCTTAGCATCAAAAAAGAAGCAAAATTTCCCTAAAGAAAAGGTAAAACTTCTTGAAAAAACTAATCAGAACATGCCAAACATTGAAGCAGAACACGCCAAGCATTTGAAGAATAACTTCTCAATAATTTTTTCCTTTCTATTACCAACAACATAACATGATTTCATGATCACTTGCTGTTACAGATGTGTGTATTGCGGTACAATAATTTTTCGGTCTTCAATTCATTACAAGTGAAAATGAAGTCAACATTGCTTTCGTCATTCCAATGAATAAATGTGTTCCAATGAATTCCATACAGAACTGTAATAGTTATAGTATATTCTTCTTAGAATAGTATATATTTCTGTATCTACATAATTCAGAAAGCAACAATAAAGAATAATCCGAATTACTTGAAAAAGTATCTTTTGTGCTGATTATAAATAATTTTTTTATCGTTTACTTGGTGTTTTTTAGTTTTGAAAGAATTTCAACTAGAATTCAGCTATGCTGTTTTTAAGCTACATATTAAAATTCATATCGAGATCTTACAATTATAAAATTTTGATGTGTGGTATGTTACCTAAAAGTAATGATGGGATAAACTATGTATATATTATTTGAGAATAAAGTTTTCAAACAAAGAACATATCATTTTAGAATTCTCCGGACTTATAAATCAGGTAAGTGTTAAGATTTTTATAATAAAAAATTTGCTTGTAAATATTTTTTTTTTCTTACTTGATGATCGTTCTCTACAAAATGGCTTTTTTACGTCTGATTAAATATTATAAGAATTAAAAAAAAGAAACAATACGAAAGTTTTTATTGAAAAATGAGGAATTTTTAAAATCGTTTTTATCCTAAGAATTCTTTATTTTACGTTTTTTAGTTTATAATTTTTTGATAAAATTGTTGTCAAAATACTTTTTTTGAAAAATTAAATGGTATTAAATTATGTGTTTATGTATACTTCTTGCATATTCTAATATTTGAAGTAATATGATTCAGAAAAGTATGGAAGAAAAATTCGGTACTTACGTATTAACCACAGCTACAGATTTGGCAGATTTTTAAGTGCCGCCAATCTGCATTTAAAATTTTTGGAAAAAATCTTAAAATGAAACACTTTGTTTAAAATCAAAGTAGTCAATCGGATTTCGGTGGAAAATGGGCCGATATAGAGTTTAGCATATATTCAAAACAAACTTTTCTCTCACCTGATTCTATAGCCATTATGAACTCTAATAAATAAGATTCAAAATGAAATAACATTTCCAAAACGGACGTTTACTAAGATAAAGTTTCATGTTATGGACATTGGTACATTTTTGTTATATTTCACTCCATAAAATATTTCGCTCCTAAAAAAATAAAATTGCATCCTGTTTTGTTTTTGGCAAGTCCCAAAGACGCATTTTCGTAACACTAAAAAATGGCGACAAAAAAAAGAATGGTTCTTTTTTTTTTGTTTCGTAAGAATTCTTTATTTTACGTTAAAATTTAAATGGGCCTTTCATGTTATACCATTAAATTTAGTAAAACTATTTCTCAGGCTTTAGGTTTGAACTCTTATAAGAATATACCTATTTTTTTCTCTTTATTTACAAATATTTTTCCGATGTGTTCTGGATGTTCCTTCTCTAAGAAAAAAAGAGATACCATTTTGTTTTCGTTTGCATAAGAAAGAAAACAAACATTTTTCTTTATTAAATTTAATCAGCCACAATAAAGATGGAACGTTACAATGCTACATTAAAGACGTCTCCAGTGTAACTGAATGACTGTTCATATGGAAATAGCAGGGATTCGGCACATACAACAACGCCCCCTATAGTTCGTTGCGATCGTGAATTAGCGATCGAAATGTGCTGCAGGTGGCGTAGAGCAGAACTCTCTACTTCCCATGCTTTGCTTTCCCAATTAGCGTGTGGAGAGTCATAGAGGAAAGAAGTATGTTGGTTTCTCTCTTGATTTTCATATAGATTAAAATCTTTAAAGTTGGAAAACTATATGGAACTGAAAACTACATTAAACATAGTTCCAAAGAAAAGTATCACGGAAATTTTAAACAATATTTTTATTAAATACAAAGGGAAAATATCGTAGTACATTCTTATACAACTGAAAAGAGGAGAAGGGGGGGGGGGCAAAGGCATGAAACCGGCCTGTCTCCAGATGGCGTATTCGAGCGTTGCGATCGCCAATAAAACACTTCTTACCTTATCAAGAATATACCAAGTTCGAAATTTAAACCTAAATGATAATTTGTAAAGAGAATCTCCCTACTCGGCATACGATGGTGCACGGATTGCAACAAGAACAGTATTAAACAAGTAAAAAGAAACCAAATTTGGACTACTAAAAAAAGCGAGCTCCTTCTAAATCTAGCAACCATGTTTTTAAACAATACATCTATAAAAATACATCTATTTCTGTCCTTCCAGTCGTGATAGTTTTCGAGACTGGCTGGCTTTCGCGAGACCTTTGCGCGATGATTCTGGAATTCTAGACGTTCTGTCGTCTTTGAAACAATTCGAGAATATTAGAGATGCGTTGAAAAATTATATGAAAGGGGGAACGGAGTACAGTGGAGTTAGTTAGACTAAGAGTTATCTCTGCCGCTTGTCTTTCGGAGCTTGTCGCTAAATCTGTTTCGTTTTGTCTTAACAAAAAGTTCATTCAATAGTCGAACCCGTCGTCGTCACTATTTCGACTAGTGAAGAAATCAGTAACAATACCATTGGAGATACTGTACTGGTTGAAGTTATTCATTCCAGCTCGAAACATTGAGATCGTAGCATAGCAGATATTTCTGCACCAATATATATATATATATATATATATATATATATGTAAAATGATGCAGTCGGACCGAGCAGGAAAACAGACACAGGAAATGGAAATGACTTATGCTTTCACATCTGTACTACGTGTGCCCAACCTTAGCACATCTGACCATTTAATGGCTGTCCTTGAAGAAACAAATTGCTTGAACAGGGAGGAGTTAGCTAAAATCAGAAAAAAAAACATATGGACGAAGGTTACGTGTGGGAATTAAAAAGTTGTTGGCTTATATTAACTTATCCCGACAAACCAATCATGAGCACAGAGTTATGAAATTCTTATCTAAACTTGAAGATGAAGGATGTTTGAATGAAGTAAAATATAGTCATTATTGAATTGGGAAATTTTACTGAAGTTGGCAATTGTTTTGATTTGAAATAATATGCTGTTTTGAACATTCCTTAAATTTTTTTGAGTTCAGTTATGTTTTAATTTATTACTTCAAGTTTGTGGATGTAATAATTTATTTTGTTAATATGTATAATTTTTGTATTTTATCATTGAGATTTCACAATTGTTGGAATTTGTGCCCTAAAGTTTAACAATTTTAGAAAATAATATCAATGCAATTAGTCAAATAACAATTGTGATTAGCTAAAATATATCAATGTTGATATTGTTAAAACTTCCGGTAAAAAATATTAATTTACCAATTTATCTTGTCTTCTGCTATGCACGCGAAAAAGTTATGCTAACTCCATTCACGAACAGTCTTTCTGGTAGGGAAAATCTTGCAAATAGTCCGAAAATGTCTTTATTTAGGGAAAAGAGGGAAATCTCAGAAATTACTATTGGTTAATTAAATCAGGGTTCGCCAAGTGAGCCCACTTTGAAAAAACCCATCAAAAACCCACTTGGTGGGTTTTTTCACAAATTGGTTTTTTAAAATTTGGTTGCTCCTAATACTATCACTGGACACATCATGTATTTTATCACTGGACACACATCTGGATACATCACATATTTTAGAAATGTACATCAAGCACATGGATGGGCAAATGAAAAAACTGCTTGATGCCCCAATTACCAAAAGTTCATATTGTGACCACGCAAAAACTAATGCCAATAATTACCATAAATATCAAGAGATTGCTCTTAAACATCAAAATGAAGAATATAATAATAAGTCAAAAATATGCAATAATGTTGGGCTTTACCAATAAACTATCAATTTGGAAAAACAGATATTAATTTTTTCTGAAGCTTTAAAAAAGCTTCAATCAGAAAACATTTCAATTTCAGAAGCTGCTGAAATATGAATTAACTTACTATCGTGTGATGAATTAGAACCCCATAAAGCATTTTGCAAAAAGATTCCATCAGGCTGTTCAGCCACCTCTTTTATTAGCATAGCATCCTGGATCCCAAAATAAGGGGACAATTTTTAAATGATGAACAAGAGCAATCAGCAAAAAACTGTCTTTCTAAGCATCATCCAGAATTTCTCCCAGATGTTATGGCATTCAAAATTTCCGATCCCGAATACTCTCTAAACTCAATAATGCTTGACACTGTTGTTCAACAGTTTTCTTCAGAAAATAGTGGAAAATTATGGCAAAAAAAATAAATATATATATATATATATATATATATATATATATATATATATATATAAAATAAAAAAAATTAAAAGCTTCCTCAAAATTTCTGCCAATTCTTTTTTCTTTACACTCAGCACCAGCATCCTCTGTCTCTATCGAAGGACACTTTTCAACTTTCGGTTTGGTGTGGAGTAAACTACGAAATAGATAAAGCTGCAAAACTCGTAAAAGTGTATCACCATTTAAGAGAGAAATGTAGAGACTCTGCTGTATGATAATAATAATAATAAATAAATAAATGGACTTTTTTTTAAAGTTAACTCTTAACATCTGCTGACAATTTTTAACTATTTGAAGAATTATCACCATTAAAAACAGTTAAAAATTAAAATATTACTTTTGAGATTTTTTAAATAATATTTTTAAGATTTCATTTGAATATCATTTATTTTGTTTCTTTTAATCTTGCTTAAAAAAATTGAAAACAAACGAAAAAAAATTTCTATTAAGTAATACATTAAACAACAATTAACAAATTCAAAGTTTTTATTTTCTGGTTTTAAAAAAATAAGCTAAAACTTTTTATACATGCTTTTTTATAATTTTAAGATTAATTTGTTTTTAGAAATTATAAAGGTAAAATTTATCTAAGAATGCAGTCTTTTTTCTAAGGTTAAATATTTGAAAAATGGGACAAGTAACTGATACTCCTTATAATTATACGTAATTTTAATTTCACTTTCTATTAATCGTATTATAAAAACATGGAAGACCAGAAATGTGCTACTACCGCTGAAGAAAACGTTTCTAGCATAGCAAAACCTGATGAATATGAAAGTGGCCCTCAAAGTGTTACTTCGCACCTATATGACATTGGACTTTTTTCAGACAATAGTACACGCGAGGATAAAAAAAAAAAATATAAAAAAAAACTGGATATAATAAAAAATGTTTGGGAACCCAATCCAGCATTTGTTTTTCCTGAAAAAGGAAATTGAAATTTCATTTCAAATGGCTTTATCGCTGGAAATGGCTTGCATATTATGAAGTTAAGGGTGGTGCTTTTTGCAAATTTTGTGTACTTTTCGCCCCAAGTGGTTCTGGCAAGCAGCCTTTAGGTCAACTGTGCAGTGTTAAATTTGACAGCTGGAAAAAAGCAGTAGAGTGATTTTCTGAACACGAGAAATGTCTTTATCACAAAAAATCGATCGAAACTGCTGGGACATATTTTACTTGGAAAGATGAAACCTGTGGATGAACAAGTTGACAGTGTGCAGCAAGCAGAAGAAAATTAGAAAAAACATTACTCCAATCATTGAAACCATCCTATTTTTTGGAAATCAAGGTCTCGCTCTCAGAGGACATAAGGATTCGAAATGAAAGAAAATTAAACAGCTATGTGCAACTCGTTGGATGGAAAGATACGACTCAGTAACCGCTGTGGTGGAACTTTTCGAGCCTCGTTGAAACTCTTCAAAAAATATCAGACTGGAAGGATAATGAATCAGCTACTCAAGTTAATTCTTTACTGTGCACAGTATCTAATTGCCAGTTCGTAATGTCTCTTTTGTGCATTTACAAACTTTTCAAAATAACAATCCATCTTTGTAGACACCTACAAAAAACAAGCATAGATTTGATAGAGGCAGTGAGTCTTGCAGAAGATGTTATTAAAGAACTAAAATTAATGAGTGAAAATGCCACTGAAATATTCTCTGAAATATTCAGCTCTTTTTCTCTTATGCAAACAAGCATTGGATCTTCCATACAAATCCCTAGAATAACGGGAAGTCAGAAAAATCGCGCTAATTTTCCCTCATCGACACCCGAAACATATTTCAGAGTTAGTGTATTTATTCCATTTATAGAAAATTTTATAACACAATTAGACCTAAGATTTGTATCGCATCGTGATATTTTGAAAGGATTTCAGTGCCTTTTTCCTGCCGATCCTTTCATTCGCCAACCTTCAAACATAAAGACTTTTGAAACACTAGTGGAATTTTACGCTCAAGATTTGGATACCTGTAAAGAAAGCCTTAAGTTTGAACTATAACTCTGGTTTAAAAGATTAAAAAGGATTAGTTAAGACGGAAGTAGTGTTCCAAAAACTGCGGCGGATACTCTTGGAATGTGCAATAAAGATATAGCACCAAACATTTTAAAACTCCTAGAAATATTGGTCGCTCTACCTGTTTCAACGAGTGCAAACGAAAGATCCTTTTCGACTTTACGCCGTTTAAAGACTTATTTACGCGATTCAACGGGTAATAATAGAATGAAATGATTGGTGCTCTTAAACATTCATAGAAAATTTACCCCAGCTGTAGAAGACATTTAAAACGAACTTGCGAAAAAAACCCGTTTTTTGGATATTACTGTATAAATCAATAAATTTTTAGCGTGTTTGTATATTGGTTTGATTCCCTATTTGTTGGTAAGTTATTTTTTCTCATTTTTTGGTCATAGAATAGTTTTATAGAATATCCACATTTATACGGTTATGATTTAGGTAGCTGTTACATAATGAGTAGTTTTTTCCGTCTAATTAATTCCTACTTTTCAATAAAAATAAAATATTTTACCTCTTATTGTAAAAAAAAGTTATGTTCTTAAACCTAAAAAATCAAGTCAAAATTTAACTAAACAATGTTGTCTAAATAAGAAGTCAAAATTGTCTAGCTGTCTAAATTAGGGAAATAATAGTGCTTATTACATACTCGAATTTCTTTTAGTAGTTTCAGAAAATTATGAACACCCCCCTTGAAAAAATTCTGCGTACGCCACTGCAACGAACATAGACAAGATTTATTTTCGATTTCAGAAATGGGAAATAAAGCGCTTATTGTTCTAAAACAGAAACGCAATTAAAATTTTTCGATGCTCTTTACTTATTAAATTTTATAACGTTTTTCTTTATTTAGTTTTAATTATAATATTTGTTTTTTTTAACAGATTTTGTTCTTTATTGTTCTTTCGTTCTTTTTTTTTTTTAACAGTTTTATTTTGTTTTACCTTAGAAAAGATTTAGGAAAATAGTAGCGTGTGGAATACTGCTATATTTTGATTTACTTAATTACTTAGAGGGGGGAAGAGCATTAAATAATTAAAAAATTGCAAGTATTTGATATTTTCGCATTTCTTAAATTAAATATCCGCTGCCGAAAAAGTTGATGGTTTAAATAAAATATTTTGGTATAACAAAACTGACTCATGGAAACATGAACAAATATTTATTAATTATCCCCATATATTTTATGTAATCATCATCATCAAGATTCGTAAACCAATTTCTTAATCAAAACCAATTTGAACATAGGTGCAAATTAAGTTCTCCAGTTAAGTTCGCCTCCTTGAAGTAGGGACTACATTTCCTAAGTAGTTTGCAGTCATCACTACATTTAAGAAAAATAGTTAACTACATTTGTAACAAAGTTATCATAGTGAACTACAAAAATAATGTAGTTTTTAGTTGGTTTTTAATATGGTGTTACTACAACACATGAATTTCGAATTTGAGCTATCCTTTTCGATGCACTCAGTCTGGGACAAACCCATCGTTTTTTATACCATTTCCAGGTATTTTCCTTTCTTTTTTCTTCAAATTCCGATATTTTTAATTTGATATAATGAATCGCGAATTCGAGTTATCACTTTGTTTCGCTAGAATTCCTTCGTAAATAAACAAAGTTTTTCGCTATGAATTGCTTTTTGGCCATTTATGGATGGTGCTTTCGACACTAGGGAGCACTGCAAGCTGTATGCCGCTTATACTTCCGGGTTACTGTTTCCGGTGTATTTTAAAGCCAACTCACAACGTGATCATTGGGTTTTAAGATTTTTGCAAACGTGATATTTGAATACTTATTACTAAACTTAATCTTGCTCCTCGAACAATATGCTAACACTAACGTAAGATGGTGCACGGCTTGCAACACGAACAAACAGTAATAAACAAATGGAATGAGGCCAAATCAAGACTGCTAAAAAAGCGAGTTATTCAAAATCTAGCAACCATATCACCTTTTTTAACAATATATCTCTAAATAACTAAAACAAATTTTCACTTCAAACTCACCAGAATTACATAATAACATTAATATCTTATGAAATACGGCAGATTTGTGCTCAGAAATTAGCTAATTTACTTCTTTTATTGAAAACAAAATTATCCATTTGAAAACATCGCCTCGCAGAATAACATGTAGTAGGCAGCTGCAAACTTTCTAACTAGAACTAGAGCAGGCATACAGCTCGAGATTGTTTACATTTCTACTGAAAACACCATCCATACAAGTTTTTAACAATGGGTGGCGTTTTCAATATAAATGTAAACAATAACAATCTCGAGCATTATACCTGCTCTAGTTCCGGTTAGAAAGTTTGCAACTGCTTACTACAGCTTATTGTGCGAGGCGATATTTTCAAATGGATAATTTTGTTTTCAATAAAAGAAGTAAATTAGATAATTTCTGAGCACAAATCTGCCGTATTTCATCAGATATTAATGTTATTAAGTAATTCTGGTGAGTTTGAAGTGAAAATTTGTTTTAGTTATTTATAGATATATTGTTTAAAAAAAGGTGACATGGTTGCTAGATTTTGAATAACTCGTTTTTACAGTCCTGATTTCACCTCTTTCCATTTTTTTATTACTGTTTGTTGTTGCAAGCTGTGAATCATCTTACGTTAGTGTTTGCATCTTTATCGTTATAAACACAAGTATTGTTAGCATTGTAAGCACAAGTAATAAGTAATCAAATACCACGTTTGCAAAAATCTCAAAACACAATGATCACGTTGTGAGCCAAATGGCTTTAAAATACAACGGAAACAGTAACCCTGAAACAGAGGCGGTATGGAACTTGCAGCGTTCCCTAGTGTAGATAACACCATCCATTGTGATTTCTTAATGTTATTATAACTGAAGAATTTCAGTTATCACTTTTTGACTGCGCGCTTGATTCGCGTTCCTTGTTAGATTCTGATTGTATATAAGCTCTTTCACCCTGTTTTTTTTTTTTTTTCCGAATTCCATTATATTTAATATGTTACGGCAATACTCAAATTGGAGTAATTAATTTTTTAAGCGACCGATCTGTGAATATTCTCTCGTAAACTTCCGTTTTGACCAATTGGCGATCGCAACACTCGAATACGCCATCTGGGGAGAGACCGGTTTCATGCCTTTGTCCCTTCTCCCTTCCCAGTTCTATAGGAATGTACTACGATATTTTTCCTTTTTATTTAATAAAATTATTTTTCAAAATTTCTGTGATGCTATTCTTTAGAACTATGCTTAATGTAGTTTTCAGTTCCATATAGCATACGAAGTATTGCCATAGTTCTGCTCTACGCCACCTGCAGCCTCCAATGTTTTTAATACAATGTTATTACGACACACGAATTTGATTAAACACTCTTTGACGTCGTAATTACAAGTAGCTTTTGGCCATTTTCACGTTGTTTATTTTAGACGTTAATGCGCTACGCAAATTTTGCATTTGCGTTATCTCTTTTTGAAGCGCTCGATATGCGACTCCAACGAAAATCTATGAAAACTCTGATATTTACAATTCACCTCGTTTTCTAAATAAACAAACAAGCAGCTAGTTAAGCGGAAGTAACTTCACCCGGTCCGTACGAACTTCCGCTACATCGCTATAGCCTTCTTATTATTATGTTTTGCATTAGATTTCCAAACGTTGTTGACGTTTTCTCTTATCTTGCTAACGTTTGTTGTTTGGAAATTTAAAAAACTGTTTTATTAAATCGAAATGAGCTTTTCCTATTTACACAAGTTGAATGATGATGGCAAGAAAAAACTGTCATATAATAATACTCAGTTGTCTGATCCTTTTCAGTTAAAATATATTTACCTCGCAGATATACTACTTATTCATGGCATTCTAAAAACATGCGCAGCTTAAAACTTGTAACTTTTAGATATGACATTAAAAAAAGTGCAAAATGTGGCTTCAGTGTCAATTTGTAACAGAAATTTTGTTTTCTTCCAAAAATTAATTTTCATAATGGAAATTTTTTTTCTTTCTTAAATAAACGCAATATCTTCAATTCCCACACGCAAACAAAAAAACACAAGATGTGTTACTTCATCAAATTTTCTTAAAAAGCATTTATTTTCTTTTTCTTTAGGAAGTTTAATTGTTTAAAGCAGGGGTGGTCAACACTGAGCATCTTGTGCACCACTTTTAGTGTAAAAAATATTGAACATGGTGATTATTAATATAAATTTTATGTCAAGTCAATAAGTGCTACCTTGATAATGTTGTTAATTGAATTGTTACACGTACAGTAACTTTTTATCTAGATCAAATAAGTTAGCAAATATCACAGATGTTATCTTTAAAATCTTGAAAAATTGAATTGTTTCTAGTGAAATTTAAACAATGGCTAGCATTTAACCAATCACAATTTTTGATCATCATATTTATATATTTAAATTAGCAAGAAAATAATAAACAGAAAATTGCATTTAATGATTTTTTTTAAATGAAAAATTTTAAAATTACAAATAATAAGGAGAAAACTTACAAGGATACAAACACTAATGTGATTTCTGTATTGTTTTAATTTTAACTAATTATTTTATATTAAAAATTTAAAGAAAAAAAAATTTCAACTTAAATTGAGTTTGTGTGCCACACAAAATGCGACCTCTGGTTTAAAGTAACTTTATTTTTTATATGTCAAACATAGCACACACGAATCTGAATTATTTAGTGTTAAAAGTCATGTTTCTCTATTTAGAAATTACCTTCAATTTTACATTACATTATGGGAAAGTACCAATATTATTTTAAATTACGCTTGATAAAATCTTGAAATCTAAAGAATAATAATACTGTATATATTAGATAAAAAAATATTTTTTGAAAAATTTTAAGAACAAAATTTTATTTTTTTGAAAATTTTATTATACAGAAAAGTTCTTTTTGTTGAGATTAAATTTTTTTTAAAACTCGAAATTTCAGGAGAGGGATAACATGAGCCTTTGGCTTCATCACTGAGTAGAAACAAATACAGCCCATGTTAAAAAAAAAATAAATAGTGTAGAGCTTTATTCTGAAATAATTCCAGGTAATGTTTGCTTGTAGATCTTTATATTGAGTTATTTAGAGACTTTAAAAACAAACACACTTCAAAGAACCTTTATTTCTTTTTTAACTTTTATGTATTCAGAGCCTTTATTTAACTTTGATGTATTTTTCCTAAAAATGAATTTTTCATATTAAACAGCGATGATTGAATCATCCTAAGTAAATACATTAAAAAAGAAATAAGTTCCGGTTGCTCCGGAAGTTTATACGGACCATTACGTCTGCTTGCGAAAATAAGCTCCGCCTACAGATAAGGTGAATATGATACACGAATTTCTAACTTGAATCATCACTTTTAAACGAGCTCAGTTCGCATTTTGCTACCGATTCCATCGAACACTCACTCATTTTTCTGAAGTTACCATTTTTTGGCCATTTCCACATTGCGTTGCATGTTTTTAATATGCTATTTTGCGAATACGAGGTATCACTTTTAACCTCTCAATTCGTAACGATTTCGTCAAAAGTCCAGACCGTTTTTCAATTGAGTTTTTTGGTAGTTATAATTTTTTTGAAATTTTCATGTAATGTTTTAAAACTTCAATACGATGTTATTACGCAGAGTAAATTTAAAATTTGAGTGATCACTTCTGAAAACACTTAAAAAGGAAAAAAAAATTCGTGACTTCGTTAAAGAAATTTCGGGACTTTCATGATCATTTTTCAAATTCAAGGATTTCACAACTTTAGTGATTGGTAGGTAACCTGTAAAACTCTATATTGATTAGTATAAATATCAAATGCAAGAAATAATCACGTGCAAAGTGCGCGAAGAAAAATAAATTTTCTCATCTACTTCTGAAAGATTGAGCTGCTGGTTGAGATTGGGGAATTTTTTAGTTGTTTATAATGACAAATACTAAAAAAAATTTCAGAGTTTTTGAAAAACATTCGCTGCATGGTTAAATAAGGGAAGGACTAGAGCCACTCTCTTCTCTGCTCAGATGCATAGGAATGCATTACAATGTTACCCCTTCCATAATATTTTTTGCATTTATATTTATCAAAAATATATTTTAAAATTCCCATGATGCTTAAATTAAGCACGGTGATTAATGCAGTTTTAAGTTTCATATAGTTTCTAAGCTTTATTAATTTTGATCGGTCTAAAAATCAAGGCAGAAACTAACATACTTCCTACTCTTATGACTATCCACAAGCTAGAGGAGAAAGCATGCCTAGTGTTGCATTAGGTTAAGAGTTCAACTATGTATCCCATTTCGGACGCCAAAAATAAGTTAAGCTAAAAATTTTCTGCAAACGGCCTTAGCAGATATTGCACAATTCTGGTGAAGTGAAAATACAAATTTTTAATTGAAATACTAAAACCACTAAAATACGGCCATTTGTTATTCAATACTAATGTAAAAATATAACTAAGCTGTATTGAATCATTTTTAGTAATCCAGAAAACCTGGAAATTCATACATATGGGACAGCGATAATGGCAAGCATTCCGAATAGTTGAGAACATGTCTTAGAGTAATTATTCAATGATTAAATTTCCCCTATATTTGTAACTGGAACCAAAACTATTTATGATCTATAACTGATATAAACTGTTCACGATGACTTATTTTAAATATAATTACTTTTTTAACAATAATGTAGCCTTACTGGCATAGTTACATAAAATAGCATTCATTCAATACACCAATCATACTTTTAATTGACTAATGTAAAAAATAACAAAATTATAAAATATTTATTATTTTAAAAAATAATAATAAATCATGTAAAGAGCTGTAGCCAGGAGTTGAATAAAGTGTTTTTAAATAGTAGACTCCCAATCCCAAACTGTTAAAACAATTATTTTCAATTAATATATTTCTCTTACATATACAAACAAAATTTTCCAATTTTTTTTTTAAATAAACTTTAAACACTTTTGAATTAATTTTTTAAAAAAAGTATTTAGTAAACCCAAATTCAAATAAACAATTAAAGTTGACATGCACTCACTCCTTTGCAAACTTCCGTAATCTACAGTGCTAATACTTAGTAACTATCCACCCCCCAAGCTCGAGTAAGAATCAAATTTTGAGTAAGTCAATTACTTAAAAGCATATTTATAATTGCAGCAAAATAATGCAAATTATATTTTTAAAAAATCAAAAAGTTTTTTTAAGAAAAAAATTTGAACAACTTGAGAAAATTGGAAAAAAAAAAAAAAACAACTCAAAATTGAAGCGATCATGTCGGCTAAAAGATCGGGTCAACAAAGTGAACTAACGACCAGACCCGGATTACCCATTTGGCCATGACCTGGGGCCTCCTTAAAAAAATTTTTTTTAATACATTTTAGCAAATTTAGAAAAACAATGATTTTTAAAAAAAATATCAATTTCAAATATATATTAGTAAGAAACGACAATTTTTTTACTTAATAATAACAATAAATTTCACATTTTTTCATTAAATTTCAAATTTTTTCAAAATGTTATGATTACTTTTTAGTTCTAATTTAACAAAATAAAATAAAATTTAATTTACTATTATTTATTTTATTTTAAATATGTTTTTTTAAATGAAAAGATATATAAATACTTTTGTATTTGAATAAATAAAAAATATATGAGAAAAAATTAAATCTAAGGGCCTTAAAAATTTGAATGGCCTAGGGCCCCGCGTATGCTTAATCCGCCCCTGCTAGCGACTAAGTAATCCGGTCAGCAAATTTAGTTATTAGTGAAATTATTATGCCCGCAATATGAGCTGTAGTCAAGTCATTACTTCACTGAAGTGGCGTTGGCAATACGATCTGTCGGCGAAGCGATTGTCAGTGGTATGAACACTTCTATATAATTATTACTTTATGGTAAAGTGTTATTCATATCCATTTGCATTTTATCGTAAGATAGTTTTAAAAGCATAAATTTGGATTTTGGAATGAATAACATGGGATAATCGGAATTCCTATGGTGTTTTAAAGAAAAGATGCTAAAAATTGATTTATATAGTAAATGACATCTAAAGAGTGATAATTTAACTTACTTACAAAATGCATAAAAGGTCCTCCTTTTTACAACCAAATGCAGCACAGTCAACCACAGTATTTTTTGATTTTAAAATTCTTGCAATTATATGTATTATTTTTGGTTGAACTGTTTAAGAAGTGCATTTCAGTCAGTGTATAAAAATAAACTTTTTATTGAAAATCCATTTACTGAAAGAAGAAATTGCACACTACTCGGCCTTATAAAATAAAATCTAATAATAATCTAAGTATTGCTGATTAAGTATTGCTCAATGGCTAGTTCAGGTGGTGACGGAAAATTCGAACTAACACATTGAAATAACAACGAGAAAAAGAAGGTAGGAAATTTCTCTCTATCAATCCTCTAGTCACATAGTTTCATTACAAGGATAAAAATTTTAGCGATAAAAGCATCGGATTTACTTTTTATCCCAATGCTTTCCAGATATCAATATCTTAAATGCTTCAACGACACTCTAATCATGCATTTAAACACACACTTCATTAAAATTAATTTTATTGAAAATAAAAGATTTTTATTGTTCTTTCAACAGTTATTGCTACAGTTTTCCCAAAGGTTTTAAAAATACTGATATTTTGAACATATTATAACTTGCAAATTTTGAATCTCACATCAAATAATCATTTTGTATTTTATTTGCATTGATTTCATCGTTATTCCAAGTTAACTTTTAAGGCTGCACATCAAGGATTGGCTGGCCACATATGGCCCGCAGATTGTGCATCCCTACATTAGAGTTACAAAATTTGAAATCTTTATACTTTTTTGATATTAAAGCATTTTTTATAGTATCGATTTAGTTTAGTATTCTTCAGTTTTGAATCAATTTTAATATTTAATTTTATTTTTGAAAATATTTTACAAAGATGAAGAGATTTCCGTATCGTGATCTGTGGCATGCCTTGGCAACTTCCAGGAAGTGTCTCGCAAGAAACTAAAACAAACATCACAGAAAAGAACCAACTCAAAAGGTATAAATTGTAGACATCCCCGGTAAACATTTACGTGTTTATTTTTTGTTGTCTGTTTTTTTTTTTTTTTTATAAATTTGCAAGTTTAAAATTTATTCTGCACGTTGGAGATTGTAGTTGGTATGACATATCATGATATGGAAATATCCCTCCCAAGATTACTTGTTGTGGGGAAAATATTGACATTCATATAAAAATTATTATAACTTCCATCAATATGTCTAAACACTTTGACATGCAGCCCTTCATCGGTCAACCTACTGTACAAGTGACCTTTCATTCAAAAAGGTTATGCATCTCTAGTTAAGGTAAAGTTATAATGATACACATTTGTCAATATAGAAGTTTTTTTTAATTTTTTTTATTCTTTTTTAAAATACACCAAATTTGTTTTTTCCTTTTTTATTTTTTAATCTGTTTTTAAAATGTTAATAAGAGAATACATTTCTTTTAACACTTAAACAAAATTTGAATCGTGAATTTGCTTTTGTTTTGTACAACTATAAAAAAAAATTTAGGGAGAGATTTCCTTATCGTGATTTGCAGCAGAATATTCACCAAGTCTTGGTAACTTCCATGCAGCAGCCTGCAAGAAACTAAAAAAAAAATCACAGAAAGGAACCAAGTTGTAGCTACCTCCAGACAAACATCGACATGTTTTTCTTAAAAAAAAATTCTTAAGTTTAAAATAATCTATTTGGCACCTTCGCGATTGTAGTTGACGCAACAGATCACGGTACGGCAATATCCCCAAAATTTTTAATAGGGTAATATAGCTTGAAATTATCGGGTGAAATGTAGTTTGACCTCCTCAGAGTTCATTCACGGTAATAGTTCAGTGCCAAAGTGAACTACAATTTTGGCAAAATAAATTATGCTGTTAACGCTTCAGAATGAACTCTTAGCTAAAATAGAAACTAAACAATTGTCTTTTAATATATATTACACTAGCCAAAGCAAGGTGGGCACTTTTTGCCTATTTACAAGGCATGATTGACTTGTACTTGTGATACAAAAAAAATGAGCCTAGGTATAAATATCACCTGTGGAGCTCTCTCTGGAGATATGGAGAAGTTAAGAAGACTTATGGGACGATAACCTTTGCTTATCTAATAAAATTTATGTTTTTGTTACTGTTAATTTCTTGGTTTATATTTTTCTAGTTCATGGCCCTTGCCATAAGAAATAACATAAAAACAAGTGAAGTGTATTGTCCTGACTCATTTTCAATAATAATTCAAAAATGGTAATATTTATAAAACTTAACTAATTATAAACCAAATTTTTAATAGTATTTTTTATAAAAAATTTTATAAATAAAAAAAAATCTGATATAATAAATAATCAAATATAATGAAAATCAAATAAATCAGATTTATTTGATTTAAAAATAATAAAAAAAATCACAAACCTTGATACTATATAGATATAAATGTCTTATTATGTTTGCACATGGCACACTCTAGTATGAATACGGGAATGTTGAATTAAATTGCATGTTCTTGGAAATGTTTTATGACATATATTACATGAATAAGGTTTCTCTCCAGTATGGACAGTGTGATGGTGATTAAAAGAACTTTGAAATTTGAATGATTTACCGCACACGCTGCATGAATAAGGTTTCTCTCCAGTATGAACAATGTGATGGTTATTTAAAGAACTCTGAAATTTGAATGTTTTACCGCACACACTGCATAAATAAGGTTTCTCTCCAGTATGAATACGAAAATGTTGAACTAAATTGCCTTTAAATGTGAATGATTTACCACATACACTGCAAGAAAACTTTTCCCCTGTATGAATACGAACATGCGTACTCAGACTATTTTTATCAACAAATTTTTTACCGCACACGCTGCACGAACACATCTTCTTTCCACTATGAATATAGGAATGTCGAATTAAACCATGTTGAAAAGAGAATTTTTTCCCACATTCATTACACGAATACGGTTTGACGTCGGAATGCAAGGCAGAGTGGCGGGTTAGACTAGATTTCAATGAAAATGTTTTATCACACATGTCACAGGCATAAGGTCTCTCACCTGTATGAAGATAAGTGTGTTGTGTTAAATTCATTTTTTGCGTGAAACTTCGATTGCACACATTGCATGAATAAGGCTTTTCCCCGGTATGAACACGAGAATGTCGATTTAAACTTCCCTTTTCAGTAAATATTTTATTACACACGCTACACGAATAAGTCTTCTTTCCAGAATGAACACGATAATGTCGAAATAATTTAGATTTATCCGCATATGTTTTACCACACATGTTGCATGAAAAAGGATTTGATTCGCTATGCAGATGAGAATGTTGATTTAAAAGAGTTTCATTTTTAAACGTTTTAGCACACACACTGCAAGAAAAAACCTTCCTTTCCGCATTAACGATGACAAGTTCATTTGAAGTATTCTTTTGTCTAAACATTTTATATGAATTTAGTTTAATCAAATGAACATTTTTGTTTCGCAAAAGAGCCAATACTATCTTAGCAGACGATGTTCCATTACAATAACCCTAGAAATAAGTGGCGGCATCTGAAATTGGGAAGCGCCAAAGGGCTATTCTTACGCCAAGATTTGCCCTGCAGACAGCCAGGGCTAAAGAGAATAGAAGGGCTGGTTCACTCCTTTGAAGAAACTCTCTCCGCGCCAATCCTCCGATTTTCTCCAGTGACGTCACTTTGGCGGAAAGCTCGCACTTTTACTTCAAGAACCGAACGTTCGGCCTTACTAGCTCTAACTAATGTTGGAGCATTTCTTTTTGTGACATATTCTAAGACATTTGTTATATCTATAATCACTTTCCTCAGTTTTTGCAGTGAATTTACAAAAACTTAAAACTATTAACGAATTGCCAGTTTGCGCGATTTCAACTTTCAAAAACTCTGATAGAAAAACAAAAGGAAAAAATATAATTTTCCGCGTATTCCCTAAAGTAAATGAACAACTATGTAACGAATGGATTACGAAATGACACAGTTAATATAAAACTGCAACACGCATTTTCTATCGTTAAGAACTTTCATAAAAATTCGTTATCTAAATAGAAACCGCCTCGTTACTTCAAAAAGAAAGACAGGTGAAAAAAATTAAAAATGGATAAAGTCAAAGAAAATTAAAACGTAAGTAAAAAGTATAAATAATATGTATAGTGTATAGTTGAAATTCTCCTAATTTCATAACATATTTTTTAATGTAGTTATTCTAAATATTTATTATTTTTTTAAAAATTATATTCTCTTAAATTTAAATATCTATAAATTATATCATCTTAAATTTAAATATCTATAAACAATTGTAAAATTTCTAATGCCATTATGAACCTAAATTATTATTTTGTTTCAGTAATTAGCGTTTAAGGTTGATGTTTCCTAATGATTAAGTATGAACAAATTACTATTAACGGCATATTTTAAAATCAGGGACTCTAAATTTAACTCAACTTATTGTTATAAAAGAATATGTTGATAAAAAAGTGTCGATATATGCTTTCATTTTTCTTAATAAATAAAGTTAAAACTGAACTTTTTAAAATAAAGTATTTATAGTGTCACTTTCGCCAACTAGTAAAATATTTTTATAAGTTGAAAATGGTATTTTTTTAATATAATGGCCAAGAAAGTTTTTTTGAACTATGTTTATGAACGGAAATAATGTGTTAATTACGTAAAGTTTGAAAGCTAATAACCAGAAAAAGTCTAACTTAATTTTACAAAGAGAAACATGCTAAGTTATTATAATATCTTTGCTTGCAATCTCCGAGATCTGTGGACACAGTGACGTCATGAGGAGGGAAATCGTAGCTTCAGCTCTAAGAGCGGAGTGAACTAGCCCTTCTATTCTCTAAAGCCCAGGCAGACAGCAGCTGAATTTTGCGCGGAATTTGAAATGCACAATAAACGTTTCACAAAATCTATTATTAATTTATAAAGTGTTCAGTATGCACGTAGGGGTTTTTGATGACAGGTTATTTTATTAAATTATTTGTTTTCTTTTCAATGCTATGTGAATGAATTACTGTGCATTATTTCATCTGAACTCAATATATGAAAAAATTGTAAGTAAAAAAATATTTCTTAATTTTTAAAAAAAAAAATTCTCTTTTAGGTGATAAAATTTTGTAGCTGTATTTTAATAATTTATACTTTATTATAAGAAATTTGTTTTTACTTCCTTTTTATCTTTTAGTTCTTTCATTACACACAATTTGATGGCATTTTATTGTTTTTAAACCAATAAATCTTCTGTCGTTTTTTTTTTAAATTTTTTTTTTTATTGAAACTAAGTTTAAATTTATTTATTTGATAATCTGTCCTTAGTCAATCCAACGTTATTATTTTATATAATAAATATTAAGTACATTTTTAAACTAATAAGCCTTAAGTCGATTTTAATTACATAAAAAAAGATAAATAAATAAAACAAAACTTACATTTAATTTTACAAATACTACGTTTGAAATTTAACTGTTAGTCAATACAACTTTATTATTTTAAATAGATAAATGAAAAAAAAGTCTAGTCCAAAATAACTTCTTATCTTTTTTTTTTTTACATATGTGTACTTTTGTTTTTTTAACCATTTTTTTCATTATTTTTCAAAATATTCTTACAATACATGTAAGCAAAATATTTTGATAGAATATTATTATTTTTGTAAAAAAAACATTAAATATAAAGTCATTTTTAATTAAAATATAAAAAGAAAGCTTACTCGTGTTTTACTTTTAAAATTCGTTAATAAGTAAATCTGTCTTTATTATTTTAATTAAAAAATAAAAAAAAGAAAGAAATGTCATTGATGTTACAAAGACAATTTTTACAATTAACATATTCTTTTATTATAAATTCATTATTTTTATTTATTTTTATTGATATAAGATTTTGAATTGGGTAGTTTTGCTTCAAAATGTAATGTCGGAAGTATATTATATGGAAGTCTAGCAAACGATATATCACCATATAAAATCGCTTATTGACAATGCTTAGTCCTAGTTGTAATTAAAGCTCTAAATTAGGGGGGCACAACCTTTTTGAGTGAAGGGCCACTTGCACAGCAGGTTGACTAACGAAGGGCCGCATAACTTAATGTATTCCTTTTTTTCTTTCGATCGCGTAACATTGATTGATTGGATACTAAACGGTGTTCTTCAACATTTTCATTATCTCGAGTATGAATATCTTAATGCGTTGCGAAGCATGCGTTTCTCTCTCGAATGAGATATCAATTCCTTCTTCTTTTAACTTCATCTCTTTTAGTTTATCTTCGTAGGTTAGGATTGATTTTGTGAGATTAAATAACTGATTGTAACATATATATATATATATATATATATATATTTGAGGAAAAGAGATACAACCCTACTCTAGATTACCTAGTGAAGTAGCGTCCCTCTTTTTCTTAGGACCTATGTGCCGCTTTCAATTTTGATTGGCTGTCAGAGATCACATGGTTGAACAGTCGCCATTTTGTTGACTGGTTTGAACGGTAAAGTATCATTACACTCGATCTGTAATTTCTCATTTCGCTTTTCTTTTTATTTTATTTGTTCCACACTTTTAAATTAATAATGACAGATTGCCGTGCATTAGGGTGCTTTAATAATTTAAAATTAAGCTTTAAGTTATATCGCTTACCTGTTGGAAATCGCAATAAAGAACGACGGAAAGTATGTCAGAGATAAATTTACTCTAAACGACACTAAGTACGATAAAATTTCATAGTAAGAAAAGCTAAAAAAAATAATTGTCCCGTTATATTTTAAATTGTTCCTTATTTTGTTTTGCTTTTGTGGAATTTTGCTTTTTTAGTTTATTCAGAAATGTCTACATTCAAAACTTGAAATGCTTTTTTTCTTTCTTTTTATAAGCGAATACTATGTCTATTTTAGTAAACTAACAATAATGGCAAATATTTTTCACTTCAAGTATTTATTATTAACGTTATTATAAAATATAAAATTATTAAAGAACCCAATTGAATACAATTTGAATATCTTTGTACTAATTCAGTAAAATATATATATTAATTTTTTCATTTTATATACCTTGTAGTTTAAATGTTTTACTTTATTCAATTCATCAAGTTAACTTGTTTTTTTTTTTTTTTTTTTTTTTTTTTTTTTTTTTGAAATATCAAAATTTTTTTTATTAAAATAATATCTTTACCATACACTATTATAAATACGCAAATAATATATCTCAATCATAATGAGCGCTCATTTGGACCGCTCTCCTGACCAAACTATGGGTAACATATTTCTCAGATTGCGGCAACCCCCTATATTCTGAGGTTCCAAAATCTGAATCCATATGGGGAAAAAATGTATGTTTATTCAGAGAAAGTACGTTTTTGTGTCTGATTTCATAACTTAAATTATCGATCGTCTGCACTTATTAGGTAGCATATTTAAATTATCAGGGAATTTTTTTATACTGGAAAAAACCTGGAAAAGTCAGGGAAATTTGGATAAAAACCTGGAAAAATCAGGGAATTTCAAAGAAAAGTTGGAATTTTTCTTTTAATTTAAATTATTTTACTATCCGTTATAACCACTTTTATTTGGACGTAAATTTATCGTAAAAAAAGTTGAAATATCATCAACTTTTACTGCAATACTTTTCTGGAAATAAAATCCTCTTCATTATTAAACTAGAATGCCATTTCAAACTCTTTTACGTTGGGAAATGAATGGAAAAATGTTTGGAGATTATGTAGTTTAATAAAAGGCAAAAATGTGGAAGAAAGGATATTCGCTTCTGTTTATAAAAGTAGTGTTTTTTTGTTTTTTTTTTTAATCTTCTTTTAGTCTGTGGGCAGAATTTATGAATTGTTGAAGTTCGTTCCATTGTTTCAGGGATATTTTTTTCTTTTAACAAAATTATTCAAAATGTTTTAGTATTTTTAACTTTATAAAATTCTCCAAAAAATAATTAGTTATAATTTAGAGATTTTATCTTGCACTCTTTTTCTGAAAGCTTTTATCCAATGAATTATTTTTCTCAGCAAAGCCAACCAATCGCTAATACCAAAATTGTTGCATTGATGCTGATTTTCAGGATTTCATGATAACTTTTATTTTGATATTTCCAAAAATGTTTCTCCTTTTACTCTAAAAAGCTGACAAAAACCAAGGAATGTATGGAAAACATGTTAAATGATATATAAACTTAGAATGGAATTTTTATATATATATATATTTTTATATATATATATATATTTTTTTATATATATATATATATATATATATTTATATTTGTTATTAGAAAGAAGGAAAAGAAGACTTTTTTGATCTGCACTGTAGAGAGAGAGAGAGAGGTTTCAAGTTGAATACACTTTTCATGTTTTAGGTGCAACACCAAAATACATAATTAATTGTACTGTAAGCACTAGAATTTAATAGAATCAAATTACTTTTTCTGTTTAAAGTAAGATTTTGATAATAATAAATATTTTTAAATTAATAATTAATTATTTTTACTCACCACTCAGTCAGACACCACTGCTTTTCTTTTCATTACATTTGTTTTTATTTATTTTCATCTCTTATTTCACCTTTTCTTTATGAAATGAAGTAAAATAGGAAGAGAAACAATATAAATATTCTTTAAGGTTAATTACAGTAATATATTTCACCTCAGTAAAATAATAAAATTTTTGAAACTATGCTGATGTACTTTAAGTTATTTATATTATAACTTAAAATTGATCAATGAAGTTTTAATATATTTTTTTTAATTTCATTTTATTTATTTATTTGAGGTAAGCATCTCAGTTTTAATTTCTTTAGTAACAATTTAATTTCATTTAGAACATTTTAAATCAATCATTTTACTTAGAGCTTGAAAAATGTATGTATTTAGAGAAAAAATAATTTCAGAACACTCTGTAGCTGTTTATTTATTTATTTTTGTGAGTTAAGAAGAAAAATAATTTTGTGAAAAAAATATTAAACCTACTTGCATAGCAAACTACAACAATAAATCACATCTTATTCAATGTTTAGGTAAATGGGATAAAAATTATTAGTTATTTATTGGGCCTGTAATGGGTCAATGTAACTGGAGAGGGGGTATTAAAAAGAGATACAAATTTATTCTAGAATTCATGTTAAATTTCCCCCCAAAAATTTGGCCCATCTTTTATGCTACAACCGGACTTATGCTCTTTCTTTCTTCACTACTAGCTATGCCACTAAATAGAAGTAAAAGTATTATCGATAAATATTGTTTGCTACAAAAAAGATTATTTAATTTTATGCAGGCAATAAATAAAGCTATTATTATAATTTTGCCTGTGCCCAGAAAAATTTGTTATAGGCTAATAATACAGTAAAAATTTTTTTTTTTTTTTTTTTTTCCTTTTAATGTACAGTGATTTTTTTTTTCGATATAATTTTTTATTGTATATAAAAATAGTGCATTTTTTCAAAATTTTTTCCCATATTTAAAAAAAAAAATTTTTTTTCCCCCATGATTTTTAAAATTATTAAATTTAAGAAAATATTGCTTAAATATGAGTTTTATATTGACATTGCTGTTAATATACGTTGCATAGTTAAAATGAGTGATTTTTCAATGAACTTTTATAAGATGAAAATTGTTATAAAACATATTAATCTGACCATTCCAACCGGAAATAAAGACAATTTCAATTTAAAGAAGCTATTTAATTAATAATGTTTGTAGCATTAAGTTTAAAATTAAAGTAATTTTCAGTAATTAATTGTAAGCTTTTGATAGCTTTTCTTTTTCTTCCCTTAAATATTAGAGATACTAATGCGAATATTTTTTTTTAAATTTCGGCGGATTTTCAAACTGAATTACGCGCGGTTATTGAGAATAACCTGTGCATTATTAAATCCTTTAATTATATCATCAAGTACTTCAGCGTTTTTTTCTTTATTTTATTTTTATTTATTTTTTTATCATCGAAAGTGAAACATCATCAGGATCTTTTACTTAAAAAAAATGTAAGTAATTTTTAGAGAGAACATTGTCTATAAATTTTGCTATAAATGCAATTCATCATTCCTTTCATTGCATCATCACTGCTTGCTTGCCTAAAAGAAAAATGTCAAATTTTTTTATAAATATTTAAAAATTTTAATTATCGAAAAAAAAAAACGCAAAAGACTTGCTAAACTAGATTATTTATGTCTGGTAAAATCAAAGCAAATCTGTTTAGAGGACGCAATATCGCGGGAGAAACTCCTCACGGCAAAAATTCTTTTAAAACCCCCATAAGTATTTTAAAGTTTAGAGAAAGAACGTTAAGATAAACTTAAAATAAGCCAAGATGTTTCAAATCCTTAAATACTGCTTTTTTTTTCAAAGTAGCTTTTGTACGAAAGTTTGTTTTATAGGATCCATTCATACATCCATCCATTCAACCACAGATCGTAATTTTGATCTGAACCAGAGAAAGATCAATCTCCAATTCAGTACACCCAGTGATATGATTTGCTATGGGAACATAACACGGAGGACTTTATTTCCCGACAGATATAACCAGTCACCATTTACATTCGGCCTACTGGATTCGAGCTGCCGTTCTCACGAACGTGAGTCCAGCGCCCTGCCAACCAGGCTGTCATGGCCCCATTTAGCTTAAGTATTAGAGTAAAATAAAGGACAAAACTAAGTTTGCTAGTTTTATAACGTCAAAAATTGATGATGGATTGATTGATCACATCGCATTCTAATCTAATACCCATTGTCTATTTTACTTATTGTCTGGGTTCGAAACATCACCGCTCACTTGATTTCTGACTGGTGATGCACTTATAGAAAAGTATTGAAATGGATAGTTCTTTCAAACATCAAGAAAACCTCTTGCCAATGCTAAGCGCCTTGTCAAGAAAAGGATCCCACTTTAAACCAAATCACCGACTGATGGAATAATCTTCAAGATCTCCCAATGCGGCCAAGACACAAAGCAGTCACCGAGTTTCAACTGGACACGATTGTCTCCTTTCCCTTTCTGCACGCTCTCTGATCTTCAGGAAGAGATGGAATTTCGAAGAACAGAAAGATATGGAACTTCACCGTTGCCCGACAGCATTTAAACTACCTTTACATATGCAGAAACTAAAGAGAGATTTTGAGCGCGCTGATTGGATTTTTCGGCATTGCCTTCTGTTACGTCCTTTTGTAGCTCCTTCCTAATATCATTTCTCCGTAGTTTGTTCACAAAATGTAAATTAATCATAAATCATTTTCAGTATATTTCTCATACTAATTTTAAGACAAATGTTAAAGTTTCGTACAAAAAATATAATAGTGTCGTCTTTTAATATTAACATATTTATTTAAATCTAATTTGATTTAAATTTTATTCTTATATTTTTCTTTATTTGTTTAAAATATTTTTTACACGTTTCAGTATAATATTTTTTAATATTAATGTTATGAATTTCAGCTAAATGCAAGGTGAACAACAATGTTATGATAAAAACATCAAATTAGAACAATAATTAAACATAAATGAAAGCTTTATTAGCTAGCTTTTATACAATAAATTTAAGAATTGATTAATATTCAAATTGAATAGTATTATGAATCTCCTTATGCAATTAGAAATTAAAATCTCTTACTTAAGTTTATTAAGTATGCTTGCAGAACCATTCAGTTCAGATTGAATGTATTATATGAGATTTTAAAATATATATACTAAATATTATTGTAAAATTATTTGTGATTTTTTGAAAAATCGCATCGAGGAAAATATTCTAAAATTAATACTAAAAAATGAAATTATAATTCAGCAAAAAAATTGTAGAACATTTTGTAATTAATAAAATTTATTTTCTAGCGAGTAACAAGATTACAATAAGTATAACAAGAAGTAGGAGAGTTATTATTCTATGCACTTAGAAATTAAAATCTCTTACTTAAGTTTATTAAGTATGCTTGCAGAACCATTCAGTTCAGATTGAATGTATTATATGAGATTTTAAAATATATATACTAAATATTATTGTAAAATTATTTGTGATTTTTTGAAAAATCGCATCGAGGAAAATATTCTAAAATGAATACTAAAAAATGAAATTATAATTCAGCAAAAAAATTGTAGAACATTTGTAATTAATAAAATTTATTTTCTAGCGAGTAACAAGATTACAATAAGTATAACAAGAAGTAGGAGAGTTATTATTCTATGCACTTAGAAATTAAAATCTCTTACTTAAGTTTATTAAGTATGCTTGCAGAACCATTCAGTTCAGATTGAATGTATTATATGAGATTTTAAAATATATATACTAAATATTATTGTAAAATTATTTGTGATTTTTTGAAAAATCGCATCGAGGAAAATATTCTAAAATGAATACTAAAAAATGAAATTATAATTCAGCAAAAAAATTGTAGAACATTTGTAATTAATAAAATTTATTTTCTAGCGAGTAACAAGATTACAATAAGTATAACAAGAAGTAGGAGAGTTATTATTCTATGCACTTAGAAATTAAAATCTCTTACTTAAGTTTATTAAGTATGCTTGCAGAACCATTCAGTTCAGATTGAATGTATTATATGAGATTTTAAAATATATATACTAAATATTATTGTAAAATTATTTGTGATTTTTTGAAAAATCGCATCGAGGAAAATATTCTAAAATGAATACTAAAAAATGAAATTATAATTCAGCAAAAAAATTGTAGAACATTTGTAATTAATAAAATTTATTTTCTAGCGAGTAACAAGATTACAATAAGTATAACAAGAAGTAGGAGAGTTATTATTCTATGCACTTAGAAATTAAAATCTCTTACTTAAGTTTATTAAGTATGCTTGCAGAACCATTCAGTTCAGATTGAATGTATTATATGAGATTTTAAAATATATATACTAAATATTATTGTAAAATTATTTGTGATTTTTTGAAAAATCGCATCGAGGAAAATATTCTAAAATGAATACTAAAAAATGAAATTATAATTCAGCAAAAAAATTGTAGAACATTTGTAATTAATAAAATTTATTTTCTAGCGAGTAACAAGATTACAATAAGTATAACAAGAAGTAGGAGAGTTATTATTCTATGCACTTAGAAATTAAAATCTCTTACTTAAGTTTATTAAGTATTCTTGCAGAACCATTCAGTTCAGATTGAATGTATTATATGAGATTTTAAAATATATATACTAAATATTATTGTAAAATTATTTGTGATTTTTTGAAAAATCGCATCGAGGAAAATATTCTAAAATGAATACTAAAAAATGAAATTATAATTCAGCAAAAAAATTTTAGAACATTTGTAATTAATAAAATTTATTTTCTAGCGAGTAACAAGATTACAATAAGTATAACAAGAAGTAGGAGAGTTATTATTCTATGCACTTAGAAATTAAAATCTCTTACTTAAGTTTATTAAGTATGCTTGCAGAACCATTCAGTTCAGATTGAATGTATTATATGAGATTTTAAAATATATATACTAAATATTATTGTAAAATTATTTGTGATTTTTTGAAAAATCGCATCGAGGAAAATATTCTAAAATGAATACTAAAAAATGAAATTATAATTCAGCAAAAAAATTGTAGAACATTTGTAATTAATAAAATTTATTTTCTAGCGAGTAACAAGATTACAATAAGTATAACAAGAAGTAGGAGAGTTATTATTCTATGCACTTAGAAATTAAAATCTCTTACTTAAGTTTATTAAGTATGCTTGCAGAACCATTCAGTTCAGATTGAATGTATTATATGAGATTTTAAAATATATATACTAAATATTATTGTAAAATTATTTGTGATTTTTTGAAAAATCGCATCGAGGAAAATATTCTAAAATGAATACTAAAAAATGAAATTATAATTCAGCAAAAAAATTGTAGAACATTTGTAATTAACAAAATTTATTTTCTAGCGAGTAACAAGATTACAATAAGTATAACAAGAAGTAGGAGAGTTATTATTCTATGCACTTAGAAATTAAAATCTCTTACTTAAGTTTATTAAGTATGCTTGCAGAACCATTCAGTTCAGATTGAATGTATTATATGAGATTTTAAAATATATATACTAAATATTATTGTAAAATTATTTGTGATTTTTTGAAAAATCGCATCGAGGAAAATATTCTAAAATGAATACTAAAAAATGAAATTATAATTCAGCAAAAAAATTGTAGAACATTTGTAATTAATAAAATTTATTTTCTAGCGAGTAACAAGATTACAATAAGTATAACAAGAAGTAGGAGAGTTATTATTCTATGCACTTAGAAATTAAAATCTCTTACTTAAGTTTATTAAGTATGCTTGCAGAACCATTCAGTTCAGATTGAATGTATTATATGAGATTTTAAAATATATATACTAAATATTATTGTAAAATTATTTGTGATTTTTTGAAAAATCGCATCGAGGAAAATATTCTAAAATGAATACTAAAAAATGAAATTATAATTCAGCAAAAAAATTGTAGAACATTTGTAATTAACAAAATTTATTTTCTAGCGAGTAACAAGATTACAATAAGTATAACAAGAAGTAGGAGAGTTATTATTCTATGCACTTAGAAATTAAAATCTCTTACTTAAGTTTATTAAGTATGTTTGCAGAACCATTCAGTTCAGATTGAATGTATTATATGAGATTTTAAAATATATATACTAAATATTTTTGTAAAATTATTTGTGATTTTTTGAAAAATCGCATCGAGGAAAATATTCTAAAATGAATACTAAAAAATGAAATTATAATTCAGCAAAAAAATTGTAGAACATTTGTAATTAATAAAATTTATTTTCTAGCGAGTAACAAGATTACAATAAGTATAACAAGAAGTAGGAGAGTTATTATTCTATGCACTTAGAAATTAAAATCTCTTACTTAAGTTTATTAAGTATGCTTGCAGAACCATTCATTTCAGATTGAATGTATTATATGAGATTTTAAAATATATATACTAAATATTATTGTAAAATTATTTGTGATTTTTTGAAAAATCGCATCGAGGAAAATATTCTAAAATGAATACTAAAAAATGAAATTATAATTCAGCAAAAAAATTGTAGAACATTTGTAATTAATAAAATTTATTTTCTAGCGAGTAACAAGATTACAATAAGTATAACAAGAAGTAGGAGAGTTATTATTCTATGCACTTAGAAATTAAAATCTCTTACTTAAGTTTATTAAGTATGCTTGCAGAACCATTCAGTTCAGATTGAATGTATTATATGAGATTTTAAAATATATATACTAAATATTATTGTAAAATTATTTGTGATTTTTTGAAAAATCGCATCGAGGAAAATATTCTAAAATGAATACTAAAAAATGAAATTATAATTCAGCAAAAAAATTTTAGAACATTTGTAATTAATAAAATTTATTTTCTAGCGAGTAACAAGATTACAATAAGTATAACAAGAAGTAGGAGAGTTATTATTCTATGCACTTAGAAATTAAAATCTCTTACTTAAGTTTATTAAGTATGCTTGCAGAACCATTCAGTTCAGATTGAATGTATTATATGAGATTTTAAAATATATATACTAAATATTATTGTAAAATTATTTGTGATTTTTTGAAAAATCGCATCGAGGAAAATATTCTAAAATGAATACTAAAAAATGAAATTATAATTCAGCAAAAAAATTGTAGAACATTTGTAATTAATAAAATTTATTTTCTAGCGAGTAACAAGATTACAATAAGTATAACAAGAAGTAGGAGAGTTATTATTCTATGCACTTAGAAATTAAAATCTCTTACTTAAGTTTATTAAGTATGCTTGCAGAACCATTCAGTTCAGATTGAATGTATTATATGAGATTTTAAAATATATATACTAAATATTATTGTAAAATTATTTGTGATTTTTTGAAAAATCGCATCGAGGAAAATATTCTAAAATGAATACTAAAAAATGAAATTATAATTCAGCAAAAAAATTGTAGAACATTTGTAATTAATAAAATTTATTTTCTAGCGAGTAACAAGATTACAATAAGTATAACAAGAAGTAGGAGAGTTATTATTCTATGCACTTAGAAATTAAAATCTCTTACTTAAGTTTATTAAGTATGCTTGCAGAACCATTCAGTTCAGATTGAATGTATTATATGAGATTTTAAAATATATATACTAAATATTATTGTAAAATTATTTGTGATTTTTTGAAAAATCGCATCGAGGAAAATATTCTAAAATGAATACTAAAAAATGAAATTATAATTCAGCAAAAAAATTGTAGAACATTTGTAATTAATAAAATTTATTTTCTAGCGAGTAACAAGATTACAATAAGTATAACAAGAAGTAGGAGAGTTATTATTCTATGCACTTAGAAATTAAAATCTCTTACTTAAGTTTATTAAGTATGCTTGCAGAACCATTCAGTTCAGATTGAATGTATTATATGAGATTTTAAAATATATATACTAAATATTATTGTAAAATTATTTGTGATTTTTTGAAAAATCGCATCGAGGAAAATATTCTAAAATGAATACTAAAAAATGAAATTATAATTCAGCAAAAAAATTGTAGAACATTTGTAATTAATAAAATTTATTTTCTAGCGAGTAACAAGATTACAATAAGTATAACAAGAAGTAGGAGAGTTATTATTCTATGCACTTAGAAATTAAAATCTCTTACTTAAGTTTATTAAGTATGCTTGCAGAACCATTCAGTTCAGATTGAATGTATTATATGAGATTTTAAAATATATATACTAAATATTATTGTAAAATTATTTGTGATTTTTTGAAAAATCGCATCGAGGAAAATATTCTAAAATGAATACTAAAAAATGAAATTATAATTCAGCAAAAAAATTGTAGAACATTTGTAATTAACAAAATTTATTTTCTAGCGAGTAACAAGATTACAATAAGTATAACAAGAAGTAGGAGAGTTATTATTCTATGCACTTAGAAATTAAAATCTCTTACTTAAGTTTATTAAGTATGCTTGCAGAACCATTCAGTTCAGATTGAATGTATTATATGAGATTTTAAAATATATATACTAAATATTATTGTAAAATTATTTGTGATTTTTTGAAAAATCGCATCGAGGAAAATATTCTAAAATGAATACTAAAAAATGAAATTATAATTCAGCAAAAAAATTGTAGAACATTTGTAATTAATAAAATTTATTTTCTAGCGAGTAACAAGATTACAATAAGTATAACAAGAAGTAGGAGAGTTATTATTCTATGCACTTAGAAATTAAAATCTCTTACTTAAGTTTATTAAGTATGCTTGCAGAACCATTCAGTTCAGATTGAATGTATTATATGAGATTTTAAAATATATATACTAAATATTATTGTAAAATTATTTGTGATTTTTTGAAAAATCGCATCGAGGAAAATATTCTAAAATGAATACTAAAAAATGAAATTATAATTCAGCAAAAAAATTTTAGAACATTTGTAATTAATAAAATTTATTTTCTAGCGAGTAACAAGATTACAATAAGTATAACAAGAAGTAGGAGAGTTATTATTCTATGCACTTAGAAATTAAAATCTCTTACTTAAGTTTATTAAGTATGCTTGCAGAACCATTCAGTTCAGATTGAATGTATTATATGAGATATTAAAATATATATACTAAATATTATTGTAAAATTATTTGTGATTTTTTGAAAAATCGCATCGAGGAAAATATTCTAAAATGAATACTAAAAAATGAAATTATAATTCAGCAAAAAAATTGTAGAACATTTGTAATTAATAAAATTTATTTTCTAGCGAGTAACAAGATTACAATAAGTATAACAAGAAGTAGGACAGTTATTATTCTATGCACTTAGAAATTAAAATCTCTTACTTAAGTTTATTAAGTATGCTTGCAGAACCATTCAGTTCAGATTGAATGTATTATATGAGAGTTTAAAATATATATACTAAATATTATGGTAAAATTATTTGTGATTTTTTGAAAAATCGCATCGAGGAAAATATTCTAAAATGAATACTAAAAAATGAAATTATAATTCAGCAAAAAAATTTTAGAACATTTGTAATTAATAAAATTTATTTTCTCGTGAGTAACAAGATTACAATAAGTATAACAAGAAGTAGGAGAGTTATTATTCTATGCACTTAGAAATTAAAATCTCTTACTTAAGTTTATTAAGTATGCTTGCAGAACCATTCAGTTCAGATTGAATGTATTATATGAGATTTTAAAATATATATACTAAATATTATTGTAAAATTATTTGTGATTTTTTGAAAAATCGCATCGAGGAAAATATTCTAAAATGAATACTAAAAAATGAAATTATAATTCAGCAAAAAAATTGTAGAACATTTGTAATTAATAAAATTTATTTTCTAGCGAGTAACAAGATTACAATAAGTATAACAAGAAGTAGGAGAGTTATTATTCTATGCACTTAGAAATTAAAATCTCTTACTCAAGTTTATTAAGTATGCTTGCAGAACCATTCAGTTCAGATTGAATGTATTATATGAGATTTTAAAATATATATACTAAATATTATTGTAAAATTATTTGTGATTTTTTGAAAAATCGCATCGAGGAAAATATTCTAAAATGAATACTAAAAAATGAAATTATAATTCAGCAAAAAAATTGTAGAACATTTGTAATTAATAAAATTTATTTTCTAGCGAGTAACAAGATTACAATAAGTATAACAAGAAGTAGGAGAGTTATTATTCTATGCACTTAGAAATTAAAATCTCTTACTTAAGTTTATTAAGTATGCTTGCAGAACCATTCAGTTCAGATTGAATGTATTATATGAGATTTTAAAATATATATACTAAATATTATTGTAAAATTATTTGTGATTTTTTGAAAAATCGCATCGAGGAAAATATTCTAAAATGAATACTAAAAAATGAAATTATAATTCAGCAAAAAAATTGTAGAACATTTGTAATTAATAAAATTTATTTTCTAGCGAGTAACAAGATTACAATAAGTATAACAAGAAGTAGGAGAGTTATTATTCTATGCACTTAGAAATTAAAATCTCTTACTTAAGTTTATTAAGTATGCTTGCAGAACCATTCAGTTCAGATTGAATGTATTATATGAGATTTTAAAATATATATACTAAATATTATTGTAAAATTATTTGTGATTTTTTGAAAAATCGCATCGAGGAAAATATTCTAAAATGAATACTAAAAAATGAAATTATAATTCAGCAAAAAAATTGTAGAACATTTGTAATTAATAAAATTTATTTTCTAGCGAGTAACAAGATTACAATAAGTATAACAAGAAGTAGGAGAGTTATTATTCTATGCACTTAGAAATTAAAATCTCTTACTTAAGTTTATTAAGTATGCTTGCAGAACCATTCAGTTCAGATTGAATGTATTATATGAGATTTTAAAATATATATACTAAATATTATTGTAAAATTATTTGTGATTTTTTGAAAAATCGCATCGAGGAAAATATTCTAAAATGAATACTAAAAAATGAAATTATAATTCAGCAAAAAAATTGTAGAACATTTGTAATTAATAAAATTTATTTTCTAGCGAGTAACAAGATTACAATAAGTATAACAAGAAGTAGGAGAGTTATTATTCTATGCACTTAGAAATTAAAATCTCTTACTTAAGTTTATTAAGTATGCTTGCAGAACCATTCAGTTCAGATTGAATGTATTATATGAGATTTTAAAATATATATACTAAATATTATTGTAAAATTATTTGTGATTTTTTGAAAAATCGCATCGAGGAAAATATTCTAAAATGAATACTAAAAAATGAAATTATAATTCAGCAAAAAAATTGTAGAACATTTGTAATTAATAAAATTTATTTTCTAGCGAGTAACAAGATTACAATAAGTATAACAAGAAGTAGGAGAGTTATTATTCTATGCACTTAGAAATTAAAATCTCTTACTTAAGTTTATTAAGTATGCTTGCAGAACCATTCAGTTCAGATTGAATGTATTATATGAGATTTTAAAATATATATACTAAATATTATTGTAAAATTATTTGTGATTTTTTGAAAAATCGCATCGAGGAAAATATTCTAAAATGAATACTAAAAAATGAAATTATAATTCAGCAAAAAAATTGTAGAACATTTGTAATTAACAAAATTTATTTTCTAGCGAGTAGCAAGATTACAATAAGTATAACAAGAAGTAGGAGAGTTATTATTCTATGCACTTAGAAATTAAAATCTCTTACTTAAGTTTATTAAGTATGCTTGCAGAACCATTCAGTTCAGATTGAATGTATTATATGAGATTTTAAAATATATATACTAAATATTATTGTAAAATTATTTGTGATTTTTTGAAAAATCGCATCGAGGAAAATATTCTAAAATGAATACTAAAAAATGAAATTATAATTCAGCAAAAAAATTGTAGAACATTTGTAATTAATAAAATTTATTTTCTAGCGAGTAACAAGATTACAATAAGTATAACAAGAAGTAGGAGAGTTATTATTCTATGCACTTAGAAATTAAAATCTCTTACTTAGGTTTATTAAGTATGCTTGCAGAACCATTCAGTTCAGATTGAATGTATTATATGAGATTTTAAAATATATATACTAAATATTATTGTAAAATTATTTGTGATTTTTTGAAAAATCGCATCGAGGAAAATATTCTAAAATGAATACTAAAAAATGAAATTATAATTCAGCAAAAAAATTGTAGAACATTTGTAATTAATAAAATTTATTTTCTAGCGAGTAACAAGATTACAATAAGTATAACAAGAAGTAGGAGAGTTATTATTCTATGCACTTAGAAATTAAAATCTCTTACTTAAGTTTATTAAGTATGCTTGCAGAACCATTCAGTTCAGATTGAATGTATTATATGAGATTTTAAAATATATATACTAAATATTATTGTAAAATTATTTGTGATTTTTTGAAAAATCGCATCGAGGAAAATATTCTAAAATGAATACTAAAAAATGAAATTATAATTCAGCAAAAAAATTGTAGAACATTTGTAATTAATAAAATTTATTTTCTAGCGAGTAACAAGATTACAATAAGTATAACAAGAAGTAGGAGAGTTATTATTCTATGCACTTAGAAATTAAAATCTCTTACTTAAGTTTATTAAGTATGCTTGCAGAACCATTCAGTTCAGATTGAATGTATTATATGAGATTTTAAAATATATATACTAAATATTATTGTAAAATTATTTGTGATTTTTTGAAAAATCGCATCGAGGAAAATATTCTAAAATGAATACTAAAAAATGAAATTATAATTCAGCAAAAAAATTGTAGAACATTTGTAATTAATAAAATTTATTTTCTAGCGAGTAACAAGATTACAATAAGTATAACAAGAAGTAGGAGAGTTATTATTCTATGCACTTAGAAATTAAAATCTCTTACTTAAGTTTATTAAGTATGCTTGCAGAACCATTCAGTTCAGATTGAATGTATTATATGAGATTTTAAAATATATATACTAAATATTATTGTAAAATTATTTGTGATTTTTTGAAAAATCGCATCGAGGAAAATATTCTAAAATGAATACTAAAAAATGAAATTATAATTCAGCAAAAAAATTGTAGAACATTTGTAATTAACAAAATTTATTTTCTAGCGAGTAACAAGATTACAATAAGTATAACAAGAAGTAGGAGAGTTATTATTCTATGCACTTAGAAATTAAAATCTCTTACTTAAGTTTATTAAGTATGCTTGCAGAACCATTCAGTTCAGATTGAATGTATTATATGAGATTTTAAAATATATATACTAAATATTATTGTAAAATTATTTGTGATTTTTTGAAAAATCGCATCGAGGAAAATATTCTAAAATGAATACTAAGAAATGAAATTATAATTCAGCAAAAAAATTGTAGAACATTTGTAATTAATAAAATTTATTTTCTAGCGAGTAACAAGATTACAATAAGTATAACAAGAAGTAGGAGAGTTATTATTCTATGCACTTAGAAATTAAAATCTCTTACTTAAGTTTATTAAGTATGCTTGCAGAACCATTCAGTTCAGATTGAATGTATTATATGAGATTTTAAAATATATATACTAAATATTATTGTAAAATTATTTGTGATTTTTTGAAAAATCGCATCGAGGAAAATATTCTAAAATGAATACTAAAAAATGAAATTATAATTCAGCAAAAAAATTTTAGAACATTTGTAATTAATAAAATTTATTTTCTAGCGAGTAACAAGATTACAATAAGTATAACAAGAAGTAGGAGAGTTATTATTCTATGCACTTAGAAATTAAAATCTCTTACTTAAGTTTATTAAGTATGCTTGCAGAACCATTCAGTTCAGATTGAATGTATTATATGAGATTTTAAAATATATATACTAAATATTATTGTAAAATTATTTGTGATTTTTTGAAAAATCGCATCGAGGAAAATATTCTAAAATGAATACTAAAAAATGAAATTATAATTCAGCAAAAAAATTGTAGAACATTTGTAATTAATAAAATTTATTTTCTAGCGAGTAACAAGATTACAATAAGTATAACAAGAAGTAGGACAGTTATTATTCTATGCACTTAGAAATTAAAATCTCTTACTTAAGTTTATTAAGTATGCTTGCAGAACCATTCAGTTCAGATTGAATGTATTATATGAGAGTTTAAAATATATATACTAAATATTATGGTAAAATTATTTGTGATTTTTTGAAAAATCGCATCGAGGAAAATATTCTAAAATGAATACTAAAAAATGAAATTATAATTCAGCAAAAAAATTTTAGAACATTTGTAATTAATAAAATTTATTTTCTAGCGAGTAACAAGATTACAATAAGTATAACAAGAAGTAGGAGAGTTATTATTCTATGCACTTAGAAATTAAAATCTCTTACTTAAGTTTATTAAGTATGCTTGCAGAACCATTCAGTTCAGATTGAATGTATTATATGAGATTTTAAAATATATATACTAAATATTATTGTAAAATTATTTGTGATTTTTTGAAAAATCGCATCGAGGAAAATATTCTAAAATGAATACTAAAAAATGAAATTATAATTCAGCAAAAAAATTGTAGAACATTTGTAATTAATAAAATTTATTTTCTAGCGAGTAACAAGATTACAATAAGTATAACAAGAAGTAGGAGAGTTATTATTCTATGCACTTAGAAATTAAAATCTCTTAATTAAGTTTATTAAGTATGCTTGCAGAACCATTCAGTTCAGATTGAATGTATTATATGAGATTTTAAAATATATATACTAAATATTATTGTAAAATTATTTGTGATTTTTTGAAAAATCGCATCGAGGAAAATATTCTAAAATGAATACTAAAAAATGAAATTATAATTCAGCAAAAAAATTGTAGAACATTTGTAATTAACAAAATTTATTTTCTAGCGAGTAACAAGATTACAATAAGTATAACAAGAAGTAGGATAGTTATTATTCTATGCACTTAGAAATTAAAATCTCTTACTTAAGTTGATTAAGTATGCTTGCAGAACCATTCAGTTCTGATTGAATGTATTATATGAGATTTTAAAATATATATACTAAATATTTTTGTAAAATTATTTGTGATTTTTTGAAAAATCGCATCGAGGAAAATATTCTAAAATTAATACTAAAAAATGAAATTATAATTCAGCAAAAAAATTGTAGAACATTTGTAATTAATAAAATTTATTTTCTAGCGAGTAACAAGATTACAATAAGTATAACAAGAAGTAGGAGAGTTATTATTCTATGCACTTAGAAATTAAAATCTCTTACTTAAGTTTATTAAGTATGCTTGCAGAACCATTCAGTTCAGATTGAATGTATTATATGAGATTTTAAAATATATATACTAATAATTATTGTAAAATTATTTGTGATTTTTTGAAAAATCGCATCGAGGAAAATATTCTAAAATGAATACCAAAAAATGAAATTATAATTCAGCAAAAAAATTGTAGAACATTTGTAATTAACAAAATTTATTTTCTAGCGAGTAACAAGATTACAATAAGTATAACAAGAAGTAGGAGAGTTATTATTCTATGCACTTAGAAATTAAAATCTCTTACTTAAGTTTATTAAGTATGCTTGCAGAACCATTCAGTTCAGATTGAATGTATTATATGAGATTTTAAAATATATATACTAAATATTATTGTAAAATTATTTGTGATTTTTTGAAAAATCGCATCGAGGAAAATATTCTAAAATGAATACTAAAAAATGAAATTATAATTCAGCAAAAAAATTGTAGAACATTTGTAATTAATAAAATTTATTTTCTAGCGAGTAACAAGATTACAATAAGTATAACAAGAAGTAGGACAGTTATTATTCTATGCACTTAGAAATTAAAATCTCTTACTTAAGTTTATTAAGTATGCTTGCAGAACCATTCAGTTCAGATTGAATGTATTGTATGAGAGTTTAAAATATATATACTAAATATTATGGTAAAATTATTTGTGATTTTTTGAAAAATCGCATCGAGGAAAATATTCTAAAATGAATACTAAAAAATGAAATTATAATTCAGCAAAAAAATTTTAGAACATTTGTAATTAATAAAATTTATTTTCTAGCGAGTAACAAGATTGCAATAAGTATAACAAGAAGTAGGAGAGTTATTATTCTATGCACTTAGAAATTAAAATCTCTTACTTAAGTTTATTAAGTATGCTTGCAGAACCATTCAGTTCAGATTGAATGTATTATATGAGATTTTAAAATATATATACTAAATATTATTGTAAAATTATTTGTGATTTTTTGAAAAATCGCATCGAGGAAAATATTCTAAAATGAATACTAAAAAATGAAATTATAATTCAGCAAAAAAATTGTAGAACATTTGTAATTAATAAAATTTATTTTCTAGCGAGTAACAAGATTACAATAAGTATAACAAGAAGTAGGAGAGTTATTATTCTATGCACTTAGAAATTAAAATCTCATAATTAAGTTTATTAAGTATGCTTGCAGAACCATTCAGTTCAGATTGAATGTATTATATGAGATTTTAAAATATATATACTAAATATTATTGTAAAATTATTTGTGATTTTTTGAAAAATCGCATCGAGGAAAATATTCTAAAATGAATACTAAAAAATGAAATTATAATTCAGCAAAAAAATTGTAGAACATTTGTAATTAACAAAATTTATTTTCTAGCGAGTAACAAGATTACAATAAGTATAACAAGAAGTAGGAGAGTTATTATTCTATGCACTTAGAAATTAAAATCTCTTACTTAAGTTTATTAAGTATGCTTGCAGAACCATTCAGTTCAGATTGAATGTATTATATGAGATTTTAAAATATATATACTAAATATTTTTGTAAAATTATTTGTGATTTTTTGAAAAATCGCATCGAGGAAAATATTCTAAAATTAATACTAAAAAATGAAATTATAATTCAGCAAAAAAATTGTAGAACATTTGTAATTAATAAAATTTATTTTCTCGTGAGTAACAAGATTACAATAAGTATAACAAAAAGTAGGAGAGTTATTATTCTATGCACTTAGAAATTAAAATCTCTTACTTAAGTTTATTAAGTATGCTTGCAGAACCATTCAGTTCAGATTGAATGTATTATATGAGATTTTAAAATATATATACTAAATATTATTGTAAAATTATTTGTGATTTTTTGAAAAATCGCATCGAGGAAAATATTCTAAAATGAATACTAAAAAATGAAATTATAATTCAGCAAAAAAATTGTAGAACATTTGTAATTAATAAAATTTATTTTTTAGCGAGTAACAAGATTACAATAAGTATAACAAGAAGTAGGAGAGTTATTATTCTATGCACTTAGAAATTAAAATCTCTTACTTAAGTTTATTAAGTATGCTTGCAGAACCATTCAGTTCAGATTGAATGTATTACATGAGATTTTAAAATATATATACTAAATATTATTGTAAAATTATTTGTGATTTTTTGAAAAATCGCATCGAGGAAAATATTCTAAAATGAATACTAAAAAATGAAATTATAATTCAGTAAAAAAAATTGTAGAACATTTGTAATTAATAAAATTTATTTTCTAGCGAGTAACAAGATTACAATAAGTATAACAAGAAGTAGGAGAGTTATTATTCTATGCACTTAGAAATTAAAATCTCTTACTTAAGTTTATTAAGTATGCTTGCAGAACCATTCAGTTCAGATTGAATGTATTATATGAGATTTTAAAATATATATACTAAATATTATTGTAAAATTATTTGTGATTTTTTGAAAAATCGCATCGAGGAAAATATTCTAAAATGAATACTAAAAAATGAAATTATAATTCAGCAAAAAAATTGTAGAACATTTGTAATTAATAAAATTTATTTTCTAGCGAGTAACAAGATTACAATAAGTATAACAAGAAGTAGGAGAGTTATTATTCTATGCCTTTAGAAATTAAAATCTCTTACTTAAGTTTATTAAGTATGCTTGCAGAACCATTCAGTTCAGATTGAATGTATTATATGACATTTTAAAATATATATACTAAATATTATTGTAAAATTATTTGTGATTTTTTGAAAAATCGCATCGAGGAAAATATTCTAAAATGAATACTAAAAAATGAAATTATAATTCAGCAAAAAAATTGTAGAACATTTGTAATTAATAAAATTTATTTTCTAGCGAGTAACAAGATTACAATAAGTATAACAAGAAGTAGGAGAGTTATTATTCTAAGCACTTAGAAATTAAAATCTCTTAATTAAGTTTATTAAGTATGCTTGCAGAACCATTCAGTTCAGATTGAATGTATTATATGAGATTTTAAAATATATATACTAAATATTATTGTAAAATTATTTGTGATTTTTTGAAAAATCGCATCGAGGAAAATATTCTAAAATGAATACTAAAAAATGAAATTATAATTCAGCAAAAAAATTGTAGAACATTTGTAATTAATAAAATTTATTTTCTAGCGAGTAACAAGATTACAATAAGTATAACAAGAAGTAGGAGAGTTATTATTCTATGCCTTTAGAAATTAAAATCTCTTACTTAAGTTTATTAAGTATGCTTGCAGAACCATTCAGTTCAGATTGAATGTATTATATGACATTTTAAAATATATATACTAAATATTATTGTAAAATTATTTGTGATTTTTTGAAAAATCGCATCGAGGAAAATATTCTAAAATGAATACTAAAAAATGAAATTATAATTCAGCAAAAAAATTGTAGAACATTTGTAATTAATAAAATTTATTTTCTAGCGAGTAACAAGATTACAATAAGTATAACAAGAAGTAGGAGAGTTATTATTCTAAGCACTTAGAAATTAAAATCTCTTAATTAAGTTTATTAAGTATGCTTGCAGAACCATTCAGTTCAGATTGAATGTATTATATGAGATTTTAAAATATATATACTAAATATTATTGTAAAATTATTTGTGATTTTTTGAAAAATCGCATCGAGGAAAATATTCTAAAATGAATACTAAAAAATGAAATTATAATTCAGCAAAAAAATTGTAGAACATTTGTAATTAATAAAATTTATTTTCTAGCGAGTAACAAGATTACAATAAGTATAACAAGAAGTAGGACAGTTATTATTCTATGCACTTAGAAATTAAAATCTCTTACTTAAGTTTATTAAGTATGCTTGCAGAACCATTCAGTTCAGATTGAATGTATTATATGAGAGTTTAAAATATATATACTAAATATTATGGTAAAATTATTTGTGATTTTTTGAAAAATCGCATCGAGGAAAATATTCTAAAATGAATACTAAAAAATGAAATTATAATTCAGCAAAAAAATTTTAGAACATTTGTAATTAATAAAATTTATTTTCTCGTGAGTAACAAGATTACAATAAGTATAACAAGAAGTAGGAGAGTTATTATTCTATGCACTTAGAAATTAAAATCTCTTACTTAAGTTTATTAAGTATGCTTGCAGAACCATTCAGTTCAGATTGAATGTATTATATGAGATTTTAAAATATATATACTAAATATTATTGTAAAATTATTTGTGATTTTTTGAAAAATCGCATCGAGGAAAATATTCTAAAATGAATACTAAAAAATGAAATTATAATTCAGCAAAAAAATTGTAGAACATTTGTAATTAATAAAATTTATTTTCTAGCGAGTAACAAGATTACAATAAGTATAACAAGAAGTAGGAGAGTTATTATTCTATGCACTTAGAAATTAAAATCTCTTACTTAAGTTTATTAAGTATGCTTGCAGAACCATTCAGTTCAGATTGAATGTATTATATGAGATTTTAAAATATATATACTAAATATTATTGTAAAATTATTTGTGATTTTTTGAAAAATCGCATCGAGGAAAATATTCTAAAATGAATACTAAAAAATGAAATTATAATTCAGCAAAAAAATTGTAGAACATTTGTAATTAATAAAATTTATTTTCTAGCGAGTAACAAGATTACAATAAGTATAACAAGAAGTAGGAGAGTTATTATTCTATGCACTTAGAAATTAAAATCTCTTACTTAAGTTTATTAAGTATGCTTGCAGAACCATTCAGTTCAGATTGAATGTATTATATGAGATTTTAAAATATATATACTAAATATTATTGTAAAATTATTTGTGATTTTTTGAAAAATCGCATCGAGGAAAATATTCTAAAATGAATACTAAAAAATGAAATTATAATTCAGCAAAAAAATTGTAGAACATTTGTAATTAATAAAATTTATTTTCTAGCGAGTAACAAGATTACAATAAGTATAACAAGAAGTAGGAGAGTTATTATTCTATGCACTTAGAAATTAAAATCTCTTACTTAAGTTTATTAAGTATGCTTGCAGAACCATTCAGTTCAGATTGAATGTATTATATGAGATTTTAAAATATATATACTAAATATTATTGTAAAATTATTTGTGATTTTTTGAAAAATCGCATCGAGGAAAATATTCTAAAATGAATACTAAAAAATGAAATTATAATTCAGCAAAAAAATTGTAGAACATTTGTAATTAATAAAATTTATTTTCTAGCGAGTAACAAGATTACAATAAGTATAACAAGAAGTAGGAGAGTTATTATTCTATGCACTTAGAAATTAAAATCTCTTACTTAAGTTTATTAAGTATGCTTGCAGAACCATTCAGTTCAGATTGAATGTATTATATGAGATTTTAAAATATATATACTAAATATTATTGTAAAATTATTTGTGATTTTTTGAAAAATCGCATCGAGGAAAATATTCTAAAATGAATACTAAAAAATGAAATTATAATTCAGCAAAAAAATTGTAGAACATTTGTAATTAATAAAATTTATTTTCTAGCGAGTAACAAGATTACAATAAGTATAACAAGAAGTAGGAGAGTTATTATTCTAAGCACTTAGAAATTAAAATCTCTTAATTAAGTTTATTAAGTATGCTTGCAGAACCATTCAGTTCAGATTGAATGTATTATATGAGATTTTAAAATATATATACTAAATATTATTGTAAAATTATTTGTGATTTTTTGAAAAATCGCATCGAGGAAAATATTCTAAAATGAATACTAAAAAATGAAATTATAATTCAGCAAAAAAATTGTAGAACATTTGTAATTAATAAAATTTATTTTCTAGCGAGTAACAAGATTACAATAAGTATAACAAGAAGTAGGACAGTTATTATTCTATGCACTTAGAAATTAAAATCTCTTACTTAAGTTTATTAAGTATGCTTGCAGAACCATTCAGTTCAGATTGAATGTATTATATGAGAGTTTAAAATATATATACTAAATATTATGGTAAAATTATTTGTGATTTTTTGAAAAATCGCATCGAGGAAAATATTCTAAAATGAATACTAAAAAATGAAATTATAATTCAGCAAAAAAATTTTAGAACATTTGTAATTAATAAAATTTATTTTCTCGTGAGTAACAAGATTACAATAAGTATAACAAGAAGTAGGAGAGTTATTATTCTATGCACTTAGAAATTAAAATCTCTTACTTAAGTTTATTAAGTATGCTTGCAGAACCATTCAGTTCAGATTGAATGTATTATATGAGATTTTAAAATATATATACTAAATATTATTGTAAAATTATTTGTGATTTTTTGAAAAATCGCATCGAGGAAAATATTCTAAAATGAATACTAAAAAATGAAATTATAATTCAGCAAAAAAATTGTAGAACATTTGTAATTAATAAAATTTATTTTCTAGCGAGTAACAAGATTACAATAAGTATAACAAGAAGTAGGAGAGTTATTATTCTATGCACTTAGAAATTAAAATCTCTTACTTAAGTTTATTAAGTATGCTTGCAGAACCATTCAGTTCAGATTGAATGTATTATATGAGATTTTAAAATATATATACTAAATATTATTGTAAAATTATTTGTGATTTTTTGAAAAATCGCATCGAGGAAAATATTCTAAAATGAATACTAAAAAATGAAATTATAATTCAGCAAAAAAATTGTAGAACATTTGTAATTAATAAAATTTATTTTCTAGCGAGTAACAAGATTACAATAAGTATAACAAGAAGTAGGAGAGTTATTATTCTATGCACTTAGAAATTAAAATCTCTTACTTAAGTTTATTAAGTATGCTTGCAGAACCATTCAGTTCAGATTGAATGTATTATATGAGATTTTAAAATATATATACTAAATATTATTGTAAAATTATTTGTGATTTTTTGAAAAATCGCATCGAGGAAAATATTCTAAAATGAATACTAAAAAATGAAATTATAATTCAGCAAAAAAATTGTAGAACATTTGTAATTAATAAAATTTATTTTCTAGCGAGTAACAAGATTACAATAAGTATAACAAGAAGTAGGAGAGTTATTATTCTATGCACTTAGAAATTAAAATCTCTTACTTAAGTTTATTAAGTATGCTTGCAGAACCATTCAGTTCAGATTGAATGTATTATATGAGATTTTAAAATATATATACTAAATATTATTGTAAAATTATTTGTGATTTTTTGAAAAATCGCATCGAGGAAAATATTCTAAAATGAATACTAAAAAATGAAATTATAATTCAGCAAAAAAATTGTAGAACATTTGTAATTAATAAAATTTATTTTCTAGCGAGTAACAAGATTACAATAAGTATAACAAGAAGTAGGAGAGTTATTATTCTATGCACTTAGAAATTAAAATCTCTTACTTAAGTTTATTAAGTATGCTTGCAGAACCATTCAGTTCAGATTGAATGTATTATATGAGATTTTAAAATATATATACTAAATATTATTGTAAAATTATTTGTGATTTTTTGAAAAATCGCATCGAGGAAAATATTCTAAAATGAATACTAAAAAATGAAATTATAATTCAGCAAAAAAATTGTAGAACATTTGTAATTAATAAAATTTATTTTCTAGCGAGTAACAAGATTACAATAAGTATAACAAGAAGTAGGAGAGTTATTATTCTATGCACTTAGAAATTAAAATCTCTTACTTAAGTTTATTAAGTATGCTTGCAGAACCATTCAGTTCAGATTGAATGTATTATATGAGATTTTAAAATATATATACTAAATATTATTGTAAAATTATTTGTGATTTTTTGAAAAATCGCATCGAGGAAAATATTCTAAAATGAATACTAAAAAATGAAATTATAATTCAGCAAAAAAATTGTAGAACATTTGTAATTAATAAAATTTATTTTCTAGCGAGTAACAAGATTACAATAAGTATAACAAGAAGTAGGAGAGTTATTATTCTATGCACTTAGAAATTAAAATCTCTTACTTAAGTTTATTAAGTATGCTTGCAGAACCATTCAGTTCAGATTGAATGTATTATATGAGATTTTAAAATATATATACTAAATATTATTGTAAAATTATTTGTGATTTTTTGAAAAATCGCATCGAGGAAAATATTCTAAAATGAATACTAAAAAATGAAATTATAATTCAGCAAAAAAATTGTAGAACATTTGTAATTAATAAAATTTATTTTCTAGCGAGTAACAAGATTACAATAAGTATAATAAGAAATATTAGAGTTATTATTCTATGCACTTAGAAATTAAAATCTCTTACTTAAGTTTATTAAGTATGCTTGCAGAACCATTCAGTTCAGATTGAATGTTTTATATGAGATTTTAAAATATATATACTAAATATTATTGTAAAATTATTTGTGATTTTTTGAAAAATCGCATCGAGGAAAATATTCTAAAATGAATACTAAAAAATGAAATTATAATTCAGCAAAAAAATTGTAGAACATTTGTAATTAACAAAATTTATTTTCTAGCGAGTAACAAGATTACAATAAGTATAACAAGAAGTAGGAGAGTTATTATTCTATGCACTTAGAAATTAAAATCTCTTACTTAAGTTTATTAAGTATGCTTGCAGAACCATTCAGTTCAGATTGAATGTATTATATGAGATTTTAAAATATATATACTAAATATTATTGTAAAATTATTTGTGATTTTTTGAAAAATCGCATCGAGGAAAATATTCTAAAATGAATACTAAGAAATGAAATTATAATTCAGCAAAAAAATTGTAGAACATTTGTAATTAATAAAATTTATTTTCTAGCGAGTAACAAGATTACAATAAGTATAACAAGAAGTAGGAGAGTTATTATTCTATGCACTTAGAAATTAAAATCTCTTACTTAAGTTTATTAAGTATGCTTGCAGAACCATTCAGTTCAGATTGAATGTATTATATGAGATTTTAAAATATATATACTAAATATTATTGTAAAATTATTTGTGATTTTTTGAAAAATCGCATCGAGGAAAATATTCTAAAATGAATACTAAAAAATGAAATTATAATTCAGCAAAAAAATTTTAGAACATTTGTAATTAATAAAATTTATTTTCTAGCGAGTAACAAGATTACAATAAGTATAACAAGAAGTAGGAGAGTTATTATTCTATGCACTTAGAAATTAAAATCTCTTACTTAAGTTTATTAAGTATGCTTGCAGAACCATTCAGTTCAGATTGAATGTATTATATGAGATTTTAAAATATATATACTAAATATTATTGTAAAATTATTTGTGATTTTTTGAAAAATCGCATCGAGGAAAATATTCTAAAATGAATACTAAAAAATGAAATTATAATTCAGCAAAAAAATTGTAGAACATTTGTAATTAATAAAATTTATTTTCTAGCGAGTAACAAGATTACAATAAGTATAACAAGAAGTAGGACAGTTATTATTCTATGCACTTAGAAATTAAAATCTCTTACTTAAGTTTATTAAGTATGCTTGCAGAACCATTCAGTTCAGATTGAATGTATTATATGAGAGTTTAAAATATATATACTAAATATTATGGTAAAATTATTTGTGATTTTTTGAAAAATCGCATCGAGGAAAATATTCTAAAATGAATACTAAAAAATGAAATTATAATTCAGCAAAAAAATTTTAGAACATTTGTAATTAATAAAATTTATTTTCTAGCGAGTAACAAGATTACAATAAGTATAACAAGAAGTAGGAGAGTTATTATTCTATGCACTTAGAAATTAAAATCTCTTACTTAAGTTTATTAAGTATGCTTGCAGAACCATTCAGTTCAGATTGAATGTATTATATGAGATTTTAAAATATATATACTAAATATTATTGTAAAATTATTTGTGATTTTTTGAAAAATCGCATCGAGGAAAATATTCTAAAATGAATACTAAAAAATGAAATTATAATTCAGCAAAAAAATTGTAGAACATTTGTAATTAATAAAATTTATTTTCTAGCGAGTAACAAGATTACAATAAGTATAACAAGAAGTAGGAGAGTTATTATTCTATGCACTTAGAAATTAAAATCTCTTAATTAAGTTTATTAAGTATGCTTGCAGAACCATTCAGTTCAGATTGAATGTATTATATGAGATTTTAAAATATATATACTAAATATTATTGTAAAATTATTTGTGATTTTTTGAAAAATCGCATCGAGGAAAATATTCTAAAATGAATACTAAAAAATGAAATTATAATTCAGCAAAAAAATTGTAGAACATTTGTAATTAACAAAATTTATTTTCTAGCGAGTAACAAGATTACAATAAGTATAACAAGAAGTAGGAGAGTTATTATTCTATGCACTTAGAAATTAAAATCTCTTACTTAAGTTTATTAAGTATGCTTGCAGAACCATTCAGTTCAGATTGAATGTATTATATGAGATTTTAAAATATATATACTAAATATTTTTGTAAAATTATTTGTGATTTTTTGAAAAATCGCATCGAGGAAAATATTCTAAAATTAATACTAAAAAATGAAATTATAATTCAGCAAAAAAATTGTAGAACATTTGTAATTAATAAAATTTATTTTCTAGCGAGTAACAAGATTACAATAAGTATAACAAGAAGTAGGAGAGTTATTATTCTATGCACTTAGAAATTAAAATCTCTTACTTAAGTTTATTAAGTATGCTTGCAGAACCATTCAGTTCAGATTGAATGTATTATATGAGATTTTAAAATATATATACTAAATATTATTGTAAAATTATTTGTGATTTTTTGAAAAATCGCATCGAGGAAAATATTCTAAAATGAATACTAAAAAATGAAATTATAATTCAGCAAAAAAATTTTAGAACATTTGTAATTAATAAAATTTATTTTCTAGCGAGTAACAAGATTACAATAAGTATAACAAGAAGTAGGAGAGTTATTATTCTATGCACTTAGAAATTAAAATCTCTTACTTAAGTTTATTAAGTATGCTTGCAGAACCATTCAGTTCAGATTGAATGTATTATATGAGATTTTAAAATATATATACTAAATATTATTGTAAAATTATTTGTGATTTTTTGAAAAATCGCATCGAGGAAAATATTCTAAAATGAATACTAAAAAATGAAATTATAATTCAGCAAAAAAATTGTAGAACATTTGTAATTAATAAAATTTATTTTCTAGCGAGTAACAAGATTACAATAAGTATAACAAGAAGTAGGACAGTTATTATTCTATGCACTTAGAAATTAAAATCTCTTACTTAAGTTTATTAAGTATGCTTGCAGAACCATTCAGTTCAGATTGAATGTATTATATGAGAGTTTAAAATATATATACTAAATATTATGGTAAAATTATTTGTGATTTTTTGAAAAATCGCATCGAGGAAATTCTAAAATGAATACTAAAAAATGAAATTATAATTCAGCAAAAAAATTTTAGAACATTTGTAATTAAAAAAATTTATTTTCTAGCGAGTAACAAGATTACAATAAGTATAACAAGAAGTAGGAGAGTTATTATTCTATGCACTTAGAAATTAAAATCTCTTACTTAAGTTTATTAAGTATGCTTGCAGAACCATTCAGTTCAGATTGAATGTATTATATGAGATTTTAAAATATATATACTAAATATTATTGTAAAATTATTTGTGATTTTTTGAAAAATCGCATCGAGGAAAATATTCTAAAATGAATACTAAAAAATGAAATTATAATTCAGCAAAAAAATTGTAGAACATTTGTAATTAATAAAATTTATTTTCTAGCGAGTAACAAGATTACAATAAGTATAACAAGAAGTAGGAGAGTTATTATTCTATGCACTTAGAAATTAAAATCTCTTAATTAAGTTTATTAAGTATGCTTGCAGAACCATTCAGTTCAGATTGAATGTATTATATGAGATTTTAAAATATATATACTAAATATTATTGTAAAATTATTTGTGATTTTTTGAAAAATCGCATCGAGGAAAATATTCTAAAATGAATACTAAAAAATGAAATTATAATTCAGCAAAAAAATTGTAGAACATTTGTAATTAACAAAATTTATTTTCTAGCGAGTAACAAGATTACAATAAGTATAACAAGAAGTAGGAGAGTTATTATTCTATGCACTTAGAAATTAAAATCTCTTACTTAAGTTTATTAAGTATGCTTGCAGAACCATTCAGTTCAGATTGAATGTATTATATGAGATTTTAAAATATATATACTAAATATTATTGTAAAATTATTTGTGATTTTTTGAAAAATCGCATCGAGGAAAATATTCTAAAATGAATACCAAAAAATGAAATTATAATTCAGCAAAAAAATTGTAGAACATTTGTAATTAACAAAATTTATTTTCTAGCGAGTAACAAGATTACAATAAGTATAACAAGAAGTAGGAGAGTTATTATTCTATGCACTTAGAAATTAAAATCTCTTACTTAAGTTTATTAAGTATGCTTGCAGAACCATTCAGTTCAGATTGAATGTATTATATGAGATTTTAAAATATATATACTAAATATTATTGTAAAATTATTTGTGATTTTTTGAAAAATCGCATCGAGGAAAATATTCTAAAATGAATACTAAGAAATGAAATTATAATTCAGCAAAAAAATTGTAGAACATTTGTAATTAATAAAATTTATTTTCTAGCGAGTAACAAGATTACAATAAGTATAACAAGAAGTAGGAGAGTTATTATTCTATGCACTTAGAAATTAAAATCTCTTACTTAAGTTTATTAAGTATGCTTGCAGAACCATTCAGTTCAGATTGAATGTATTATATGAGATTTTAAAATATATATACTAAATATTATTGTAAAATTATTTGTGATTTTTTGAAAAATCGCATCGAGGAAAATATTCTAAAATGAATACTAAAAAATGAAATTATAATTCAGCAAAAAAATTGTAGAACATTTGTAATTAACAAAATTTATTTTCTAGCGAGTAACAAGATTACAATAAGTATAACAAGAAGTAGGAGAGTTATTATTCTATGCCTTTAGAAATTAAAATCTCTTACTTAAGTTTATTAAGTATGCTTGCAGAACCATTCAGTTCAGATTGAATGTATTATATGACATTTTAAAATATATATACTAAATATTATTGTAAAATTATTTGTGATTTTTTGAAAAATCGCATCGAGGAAAATATTCTAAAATGAATACTAAAAAATGAAATTATAATTCAGCAAAAAAATTGTAGAACATTTGTAATTAATAAAATTTATTTTCTAGCGAGTAACAAGATTACAATAAGTATAACAAGAAGTAGGAGAGTTATTATTCTAAGCACTTAGAAATTAAAATCTCTTAATTAAGTTTATTAAGTATGCTTGCAGAACCATTCAGTTCAGATTGAATGTATTATATGAGATTTTAAAATATATATACTAAATATTATTGTAAAATTATTTGTGATTTTTTGAAAAATCGCATCGAGGAAAATATTCTAAAATGAATACTAAAAAATGAAATTATAATTCAGCAAAAAAATTTTAGAACATTTGTAATTAATAAAATTTATTTTCTAGCGAGTAACAAGATTACAATAAGTATAACAAGAAGTAGGAGAGTTATTATTCTATGCACTTAGAAATTAAAATCTCTTACTTAAGTTTATTAAGTATGCTTGCAGAACCATTCAGTTCAGATTGAATGTATTATATGAGATTTTAAAATATATATACTAAATATTATTGTAAAATTATTTGTGATTTTTTGAAAAATCGCATCGAGGAAAATATTCTAAAATGAATACTAAAAAATGAAATTATAATTCAGCAAAAAAATTGTAGAACATTTGTAATTAATAAAATTTATTTTCTAGCGAGTAACAAGATTACAATAAGTATAACAAGAAGTAGGAGAGTTATTATTCTATGCACTTAGAAATTAAAATCTCTTACTTAAGTTTATTAAGTATGCTTGCAGAACCATTCAGTTCAGATTGAATGTATTATATGAGATTTTAAAATATATATACTAAATATTATTGTAAAATTATTTGTGATTTTTTGAAAAATCGCATCGAGGAAAATATTCTAAAATGAATACTAAAAAATGAAATTATAATTCAGCAAAAAAATTGTAGAACATTTGTAATTAACAAAATTTATTTTCTAGCGAGTAACAAGATTACAATAAGTATAACAAGAAGTAGGAGAGTTATTATTCTATGCACTTAGAAATTAAAATCTCTTACTTAAGTTTATTAAGTATGCTTGCAGAACCATTCAGTTCAGATTGAATGTATTATATGAGATTTTAAAATATATATACTAAATATTATTGTAAAATTATTTGTGATTTTTTGAAAAATCGCATCGAGGAAAATATTCTAAAATGAATACTAAAAAATGAAATTATAATTCAGCAAAAAAATTGTAGAACATTTGTAATTAATAAAATTTATTTTCTAGCGAGTAACAAGATTACAATAAGTATAACAAGAAGTAGGAGAGTTATTATTCTATGCCTTTAGAAATTAAAATCTCTTACTTAAGTTTATTAAGTATGCTTGCAGAACCATTCAGTTCAGATTGAATGTATTATATGACATTTTAAAATATATATACTAAATATTATTGTAAAATTATTTGTGATTTTTTGAAAAATCGCATCGAGGAAAATATTCTAAAATGAATACTAAAAAATGAAATTATAATTCAGCAAAAAAATTGTAGAACATTTGTAATTAATAAAATTTATTTTCTAGCGAGTAACAAGATTACAATAAGTATAACAAGAAGTAGGAGAGTTATTATTCTAAGCACTTAGAAATTAAAATCTCTTAATTAAGTTTATTAAGTATGCTTGCAGAACCATTCAGTTCAGATTGAATGTATTATATGAGATTTTAAAATATATATACTAAATATTATTGTAAAATTATTTGTGATTTTTTGAAAAATCGCATCGAGGAAAATATTCTAAAATGAATACTAAAAAATGAAATTATAATTCAGCAAAAAAATTTTAGAACATTTGTAATTAACAAAATTTATTTTCTAGCGAGTAACAAGATTACAATAAGTATAACAAGAAGTAGGAGAGTTATTATTCTATGCACTTAGAAATTAAAATCTCTTACTTAAGTTTATTAAGTATGCTTGCAGAACCATTCAGTTCAGATTGAATGTATTATATGAGATTTTAAAATATATATACTAAATATTTTTGTAAAATTATTTGTGATTTTTTGAAAAATCGCATCGAGGAAAATATTCTAAAATTAATACTAAAAAATGAAATTATAATTCAGCAAAAAAATTGTAGAACATTTGTAATTAATAAAATTTATTTTCTAGCGAGTAACAAGATTACAATAAGTATAACAAGAAGTAGGAGAGTTATTATTCTATGCACTTAGAAATTAAAATCTCTTACTTAAGTTTATTAAGTATGCTTGCAGAACCATTCAGTTCAGATTGAATGTATTATATGAGATTTTAAAATATATATACTAAATATTTTTGTAAAATTATTTGTGATTTTTTGAAAAATCGCATCGAGGAAAATATTCTAAAATTAATACTAAAAAATGAAATTATAATTCAGCAAAAAAATTGTAGAACATTTGTAATTAATAAAATTTATTTTCTAGCGAGTAACAAGATTACAATAAGTATAACAAGAAGTAGGAGAGTTATTATTCTATGCACTTAGAAATTAAAATCTCTTACTTAAGTTTATTAAGTATGCTTGCAGAACCATTCAGTTCAGATTGAATGTATTATATGAGATTTTAAAATATATATACTAAATATTATTGTAAAATTATTTCCCATGCAGCATGAAAGGGCAAATAAACGTTAAAAATCCGTTCGTCCGTTATAAGGTTTTGGGCTTACGTTAAAATTACGTTAATTCCACGTGATGATTTTCACCATTTCTTCATTCGTTAAAACGTATACGTTAAAATTACGTTAATTTCACGTGATGATTTTCACCATTTCTTCATTCGTTAAAACGTATACGTTAAAATTACGTTAATTTCACGTGATGATTTTCACCATTTCTTCATTCGTTAAAACGTATACGTTAAAATGACGTTATTTTAACGTTATCAATTTTCCCTTTAAATATTTCGTTAAAAATACGTACTAAAAATACGTAATTTTAACGTGTACATTTTACCCATTTTTTGACCGTTATTTAAAAACGTTTTATTAACGAAAAAGTGACGCTTTGTTGCATAGTTATATTTACGTTAATTTTTTGGGAATATAAACGCAAATTTAATGGTAAAAAGGTTTCTAAAAAAAGGGTTTGAGTGCCCAAGAAGGATATTATTTAAAAAGGAGTTTTTAAAAAATAATTATAATAATTACTAAGAAATTTGTCTACTTTTAAATTCCATGTTCTTACTGCAATGAAAGAAACATTTACTTCATTTTAAAATAATGATTTAAATTATTTTTTTACAAAAACTTCATAAATAATAAAAATAAAATTAAAGTGTTTTGGAAAATGTATCAATCTTGTTTCTTTAATGTAGTATATATATTCATTACTGAAAGAAAAAAAAACATACATATCAAAAGACAGATAAAAAGGAAATTCTCATAATTAGTTTCCGTAATAAAATTTAGTATAGGAAGTTTTAAAATATTTGCTGTTATTAAAAAACGTTTTTACACACAAAAAGTTTGTTTTGAATCTTGAATTTTATAATCTAGAAATTTTTTCATAATAAAATCTTATATGAAAATCATATATAATAAAAAATACGTACTAAAAATACGTTATTTTAACGTGCACTTTTTACCCATTTTTCGACCGTTTTTTAAAGTCGTTATTTTAACGAAAAATTGACGTTTTGTTGCATAGTTATATTTACGTAAATTTTTTGGGATTATAAACGTAAATTTAATGGTAAAAATGTTTCAAACAAAAAGAGTGAACCTGTGAGAGCCCACGAAAGATAATCTTTTACGTCTCTCTTGAATTCGAATAAACTGAACATTGTAGATTTTCATTAGAATTTATATTTAATTTTTAAATACTTATAATTATTTTTGTTTCATTAAACTGGTTATAAATATTTGTTTGTTGATAATATTAAGTCGGCTCATTATCAGTAACTGACAAGGGAAATATGAGTTTTAATTCTTATGTAACTAAACTATGATGAAAATTAAAGAATTTCCAAAATACTGAATAAAGTAAAAATTTGCTACAGCTTGACATGCAACGAACATAACAATGTAGAAACACATTACTTAAATTTAAATTACCTTTATCTAGGACGAGAGTCGTGGTGTAGTGGTTAAAGCGTTCGCCTCAAAGGCAAGGCGTCCTAGGTTCGATCCTTCTCTAGAGCGAGATGTTAATATGCAAATATTTATAATTACTAATATTCAAATAGTCATAAATTAAATTATTTACTTTTTTGTTATTGTGTAAAAATTGATTCACTATTTTTTTATATTGCAATTATCGCTCACCATACAAGTTTATAAAAAATAATTTTAAAATTATAATTATTTTTTTCTACTTCAATCAACATGAAATAGAAACGATTATTTTTGGTTAATTTTGTTAACATTTATTTTTTAATTTTTTACTTTGTAATTATCGCTTACCGTATATAAGTTTTTTCAAAATAATTACTAAGAAATGTGTCTACTCTTAAATTCCATGTTCTTACTGCATGAAAGAGACATTTACTTTATTTTAAAATACTGATTTAATTTTTTTTTCCTTCCAAAAACTTCATAAATTGTAAAAATGGAATTAAAGTATTTTGAAAAATTTATCAATCTTGATTCTTTAATGTATATAATATTTATTACTAAAAAAAATATAAACGTGTCAAAAGACAGGTAAAAAGATAATTCTCATAATTAGTTTTCGTAATAAAATTTAGTGTGGGAAGTTTTAAAATATTTGTTGTTATTAAAAGACGTTTTTACACACAACAACGTTTTTACAAATTTATTAAATTTTGCTTTGATTCTTGAATTTTATAATCTAGAAATTGTTTAATTATAAAATCTTAATTGCAATAAGTAAATTATTTATAAAAATCATATGTAGTAAAAACTAATATAAATTTATAAAATATAAAAAATAATATATAAAATAGCGTAAAATATAAATAATAATTGTAAGTTTTGTTGTAATATCAGAAAAATAATTTTTTTTACAAGAGCAAGTAATGATAATTCTTTATTTCTTTGCAAAATATTATTTATGAGTGAGATTTTGAGTAAGAGAAATTGAAGTACTTTTAAAAATAGTTTGAGCGTTAGTTCGGTTTCTTTTTCCGAACTGCCAGTTTTAGGCTTTCTTGCATTGAAAGCTTGTTTCTTTTTCTTTTTTTTTTTTTCTTTTTCCATATCGGGCAATAATGTTAAATAACAGGGAATTTTAGTAAAATTTTCCTAGGGACACAATGCTTGGAGGGTTTTAAATAGTTAAGGAAGTTAAATAAATTGTTTTTAATTATTTAGATCATCTACATAAAAAAGAAAAAGATTTAAGTTAGGGAAAGCGAAAGTTCCTCAAAAATTGAAGTTAAGACCTAAATTTTGCCATGCTAATAATACCCTAGAAAAACAAACCCACCTCTAAAAAAAAAATTAAAAAAAAATATATATATATTTTGACATTGGTGCGACAAATTTTATATGTTTTTTGACCAAGATTTTTCATTTAAGGTTAGTTCCTGGTTAATAGGGGTTTTAAGGGCCATTTTAGTCCCTGACGGGGGCGGTGCTCGATCCTCGACACCACCAAGTGCATGTGATATATGTACTATTAAAATCAGTGGAATTGAGAGGCCTGTGGTCAGTCGCATTGCTGTACCAAATTTACAGGGATCTGGTGAAAATTTCCTACCCCTTCAGATTTAGGTCTAAATGGATGATAAGCCTAATGTACACCTTTAGTGCGACGTAACTAAAACTCCTACCTTCATTAATTCGTTGACACGTTATCTGTTTACACTGTGTTATCTGGGAATACAATTTCAACAAAATCTTTTCAATATATACATACATTGCTTTTAAAATGAAGACAAATATCAGCAAGCGAAAACACAGATTCATTTTTTTTTATCTGAAGCACGGAAGAGGGAAACGGAACGTTCAACGAAAATGGATCCTTCCAGCTAAAATTAAATATAAAATTTTTAATACATTATATGAAAATAACTTGATCCACGTGGACCAATGTTGACAAAACGACGCCCTTTTTTACCCTTTTTGTTATAAAGTTTTCAAATCCATTATATTACCACTTTTTTTTTTTTTTTTCCAAATGAAATCGTGGTTTAAAATGTGCTTTTTATTTAAATGTGCAATTTTTTATGTAGTAAATATTTTATGAATTTTTTCAAACGATTATTTTTAACACGGTCATCACCAACAACTAAAAAATAAAAATTATACCTAAATCATGAGACCAAGCCTTTATGCATGCCAATTAATGTATGTAAAATCTTCAGCCACGCAGACGAGAAAACAAAAAATAAGCACGAAATTTGAGAAATAACATGTAATCATGATACAATAATTAAGATTAACCAGAGATAAATAAATGTACATGTTGATCCCATATTATGTTAATCGATAAAACTTTTACATTGGTGGATGTAGTTAGATTAAATCTTTTTGATTTGATGGAAGACCTAACGTAGAATGTATTCTACAATATCTTTCTTTCTCTCATTTCGAATTAAATGGAAATCCTACAATTTATGGTTCATTGATCAGCCTATATGATGCACAAAAAAATCAATATATATTTTTAGTTTTACAGTTTTAAAAAATAACATAGTTAATGTCTCATTCAGTTAAATTACTATAGTACAATCCTCTAATTTCTACCGGTCAAATCTTCGATTGAAAATGAAGTTACTGGTCAGAGGAAGCAAAAAAGTGTAAAATTTTAAAATAAATAATCACGTATTTTAAATAATCTTGTATGTCTTCCGAAGCAGTGACCTTAATTTATAATATTTATTCATGTTTTTCTTTTAATAATAAATTATTGTTATAATAATTTTACATTTCCAGAGCATAAAACAACAATTTTTACGAATTCATGAATTCATAAAAATTATAAAAAGCATTGAAATCATTTTTTTTTTTTTTTTTTTTTTTTTTTTTTATGTACAAGCTATTCCAATAATATTATACTAGTTAAAATAAAATACTATTATATCTCTGGAATGAAAATAACACTACATAACAATATAATTTCATTTTTCTTTAAGTCATGAGGTAAAATAGTAATAATTTTTTAAAAAAGGCTTGACAGTTTTATTTAACTTTTTTAAAAATATTATATGAAAGTTATTCTACAATGCAGTATTTTATTCCAGGTTTAATTAGAATAATAATAAGAAAAATCAAAAATAGATGAGAAAAAAACTTATTCACAATAAAGGTTCAAAAGTAATGTTCCATATTGCTTTCAGTTATTTGAGTTTTTGTTTTACAAGTGGATTAAACGATACTGAGTTTCAACTTTTCACTCTTTTTCCGTGGGCGCAACTTCTACACAAGGATTTATACCCCTACACTACGACGCTACTTAGCGTTTATTTACATTTTGTTGCAAGCGTGTTATGCGACGAATTCACTGGTAAGTTCTTTTATTCCTTACTTTAATTATTACTATTTAGAAGGTTAATTCATTGTAATGATTCACTATCAAAAAAGTAAATAATTATTGTAGTTGATTTTGCTTGAAATAAACCCAAATATTCTAAGCCTATCATTTGCGAAGTTTAACATACTATGGGAAAACGTAAAGATTTTGGAAAAAACCAAGAGAATTTGTTGATTCTCATTTACTGAGCATATAATGTAAAGATATGAAATACAGACCCTTATATACAATTTTATGCAGTTAAGATATTTTTAATAAAATCATGAATTTTTTAAAAGTATTCTGATGGCACCTAAGCTTAATGAAGGAATATTAATCTGAAATACTCAGTTAAACTAGTTGCGATCTTATGTAAAAAAATTTCCGTTTTAAAGCTTTAATTATCAAAATTATTAAATTAATGCTGCATTATTTTATTCACCTGACAAATTTTGTTGCTATAACAAATAACAATTAACAAAAAGTAACAATTATAAGCATTATTCTGAAGATAATATCCCCGTGATTTGAAGCACCTACTAATGTGGATTGCAAACGTGCATACATTTAAAAAAGAAAGCCTGTAGAGGTTTGCCAGGGGGTAGTGGCTACAAGATATACCCTTTGAGTTTCTTCCCATGTTTTGTTTTCAGTGTGATGATAGCCACTGGAAGTTACCAAGACCTGTTGATTATTCTGCCATTCTGTTTCACTAATTTTTGGGGATATTTCCGTATCTTAATCTGTCGCACTAACTACAATAGCCAAGCTACCAAATCGATATAAACATGCAATTTTTTAAAAAAAAAACATGAATGTTTGCCGAATGGTTACAAGTTATATCTTTCGAGTTGGTCCCTTTCTTTAATTTTTTTTTCTTTCAGTTTCTCTGATACCAGAAGTTGCCAAGACGTGCCGATTATTCTGCCACTGTTCATTTTAGAGATATCCCCTAATTTTATGAATCAAATAAAAGGGGATGTTTCCCTATTTGAACTAGATTGTGCCAAGTAAAAAATGTTGAAGCAAAAAAAAGATTTTGTACTTGGCAAAAATTTAAAAAGAAGTTTGTAGAAGTTTTCCTAAAGGTTGCTACAACTTATATTCTTTGAGTTACTCCCATTCTGTGATATTTTCTTAATTTTTCGTGAACCGCTGGAAGTTTATGAATATTTGGCCATAGGTAACAACATAGAAATCCTCATTAAACTTTTAATTCCCGATTAGGGATACTTCTGTATTGTGAGCAGTTATACAAACTGCTATCGCCTAGGCACCAAATAGAATTCCAACTGCTAACTTTTTAAATGAATATGTAAAGGTGTGCGAAAGGTAGCTACGAGTTATACTCTTCAAGTTGATCTCTGTCCGTTAATTTTTTTTAGTTCCTTCTGGTTGCTGCATGAAAGTTGTTTAGAAGATATAGTGATTATTCACCGGCAGATCCCGATATGGGCATTTTTCTTACTGTTTTGCCTACTCAGTACGAGATGGCAATTTTATTAGCAAATGAGATGAGACAAGTTTTATGTCTGAAACAGTCCTATCATTTTGTTATTAATTTGAGCTGTCTTATCTACTTACTTATCTACTATTGTCTTATAAAGTATAAAAACTATTAGTTGTTGCATTTAAAAAAATGTTGAGTAGTGGCAGTTGCGATTCATGGCAGTTTCTTTTAACTTTACCTTTTTAAAGAACCAAGGGTTAAACACACTTGATTGGTGTAAATTTTACAAGAGTCTATAGCAGATGGTTTCGGGATATAATCTTCAGTCAAAATGTCGTGTAAGTATCATCTTGACAAACTATAGCAAGAGAAAATCTCACATGGACAAAATACTTTTTTGACTATTTATTTTGCAACATATCTTTTTTTAAAAAAAAAAAAAAAAAAAAAAACACCCAGTTGAACATTTACTGGAAATTTTTCTACTTATTTTTGAAACAGTTTTTGAAATTTATCAGCTAAAACGAAATGGAAAATAATTGCAGTAATTTTCAATATTGAATTATCTTTAGAATTATTCTTATTCAAGCTTTTATTTAAATTTACATTGCTGTTTAAAGCTTTTTTACTTCTTTTGTAGTCACTGTATTTTAAAAATATGCCTAGGCAGTGTCTGTCTAAGCCGAATTTACTAACGTTTACAGGGGTCTGTCCATGCCGAATTTACTACCGTTTAGCGGTACCTTCACAAATTCAATTTAAGGAAAAATGGTAGTTTCACAAAATACTTTTTCTTATAATTTAATTTTTGTATTCCTTAAAGAAACAACAAATCCATATTTTTGTGTTGATTTTTTAATGTAGTCTTTAATTTTTCACAAATAATGTCTCAATTTTCACAAAATAGGTACCTCTCAGAAAAACCTAGACAGACCCCTGCTAGGTGAAAAAGTTCAATTGAAATTTTTATAGCTAAATTTTTCTTTTAAACAATTTTTGTCTTGGTTTTTACTTACCTTTTTACACTTCTAAAAAACTTTGTTTTTATTAACTGTATGACACAGTAATTAAGAATGTTTCTATTGACTTTATTCTTATCTGGAACGTATGATAATTGGAAAGCTGAGATGCTTTAAAATTTTATTTTCAGAATTAAAATAGATTTTTCTGTTTTACATTTGTATATGATCTTTTGTTTTTGTTAGTGTTTTTATGATAACACAGCATTTTAATAACATATTTCTAATAGATTATATTTTAGTTAATGTTGCTTTATGGATACTCTTTTGCAGAAAATATTATTCTTAGCATAGAAGTTTTGTTGTAACAATTATGATAATTTTTTTTCTCTTTCTATTTTACTTTATAACTTTAGTTATTTTATAAGTATTACTTGTTTAATTTTTTCTTTTCACTTTAGCCCTTTCCACTAATATAGATAAGCATGGAGTAATTTCCAATAATAAATGAACTTATTTATTCATATGAAATATTTATTAATGAATTTAAAAAAAAAAAAATATTGCTGCTATACTGCAGCGGAATATTCAACATTTCACTATTTTTTTCTAGCTAAAATTCTGCCAAACCATTACTCTTTACCTCTCTAGTTCTGAATAATAAATGTGTCCGTATAAACAAAACAAAATATGTATGAATAATTTCTATGTTTTTAAACGTATTTATGTTTTTAAACTGAATGAATTTTCTTTTACATGATTTATTGATGTACTTCTGAGGAAAATGTTTGGAAAGGATCTGGCTTTGAGAATGAAGCTCCATCAAGTCTCATTTGAAGGTACCTGAATTAAGTATGTCTATAGAAATAACTGTATTAAATTATTTATTTTTTTCTTGTACTTAAAAATGGGTAAAAAAAATTTATGAAATTATAAACATGAACAATATAACTGTTAAAAATTATTTCAGATTACTTTCGCTGATATTAAAAATAGTAATTAAAAATTGTTTACATAGGCTGCCCATGCTTTAATAACAACAAATAAAAGTACTCAGAAACTTATCTCTTAAAATGAATTATCATATATTGTAAATATATATTCCATGTACTGTAGAATTCTAATTATTTGATGCACTATCATCAGCATTTGCATTATCCAACTAATTTATAATAAAAGTTTCTGGTGTACGTTTCATCGTTAGCATCAAGTAGAATGGTAAACTGTTACTGTTTTTACATCCACTATTTTTGCTGTCCTTAAGGGAAATGTTTTATCTGCATTAAATTAGTCTTTTTATCCATAGTCCTCATTAAGTTCAAGCAAATTCTGAAACTTCTGGTTTGCTTTTATGAATTCTTCAGCGATCATACAGATTGATGAATTACTCAAAAGCAAAGGCCACTCAAACCAAACATTTGGCAAACATTCAAATGAATTATAAAATGAAAAAACAACATCAATTGGAAATTCTCGGGGAATTACGATTTATACTAATTGCCCAGTACTTCAAATCTCCGCGGCAGAATCGCAGCGGCATGGTGACATTGTTGCAGAATTTTACAGAGTTTTTGCAGAAAGATTTATCTCTTGAAAAGAAACATATATTACTTATCTTTTTTACAGAAATATTTGACCACGCAATATTTGAATCATGCATTTAGATAATCAGTTTTTGACACACTCAATTTTCACCTATAGTATCGTAAATCGATGAAATGTTTCGATAGTATTTTCGGCAGTTATTAATACTGATTTTCACTTGGTTTTAAAACATCTTGATATTTTTAAACAATATGGAAAATTCGAATTGTGCATTTCAGTATCTATATTTTAAGGCAATTATTCTATCAAATTTTTGGAAGTTATAGATGTTAATTTCTCCTTAGCTTTTAAATCTGATAGTTTTTATACGATATTATTTAATATAACCTAATTTTAAAGCGTAACACGCTTTTGTGGAGTCCCATTTACATAATTTCATCATATATTTTTTTGGGCGGCAATTACTACTACGGATTTCATGATATTTAATATTTTTTTATTGTGGTGATTATTTACAAAATGTGAAGAAGTAAATAAAGTCTGTGTTTTCCCACCAACAAAATGTGAGAATATCATCCATAATATTAGAATAAAAAATTATTTCATGTTAAATTAAGAAAATTATTTTTTTGTTTTGTTAACACAGCATATTTGCTATTTTAAATTAGCAACATATATGTTTGTATTAAAAGTATTTTGCAATTAGATATTAGTGCTAGAGAGTTTAGTCGCAGATAGCTCAAAAACATTCTGCCTCAAGATTTCAAATGATCCTTGTTTTAATTTAAAAAAGCCAATTATATATATGTTTATAATTATTTATTTTTTTGTGCTCATCTGTAATTTTCTACAATTACGCATATTAGCAATTGAACTTAAAATATTGTTAACTTTAATTAATGATTTTATGTCTATGACTATACCTATGATATTTTCTATTTATATGATATATCTGTCTATGATATTATCACTTTATTTTTATAAAGTTTTTTTTTTTTTTTTTTTTTTTTTCAATAACTTCTGCACTAAATTATTATGCTTACATTAAATGAAAATTTTTTTGATTTCATACTGTTAGAAAACATCTTTTATTTAAATATCTTATTTTTGTTTGTGAATGTTTTTGTTTTTATTATTTGGTGTTAAAGTATTAATGATTAAATGTTTTAAAACACGATTCAATGTATATATCAAGGTTGCAAAAAATGCCTACTTTTTTCCTAAAAGAGTTAGACAGACTAGTTTTCGTTAATTTATTATATTTTCTTGCATTTTACTATATACATTTAGCATACTTATGTTCAAACTTTTTTTTTTTGTTTAACAAAAACTATTAAGTAAAATTTACATTAAATGTCTAATATTGCAGAAAACTTATATATCTATTAAGTTAAATAGCTCATGCAATGGGAATTATCAGTACTACAAACTATATGAATTGCAGTTTGACAGAAATATATACAGTACATTCTCGATTATCCGTGCGCGGATTATCTGGTTTGCAGATTATCCGTGCTCATTCCGGAGTCACACAAAAAACATAAGGAGAAACATTTTCAAGATTAAAAAAATTTGATTCATAAAGTTATAACACTACCAAATTTTTGGAAGCAATATTCGTTATTGGATTGCAGTATATGGAATATCAGCAGCATGGCCAAAGGTAAAATCGTCTACGTTATCACGATCTTGGAGAAAGATCATACCGCTTGATGAACAATCTTCTTCAGATGTTCTAGAAAAATATGATAACAGTATTCTCGAACAAACAAAAGAAATCTAAGGTTTCGAAATTCTTAATGAAGAAAATTTAGAAGATTGGTTTCAAAGTGATGTATATGCGCCTGGCGTCCAGTATTTGACTGATGAAGACATCGTTATGTTGTTAAATCAAATAGTGATGATAGTAACTGATGCAGAAGATGTAGTAAATGAGGGAAATACAATTTCTCATTCTGTTGCTCAGTGGAAACTTTATTGGAGGATTTGACCACGGTGGCATTACTGCGGTTCGTAAAATATGTGTATCGATATACGGCAAAGACGCATTACATATTTTTTTAAAAGGAAAATTCCTAGTTTGATGTTATACAGCATGTAAATGTCAATAATTTTTATATTTTTGTACTGATATTGAAATTTTCTTTAATAAAAGGAGTTTTCGCATTATCCGTGTTTTTCGATTGTCCGTGCGACCTGACCCGGTGATTAACCCGGATAATTGGGAGTGCACTGTATATTTATTTTCGCATCTTTAAATAAGTTACAAAATTTTTTGATAAATCTGCTCTGTACTAGTTCAAAATTATTTTTTATTTTATTTTTTTGCAAAGGTGTGGAAAGTTGGTAATTTTGTTTTGTTCATATATATGCAGCATTAAGAAAGATAATTTCTAATTAGTTTCAAGCATAAAATTATAATTTTTTTTTACACAATTTCAAGTTTAATGCTGTTCCTCCTAATTGTTTCTATAGTCCAAAATTGCTAATATTCCTCCATTGTTTCCCCATTAGAAATGTGCTATCGCTTGTTACCATAGCAGCAGACAGCACTAGTTTTTTAGTCTGGAGGAGTTCTCAAAGCCACACAAAAAATTATTTTATGATTTGTTTATAACTTACTGCTAGCTTCAATGTAAGGTTTAACTAGGATAAAAAAATAGTATGAAATATTTTAATTCAGATTTGTGCTGTATATGTATGTAATTTTGCAGTGTAATATGTGAATAGAATTTGTAAAATAGATTTTCTTATATCTAAATATTTTGATGCACTCAATCGATATATACTTAGTAGAAATTTCAAGAAAATAATAAACAGTTTAAATATTTTTTTTAAAATTTTATTTAACTCTGTATTTTATCTAGTCAGCATTGCTTCGTTTTAGAAATCTACTGTTGGTTGTAGCAATTTAATATTATTGTCCGGTATATTTTTTTTCATATGCTAAAATAGTTATTTGTTTTCCAGGAACATTGAATTGAAGAGGTGATACTAACAGCGGGGTGGAAGAAGTTATGAATACATGATTCAGATCTGTGGCAACGTGTTATAATTGTAGATCTATAAATTGTAAATATATTGTATGATAGTTGTAAAATAAATAAAACTTAATAAATCTTATTTGATTTAATGTTTTTTTTTCTGCATTTAAAATTATTAAGTTAACTGCTCTTCTGGATTAAAAATTGTAATTTTACGAATATAAGACTTAGAAAAATTGTAATTTTTGTAAGTAAACAAATCAAATGGTAAATTTGGTTAATATTATTTTTTTTTTCTTCGTGTGTGTGTTAAAGTAAATTTTAGTCAAATTTTTCAATCTAAAAACTAAAAAATATGCATTAAAAAAATGTACCCAAAATCATTCTAGAAGAGTAGATAACTTCAAGCAAGCAATTTGGAAACATGGACTTAAGGAGAACAGTAGACTTCTTAATTATTAATTTGAACTAAAATAAAAAAAATATTTTTTCCATAGGGCTTTGGAAAATCATGTAAGTATTGAATTTTTCTTCTACCAATTCTTTATATTACAAACTTTTAGGCATGAAAAATTTTAAAAATTCCTGAGAGACATGAAACTTCGTAAATAAACCAGTATGTTGCTGTGAAGAGGTAGAAAGATTTACAGTCCATATTCGTTGAGTTATAAATTGAATTGTAAAAATTTACAAAAAGTGAGATTAAAAACAAAAAGCTTTTTCTAGGATTCTTAAAAAAAAAAGCATGAATATCGGCTATTTTCCGTTATTTTAGTTTGAAAAGAATTAAAAGTTTTTTTTAAATAAAAAGTAAATTATATATTTTTAGTGTAATTAGTGCAGCGTAAAAATTAAAATATGGAATGGTTTCTTTCCTTCTTAGATAAATAAAAAAAACAACTTAAAATGTTATTGTTAACAATTCGGTTAAAATTACGTTGAATTGAAATTAATATAGTTAAATTTACGCGAAAAATTTATTAATTCACCAAACTCAAAATAAGCGTTAAAAATATTGATAATAATACGTAAATTGTAAGGATAAAATACGTTTGTATTTTGGTTAAAATAACGTAAAATTTACGTTATTTTAATAAAAATAAGCGTTAAAAACACGTAAATATTCATGGTGAAAAAAACGAATTTATATAACCGAAAAAAAACGTAAATAGTTTGGTTAAAATAACGTAAAATTCACGTTAAGAGTATTCCCTATAGTAAAAATAAGCGTTAAAAACACGTAAATAATATGGAAAAAAAACGATATTTATATAACCGAAAATAAACGTAAATAGTTTGGTTAAAATAACGTAAAATTCACGTTAAGAGTATTCCCTATAGTAAAAATAAGCGTTAAAAACACGTAAATAATATGGTAAAAAAACGATATTTATATAACCGAAAATAAACGCAAATAGTATGGTTAAAATAACGTAAAAAATACGTGAAAAATTGGTTACGAAATTCACCTTAGTCAAAATAAGGGCAAAAAATGGTCAATTTTACGTTAAAAACAACCCAAATATTAACGTTTTTTTACCTAATTCTTGACTACCACTTGAAACGGAAATAAAACGTTTTGAAGAAACGTTTTTTTGCTCTAAACCTTGTGGCTTTTTAACGTTATTTTCACGTAATTAATACTTATCTCTGCTGCATGGGTTGTGATTTTTTGAAAAATCGCATCGAGGAAAATATTCTAAAATGAATACTAAAAAATGAAATTATAATTCAGCAAAAAAATTGTAGAACATTTGTAATTAATAAAATTTATTTTCTAGCGAGTAACAAGATTACAATAAGTATAACAAGAAGTAGGAGAGTTATTATTCTATGCACTTAGAAATTAAAATCTCTTACTTAAGTTTATTAAGTATGCTTGCAGAACCATTCAGTTCAGATTGAATGTATTATATGAGATTTTAAAATATATATACTAAATATTATTGTAAAATTATTTGTGATTTTTTGAAAAATCGCATCGAGGAAAATATTCTAAAATGAATACTAAAAAATGAAATTATAATTCAGCAAAAAAATTGTAGAACATTTGTAATTAACAAAATTTATTTTCTAGCGAGTAACAAGATTACAATAAGTATAACAAGAAGTAGGAGAGTTATTATTCTATGCACTTAGAAATTAAAATCTCTTACTTAAGTTTATTAAGTATGCTTGCAGAACCATTCAGTTCAGATTGAATGTATTATATGAGATTTTAAAATATATATACTAAATATTATTGTAAAATTATTTGTGATTTTTTGAAAAATCGCATCGAGGAAAATATTCTAAAATGAATACTAAGAAATGAAATTATAATTCAGCAAAAAAATTGTAGAACATTTGTAATTAATAAAATTTATTTTCTAGCGAGTAACAAGATTACAATAAGTATAACAAGAAGTAGGAGAGTTATTATTCTATGCACTTAGAAATTAAAATCTCTTACTTAAGTTTATTAAGTATGCTTGCAGAACCATTCAGTTCAGATTGAATGTATTATATGAGATTTTAAAATATATATACTAAATATTATTGTAAAATTATTTGTGATTTTTTGAAAAATCGCATCGAGGAAAATATTCTAAAATGAATACTAAAAAATGAAATTATAATTCAGCAAAAAAATTTTAGAACATTTGTAATTAATAAAATTTATTTTCTAGCGAGTAACAAGATTACAATAAGTATAACAAGAAGTAGGAGAGTTATTATTCTATGCACTTAGAAATTAAAATCTCTTACTTAAGTTTATTAAGTATGCTTGCAGAACCATTCAGTTCAGATTGAATGTATTATATGAGATTTTAAAATATATATACTAAATATTATTGTAAAATTATTTGTGATTTTTTGAAAAATCGCATCGAGGAAAATATTCTAAAATGAATACTAAAAAATGAAATTATAATTCAGCAAAAAAATTGTAGAACATTTGTAATTAATAAAATTTATTTTCTAGCGAGTAACAAGATTACAATAAGTATAACAAGAAGTAGGACAGTTATTATTCTATGCACTTAGAAATTAAAATCTCTTACTTAAGTTTATTAAGTATGCTTGCAGAACCATTCAGTTCAGATTGAATGTATTATATGAGAGTTTAAAATATATATACTAAATATTATGGTAAAATTATTTGTGATTTTTTGAAAAATCGCATCGAGGAAAATATTCTAAAATGAATACTAAAAAATGAAATTATAATTCAGCAAAAAAATTTTAGAACATTTGTAATTAATAAAATTTATTTTCTAGCGAGTAACAAGATTACAATAAGTATAACAAGAAGTAGGAGAGTTATTATTCTATGCACTTAGAAATTAAAATCTCTTACTTAAGTTTATTAAGTATGCTTGCAGAACCATTCAGTTCAGATTGAATGTATTATATGAGATTTTAAAATATATATACTAAATATTATTGTAAAATTATTTGTGATTTTTTGAAAAATCGCATCGAGGAAAATATTCTAAAATGAATACTAAAAAATGAAATTATAATTCAGCAAAAAAATTGTAGAACATTTGTAATTAATAAAATTTATTTTCTAGCGAGTAACAAGATTACAATAAGTATAACAAGAAGTAGGAGAGTTATTATTCTATGCACTTAGAAATTAAAATCTCTTAATTAAGTTTATTAAGTATGCTTGCAGAACCATTCAGTTCAGATTGAATGTATTATATGAGATTTTAAAATATATATACTAAATATTATTGTAAAATTATTTGTGATTTTTTGAAAAATCGCATCGAGGAAAATATTCTAAAATGAATACTAAAAAATGAAATTATAATTCAGCAAAAAAATTGTAGAACATTTGTAATTAACAAAATTTATTTTCTAGCGAGTAACAAGATTACAATAAGTATAACAAGAAGTAGGAGAGTTATTATTCTATGCACTTAGAAATTAAAATCTCTTACTTAAGTTTATTAAGTATGCTTGCAGAACCATTCAGTTCAGATTGAATGTATTATATGAGATTTTAAAATATATATACTAAATATTTTTGTAAAATTATTTGTGATTTTTTGAAAAATCGCATCGAGGAAAATATTCTAAAATTAATACTAAAAAATGAAATTATAATTCAGCAAAAAAATTGTAGAACATTTGTAATTAATAAAATTTATTTTCTCGTGAGTAACAAGATTACAATAAGTATAACAAAAAGTAGGAGAGTTATTATTCTATGCACTTAGAAATTAAAATCTCTTACTTAAGTTTATTAAGTATGCTTGCAGAACCATTCAGTTCAGATTGAATGTATTATATGAGATTTTAAAATATATATACTAAATATTATTGTAAAATTATTTGTGATTTTTTGAAAAATCGCATCGAGGAAAATATTCTAAAATGAATACTAAAAAATGAAATTATAATTCAGCAAAAAAATTGTAGAACATTTGTAATTAATAAAATTTATTTTTTAGCGAGTAACAAGATTACAATAAGTATAACAAGAAGTAGGAGAGTTATTATTCTATGCACTTAGAAATTAAAATCTCTTACTTAAGTTTATTAAGTATGCTTGCAGAACCATTCAGTTCAGATTGAATGTATTACATGAGATTTTAAAATATATATACTAAATATTATTGTAAAATTATTTGTGATTTTTTGAAAAATCGCATCGAGGAAAATATTCTAAAATGAATACTAAAAAATGAAATTATAATTCAGCAAAAAAATTGTAGAACATTTGTAATTAATAAAATTTATTTTCTAGCGAGTAACAAGATTACAATAAGTATAACAAGAAGTAGGAGAGTTATTATTCTATGCACTTAGAAATTAAAATCTCTTACTTAAGTTTATTAAGTATGCTTGCAGAACCATTCAGTTCAGATTGAATGTATTATATGAGATTTTAAAATATATATACTAAATATTATTGTAAAATTATTTGTGATTTTTTGAAAAATCGCATCGAGGAAAATATTCTAAAATGAATACTAAAAAATGAAATTATAATTCAGCAAAAAAATTGTAGAACATTTGTAATTAATAAAATTTATTTTCTAGCGAGTAACAAGATTACAATAAGTATAACAAGAAGTAGGAGAGTTATTATTCTATGCACTTAGAAATTAAAATCTCTTACTTAAGTTTATTAAGTATGCTTGCAGAACCATTCAGTTCAGATTGAATGTATTATATGAGATTTTAAAATATATATACTAAATATTATTGTAAAATTATTTGTGATTTTTTGAAAAATCGCATCGAGGAAAATATTCTAAAATGAATACTAAAAAATGAAATTATAATTCAGCAAAAAAATTGTAGAACATTTGTAATTAACAAAATTTATTTTCTAGCGAGTAACAAGATTACAATAAGTATAACAAGAAGTAGGAGAGTTATTATTCTATGCACTTAGAAATTAAAATCTCTTACTTAAGTTTATTAAGTATGCTTGCAGAACCATTCAGTTCAGATTGAATGTATTATATGAGATTTTAAAATATATATACTAAATATTATTGTAAAATTATTTGTGATTTTTTGAAAAATCGCATCGAGGAAAATATTCTAAAATGAATACTAAGAAATGAAATTATAATTCAGCAAAAAAATTGTAGAACATTTGTAATTAATAAAATTTATTTTCTAGCGAGTAACAAGATTACAATAAGTATAACAAGAAGTAGGAGAGTTATTATTCTATGCACTTAGAAATTAAAATCTCTTACTTAAGTTTATTAAGTATGCTTGCAGAACCATTCAGTTCAGATTGAATGTATTATATGAGATTTTAAAATATATATACTAAATATTATTGTAAAATTATTTGTGATTTTTTGAAAAATCGCATCGAGGAAAATATTCTAAAATGAATACTAAAAAATGAAATTATAATTCAGCAAAAAAATTTTAGAACATTTGTAATTAATAAAATTTATTTTCTAGCGAGTAACAAGATTACAATAAGTATAACAAGAAGTAGGAGAGTTATTATTCTATGCACTTAGAAATTAAAATCTCTTACTTAAGTTTATTAAGTATGCTTGCAGAACCATTCAGTTCAGATTGAATGTATTATATGAGATTTTAAAATATATATACTAAATATTATTGTAAAATTATTTGTGATTTTTTGAAAAATCGCATCGAGGAAAATATTCTAAAATGAATACTAAAAAATGAAATTATAATTCAGCAAAAAAATTGTAGAACATTTGTAATTAATAAAATTTATTTTCTAGCGAGTAACAAGATTACAATAAGTATAACAAGAAGTAGGACAGTTATTATTCTATGCACTTAGAAATTAAAATCTCTTACTTAAGTTTATTAAGTATGCTTGCAGAACCATTCAGTTCAGATTGAATGTATTATATGAGATTTTAAAATATATATACTAAATATTATTGTAAAATTATTTGTGATTTTTTGAAAAATCGCATCGAGGAAAATATTCTAAAATGAATACTAAAAAATGAAATTATAATTCAGCAAAAAAATTTTAGAACATTTGTAATTAATAAAATTTATTTTCTAGCGAGTAACAAGATTACAATAAGTATAACAAGAAGTAGGAGAGTTATTATTCTATGCACTTAGAAATTAAAATCTCTTACTTAAGTTTATTAAGTATGCTTGCAGAACCATTCAGTTCAGATTGAATGTATTATATGAGATTTTAAAATATATATACTAAATATTATTGTAAAATTATTTGTGATTTTTTGAAAAATCGCATCGAGGAAAATATTCTAAAATGAATACTAAAAAATGAAATTATAATTCAGCAAAAAAATTGTAGAACATTTGTAATTAATAAAATTTATTTTCTAGCGAGTAACAAGATTACAATAAGTATAACAAGAAGTAGGACAGTTATTATTCTATGCACTTAGAAATTAAAATCTCTTACTTAAGTTTATTAAGTATGCTTGCAGAACCATTCAGTTCAGATTGAATGTATTATATGAGAGTTTAAAATATATATACTAAATATTATGGTAAAATTATTTGTGATTTTTTGAAAAATCGCATCGAGGAAAATATTCTAAAATGAATACTAAAAAATGAAATTATAATTCAGCAAAAAAATTTTAGAACATTTGTAATTAATAAAATTTATTTTCTAGCGAGTAACAAGATTACAATAAGTATAACAAGAAGTAGGAGAGTTATTATTCTATGCACTTAGAAATTAAAATCTCTTACTTAAGTTTATTAAGTATGCTTGCAGAACCATTCAGTTCAGATTGAATGTATTATATGAGATTTTAAAATATATATACTAAATATTATTGTAAAATTATTTGTGATTTTTTGAAAAATCGCATCGAGGAAAATATTCTAAAATGAATACTAAAAAATGAAATTATAATTCAGCAAAAAAATTGTAGAACATTTGTAATTAATAAAATTTATTTTCTAGCGAGTAACAAGATTACAATAAGTATAACAAGAAGTAGGAGAGTTATTATTCTATGCACTTAGAAATTAAAATCTCTTAATTAAGTTTATTAAGTATGCTTGCAGAACCATTCAGTTCAGATTGAATGTATTATATGAGATTTTAAAATATATATACTAAATATTATTGTAAAATTATTTGTGATTTTTTGAAAAATCGCATCGAGGAAAATATTCTAAAATGAATACTAAAAAATGAAATTATAATTCAGCAAAAAAATTGTAGAACATTTGTAATTAACAAAATTTATTTTCAAGCGAGTAACAAGATTACAATAAGTATAACAAGAAGTAGGAGAGTTATTATTCTATGCACTTAGAAATTAAAATCTCTTACTTAAGTTTATTAAGTATGCTTGCAGAACCATTCAGTTCAGATTGAATGTATTATATGAGATTTTAAAATATATATACTAAATATTTTTGTAAAATTATTTGTGATTTTTTGAAAAATCGCATCGAGGAAAATATTCTAAAATTAATACTAAAAAATGAAATTATAATTCAGCAAAAAAATTGTAGAACATTTGTAATTAATAAAATTTATTTTCTCGTGAGTAACAAGATTACAATAAGTATAACAAAAAGTAGGAGAGTTATTATTCTATGCACTTAGAAATTAAAATCTCTTACTTAAGTTTATTAAGTATGCTTGCAGAACCATTCAGTTCAGATTGAATGTATTATATGAGATTTTAAAATATATATACTAAATATTATTGTAAAATTATTTGTGATTTTTTGAAAAATCGCATCGAGGAAAATATTCTAAAATGAATACTAAAAAATGAAATTATAATTCAGCAAAAAAATTGTAGAACATTTGTAATTAATAAAATTTATTTTTTAGCGAGTAACAAGATTACAATAAGTATAACAAGAAGTAGGAGAGTTATTATTCTATGCACTTAGAAATTAAAATCTCTTACTTAAGTTTATTAAGTATGCTTGCAGAACCATTCAGTTCAGATTGAATGTATTACATGAGATTTTAAAATATATATACTAAATATTATTGTAAAATTATTTGTGATTTTTTGAAAAATCGCATCGAGGAAAATATTCTAAAATGAATACTAAAAAATGAAATTATAATTCAGCAAAAAAATTGTAGAACATTTGTAATTAATAAAATTTATTTTCTAGCGAGTAACAAGATTACAATAAGTATAACAAGAAGTAGGAGAGTTATTATTCTATGCACTTAGAAATTAAAATCTCTTACTTAAGTTTATTAAGTATGCTTGCAGAACCATTCAGTTCAGATTGAATGTATTATATGAGATTTTAAAATATATATACTAAATATTATTGTAAAATTATTTGTGATTTTTTGAAAAATCGCATCGAGGAAAATATTCTAAAATGAATACTAAAAAATGAAATTATAATTCAGCAAAAAAATTGTAGAACATTTGTAATTAATAAAATTTATTTTCTAGCGAGTAACAAGATTACAATAAGTATAACAAGAAGTAGGAGAGTTATTATTCTATGCCTTTAGAAATTAAAATCTCTTACTTAAGTTTATTAAGTATGCTTGCAGAACCATTCAGTTCAGATTGAATGTATTATATGACATTTTAAAATATATATACTAAATATTATTGTAAAATTATTTGTGATTTTTTGAAAAATCGCATCGAGGAAAATATTCTAAAATGAATACTAAAAAATGAAATTATAATTCAGCAAAAAAATTGTAGAACATTTGTAATTAATAAAATTTATTTTCTAGCGAGTAACAAGATTACAATAAGTATAACAAGAAGTAGGAGAGTTATTATTCTAAGCACTTAGAAATTAAAATCTCTTAATTAAGTTTATTAAGTATGCTTGCAGAACCATTCAGTTCAGATTGAATGTATTATATGAGATTTTAAAATATATATACTAAATATTATTGTAAAATTATTTGTGATTTTTTGAAAAATCGCATCGAGGAAAATATTCTAAAATGAATACTAAAAAATGAAATTATAATTCAGCAAAAAAATTTTAGAACATTTGTAATTAATAAAATTTATTTTCTAGCGAGTAACAAGATTACAATAAGTATAACAAGAAGTAGGAGAGTTATTATTCTATGCACTTAGAAATTAAAATCTCTTACTTAAGTTTATTAAGTATGCTTGCAGAACCATTCAGTTCAGATTGAATGTATTATATGAGATTTTAAAATATATATACTAAATATTATTGTAAAATTATTTGTGATTTTTTGAAAAATCGCATCGAGGAAAATATTCTAAAATGAATACTAAAAAATGAAATTATAATTCAGCAAAAAAATTGTAGAACATTTGTAATTAATAAAATTTATTTTCTAGCGAGTAACAAGATTACAATAAGTATAACAAGAAGTAGGAGAGTTATTATTCTATGCACTTAGAAATTAAAATCTCTTACTTAAGTTTATTAAGTATGCTTGCAGAACCATTCAGTTCAGATTGAATGTATTATATGAGATTTTAAAATATATATACTAAATATTATTGTAAAATTATTTGTGATTTTTTGAAAAATCGCATCGAGGAAAATATTCTAAAATGAATACTAAAAAATGAAATTATAATTCAGCAAAAAAATTGTAGAACATTTGTAATTAACAAAATTTATTTTCTAGCGAGTAACAAGATTACAATAAGTATAACAAGAAGTAGGAGAGTTATTATTCTATGCACTTAGAAATTAAAATCTCTTACTTAAGTTTATTAAGTATGCTTGCAGAACCATTCAGTTCAGATTGAATGTATTATATGAGATTTTAAAATATATATACTAAATATTATTGTAAAATTATTTGTGATTTTTTGAAAAATCGCATCGAGGAAAATATTCTAAAATGAATACTAAAAAATGAAATTATAATTCAGCAAAAAAATTGTAGAACATTTGTAATTAATAAAATTTATTTTCTAGCGAGTAACAAGATTACAATAAGTATAACAAGAAGTAGGAGAGTTATTATTCTATGCCTTTAGAAATTAAAATCTCTTACTTAAGTTTATTAAGTATGCTTGCAGAACCATTCAGTTCAGATTGAATGTATTATATGACATTTTAAAATATATATACTAAATATTATTGTAAAATTATTTGTGATTTTTTGAAAAATCGCATCGAGGAAAATATTCTAAAATGAATACTAAAAAATGAAATTATAATTCAGCAAAAAAATTGTAGAACATTTGTAATTAATAAAATTTATTTTCTAGCGAGTAACAAGATTACAATAAGTATAACAAGAAGTAGGAGAGTTATTATTCTAAGCACTTAGAAATTAAAATCTCTTAATTAAGTTTATTAAGTATGCTTGCAGAACCATTCAGTTCAGATTGAATGTATTATATGAGATTTTAAAATATATATACTAAATATTATTGTAAAATTATTTGTGATTTTTTGAAAAATCGCATCGAGGAAAATATTCTAAAATGAATACTAAAAAATGAAATTATAATTCAGCAAAAAAATTTTAGAACATTTGTAATTAATAAAATTTATTTTCTAGCGAGTAACAAGATTACAATAAGTATAACAAGAAGTAGGAGAGTTATTATTCTATGCACTTAGAAATTAAAATCTCTTACTTAAGTTTATTAAGTATGCTTGCAGAACCATTCAGTTCAGATTGAATGTATTATATGAGAGTTTAAAATATATATACTAAATATTATTGTAAAATTATTTGTGATTTTTTGAAAAATCGCATCGAGGAAAATATTCTAAAATGAATACTAAAAAATGAAATTATAATTCAGCAAAAAAATTGTAGAACATTTGTAATTAATAAAATTTATTTTCTAGCGAGTAACAAGATTACAATAAGTATAACAAGAAGTAGGAGAGTTATTATTCTATGCACTTAGAAATTAAAATCTCTTACTTAAGTTTATTAAGTATGCTTGCAGAAGCATTCAGTTCAGATTGAATGTATTATATGAGATTTTAAAATATATATACTAAATATTATTGTAAAATTATTTGTGATTTTTTGAAAAATCGCATCGAGGAAAATATTCTAAAATGAATACTAAAAAATGAAATTATAATTCAGCAAAAAAATTGTAGAACATTTGTAATTAACAAAATTTATTTTCTAGCGAGTAACAAGATTACAATAAGTATAACAAGAAGTAGGAGAGTTATTATTCTATGCACTTAGAAATTAAAATCTCTTACTTAAGTTTATTAAGTATGCTTGCAGAACCATTCAGTTCAGATTGAATGTATTATATGAGATTTTAAAATATATATACTAAATATTATTGTAAAATTATTTGTGATTTTTTGAAAAATCGCATCGAGGAAAATATTCTAAAATGAATACTAAAAAATGAAATTATAATTCAGCAAAAAAATTGTAGAACATTTGTAATTAACAAAATTTATTTTCTAGCGAGTAACAAGATTACAATATGTATAACAAGAAGTAGGAGAGTTATTATTCTATGCACTTAGAAATTAAAATCTCTTACTTAAGTTTATTAAGTATGCTTGCAGAACCATTCAGTTCAGATTGAATGTATTATATGAGATTTTAAAATATATATACTAAATATTTTTGTAAAATTATTTGTGATTTTTTGAAAAATCGCATCGAGGAAAATATTCTAAAATGAATACTAAAAAATGAAATTATAATTCAGCAAAAAAATTGTAGAACATTTGTAATTAATAAAATTTATTTTCTCATGAGTAACAACATTACAATAAGTATAACAAGAAGTAGGAGAGTTATTATTCTATGCATTTAGAAATTAAAATCTCTTACTTAAGTTTATTAAGTATGCTTGCAGAACCATTCAGTTCAGATTGAATGTATTATATGAGATTTTAAAATATATATACTAAATATTATTGTAAAATTATTTGTGATTTTTTGAAAAATCGCATCGAGGAAAATATTCTAAAATGAATACTAAAAAATGAAATTATAATTCAGCAAAAAAATTGTAGAACATTTGTAATTAATAAAATTTATTTTCTAGCGAGTAACAAGATTACAATAAGTATAACAAGAAGTAGGAGAGTTATTATTCTGTGCACTTAGAAATTAAAATCTCTTAATTAAGATTATTAAGTATGCTTGCAGAACCATTCAGTTCAGATTGAATGTATTATATGAGATTTTAAAATATATATACTAAATATTATTGTAAAATTATTTGTGATTTTTTGAAAAATCGCATCGAGGAAAATATTCTAAAATGAATACTAAAAAATGAAATTATAATTCAGCAAAAAAATTGTAGAACATTTGTAATTAACAAAATTTATTTTCTAGCGAGTAACAAGATTACAATAAGTATAACAAGAAGTAGGAGAGTTATTATTCTATGCACTTAGAAATTAAAATCTCTTACTTAAGTTTATTAAGTATGCTTGCAGAACCATTCAGTTCAGATTGAATGTATTATATGAGATTTTAAAATATATATACTAAATATTTTTGTAAAATTATTTGTGATTTTTTGAAAAATCGCATCGAGGAAAATATTCTAAAATGAATACTAAAAAATGAAATTATAATTCAGCAAAAAAATTGTAGAACATTTGTAATTAATAAAATTTATTTTCTCGTGAGTAACAAGATTACAATAAGTATAACAAAAAGTAGGAGAGTTATTATTCTATGCACTTAGAAATTAAAATCTCTTACTTAAGTTTATTAAGTATGCTTGCAGAACCATTCAGTTCAGATTGAATGTATTATATGAGATTTTAAAATACATATACTAAATATTATTGTAAAATTATTTGTGATTTTTTGAAAAATCGCATCGAGGAAAATATTCTAAAATGAATACTAAAAAATGAAATTATAATTCAGCAAAAAAATTGTAGAACATTTGTAATTAATAAAATTTATTTTCTAGCGAGTAACAAGATTACAATAAGTATAACAAGAAGTAGGAGAGTTATTATTCTATGCACTTAGAAATTAAAATCTCTTACTTAAGTTTATTAAGTATGCTTGCAGAACCATTCAGTTCAGATTGAATGTATTATATGAGATTTTAAAATATATATACTAAATATTATTGTAAAATTATTTGTGATTTTTTGAAAAATCGCATCGAGGAAAATATTCTAAAATGAATACTAAAAAATGAAATTATAATTCAGCAAAAAAATTGTAGAACATTTGTAATTAACAAAATTTATTTTCTAGCGAGTAACAAGATTACAATAAGTATAACAAGAAGTAGGAGAGTTATTATTCTATGCACTTAGAAATTAAAATCTCTTACTTAAGTTTATTAAGTATGCTTGCAGAACCATTCAGTTCAGATTGAATGTATTATATGAGATTTTAAAATATATATACTAAATATTATTGTAAAATTATTTGTGATTTTTTGAAAAATCGCATCGAGGAAAATATTCTAAAATGAATACTAAAAAATGAAATTATAATTCAGCAAAAAAATTGTAGAACATTTGTAATTAACAAAATTTATTTTCTAGCGAGTAACAAGATTACAATAAGTATAACAAGAAATAGGAGAGTTATTATTCTATGCACTTAGAAATTAAAATCTCTTACTTAAGTTTATTAAGTATGCTTGCAGAACCATTCAGTTCAGATTGAATGTATTATATGAGATTTTAAAATATATATACTAAATATTTTTGTAAAATTATTTGTGATTTTTTGAAAAATCGCATCGAGGAAAATATTCTAAAATGAATACTAAAAAATGAAATTATAATTCAGCAAAAAAATTGTAGAACATTTGTAATTAATAAAATTTATTTTCTCATGAGTAACAACATTACAATAAGTATAACAAGAAGTAGGAGAGTTATTATTCTATGCACTTAGAAATTAAAATCTCTTACTTAAGTTTATTAAGTATGCTTGCAGAACCATTCAGTTCAGATTGAATGTATTATATGAGATTTTAAAATATATATACTAAATATTATTGTAAAATTATTTGTGATTTTTTGAAAAATCGCATCGAGGAAAATATTCTAAAATGAATACTAAAAAATGAAATTATAATTCAGCAAAAAAATTGTAGAACATTTGTAATTAATAAAATTTATTTTCTAGCGAGTAACAAGATTACAATAAGTATAACAAGAAGTAGGAGAGTTATTATTCTGTGCACTTAGAAATTAAAATCTCTTAATTAAGATTATTAAGTATGCTTGCAGAACCATTCAGTTCAGATTGAATGTATTATATGAGATTTTAAAATATATATACTAAATATTATTGTAAAATTATTTGTGATTTTTTGAAAAATCGCATCGAGGAAAATATTCTAAAATGAATACTAAAAAATGAAATTATAATTCAGCAAAAAAATTGTAGAACATTTGTAATTAATAAAATTTATTTTCTCGTGAGTAACAAGATTACAATAAGTATAACAAAAAGTAGGAGAGTTATTATTCTATGCACTTAGAAATTAAAATCTCTTACTTAAGTTTATTAAGTATGCTTGCAGAACCATTCAGTTCAGATTGAATGTATTATATGAGATTTTAAAATACATATACTAAATATTATTGTAAAATTATTTGTGATTTTTTGAAAAATCGCATCGAGGAAAATATTCTAAAATGAATACTAAAAAATGAAATTATAATTCAGCAAAAAAATTGTAGAACATTTGTAATTAATAAAATTTATTTTCTAGCGAGTAACAAGATTACAATAAGTATAACAAGAAGTAGGAGAGTTATTATTCTATGCACTTAGAAATTAAAATCTCTTACTTAAGTTTATTAAGTATGCTTGCAGAACCATTCAGTTCAGATTGAATGTATTACATGAGATTTTAAAATATATATACTAAATATTATTGTAAAATTATTTGTGATTTTTTGAAAAATCGCATCGAGGAAAATATTCTAAAATGAATACTAAAAAATGAAATTATAATTCAGCAAAAAAATTGTAGAACATTTGTAATTAATAAAATTTATTTTCTAGCGAGTAACAAGATTACAATAAGTATAACAAGAAGTAGGAGAGTTATTATTCTATGCACTTAGAAATTAAAATCTCTTACTTAAGTTTATTAAGTATGCTTGCAGAACCATTCAGTTCAGATTGAATGTATTATATGACATTTTAAAATATATATACTAAATATTATTGTAAAATTATTTGTGATTTTTTGAAAAATCGCATCGAGGAAAATATTCAAAAATGAATACTAAAAAATGAAATTATAATTCAGCAAAAAAATTGTAGAACATTTGTAATTAATAAAATTTATTTTCTAGCGAGTAACAAGATTACAATAAGTATAACAAGAAGTAGGAGAGTTATTATTCTAAGCACTTAGAAATTAAAATCTCTTAATTAAGTTTATTAAGTATGCTTGCAGAACCATTCAGTTCAGATTGAATGTATTATATGAGATTTTAAAATATATATACTAAATATTATTGTAAAATTATTTGTGATTTTTTGAAAAATCGCATCGAGGAAAATATTCTAAAATGAATACTAAAAAATGAAATTATAATTCAGCAAAAAAATTTTAGAACATTTGTAATTAATAAAATTTATTTTCTAGCGAGTAACAAGATTACAATAAGTATAACAAGAAGTAGGAGAGTTATTATTCTATGCACTTAGAAATTAAAATCTCTTACTTAAGTTTATTAAGTATGCTTGCAGAACCATTCAGTTCAGATTGAATGTATTATATGAGATTTTAAAATATATATACTAAATATTTTTGTAAAATTATTTGTGATTTTTTGAAAAATCGCATCGAGGAAAATATTCTAAAATGAATACTAAAAAATGAAATTATAATTCAGCAAAAAAATTGTAGAACATTTGTAATTAATAAAATTTATTTTCTAGCGAGTAACAAGATTACAATAAGTATAACAAGAAGTAGGAGAGTTATTATTCTATGCACTTAGAAATTAAAATCTCTTACTTAAGTTTATTAAGTATGCTTGCAGAACCATTCAGTTCAGATTGAATGTATTATATGAGATTTTAAAATATATATACTAAATATTATTGTAAAATTATTTGTGATTTTTTGAAAAATCGCATCGAGGAAAATATTCTAAAATGAATACTAAAAAATGAAATTATAATTCAGCAAAAAAATTGTAGAACATTTGTAATTAACAAAATTTATTTTCTAGCGAGTAACAAGATTACAATAAGTATAACAAGAAGTAGGAGAGTTATTATTCTATGCACTTAGAAATTAAAATCTCTTACTTAAGTTTATTAAGTATGCTTGCAGAACCATTCAGTTCAGATTGAATGTATTATATGAGATTTTAAAATATATATACTAAATATTATTGTAAAATTATTTGTGATTTTTTGAAAAATCGCATCGAGGAAAATATTCTAAAATGAATACTAAAAAATGAAATTATAATTCAGCAAAAAAATTGTAGAACATTTGTAATTAATAAAATTTATTTTCTAGCGAGTAACAAGATTACAATAAGTATAACAAGAAGTAGGAGAGTTATTATTCTATGCACTTAGAAATTAAAATCTCTTACTTAAGTTTATTAAGTATGCTTGCAGAACCATTCAGTTCAGATTGAATGTATTATATGAGATTTTAAAATATATATACTAAATATTATTGTAAAATTATTTGTGATTTTTTGAAAAATCGCATCGAGGAAAATATTCTAAAATGAATACTAAAAAATGAAATTATAATTCAGCAAAAAAATTGTAGAACATTTGTAATTAACAAAATTTATTTTCTAGCGAGTAACAAGATTACAATAAGTATAACAAGAAGTAGGAGAGTTATTATTCTATGCACTTAGAAATTAAAATCTCTTACTTAAGTTTATTAAGTATGCTTGCAGAACCATTCAGTTCAGATTGAATGTATTATATGAGATTTTAAAATATATATACTAAATATTATTGTAAAATTATTTGTGATTTTTTGAAAAATCGCATCGAGGAAAATATTCTAAAATGAATACTAAAAAATGAAATTATAATTCAGCAAAAAAATTGTAGAACATTTGTAATTAATAAAATTTATTTTCTCGTGAGTAACAAGATTACAATAAGTATAACAAGAAGTAGGAGAGTTATTATTCTATGCACTTAGAAATTAAAATCTCTTATTTAAGTTTATTAAGTATGCTTGCAGAACCATTCAGTTCAGATTGAATGTATTATATGAGATTTTAAAATATATATACTAAATATTATTGTAAAATTATTTGTGATTTTTTGAAAAATCGCATCGAGGAAAATATTCTAAAATGAATACTAAAAAATGAAATTATAATTCAGCAAAAAAATTGTAGAACATTTGTAATTAATAAAATTTATTTTCTCGTGAGTAACAAGATTACAATAAGTATAACAAGAAGTAGGAGAGTTATTATTCTATGCACTTAGAAATTAAAATCTCTTACTTAAGTTTATTAAGTATGCTTGCAGAACCATTCAGTTCAGATTGAATGTATTATATGAGATTTTAAAATATATATACTAAATATTATTGTAAAATTATTTGTGATTTTTTGAAAAATCGCATCGAGGAAAATATTCTAAAATGAATACTAAAAAATGAAATTATAATTCAGCAAAAAAATTGTAGAACATTTGTAATTAATAAAATTTATTTTCTAGCGAGTAACAAGATTACAATAAGTATAACAAGAAGTAGGACAGTTATTATTCTATGCACTTAGAAATTAAAATCTCTTACTTAAGTTTATTAAGTATGCTTGCAGAACCATTCAGTTCAGATTGAATGTATTATATGAGATTTTAAAATATATATACTAAATATTATTGTAAAATTATTTGTGATTTTTTGAAAAATCGCATCGCGGAAAATATTCTAAAATGAATACTAAAAAATGAAATTATAATTCAGCAAAAAAATTGTAGAACATTTGTAATTAATAAAATTTATTTTCTAGCGAGTAACAAGATTACAATAAGTATAACAAGAAGTAGGAGAGTTATTATTCTATGCACTTAGAAATTAAAATCTCTTACTTAAGTTTATTAAGTATGCTTGCAGAACCATTCAGTTCAGATTGAATGTATTATATGAGATTTTAAAATATATATACTAAATATTATTGTAAAATTATTTGTGATTTTTTGAAAAATCGCATCGAGGAAAATATTCTAAAATGAATACTAAAAAATGAAATTATAATTCAGCAAAAAAATTGTAGAACATTTGTAATTAATAAAATTTATTTTCTAGCGAGTAACAAGATTACAATAAGTATAACAAGAAGTAGGAGAGTTATTATTCTATGCACTTAGAAATTAAAATCTCTTACTTAAGTTTATTAAGTATGCTTGCAGAACCATTCAGTTCAGATTGAATGTATTATATGAGATTTTAAAATATATATACTAAATATTATTGTAAAATTATTTGTGATTTTTTGAAAAATCGCATCGAGGAAAATATTCTAAAATGAATACTAAAAAATGAAATTATAATTCAGCAAAAAAATTGTAGAACATTTGTAATTAATAAAATTTATTTTCTAGCGAGTAACAAGATTACAATAAGTATAACAAGAAGTAGGAGAGTTATTATTTTATGCACTTAGAAATTAAAATCTCTTACTTAAGTTTATTAAGTATGCTTGCAGAACCATTCAGTTCAGATTGAATGTATTATATGAGATTTTAAAATATATATACTAAATATTATTGTAAAATTATTTGTGATTTTTTGAAAAATCGCATCGAGGAAAATATTCTAAAATGAATACTAAAAAATGAAATTATAATTCAGCAAAAAAATTGTAGAACATTTGTAATTAATAAAATTTATTTTCTAGCGAGTAACAAGATTACAATAAGTATAACAAGAAGTAGGAGAGTTATTATTCTATGCACTTAGAAATTAAAATCTCTTACTTAAGTTTATTAAGTATGCTTGCAGAACCATTCAGTTCAGATTGAATGTATTATATGAGATTTTAAAATATATATACTAAATATTATTGTAAAATTATTTGTGATTTTTTGAAAAATCGCATCGAGGAAAATATTCTAAAATGAATACTAAAAAATGAAATTATAATTCAGCAAAAAAATTGTAGAACATTTGTAATTAATAAAATTTATTTTCTAGCGAGTAACAAGATTACAATAAGTATAACAAGAAGTAGGAGAGTTATTATTCTATGCACTTAGAAATTAAAATCTCTTACTTAAGATTATTAAGTATGCTTGCAGAACCATTCAGTTCAGATTGAATGTATTATATGAGATTTTAAAATATATATACTAAATATTATTGTAAAATTATTTGTGATTTTTTGAAAAATCGCATCGAGGAAAATATTCTAAAATGAATACTAAAAAATGAAATTATAATTCAGCAAAAAAATTGTAGAACATTTGTAATTAACAAAATTTATTTTCTAGCGAGTAACAAGATTACAATAAGTATAACAAGAAGTAGGAGAGTTATTATTCTATGCACTTAGAAATTAAAATCTCTTACTTAAGTTTATTAAGTATGCTTGCAGAACCATTCAGTTCAGATTGAATGTATTATATGAGATTTTAAAATATATATACTAAATATTATTGTAAAATTATTTGTGATTTTTTGAAAAATCGCATCGAGGAAAATATTCTAAAATGAATACTAAAAAATGAAATTATAATTCAGCAAAAAAATTGTAGAACATTTGTAATTAATAAAATTTATTTTCTAGCGAGTAACAAGATTACAATAAGTATAACAAGAAGTAGGAGAGTTATTATTCTATGCACTTAGAAATTAAAATCTCTTACTTAAGTTTATTAAGTATGCTTGCAGAACCATTCAGTTCAGATTGAATGTATTATATGAGATTTTAAAATATATATACTAAATATTATTGTAAAATTATTTGTGATTTTTTGAAAAATCGCATCGAGGAAAATATTCTAAAATGAATACTAAAAAATGAAATTATAATTCAGCAAAAAAATTGTAGAACATTTGTAATTAACAAAATTTATTTTCTAGCGAGTAACAAGATTACAATAAGTATAACAAGAAGTAGGAGAGTTATTATTCTATGCACTTAGAAATTAAAATCTCTTACTTAAGTTTATTAAGTATGCTTGCAGAACCATTCAGTTCAGATTGAATGCATTATATGAGATTTTAAAATATATATACTAAATATTTTTGTAAAATTATTTGTGATTTTTTGAAAAATCGCATCGAGAAAAATATTCTAAAATGAATACTAAAAAATGAAATTATAATTCAGCAAAAAAATTGTAGAACATTTGTAATTAATAAAATTTATTTTCTCGTGAGTAACAAGATTACAATAAGTATAACAAGAAGTAGGAGAGTTATTATTCTATGCACTTAGAAATTAAAATCTCTTACTTAAGTTTATTAAGTATGCTTGCAGAACCATTCAGTTCAGATTGAATGTATTATATGAGATTTTAAAATATATATACTAAATATTATTGTAAAATTATTTGTGATTTTTTGAAAAATCGCATCGAGGAAAATATTCTAAAATGAATACTAAAAAATGAAATTATAATTCAGCAAAAAAATTGTAGAACATTTGTAATTAATAAAATTTATTTTCTAGCGAGTAACAAGATTACAATAAGTATAACAAGAAATAGGAGAGTTATTATTCTATGCACTTAGAAATTAAAATCTCTTACTTAAGTTTATTAAGTATGCTTGCAGAACCATTCAGTTCAGATTGAATGTATTATATGAGATTTTAAAATATATATACTAAATATTATTGTAAAATTATTTGTGATTTTTTGAAAAATCGCATCGAGGAAAATATTCTAAAATGAATACTAAAAAATGAAATTATAATTCAGCAAAAAAATTGTAGAACATTTGTAATTAATAAAATTTATTTTCTAGCGAGTAACAAGATTACAATAAGTATAACAAGAAGTAGGAGAGTTATTATTCTATGCACTTAGAAATTAAAATCTCTTACTTAAGTTTATTAAGTATGCTTGCAGAACCATTCAGTTCAGATTGAATGTATTATATGAGATTTTAAAATATATATACTAAATATTATTGTAAAATTATTTGTGATTTTTTGAAAAATCGCATCGAGGAAAATATTCTAAAATGAATACTAAAAAAATGAAATTATAATTCAGCAAAAAAATTGTAGAACATTTGTAATTAATAAAATTTATTTTCTAGCGAGTAACAAGATTACAATAAGTATAACAAGAAGTAGGAGAGTTATTATTCTATGCACTTAGAAATTAAAATCTCTTACTTAAGTTTATTAAGTATGCTTGCAGAACCATTCAGTTCAGATTGAATGTATTATATGAGATTTTAAAATATATATACTAAATATTATTGTAAAATTATTTGTGATTTTTTGAAAAATCGCATCGAGGAAAATATTCTAAAATGAATACTAAAAAATGAAATTATAATTCAGCAAAAAACTTGTAGAACATTTGTAATTAATAAAATTTATTTTCTAGCGAGTAACAAGATTACAATAAGTATAACAAGAAGTAGGAGAGTTATTATTCTATGCACTTAGAAATTAAAATCTCTTACTTAAGTTTATTAAGTATGCTTGCAGAACCATTCAGTTCAGATTGAATGTATTATATGAGATTTTAAAATATATATACTAAATATTATTGTAAAATTATTTGTGATTTTTTGAAAAATCGCATCGAGGAAAATATTCTAAAATGAATACTAAAAAATGAAATTATAATTCAGCAAAAAAATTGTAGAACATTTGTAATTAATAAAATTTATTTTCTAGCGAGTATCAAGATTACAATAAGTATAACAAGAAGTAGGAGAGTTATTATTCTATGCACTTAGAAATTAAAATCTCTTACTTAAGTTTATTAAGTATGCTTGCAGAACCATTCAGTTCAGATTGAATGTATTATATGAGATTTTAAAATATATATACTAAATATTATTGTAAAATTATTTGTGATTTTTTGAAAAATCGCATCGAGGAAAATATTCTAAAATGAATACTAAAAAATGAAATTATAATTCAGCAAAAAAATTGTAGAACATTTGTAATTAATAAAATTTATTTTCTAGCGAGTAACAAGATTACAATAAGTATAACAAGAAGTAGGAGAGTTATTATTCTATGCACTTAGAAATTAAAATCTCTTACTTAAGTTTATTAAGTATGCTTGCAGAACCATTCAGTTCAGATTGAATGTATTATATGAGATTTTAAAATATATATACTAAATATTATTGTAAAATTATTTGTGATTTTTTGAAAAATCGCATCGAGGAAAATATTCTAAAATGAATACTAAAAAATGAAATTATAATTCAGCAAAAAAATTGTAGAACATTTGTAATTAATAAAATTTATTTTCTAGCGAGTAACAAGATTACAATAAGTATAACAAGAAGTAGGAGAGTTATTATTCTATGCACTTAGAAATTAAAATCTCTTACTTAAGTTTATTAAGTATGCTTGCAGAACCATTCAGTTCAGATTGAATGTATTATATGAGATTTTAAAATATATATACTAAATATTATTGTAAAATTATTTGTGATTTTTTGAAAAATCGCATCGAGGAAAATATTCTAAAATGAATACTAAAAAATGAAATTATAATTCAGCAAAAAAATTGTAGAACATTTGTAATTAACAAAATTTATTTTCTAGCGAGTAACAAGATTACAATAAGTATAACAAGAAGTAGGAGAGTTATTATTCTATGCACTTAGAAATTAAAATCTCTTACTTAAGTTTATTAAGTATGCTTGCAGAACCATTCAGTTCAGATTGAATGCATTATATGAGATTTTAAAATATATATACTAAATATTTTTGTAAAATTATTTGTGATTTTTTGAAAAATCGCATCGAGAAAAATATTCTAAAATGAATACTAAAAAATGAAATTATAATTCAGCAAAAAAATTGTAGAACATTTGTAATTAATAAAATTTATTTTCTCGTGAGTAACAAGATTACAATAAGTATAACAAGAAGTAGGAGAGTTATTATTCTATGCACTTAGAAATTAAAATCTCTTACTTAAGTTTATTAAGTATGCTTGCAGAACCATTCAGTTCAGATTGAATGTATTATATGAGATTTTAAAATATATATACTAAATATTATTGTAAAATTATTTGTGATTTTTTGAAAAATCGCATCGAGGAAAATATTCTAAAATGAATACTAAAAAATGAAATTATAATTCAGCAAAAAAATTGTAGAACATTTGTAATTAATAAAATTTATTTTCTAGCGAGTAACAAGATTACAATAAGTATAACAAGAAATAGGAGAGTTATTATTCTATGCACTTAGAAATTAAAATCTCTTACTTAAGTTTATTAAGTATGCTTGCAGAACCATTCAGTTCAGATTGAATGTATTATATGAGATTTTAAAATATATATACTAAATATTATTGTAAAATTATTTGTGATTTTTTGAAAAATCGCATCGAGGAAAATATTCTAAAATGAATACTAAAAAATGAAATTATAATTCAGCAAAAAACTTGTAGAACATTTGTAATTAATAAAATTTATTTTCTAGCGAGTAACAAGATTACAATAAGTATAACAAGAAGTAGGAGAGTTATTATTCTATGCACTTAGAAATTAAAATCTCTTACTTAAGTTTATTAAGTATGCTTGCAGAACCATTCAGTTCAGATTGAATGTATTATATGAGATTTTAAAATATATATACTAAATATTATTGTAAAATTATTTGTGATTTTTTGAAAAATCGCATCGAGGAAAATATTCTAAAATGAATACTAAAAAATGAAATTATAATTCAGCAAAAAAATTGTAGAACATTTGTAATTAATAAAATTTATTTTCTAGCGAGTATCAAGATTACAATAAGTATAACAAGAAGTAGGAGAGTTATTATTCTATGCACTTAGAAATTAAAATCTCTTACTTAAGTTTATTAAGTATGCTTGCAGAACCATTCAGTTCAGATTGAATGTATTATATGAGATTTTAAAATATATATACTAAATATTATTGTAAAATTATTTGTGATTTTTTGAAAAATCGCATCGAGGAAAATATTCTAAAATGAATACTAAAAAATGAAATTATAATTCAGCAAAAAAATTGTAGAACATTTGTAATTAATAAAATTTATTTTCTAGCGAGTAACAAGATTACAATAAGTATAACAAGAAGTAGGAGAGTTATTATTCTATGCACTTAGAAATTAAAATCTCTTACTTAAGTTTATTAAGTATGCTTGCAGAACCATTCAGTTCAGATTGAATGTATTATATGAGATTTTAAAATATATATACTAAATATTATTGTAAAATTATTTGTGATTTTTTGAAAAATCGCATCGAGGAAAATATTCTAAAATGAATACTAAAAAATGAAATTATAATTCAGCAAAAAAATTGTAGAACATTTGTAATTAATAAAATTTATTTTCTAGCGAGTAACAAGATTACAATAAGTATAACAAGAAGTAGGAGAGTTATTATTCTATGCACTTAGAAATTAAAATCTCTTACTTAAGTTTATTAAGTATGCTTGCAGAACCATTCAGTTCAGATTGAATGTATTATATGAGATTTTAAAATATATATACTAAATATTATTGTAAAATTATTTGTGATTTTTTGAAAAATCGCATCGAGGAAAATATTCTAAAATGAATACTAAAAAATGAAATTATAATTCAGCAAAAAAATTGTAGAACATTTGTAATTAACAAAATTTATTTTCTAGCGAGTAACAAGATTACAATAAGTATAACAAGAAGTAGGAGAGTTATTATTCTATGCACTTAGAAATTAAAATCTCTTACTTAAGTTTATTAAGTATGCTTGCAGAACCATTCAGTTCAGATTGAATGCATTATATGAGATTTTAAAATATATATACTAAATATTTTTGTAAAATTATTTGTGATTTTTTGAAAAATCGCATCGAGAAAAATATTCTAAAATGAATACTAAAAAATGAAATTATAATTCAGCAAAAAAATTGTAGAACATTTGTAATTAATAAAATTTATTTTCTCGTGAGTAACAAGATTACAATAAGTATAACAAGAAGTAGGAGAGTTATTATTCTATGCACTTAGAAATTAAAATCTCTTACTTAAGTTTATTAAGTATGCTTGCAGAACCATTCAGTTCAGATTGAATGTATTATATGAGATTTTAAAATATATATACTAAATATTATTGTAAAATTATTTGTGATTTTTTGAAAAATCGCATCGAGGAAAATATTCTAAAATGAATACTAAAAAATGAAATTATAATTCAGCAAAAAAATTGTAGAACATTTGTAATTAATAAAATTTATTTTCTAGCGAGTAACAAGATTACAATAAGTATAACAAGAAATAGGAGAGTTATTATTCTATGCACTTAGAAATTAAAATCTCTTACTTAAGTTTATTAAGTATGCTTGCAGAACCATTCAGTTCAGATTGAATGTATTATATGAGATTTTAAAATATATATACTAAATATTATTGTAAAATTATTTGTGATTTTTTGAAAAATCGCATCGAGGAAAATATTCTAAAATGAATACTAAAAAATGAAATTATAATTCAGCAAAAAAATTGTAGAACATTTGTAATTAATAAAATTTATTTTCTAGCGAGTAACAAGATTACAATAAGTATAACAAGAAGTAGGAGAGTTATTATTCTATGCACTTAGAAATTAAAATCTCTTACTTAAGTTTATTAAGTATGCTTGCAGAACCATTCAGTTCAGATTGAATGTATTATATGAGATTTTAAAATATATATACTAAATATTATTGTAAAATTATTTGTGATTTTTTGAAAAATCGCATCGAGGAAAATATTCTAAAATGAATACTAAAAAAATGAAATTATAATTCAGCAAAAAAATTGTAGAACATTTGTAATTAATAAAATTTATTTTCTAGCGAGTAACAAGATTACAATAAGTATAACAAGAAGTAGGAGAGTTATTATTCTATGCACTTAGAAATTAAAATCTCTTACTTAAGTTTATTAAGTATGCTTGCAGAACCATTCAGTTCAGATTGAATGTATTATATGAGATTTTAAAATATATATACTAAATATTATTGTAAAATTATTTGTGATTTTTTGAAAAATCGCATCGAGGAAAATATTCTAAAATGAATACTAAAAAATGAAATTATAATTCAGCAAAAAACTTGTAGAACATTTGTAATTAATAAAATTTATTTTCTAGCGAGTAACAAGATTACAATAAGTATAACAAGAAGTAGGAGAGTTATTATTCTATGCACTTAGAAATTAAAATCTCTTACTTAAGTTTATTAAGTATGCTTGCAGAACCATTCAGTTCAGATTGAATGTATTATATGAGATTTTAAAATATATATACTAAATATTATTGTAAAATTATTTGTGATTTTTTGAAAAATCGCATCGAGGAAAATATTCTAAAATGAATACTAAAAAATGAAATTATAATTCAGCAAAAAAATTGTAGAACATTTGTAATTAATAAAATTTATTTTCTAGCGAGTATCAAGATTACAATAAGTATAACAAGAAGTAGGAGAGTTATTATTCTATGCACTTAGAAATTAAAATCTCTTACTTAAGTTTATTAAGTATGCTTGCAGAACCATTCAGTTCAGATTGAATGTATTATATGAGATTTTAAAATATATATACTAAATATTATTGTAAAATTATTTGTGATTTTTTGAAAAATCGCATCGAGGAAAATATTCTAAAATGAATACTAAAAAATGAAATTATAATTCAGCAAAAAAATTGTAGAACATTTGTAATTAATAAAATTTATTTTCTAGCGAGTAACAAGATTACAATAAGTATAACAAGAAGTAGGAGAGTTATTATTCTATGCACTTAGAAATTAAAATCTCTTACTTAAGTTTATTAAGTATGCTTGCAGAACCATTCAGTTCAGATTGAATGTATTATATGAGATTTTAAAATATATATACTAAATATTATTGTAAAATTATTTGTGATTTTTTGAAAAATCGCATCGAGGAAAATATTCTAAAATGAATACTAAAAAATGAAATTATAATTCAGCAAAAAAATTGTAGAACATTTGTAATTAACAAAATTTATTTTCTAGCGAGTAACAAGATTACAATAAGTATAACAAGAAGTAGGAGAGTTATTATTCTATGCACTTAGAAATTAAAATCTCTTACTTAAGTTTATTAAGTATGCTTGCAGAACCATTCAGTTCAGATTGAATGTATTATATGAGATTTTAAAATATATATACTAAATATTATTGTAAAATTATTTGTGATTTTTTGAAAAATCGCATCGAGGAAAATATTCTAAAATGAATACTAAAAAATGAAATTATAATTCAGCAAAAAAATTGTAGAACATTTGTAATTAATAAAATTTATTTTCTCGTGAGTAACAAGATTACAATAAGTATAACAAGAAGTAGGAGAGTTATTATTCTATGCACTTAGAAATTAAAATCTCTTATTTAAGTTTATTAAGTATGCTTGCAGAACCATTCAGTTCAGATTGAATGTATTATATGAGATTTTAAAATATATATACTAAATATTATTGTAAAATTATTTGTGATTTTTTGAAAAATCGCATCGAGGAAAATATTCTAAAATGAATACTAAAAAATGAAATTATGATTCAGCAAAAAAATTGTAGAACATTTGTAATTAATAAAATTTATTTTCTAGCGAGTAACAAGATTACAATAAGTATAACAAGAAGTAGGAGAGTTATTATTCTATGCACTTAGAAATTAAAATCTCTTACTTAAGTTTATTAAGTATGCTTGCAGAACCATTCAGTTCAGATTGAATGTATTATATGAGATTTTAAAATATATATACTAAATATTATTGTAAAATTATTTGTGATTTTTTGAAAAATCGCATCGAGGAAAATATTCTAAAATGAATACTAAAAAATGAAATTATAATTCAGCAAAAAAATTGTAGAACATTTGTAATTAATAAAATTTATTTTCTAGCGAGTAACAAGATTACAATAAGTATAACAAGAAGTAGGAGAGTTATTATTCTATGCACTTAGAAATTAAAATCTCTTACTTAAGTTTATTAAGTATGCTTGCAGAACCATTCAGTTCAGATTGAATGTATTATATGAGATTTTAAAATATATATACTAAATATTATTGTAAAATTATTTGTGATTTTTTGAAAAATCGCATCGAGGAAAATATTCTAAAATGAATACTAAAAAATGAAATTATAATTCAGCAAAAAAATTGTAGAACATTTGTAATTAACAAAATTTATTTTCTAGCGAGTAACAAGATTACAATAAGTATAACAAGAAGTAGGAGAGTTATTATTCTATGCACTTAGAAATTAAAATCTCTTACTTAAGTTTATTAAGTATGCTTGCAGAACCATTCAGTTCAGATTGAATGTATTATATGAGATTTTAAAATATATATACTAAATATTATTGTAAAATTATTTGTGATTTTTTGAAAAATCGCATCGAGGAAAATATTCTAAAATGAATACTAAAAAATGAAATTATAATTCAGCAAAAAAATTGTAGAACATTTGTAATTAATAAAATTTATTTTCTAGCGAGTAACAAGATTACAATAAGTATAACAAGAAGTAGGAGAGTTATTATTCTATGCACTTAGAAATTAAAATCTCTTACTTAAGTTTATTAAGTATGCTTGCAGAACCATTCAGTTCAGATTGAATGTATTATATGAGATTTTAAAATATATATACTAAATATTATTGTAAAATTATTTGTGATTTTTTGAAAAATCGCATCGAGGAAAATATTCTAAAATGAATACTAAAAAATGAAATTATAATTCAGCAAAAAAATTGTAGAACATTTGTAATTAATAAAATTTATTTTCTAGCGAGTAACAAGATTACAATAAGTATAACAAGAAGTAGGAGAGTTATTATTCTATGCACTTAGAAATTAAAATCTCTTACTTAAGTTTATTAAGTATGCTTGCAGAACCATTCAGTTCAGATTGAATGTATTATATGAGATTTTAAAATATATATACTAAATATTATTGTAAAATTATTTGTGATTTTTTGAAAAATCGCATTGAGGAAAATATTCTAAAATGAATACTAAAAATTGAAATTATAATTCAGCAAAAAAATTGTAAAACATTTGTAATTAATAAAATTTATTTTCTAGCGAGTAACAAGATTACAATAAGTATAACAAGAAGTAGGAGAGTTATTATTCTATGCACTTAGAAATTAAAATCTCTTACTTAAGTTTATTAAGTATGCTTGCAGAACCATTCAGTTCAGATTGAATGTATTATATGAGATTTTAAAATATATATACTAAATATTATTGTAAAATTATTTGTGATTTTTTGAAAAATCGCATCGAGGAAAATATTCTAAAATGAATACTAAAAAATGAAATTATAATTCAGCAAAAAAATTGTAGAACATTTGTAATTAATAAAATTTATTTTCTAGCGAGTAACAAGATTACAATAAGTATAACAAGAAGTAGGAGAGTTATTATTCTATGCACTTAGAAATTAAAATCTCTTACTTAAGTTTATTAAGTATGCTTGCAGAACCATTCAGTTCAGATTGAATGTATTATATGAGATTTTAAAATATATATACTAAATATTATTGTAAAATTATTTGTGATTTTTTGAAAAATCGCATCGAGGAAAATATTCTAAAATGAATACTAAAAAATGAAATTATAATTCAGCAAAAAAATTGTAGAACATTTGTAATTAATAAAATTTATTTTCTAGCGAGTAACAAGATTACAATAAGTATAACAAGAAGTAGGAGAGTTATTATTCTATGCACTTAGAAATTAAAATCTCTTACTTAAGTTTATTAAGTATGCTTGCAGAACCATTCAGTTCAGATTGAATGTATTATATGAGATTTTAAAATATATATACTAAATATTATTGTAAAATTATTTGTGATTTTTTGAAAAATCGCATCGAGGAAAATATTCTAAAATGAATACTAAAAAATGAAATTATAATTCAGAAAAAAAATTGTAGAACATTTGTAATTAATAAAATTTATTTTCTAGCGAGTAACAAGATTACAATAAGTATAACAAGAAGTAGGAGAGTTATTATTCTATGCACTTAGAAATTAAAATCTCTTACTTAAGTTTATTAAGTATGCTTGCAGAACCATTCAGTTCAGATTGAATATATTATATGAGATTTTAAAATATATATACTAAATATTATTGTAAAATTATTTGTGATTTTTTGAAAAATCGCATCGAGGAAAATATTCTAAAATGAATACTAAAAAATTAAATTATAATTCAGCAAAAAAATTGTAGAACATTTGTAATTAATAAAATTTATTTTCTAGCGAGTAACAAGATTACAATAAGTATAACAAGAAGTAGGAGAGTTATTATTCTATGCACTTAGAAATTAAAATCTCTTACTTAAGTTTATTAAGTATGCTTGCAGAACCATTCAGTTCAGATTGAATGTATTATATGAGATTTTAAAATATATATACTAAATATTATTGTAAAATTATTTGTGATTTTTTGAAAAATCGCATCGAGGAAAATATTCTAAAATGAATACTAAAAAATGAAATTATAATTCAGCAAAAAAATTGTAGAACATTTGTAATTAATAAAATTTATTTTCTAGCGAGTAACAAGATTACAATAAGTATAACAAGAAGTAGGAGAGTTATTATTCTATGCACTTAGAAATTAAAATCTCTTACTTAAGTTTATTAAGTATGCTTGCAGAACCATTCAGTTCAGATTGAATGTATTATATGAGATTTTAAAATATATATACTAAATATTATTGTAAAATTATTTGTGATTTTTTGAAAAATCGCATTGAGGAAAATATTCTAAAATGAATACTAAAAATTGAAATTATAATTCAGCAAAAAAATTGTAAAACATTTGTAATTAATAAAATTTATTTTCTAGCGAGTAACAAGATTACAATAAGTATAACAAGAAGTAGGAGAGTTATTATTCTATGCACTTAGAAATTAAAATCTCTTACTTAAGTTTATTAAGTATGCTTGCAGAACCATTCAGTTCAGATTGAATGTATTATATGAGATTTTAAAATATATATACTAAATATTATTGTAAAATTATTTGTGATTTTTTGAAAAATCGCATCGAGGAAAATATTCTAAAATGAATACTAAAAAATGAAATTATAATTCAGCAAAAAAATTGTAGAACATTTGTAATTAATAAAATTTATTTTCTAGCGAGTAACAAGATTACAATAAGTATAACAAGAAGTAGGAGAGTTATTATTCTATGCACTTAGAAATTAAAATCTCTTACTTAAGTTTATTAAGTATGCTTGCAGAACCATTCAGTTCAGATTGAATGTATTATATGAGATTTTAAAATATATATACTAAATATTATTGTAAAATTATTTGTGATTTTTTGAAAAATCGCATCGAGGAAAATATTCTAAAATGAATACTAAAAAATGAATTTATAATTCAGCAAAAAAATTGTAGAACATTTGTAATTAATAAAATTTATTTTCTAGCGAGTAACAAGATTACAATAAGTATAACAAGAAGTAGGAGAGTTATTATTCTATGCACTTAGAAATTAAAATCTCTTACTTAAGTTTATTAAGTATGCTTGCAGAACCATTCAGTTCAGATTGAATGTATTATATGAGATTTTAAAATATATATACTAAATATTATTGTAAAATTATTTGTGATTTTTTGAAAAATAGCATCGAGGAAAATATTCTAAAATGAATACTAAAAAATGAAATTATAATTCAGCAAAAAAATTGTAGAACATTTGTAATTAATAAAATTTATTTTCTAGCGAGTAACAAGATTACAATAAGTATAACAAGAAGTAGGAGAGTTATTATTCTATGCACTTAGAAATTAAAATCTCTTACTTAAGTTTATTAAGTATGCTTGCAGAACCATTCAGTTCAGATTGAATGTATTATATGAGATTTTAAAATATATATACTAAATATTATTGTAAAATTATTTGTGATTTTTTGAAAAATCGCATCGAGGAAAATATTCTAAAATGAATACTAAAAAATGAAATTATAATTCAGCAAAAAAATTGTAGAACATTTGTAATTAATAAAATTTATTTTCTAGCGAGTAACAAGATTACAATAAGTATAACAAGAAGTAGGAGAGTTATTATTCTATGCACTTAGAAATTAAAATCTCTTACTTAAGTTTATTAAGTATGCTTGCAGAACCATTCAGTTCAGATTGAATGTATTATATGAGATTTTAAAATATATATACTAAATATTATTGTAAAATTATTTGTGATTTTTTGAAAAATCGCATCGAGGAAAATATTCTAAAATGAATACTAAAAAATGAAATTATAATTCAGCAAAAAAATTGTAGAACATTTGTAATTAATAAAATTTATTTTCTAGCGAGTAACAAGATTACAATAAGTATAACAAGAAGTAGGAGAGTTATTATTCTATGCACTTAGAAATTAAAATCTCTTACTTAAGTTTATTAAGTATGCTTGCAGAACCATTCAGTTCAGATTGAATGTATTATATGAGATTTTAAAATATATATACTAAATATTATTGTAAAATTATTTGTGATTTTTTGAAAAATCGCATCGAGGAAAATATTCTAAAATGAATACTAAAAAATGAAATTATAATTCAGCAAAAAAATTTTAGAACATTTGTAATTAATAAAATTTATTTTCTAGCGAGTAACAAGATTACAATAAGTATAACAAGAAGTAGGAGAGTTATTATTCTATGCACTTAGAAATTAAAATCTCTTACTTAAGTTTATTAAGTATGCTTGCAGAACCATTCAGTTCAGATTGAATGTATTATATGAGATTTTAAAATATATATACTAAATATTATTGTAAAATTATTTGTGATTTTTTGAAAAATCGCATCGAGGAAAATATTCTAAAATGAATACTAAAAAATGAAATTATAATTCAGCAAAAAAATTGTAGAACATTTGTAATTAATAAAATTTATTTTCTAGCGAGTAACAAGATTACAATAAGTATAACAAGAAGTAGGAGAGTTATTATTCTATGCACTTAGAAATTAAAATCTCTTACTTAAGTTTATTAAGTATGCTTGCAGAACCATTCAGTTCAGATTGAATGTATTATATGAGATTTTAAAATATATATACTAAATATTATTGTAAAATTATTTGTGATTTTTTGAAAAATCGCATCGAGGAAAATATTCTAAAATGAATACTAAAAAATGAAATTATAATTCAGCAAAAAAATTGTAGAACATTTGTAATTAATAAAATTTATTTTCTAGCGAGTAACAAGATTACAATAAGTATAACAAGAAGTAGGAGAGTTATTATTCTATGCACTTAGAAATTAAAATCTCTTACTTAAGTTTATTAAGTATGCTTGCAGAACCATTCAGTTCAGATTGAATGTATTATATGAGATTTTAAAATATATATACTAAATATTATTGTAAAATTATTTGTGATTTTTTGAAAAATCGCATCGAGGAAAATATTCTAAAATGAATACTAAAAAATGAAATTATAATTCAGCAAAAAAATTGTAGAACATTTGTAATTAATAAAATTTATTTTCTAGCGAGTAACAAGATTACAATAAGTATAACAAGAAGTAGGAGAGTTATTATTCTATGCACTTAGAAATTAAAATCTCTTACTTAAGTTTATTAAGTATGCTTGCAGAACCATTCAGTTCAGATTGAATGTATTATATGAGATTTTAAAATATATATACTAAATATTATTGTAAAATTATTTGTGATTTTTTGAAAAGTCGCATCGAGGAAAATATTCTAAAATGAATACTAAAAAATGAAATTATAATTCAGCAAAAAAATTGTAGAACATTTGTAATTAATAAAATTTATTTTCTAGCGAGTAACAAGATTACAATAAGTATAACAAGAAGTAGGAGAGTTATTATTCTATGCACTTAGAAATTAAAATCTCTTACTTAAGTTTATTAAGTATGCTTGCAGAACCATTCAGTTCAGATTGAATGTATTATATGAGATTTTAAAATATATATACTAAATATTATTGTAAAATTATTTGTGATTTTTTGAAAAATCGCATCGAGGAAAATATTCTAAAATGAATACTAAAAAATGAAATTATAATTCAGCAAAAAAATTGTAGAACATTTGTAATTAATAAAATTTATTTTCTAGCGAGTAACAAGATTACAATAAGTATAACAAGAAGTAGGAGAGTTATTATTCTATGCACTTAGAAATTAAAATCTCTTACTTAAGTTTATTAAGTATGCTTGCAGAACCATTCAGTTCAGATTGAATGTATTATATGAGATTTTAAAATATATATACTAAATATTATTGTAAAATTATTTGTGATTTTTTGAAAAATCGCATCGAGGAAAATATTCTAAAATGAATACTAAAAAATGAAATTATAATTCAGCAAAAAAATTGTAGAACATTTGTAATTAATAAAATTTATTTTCTAGCGAGTAACAAGATTACAATAAGTATAACAAGAAGTAGGAGAGTTATTATTCTATGCACTTAGAAATTAAAATCTCTTACTTAAGTTTATTAAGTATGCTTGCAGAACCATTCAGTTCAGATTGAATGTATTATATGAGATTTTAAAATATATATACTAAATATTATTGTAAAATTATTTGTGATTTTTTGAAAAATCGCATCGAGGAAAATATTCTAAAATGAATACTAAAAAATGAAATTATAATTCAGCAAAAAAATTGTAGAACATTTGTAATTAATAAAATTTATTTTCTAGCGAGTAACAAGATTACAATAAGTATAACAAGAAGTAGGAGAGTTATTATTCTATGCACTTAGAAATTAAAATCTCTTACTTAAGTTTATTAAGTATGCTTGCAGAACCATTCAGTTCAGATTGAATGTATTATATGAGATTTTAAAATATATATACTAAATATTATTGTAAAATTATTTGTGATTTTTTGAAAAATCGCATCGAGGAAAATATTCTAAAATGAATACTAAAAAATGAAATTATAATTCAGCAAAAAAATTGTAGAACATTTGTAATTAATAAAATTTATTTTCTAGCGAGTAACAAGATTACAATAAGTATAACAAGAAGTAGGAGAGTTATTATTCTATGCACTTAGAAATTAAAATCTCTTACTTAAGTTTATTAAGTATGCTTGCAGAACCATTCAGTTCAGATTGAATGTATTATATGAGATTTTAAAATATATATACTAAATATTATTGTAAAATTATTTGTGATTTTTTGAAAAATCGCATCGAGGAAAATATTCTAAAATGAATACTAAAAAATGAAATTATAATTCAGCAAAAAAATTGTAGAACATTTGTAATTAATAAAATTTATTTTCTAGCGAGTAACAAGATTACAATAAGTATAACAAGAAGTAGGAGAGTTATTATTCTATGCACTTAGAAATTAAAATCTCTTACTTAAGTTTATTAAGTATGCTTGCAGAACCATTCAGTTCAGATTGAATGTATTGTATGAGATTTTAAAATATATATACTAAATATTATTGTAAAATTATTTGTGATTTTTTGAAAAGTCGCATCGAGGAAAATATTCTAAAATGAATACTAAAAAATGAAATTATAATTCAGCAAAAAAATTGTAGAACATTTGTAATTAATAAAATTTATTTTCTAGCGAGTAACAAGATTACAATAAGTATAACAAGAAGTAGGAGAGTTATTATTCTATGCACTTAGAAATTAAAATCTCTTACTTAAGTTTATTAAGTATGCTTGCAGAACCATTCAGTTCAGATTGAATGTATTATATGAGATTTTAAAATATATATACTAAATATTATTGTAAAATTATTTGTGATTTTTTGAAAAATCGCATCGAGGAAAATATTCTAAAATGAATACTAAAAAATGAAATTATAATTCAGCAAAAAAATTGTAGAACATTTGTAATTAATAAAATTTATTTTCTAGCGAGTAACAAGATTACAATAAGTATAACAAGAAGTAGGAGAGTTATTATTCTATGCACTTAGAAATTAAAATCTCTTACTTAAGTTTATTAAGTATGCTTGCAGAACCATTCAGTTCAGATTGAATGTATTATATGAGATTTTAAAATATATATACTAAATATTATTGTAAAATTATTTGTGATTTTTTGAAAAATCGCATCGAGGAAAATATTCTAAAATGAATACTAAAAAATGAAATTATAATTCAGCAAAAAAATTGTAGAACATTTGTAATTAATAAAATTTATTTTCTAGCGAGTAACAAGATTACAATAAGTATAACAAGAAGTAGGAGAGTTATTATTCTATGCACTTAGAAATTAAAATCTCTTACTTAAGTTTATTAAGTATGCTTGCAGAACCATTCAGTTCAGATTGAATGTATTATATGAGATTTTAAAATATATATACTAAATATTATTGTAAAATTATTTGTGATTTTTTGAAAAATCGCATCGAGGAAAATATTCTAAAATGAATACTAAAAAATGAAATTATAATTCAGCAAAAAAATTGTAGAACATTTGTAATTAATAAAATTTATTTTCTAGCGAGTAACAAGATTACAATAAGTATAACAAGAAGTAGGAGAGTTATTATTCTATGCACTTAGAAATTAAAATCTCTTACTTAAGTTTATTAAGTATGCTTGCAGAACCATTCAGTTCAGATTGAATGTATTATATGAGATTTTAAAATATATATACTAAATATTATTGTAAAATTATTTGTGATTTTTTGAAAAATCACATCGAGGAAAATATTCTAAAATGAATACTAAAAAATGAAATTATAATTCAGCAAAAAAATTGTAGAACATTTGTAATTAATAAAATTTATTTTCTAGCGAGTAACAAGATTACAATAAGTATAACAAGAAGTAGGAGAGTTATTATTCTATGCACTTAGAAATTAAAATCTCTTACTTAAGTTTATTAAGTATGCTTGCAGAACCATTCAGTTCAGATTGAATGTATTATATGAGATTTTAAAATATATATACTAAATATTATTGTAAAATTATTTGTGATTTTTTGAAAAATCGCATCGAGGAAAATATTCTAAAATGAATACTAAAAAATGAAATTATAATTCAGCAAAAAAATTGTAGAACATTTGTAATTAATAAAATTTATTTTCTAGCGAGTAACAAGATTACAATAAGTATAACAAGAAGTAGGAGAGTTATTATTCTATGCACTTAGAAATTAAAATCTCTTACTTAAGTTTATTAAGTATGCTTGCAGAACCATTCAGTTCAGATTGAATGTATTATATGAGATTTTAAAATATATATACTAAATATTATTGTAAAATTATTTGTGATTTTTTGAAAAATCGCATCGAGGAAAATATTCGAAAATGAATACTAAAAAATGAAATTATAATTCAGCAAAAAAATTGTAGAACATTTGTAATTAATAAAATTTATTTTCTAGCGAGTAACAAGATTACAATAAGTATAACAAGGAGTAGGAGAGTTATTATTCTATGCACTTAGAAATTAAAATCTCTTACTTAAGTTTATTAAGTATGCTTGCAGAACCATTCAGTTCAGATTGAATGTATTATATGAGATTTTAAAATATATATACTAAATATTATTGTAAAATTATTTGTGATTTTTTGAAAAATCGCATCGAGGAAAATATTCTAAAATGAATACTAAAAAATGAAATTATAATTCAGCAAAAAAATTGTAGAACATTTGTAATTAATAAAATTTATTTTCTAGCGAGTAACAAGATTACAATAAGTATAACAAGAAGTAGGAGAGTTATTATTCTATGCACTTAGAAATTAAAATCTCTTACTTAAGTTTATTAAGTATGCTTGCAGAACCATTCAGTTCAGATTGAATGTATTATATGAGATTTTAAAATATATATACTAAATATTATTGTAAAATTATTTGTGATTTTTTGAAAAATCACATCGAGGAAAATATTCTAAAATGAATACTAAAAAATGAAATTATAATTCAGCAAAAAAATTGTAGAACATTTGTAATTAATAAAATTTATTTTCTAGCGAGTAACAAGATTACAATAAGTATAACAAGAAGTAGGAGAGTTATTATTCTATGCACTTAGAAATTAAAATCTCTTACGTAAGTTTATTAAGTATGCTTGCAGAACCATTCAGTTCAGATTGAATGTATTATATGAGATTTTAAAATATATATACTAAATATTATTGTAAAATTATTTGTGATTTTTTGAAAAATCGCATCGAGGAAAATATTCTAAAATGAATACTAAAAAATGAAATTATAATTCAGCAAAAAAATTGTAGAACATTTGTAATTAATAAAATTTATTTTCTAGCGAGTAACAAGATTACAATAAGTATAACAAGAAGTAGGAGAGTTATTATTCTATGCACTTAGAAATTAAAATCTCTTACTTAAGTTTATTAAGTATGCTTGCAGAACCATTCAGTTCAGATTGAATGTATTATATGAGATTTTAAAATATATATACTAAATATTATTGTAAAATTATTTGTGATTTTTTGAAAAATCGCATCGAGGAAAATATTCTAAAATGAATACTAAAAAATGAAATTATAATTCAGCAAAAAAATTGTAGAACATTTGTAATTAATAAAATTTATTTTCTAGCGAGTAACAAGATTACAATAAGTATAACAAGAAGTAGGAGAGTTATTATTCTATGCACTTAGAAATTAAAATCTCTTACGTAAGTTTATTAAGTATGCTTGCAGAACCATTCAGTTCAGATTGAATGTATTATATGAGATTTTAAAATATATATACTAAATATTATTGTAAAATTATTTGTGATTTTTTGAAAAATCGCATCGAGGAAAATATTCTAAAATGAATACTAAAAAATGAAATTATAATTCAGCAAAAAAATTGTAGAACATTTGTAATTAATAAAATTTATTTTCTAGCGAGTAACAAGATTACAATAAGTATAACAAGAAGTAGGAGAGTTATTATTCTATGCACTTAGAAATTAAAATCTCTTACTTAAGTTTATTAAGTATGCTTGCAGAACCATTCAGTTCAGATTGAATGTATTATATGAGATTTTAAAATATATATACTAAATATTATTGTAAAATTATTTGTGATTTTTTGAAAAATCGCATCGAGGAAAATATTCTAAAATGAATACTAAAAAATGAAATTATAATTCAGCAAAAAAATTGTAGAACATTTGTAATTAATAAAATTTATTTTCTAGCGAGTAACAAGATTACAATAAGTATAACAAGAAGTTATTATTCTAAAGTTTTTCCATTTCCACTCCTTTTTTATCTTCAGTCAGAAAAATCGAAATCAGAATATTATTATGAAAGTTTAGCGTTTAAGTAAATAAATACATGAAACAAAATGATAGGAATAGATTTTAAGAGCTTAGTTTAATTTCTATTTTTTTCTTAAAAATTGTTTTTGAAATGTATAAATATTTGAAATAACTTATAAGTTCTAAAATTTGCACACTTTATTTATGCAAACTTTTTAATTTAATTCTAAAATAAAAGAAAGTGCCACGTTCTGAATAAATCTGCATAAAATTAACAAAACAGATAAATAAAAAAAAAGAAGTTAAACAAACTCATTCTTTACATAAAGAAATGAAACTTTTTATTAGTCTATAAATATAATTTTAAGAATGTATCTATCACTTTTTGGACTGCCAGCATTCAAGTAAATATTAGGAAAAGTTTTTCCATCAATTATACTAACTTTTATAAAGAAATCGGATTTCCTTTTTGATTTTTTGTTCAACTTCACTCTCATAGATATTGTTGCTTCACAATTACAATGTTTTTATAAACTTCTTTTAAATTTTTCCTGTCGCACTTTCATAAACGCACTGTGTTGACCAACAAATAATTTCCTGTAATTAAATTGTAAAAAAATCTTTGCAATCCAATAGAAATGTACTAGAATTAAAAAATAGAATTTTTCGTAAATTTGTTCTTTCATTACTCATGGTATTAATTCAATGAATAATTCCCAATCATCCACTTTGATTTTGATTGGAATTATGCATCACAAATTAATTAAATAAACATCTTCAAGGACAATTACTTTATTTCTTAGATGTCAAATAATAATTTTTCGGTATCATGAAACATTTAACAAACAAAAGAAAACATTAAAAATAAGTTATAAGTAGGTAGGCATAATGCATATCTTTTAGTTTTATTTTATTATAATATATGTCAAGTTTAAAATTTATTAATTTAATTTTAGTAGTCCACAAGAAATAAATAAGATATTAATTTAATTAGATAAATATCAATTTAAAACTATTGATTTTTCATAGTGGATATAAAAATTGAGCAAGGCAATTAAACTCCTATTTCAATGTTAATCAATAAGCCAGAGTCATATTAGTTTCATAAGAATTCATGTATATGATGATCATAAATTTAACGAAAAACGCATTTCCCATATAAATTAAATATGCATTTTGTTTAAAATAACTAAACTAGTTACTTACCAACAAACAAATCTTTGTCCGTAAGGTTTCGAAATTCTTGAATTCCATTTCGTATTTGTCAGTTCTCCAAATTCCTTTACCCACTTGTTGCAATCTTCTACATTTAGATTTAGAACATTGCTTCTAAGGGTAATAATGTTTGATGAAATAGTTTCTATTTCATTTTTTAATAAAGAAGGCAGTTTCTCAAACGAAAAAACTGACATTTTAAATTTGAAAAAAAAGTTGTAGTACAGAAATCACTCTATGCTTAAAATAACAAGCATAGCATAATGAAATAGTCGTACGTCACGGAAGGCGTTACTGAGAAATCCAATCATCGTGCTCAAAATCTCTTTTTAGTTTCTGCAGATGTAAAGGTAGTTTACATGCTGCCCGGCACTAAAGCACACCCCTTTATGCGACCATTACTGGTGCGCAAGGAACTTATTGATTTCATAGACTTTTACTCGCCAAGCCTGTTGTGTTTTTCTTTCTTTCTTTCTTTTTTTTTTTTTTTGGTGTGTTTTCGTTTGTTGTAGTGTAGAGATTTTTCTGCTACTTTGGCTATTAGATACAAAAAAATAAATAAATAAATAAATAAAAGAAAACATTTCTTAAAATTGACAACCAGATTGATTATTTATTGATTTGCAGTTTACAGTTTAATAATTCCACTCTCTCATATCTGCTACAACTTTGTGATCTACAGCCGTACATCTGCTTAGCATAATCCACAAAATCTATTGCACTTACACATACGAACTTTCTTAACGAAGTAATTAAAACGATTCATTCCACTTTGTTTGATATTCTTTGTTTTTGGTACTTTAAAATAAAATAGGAAATCGCGTTATTTTCGTGGATCACTCACTGCTTCTAAGACTGTTGTTCCCAATAATTCGTTCAGTTCTTCGTCACCTTGAATAGCTTCCATTATGTCTTCGACTTCAATGACTTTATTTCGGCGATGAATGGCGTGGTTGCCAGCTTTTTCCAAAATTTCAGTCATCAAATACTCTTGTGCAGCTGACAGGTAGAGGGAAACTTCTGGTTTAACTTCGATGGTCGGTTTTCCTTTAATCAATAAATTGTGTATTTCCTGAGCTGGAAAAGTTGGTTTCGAAGCACCGCGAGCTGTTGCGGGTTTACGCTTTGATTTGGAAGCTAGTTTTCTCCTCTTTGTAGGTCTTTCTACTGACTGCATCATAGATTCATAAATTGTGCTAAAATGGAAAAAAAAAACGATTGAGATTTACGCGATAATGCAGTTAGGATTCGACGTTGACACATCCCTTATTATAAAATGTTAGAATCCTTGTCAAATTGAATTACACATTCAAAGTCATAAAATTAATATTTTAGCGAGGAAAAAACAAGAAGAAACGTTTTCAAAACCTGACGAATTACTATTTAGAAAGGCCGGACTAAAATACATCCGAAATCAGTTTGAAGTTTGTCCCTGATTGTTTCAAAGGTGCCTTTAAAAATTGCCTTTCACTTTTTCTCAGTTTCCTCCAGCAATCGCACCGGTTTCTATGCTTTTGATTCTGCCTACATTGTTAATGTTTTATCGGTTTTATATAAAGTTTTTGGTTTTTTCTCTCTTAAAATTGATGTGTTACTCTGAATGTTTTTGACATGGATTCAATTCGACAAATATGCTTTAAAAGCGGTGATTACTTAATATTTCATATGCAAGGAGATTCAACATTACATTCCGAGAGATAGCGTCATAAATTGTCAATCATTTTCCTTCATAACCTTCATGCTAAAATAAAATTATATGCGCTGGTGTGACAAGAAAATAGAGTAAACTTTTAAAACCATTTTAACAAGTGTAAGTCATGGGAAACTAATTATAATTCATTTTTAAAAAATTACTATTTTCCGTACTATGGTATATTCTGAATTCAAAAAAAAATTACTATTTGTTGCACGCCGGTACGAGATTAAGTAAAGTAACTTAGTTGTCTCTGCATACTTTTGTGTAGTAGTCGTTTGTAAATAAAGGTAGATGGTGTTCCTTCAAAATATACTGAAGTTGTGATTTAATTACTTTCACGCGAATAATTACTTTTAATTACTTTTAGCCTTTTAATTACGCGAATTAACATCTGGTCCCGAAATACTCATACGAATCAGCGACTTGGAACTACGACAAAATACTGATTAAAGTTATTTACGAAAAGTTACTTACTATAAAGTTATTTACGAAAAATTTCTTACTATAAAGTTATTTACGAAACTTTTACTACTGCGAACTTTGATCTCTACGGAAGAAAAATGGCGACGAAAGAAGAACAAGTGTCGCAATTGAAGCGAAAACGAAAAACTATTCGAGGTAACATAACTCGTTTCTCAACTGAGATTAACAGCATGACAGAAGTTACTTCGAATGAAGATATGGAATATGCGGTAAGTCGTTTAACAACTATCTTAAATGAAATGAAAACGGTTGATAATGAAATCCATGTTCTTCTTACGGTTGATAATGAAATCCATATTCGTCAGAATATGAAAATGACATTACCCAATGTGAAACTTATACAGAAAATGCTGAGCGCGCAATTTTTAAAGCCCGAGAAAACATCCAAAATAAATTATCGCCAGCTATAATCTTAATTTGGGCAATGAAAATGTCAATTTGGCGACTAATTCGGTTACTAATCCATCACTTGCTGGTTAGATAACACCCGTTAGCTCAACGTACACAGTGAAACTACCGACGATAAAGTTAGAACCATTTGGCGGTGAAATTGAAAATTGGCAAAGTTTTGGGGAACAATTCCAGTCTTCTGTCGACTCCAATCCAAACCTTTCAACTATTGACAAACATGTGTTCTTAAGAGGTTATTTGCAAGACGAACCAAGACGTTTAGTTTATGGTATCAATATTGTTGCTGCCACATATGAAACCACTAAAAAGCTCCTAATGGATAGATATGGGGACAAAAATAGAATTATCCAAGCACATTTGGACTCTCTGGAAAATCTAACATCAGTACGCAACTCATCGACAACAGCCCTAAATGAAACCTACATTGAATGTAATAGAAGATTGCAGGCCTTACGCGCACTTGGAGAGGACATTGACAGTTACGGTCGTGTATTAGCTCCAAAATTACTACTAGCGTTTCCAGATGACATTTGTAAACAGTGGATCATTCATGCCCAAAGAGAAAAATTGGCGGAAGGAAACATTACGAAAATGATGGAGTTCTTATCACAAGAAGTGCAAGGAGCATTTTGGTAGAGAATGATTTGTACTATCAAACAGTGTCTGCGGAAGACCCTTGGTAAAGTATGCTTAGACACTACCAGTCAGGTCACGGTTCTATGCGATATCGAAGTCGCCGTGAACAGCAGACCAATTGTCCATGAATATGGTGTTACAGACGATCCGGACGAAGCACTAACACCCTCTCACTTTCTAATAGGAAAACGACTCACAACCATCCCTTCTGATCCATCCAGTTCAGACTCTGATTTAACACGTACATGGAGAAGTCATCAACATTTAATGGACTCCTTTTGGAAAAGATGGCAGAGGGAGTATTTGATGGACTTGAGAACATTTCACCATGTGAAGAACCCACCTAAAGGAACTGAGATCCGGGTCGTAGATGTGGTCTTGTTGCAGGAAGACGTCAGATCTCGGCACACCTGGAGGAAAGCACGCGTCGAGTCAGTGATCTTAGGCCAGTGACAATAAAGCCCGTACATACATACGGCGAGTAAATGGAGGGACAATTTCCCGTCCCGTGCAGCTGGTCATCCCACTGGAGGTCGACCAGGGTGGGGAGGATGTTGCACGTAGGTGCGAGATTAAGTAAAGTAACTTAGTTATCTCTGCATGGCAACACTTTTGTGTAGTAGTCGTTTGTAAATAAAGGTAGATGGTGTTCCTTCAAAATATACTGAAGTTGTGATTTAATTACTTTTACGCGAATTAACACTATTAATCTTATGGAAATTTTAAAAAAATTTCTTATTTTAATGGAAAGGCTTGGGACAAATGATAAGTCGCATTTTCAAGCTGTTCAAAAGGGTGTTTTTAAAAGAGTGGCTTTTGGTACTGTAAGAAAACAATACGGGTTTCAATAAGATTTTTTCTGAGTATTGAGCGGAAACTTCAAAAACTTGTAAACTGACTTTCAATGTTAAAAGGCATATGACTCGATCGCCCTCTTCAATTAAAATCTTCCTTGAAAATTTAAAATATTCTGTTCTCATCTGGATACATAATCCGACTCATCATAATCCCCTACAACACCGGCCTATGGAGAAAATTTTTTTTTACCAGTCTGCTAATACAATCCAGTTTATTTGACTAAATTATTATTTTTGTCATTTGCCTCAAATAATTTTTAAATTTTTTGCCCTTTTATCCTCAACGCTGAGAATTCAGACTGACAAACTAACAGCGGTGACGACACCACCGCTACAAAAACAATTCATCATAATTGATGTCTTTAGATCAACGTGTTTGTCATAAAAGTTGTAGAAGAGAACATAATTTTTTTTTCCTCCAAACTACTTAACTGTTTAGTAAGTAGTTTGGTAACGAATGGGCTGATACATTAGCAAAGAAGGGAACAGAAATTTTGCTGGCAGGTAATGCCAAAGTACCATTTTCATCAATTAAAAGAATTATAAAAAATGTTGTGAAGAAAAGCTATGATACTAATTTAATAGAAGAAATCAAGAATAAGAAATGGAGGAATTCAATTAATAAAATTCCAAACTCCCCTAGATCCATTGCAGTGGCGGCGTTCCGTCTGGAGACTGGACATGACTGCCTTGCTAAACATCTATACAGAATTGGTATATATGGCAGTCCTATGTGTCTTTGTGCAACCAGAACTTTGAGATGGACAAAGATCATTTGCTCAGTTGTTCTTCATTAAATGAAGAAGATTTATTCAGTCGATATTGGCGAGCTAGGGAGTTGATGCAATTGGTATCCAGCGACTGATTCTTGTTCATGTTTAAGTGGTTCATGTTTTGCAAGTATTTATTGTTCTTGTTATTGTTCTTGTATTGTTCAATGGTTCAGTTTTTGTTTTATATGCTCCAATCTCATGCATCTTCGATGCATGGGGGCCAATGATGTAAAGTCAAGTGCTTTTGCAATAAAATAAAAAAACAAAAAAACTTAACTATTTAGCAAGCCTTAAAACTATCCAATTGAGGATGAAACATTAAACAATATCGGTTTAACCCAATCGCAAAATATTAACATAAAAAAAATATATCTTTCTGTATTAGGAAAAAAAAACAACAACACATAATTGCTAATGAGAGATTTGTTAATATGTGTGTCGACATAATAGGCTATATTAATTAGAATTCTCAAAGGTAACAATTGCTACTTCCTCCATTAAGATCCAACTAATTATTTCCCTCTTAAGATTACTAATTATTACTAATTACTAATTATTTCCCTCCCAGCGAGTACCTTTACAATAAATCTTTTGTCAATTATGTTCATTTAGTGGACCTTATACTTTCTTCACATCGTTGATAAATGCCTGATTACGAAATGGCTCGATTTATTTGAATCAGTTGCCAAACTGACATTCATTTTTAATATTATCCTTTGCTAGTATTTTTTTAAAAATGCATTTTAACTTGCTCGTATTTACTACCAAGTAACATAGACCTTCAAAATTTGAGTTACGAAAAAGTGCTTGCAATGTAAAAACTGATTTTATGTTGTTTGGCGAGTTAATTTCAAATATGGAATCCATTTTTTCTTTCTCCAGTCACATAAGGAGTTTTCATAAACTGTGTTTTATTATGTGGAAACATGCCTATTTTACATATTCTGGGCTGGGAGGTAAACTAACCATTGCTGTTTGCGCTGCAGCACTCACGGTGGTATACTATCTCTCCGAATTTGATGTTGAACAACCAAAAAAAAAAAAAAGCATTTTGTGAAGGACCGTTTTTTTTCTTTTTAACTTAACACCAAATAGAACTGTCAAATACAATTTAAAGATTGTAATTAAACTAAAACACTTACAACGGGAAAAAGATTCACACGAAACTCACGCGCCTTCACACCGCATATTAAATATTTTCGCTTCCGAAAACTCCACTCTTTGCGCACTTTTTATATCGTGTATGGTATATTTACGAGTCGAGTTGGCGAGAGTTTTTTGTTGTCTTCAATGCTACTATACATTAAAAAGAATAAAAATTCCCCTTTAAAATATGTATACATGTTTTGAGTTATGTATTAAATATATTTTAAGTTTTCTGTAAACTGTATTATATAATTTTATAATACAGCTTCTGCTCTGTTAAGCCTAGTTTGAATTTATTGTAATATTTCCTTTGTGCTACATGTACAAACATTTACAAATTAATTTTATTTTAAGAATTAGTAAATATATGCATCCTAAATGAATGATTCTTCATTTATATAATATCGTAATAATAACTTCATTGACTATTATGTTATCTTAATGTGTTTATATAACACCAAAAAAGACCCTCTGACACAAGCAGTGTAAATGAACATTTCATTACTCTAAGAGCTGTTTCTAGTTCTACACCACTTTGGTATAAAATAGTTAGAAACCTTTTTTCTTAAAAAGACACTCAAATTTCTTACAGTTTGGAAAAGTGAGACATTGTTTTTTAAATATATTCTTACGCTGAATAGAATGAGATTACAGAGCAAAAAAGGAACAAAAAATTGACTTCGAATAATTTTTGATCTAATGATCGGATGTACTAGGGCTCAATTTTAATCGTTCGAGGAGATGACCTCAAATATATTAATTAATTAATGCAGACGATATTTAAGGTTACGAAATCAGACACAAAAACGTTTTTACCTTTATCTACATAACGCACACCTTCTTTTCAACGGATCTCCAAAATACGGGGGAATCCGAATAGGATCCGAATAGTTTGATCAGGAAAATTTGAATCCCTTAATGTTAATTTTGTGCATTTTACTGTATCTCGATGTGCACAATTTTATAATTCAAATATCCAAATATAATTTCAAGCAAAAAAAAAAAATAAATAAATAAATAAATAAATAAAAAATTCTTAATAGTTATTTATTATTTTTTACATTATTCGATAATAGTCGAAAATAATTGGTTTGTGAGCAATGCAAATTTATACATTATTTTAATGTAATGCCATGGAATTGTTTTCGTATTTATATTGTTTTCATGTATTTATAGGTTAAAATAAATAAAAAATGAACGGAATAGGTCGAATAGTTTCTGAGAAATCGAATTCTAAATATATGACAGTTTTAAAAGTACTACAATTGAAGTTACTCTCGTGCACCATTAAGTATAAATCCTAGTACGTGAAAATCCGATCATTTGATCGAAAATTACTTAAGTTGATGCGTCCCCCCCCCCCACAGCACCTAAAGTACAATTTTGCATTTATTCCCATTTACGTGTTTGATACTATTATTTAGACAAGTGATGTATTTGAATCTATACACAAGATTTTATGCAAAATCTAATATGGTAAAAATCAAGTCTATCGTATCAACAGATTAATGTATACAAAGTGCAATTTCTAATATTTACTTAACTGGCATTGCTATCTAGACAAGTGAGGTAGGGGCTAGATTTGACATCTAGAATATTTTTTTCATTTACTGGCCTAATATTTTCTGTGAGATTTTGTATATTTGCAACACTGATTTACACTTCCATGAGCAATTGCATAATGACGCAATAAATACTTGAGTAGCAATTTATTAAAGAATGTTATAGTGCAAAAGTTACTTTAATTCTTTACTCACACATTTTATTAACTAACATATTCCTTTATTAACATATTTTTATAATGAATTAGAAAATATAAGGTTTTCTATCTATTTTGATATTAACTTTTGCTCTGTGTTGTGTTCAATGAATCAACATTAAGCACATGTGGAACTATAGTGTAGACCCATTCCACTTCCAACGGAGGAAATAGGATTTTGCTACAATTATTTATTTTATAAATTCGAAAGACTTTATAGAATGATATACAATCATTAGTTTCAATCTTTAGTCAAATATTTAACACCATTGTCTTTTTAAGGGAAGAGAATTCAAAGGTATTTAAAGATTTTTATATATTTAAATTCAAAGAGATTCATTAAAAGAATAGAATTCAAAATAGATAAATGAAAGAAGAAAAAAAGATTTTTTTTTTCTTTTGTTACGCATTAAACTACAAGAGAACATCAGCGAACTACGTCACTTTGGAGAGCTGTTACAATTGCTCTAGGGTGAAAAATATCTATTTGGGCCTTTTTATCATCACCTAAAAAACGTTGGTCATTAAAAGTGATTGAACCTAAAATGGATTCTTTGCTTTCAAATAAGGAAAATTGAATAATGTTTTTCAAATGTATTGATTGGATTGAGCTCGAACTATTTTTCTCAGTAAAGTAAAATGCTCAATTACAAATAAGTATTTTTTTTTATTGAAATATGTGAATATTTATTCTTAGAAAAGCTTAGAAGGAAATTTATTTCTATTTGGCTTCAGATATACTTCTATGAGTTGTAATAAACGACTACTTAATAACGTTTTTTGTCCACGTTTTCTCTATCACACTAGCCCCCCCCCCCCCCCCCCCGTGTAGTGGAACTAGTCTGCACAAAAACGTTTTTTTCTTTCTTTTTTTTTTTTGGTTGTAAAAAATGTCCACACTATTACCTCCTCTCTCTCCTATTGTTTTCTATGTATTTTCTAGGCTGCATCCAAAAAAATTTAAAAAAAATAAATATATGAAAATTATAAATTTTGATAGTGTACCCATTTAACTGTGATACTCATAACTGTGACTTCCAAACTATCGGGATTAGTTTCATTCAAACGAGATTCAAAAAATCCATTTTAAACTAAAACCTATATAAAAACAAAGAAAATATTTTTACCTCTATTACTTGCTTTAAAGAATGAAAGATAATTCATTAATTAACTTAGTCTAAGATTGTTATAAGACTTAAACTGGTTATTGATGTTGATATTCTTAATTATTGTTCTGCTAAAATATTCTTCTTAATCATAAACAGAGCAAGGAAAAAAAATTGCTTGTGAAATTTACGGATTTAGCATTCTTTAGCATTAGCAAATTGGGGAGATTATGATTATCTTTAAACCCTAAATAGCTAAAAGAAAGTATCCTATATAGGTCCATGAAGAACCTAAAAATGGGAAACATTTCGATTTATTTTAGGTACACAAAGAGGCTGAAAGAGAAATGGGCTTAGTCATAAATATCGAGAAAACAAAATAGATATTATTCTTAAACAGGGCCCCAGACCCCTATTTTGAAATAAATTCTTATAGATGTGAAGCAGTGTGGAGTTTTAATTACTTATCAATTATTACTATTGATAACAGAATGTCTCCTGATATAAAAAACTGACTCTATCTGGCAAATAGGGCCGAGAAGATTTATTAAATCTAGATTTCTTTCTAGAAAAACAATGTTCTTAATTTACTAAAATCTTGTCAGGCCGGTCTTGACATTATGCTTCTGAAGCTTGGACAATCACAAAACTGGAGGAAAATTATATCGCAATATTTGGGAGAAGTATACTTGGTGGTATGAATGAATACAATAATTGGAGAGAGACTTAAGTTTGAACTGTACAAGATTTATAAACAACCTGATATTGTTAAATAAATAAAAAATAAATAGAATGAATTGGATGGCCCACGTGATTCGAATGAGTGGTGACAATGCAATAAAGAAGATATTGCTTTTTAGACCCACTGGAACAAAAAAAAAAAAAAAAGAGGTGAAGGCCCCCATTGAGATGGGCTGATTCGGTGGAGTCTGATTTTCTTGCAATTAGTGAAAAGAATTGGAGATCAATGATGAATCGGAAGTTGAAATCGGAATCAAAGATGAATGGAGAAATCTTTCGAGGAAGACATTGGGCTGTTTGGCCAACTATGATAATGAGGAGATACACAAAGAACGAATATGGGTTTGTTGTGCAAAAGCCAATTTGGGTTTTTCAGTATACCCACTATAGATATTCTCTCATCGTCGTAAACATTAGCTCACCTAGCTGCTGTGTCACTTCTGATGTGATGGTATGGAATATCATCACATATGACAAAAAAAATCACTCCTAATATTGGATTATTTTTATATGCCATGGTACCATGACAGTCCAATATTACGTTCATGACATTCTTTAGCTACATATCGTTGGTTCAAAATTAAAACGACACATCTGCAAACATAATACGTTGCATATGTGTCGTTTTAGTTTTGAGCCAGCGATATGTAATCACTTATGGCAGGCTCCCAATAGTCAATTTTCAACACTATTGTGCTCTGTCGCACACAGTAAGGGTTTCAGAGGAATGCCTCTGTCATGTTACCACTCTTCTCTGGCCAGCTAGATTTGTCTCCGAACAAGCATATCTGGGACCGTGAGTTTGACAGTCTCCGAGTTGAGTCGATTAAGCGGTGTCTTTACAGCCATTGTGGAAACAGATGTTGAAGGACATCTAAAGAAATATTTATGCCTCAATGCCGCACGACCGTGTCGCCTCTCGCATTCGCTTTAGAGGTGACTAAAGAAGATGCTAAAACCTCCACTCATTCATATTTTTTCCAACACTAAACCATTATTTTTGCTTTCATCACTTATATTCATGTTGTACTTGCGTATGTAAAATTTCATTTCATTCTGACAACCCTTTCTCAGAGAGTTCATTTTTATAGCAACGAGTGTATATATTACAATTTGGACTCGTTGTATTTCCAAAACAGATTAAAATGATGGGTATTGTTTTCTAACCATTTTGGGTCTAAAGAGAATAGTTGCATTTTGGCACAATGCAGAAGCCACAAATCTTACAATCCAATTTTGGGTCATTTTTTGTTCCATTATAAAATTTTGTTTTTAGAGTGATATTTTTATTTGTTCGTAGGCTGACTACCCCCAGTTTTAGTAGTGATGACTTATAACTCCCAATGTTTATCCCTTTCTTTTCTTTTATATACTGGTTTTTTTATCTATTATTTCCATTTATATATATATATACATTGCAAAAAAGAATGGATTGATGGTTACGAAAATCAAATGTTACGCGGTAGAATTTTTTCCCCCATCCAAAAATAGCCATTTGGGTTTTGAGCACTTCATTTAAAAAACTACGTTTTTCAAGTAGACTAAAAAAAGGAGATTTTTTTAATTTATTTATTTTTTGGCGAGACATAAAAGGAACAATAATTTCGTACTATCACTCTCGAAAATCCTTTTCTCGTCTTTCGATAAGCATCCTACATTTTTTATTTTATGTCAGACAAAAATACAATTATTTTCTAATTTCCAGTTTACTTAAAACTTTGGGTAATTTTGCTAAGTTTACTTTTCACTTTTTCATTGCGGGGAAATGGAAATTTGAATTGCTCCCTTAGAAGCGATAAAAAGTTGTTTTTTTTTTTCTTCTTCTTTTTTTTTTCACTTCCGATACTGTAATTTTTTTATGGATTGAACATTGGCGAATATTTAAACAAATAATGTATCGAACTATCAAAAGAGAAATTGAATGAATCGGGGAAATCGTTACACTATAGCTTACGTAAAACATTTTCACGTTTTGAAAGTATGTAATGAATACAAACATTCATCTGAATCTATACCAAATACTGTTATACCAAATAACTTGTTAAAAGGCACCGAATGCTTTTAACAAAGGCTTCCATCGAAATGTTACAATTGTGTTTTGTAATGGTAGCCCCCCGACAGATAATGATCCCCTTCCTCCAAAATAATGAAAATAAATATTTTCTAAACATCAAAAACATACTTACTTCTGATGAATGTTTTCATGAAAAAAGAACGTAAAATAAAATTTTCCTAAAAGAAGCTGCTAAATTCCCAAATGGTTATGAATTTAAATATATCTGTTTACAGTTCCGACACGTGGTGAAAAGAAAAAAAAAAGATATCAATTCTTCCAATATAATTTGCTTATTGCAAGCCTGCATTATTATTGATTGACTGAAACGTTAATCACACAATTTAAAACTCTGATGGACTGAAACAATAAGATTTAAAATTACCTAACTACTATTTATGAAGCAAAATACGTTTTTTATAAGAGCAATCTGTTTTATTTGCTGAGGATATTTGTTATGGTTTGCAATTTTGTTTGTACGAAGTTCAGTGCGATTTTTAGTTTTATTTTTTTTTTTAAATGTAATAAAAATTTCAAAATGAAAGAACAATTAATGATTAAAAAAAACTTTCTTTATTCAAAACTCACTGTCAACAGAAAATTTCAATATTTTCTGCTTATTATCGTAATTAATTTCCTTTCTCGTATTTCTAAATGCTTAATATCTCCACTTATAAATTTATAAAATTATGAATATTATAAATTTATAAAAGAACATATTAAAGAGTTTTTTAAGGGCAGGGCTAAAGAGAAGAGAAGGGCTAGTTCACTCCACTCTCAGAACTGAAGATACGATTTTTCTCCTCATGACGTCACTGTGTCTACAGATCTCGGAGGTCGATAGCAAAGATATTATGATAACTTTGCATCTTTCTCTCTGTAAAAATAAGTTAGACTTTTTCTGGTTCTTAGCTTTCAAACTTTACACAATATTTCCGTTCACAAACATAGTTCAAAAAAATTTTCTTGGCCATAATATTAAAATAAATACCATTTAAACTCTTAAAAATATTTTACTAGTTGTAGTAAATAAATTGGTTGTTTCTAATTTGAAAATAGTCCTCTAATCAAAACCAGTTGAACTTTTTTAAAAGGACCTAGGATTTGATCAAGTCCAGCATCATAGCAAATATCTGAGGAGACATGCATTTCATCAAAACTAAGGACACATATTTTTTTTAAATCCACATACATTTTCTGCACAATTTTTAATCAAATTTAAAACATCTTTCTGTAAGCCTGGAGCACAATATAATTTTGCGCACCATCGCTTTAACGTACTAGCACTTGGTAGAGGTAGGCCAATTTTAAATTTCCAAAAATCATACGCTTTTGAAGAAAGAGAACGTATAATAATACATCGGGAAATGTCCTCTGTGGTCCATTTGACATTTGAAGTATCCTTCATTAAAGATCGTATTTGACCTCTTGTAAATACTTTTTTTACAGTTTTCTAAATTATGCATTGTTCCAATTTCAACAATTCCCTTCTTTGCTCATAATTTTTTTTCAGAATTTTTTTTTCTAGATGTGTTCCACCGTTTCATACGCTGAACTGATATTTTTTTTAACTTTATTTCTTCATTATTTTTATTTTTCAAATCCTTTTCTAAAGTTTCAATTCTCTCTTTCAGTACTTTAACTTCTGCTTCTAATTTAAAGCATTAATCACAATTTGTTGTACTTAAAAAATTTTCATTCCTTGTATTTAAATTGCTTTTCTTTGGGCTTAGAGTTTTTAATCTGTCCAATGCACGAACCAACACTTTGCGTTTGTTCAATCTTTCTTGCCGAGAAGAAATTGTTTGTGAAGAAGAAAACGGCAAATTTACTCTTGGTATTGCAGAAGATTTTAAAATCACGCTAATCGGCAATCCAAGCAAACGATTTCTCATACCATCTTCATAATCTTCTTTCAAGAAATGCTTCCTGCATATTCGTGCATGTTTTATATTAACTGGGTCATTTCGTTTGCAACGTTGAAGCCATTCTTTACATAGTGGCACATTTACTTTAGGGAAAGCATGGAAAATTATATTTTTTCCTTTTGTATTTCTATCAGAGTTTTTGCAAGTTGCAATCGCACAAACTGGCATTTCGTTAATAATTTTAAATTTTTATAATTCACTTTAAAAAACTGAGGAAAATCATTATAGAAAACAACGAAATTCTTGGAATATGTCTCAAAAAAGGAATGCTCCAATTTCAGTTAAGAGTTAGTTAGACCGGACGCTCCGTTCTTGAAGTAAAAGTTCAAGTTTTGCGCCAAAGTGTCGTCACAGGAGAAAATCGGAGGTTTGGCGCGGTGAGAGTTTCTTCAGAGGAGTGAACCAGCCCTTCTATTCTCTTTAGCCCTGTTTTAAGGGACAGTTTTACAAAAATTTATAGATTAAATAGAGATGCGCTGTGCATTTCACTCGTAAAATTATTGATGGTTTTCTCAAAAAAAATCGTATCCATTTTCGGACATTTGGACAGATTTCAATGTATTAGAGTAACTGAAAGCAAATAACATACCTGCACATTCTAAAAAACGTGAAGAAAAAAACAAAACAATGATTTAAAAAATATGACTTTCAATTACCGAATTTCAGACTTCAGTTGGAAACAAATTGAATGGGTTCATGTTTCATTAGAGCAAGACATTGCCTTATGTAACTTCGACGACTTAAAGAAAATTACTAAAACTCGGTAATAGGTGACGCCCGGTGGCTGAGCTGTAGCGCTTCGCGCTGTCGTGCCACAGGTCCCTGGTTTGATCCTCGGGCCGGGCAAGGTCGACTCAGCTTTTCATCCCTTCAGTGGGTCGATAAATGAGTACCAAGTATACTTGGAAACTAAACACTGGGGGTTCCGCGTTCGGCTGACCACCTGACCGGAACATCTGCTCCTGCACCCCAGAGCCCCCAAGGTCAAGAAAACTGAAATGGGCACAGTAGGCCTTGGCCCTCTTTGGGCTGTCGCGCCGCTGAGTTTTAGTTTTCGGTAATAGGATGTCCCCTCTACCCCAATTCAACAGATACTATAGTCTTAAATTTCAAATAGAATCTTTAGAGGGGGGAGAGGAGCGCATGGCAAACGAATTCATCTGAAAAAACATGAAAGGATTTTTAAGTAGCCTGAAATATAACGAAAGAAACAGAATCAAAACTATAAAATTTAGTAAATATTTAACAAAATTCATGTTTGCTGAGATTCAATTTTCCTTCAAAATTTCAAACAACCCAATAAAGAGTGAGTTTTTTTCTTTTGTATTAACCGTTGAAACTTTTTATATCTTCTTCAGTGAAGCATATTTGGTTAATATACTATTATATGAGACGTTTCTTTTATATTTTATTAATTGTTCACGTATTGGGATGTTCCATCCAATCTATAGTATTCACCGGACTCGTTTCTAAATTTCCTGCTATTTCAATCGTTTCAAAATCGTATCACCTTTTGTTTATAATTATAATTGCTTAAATAAAAAATGCGATCAAATTTGAAGTTGAAGTATTTAACATTCTTCCATTTTGTGGAAAAATTTTACAAGAAGTTATGTTAAAAAAAATTCTATTGTCAAAGAAACAAATTTCATGTAAAATATCAATATTTGTGTTTTTTTTCCAACAATTCTTTTGAAATAAAAGAAAGAAAACATATTGTAAAAACAAAGTGATCACATGTTAGTTTTTTTTTTCTTTCTTCTTCCTTTACGCGTGCAGGTAAACAAACAAATCAAATAGAGTAAAAGTGTGTATTCATTCAGCACAAGCTAATGTTATTCACATTAAAAAATATGTTTCTATAGTTTATTATACGTTATTTTCAGTAGTCTCTAACACTGTAAATATAAGTGATATTTCAATAAATTATTGACTCCTTGTGTCTTGCTTCTAACCAATATTACGAAGAAGCCTCTACACTCGCCATCTTACCTTAGATTGTTTTCAAGCCGTGGTAGCTCAGGGGATAGAGCGCTAGCTGCCCAATAAGGTGAACCGAGTTCAAATTCCGGCAATGGCGGGTTGATTCGAATTCGTTCCCGTCTCGCACCGACCACACTGCTGACCTAAAATATCCTCAGTGGTAGATGGATCATGGGTTATAGTCCCCTTGTCGTCAGGCTAACCGTGTGATGTTTTCGTGGTTTTCCTCTCCATGTAACGTAAATGCGGGTTAGTTCCATCAAAAAGTCCTCTGAGAAGGCAAATTTCGCCCAGTACTTTATCCAGGAGTTTCCTTGTCTTCTGTATTGGATTTAAAATTACAAGGCTACCAAGGCAGTCGTAAACTCAAAACTTGGATCGGCTATTCAAAGACGATTATAAAGTAAAATTTGTTTTATCTTTATTTATTTTTTTTTATTTAAAAAATTTTTAATGATATAGTATTATTAGGCAGCACAATACCTTTAAAAAATTGTAAAAAAAAAAAAAAGAAGTGTTGCTATATTAGGTTAGAGGGCTTACAATTTTCTTTGAATTTCTACGAATTTTTCCTTAAAACTTGAAAGCAATAAAATTACGCAATTTGTGGTTTTGAGTAAGTAATTTAAAACTACACGCTTCTCAATTTTAAAATCTAACTGATGATAAACTGGCCAAAACCGTTTTGGGTGACGCTGAAAAATTCTTTTAACATTACTTGCATAAAAGCAAAGATACCTATCAAAAATCTAAAAGCAGGCAACTGTATACTGCAGTGTCATCGCCAACAAAGACCATCGCTATTTACGTATGCTTTTGGGAGGCACGGAATTTTTTTCCATAGACTTTATGTTGAAGAAAACCATTAGGAGAGACCATTTAAAAACCTCTCATAGTGATGGGCAAACCTCTGCACCCAATGCGGAAGAGGTCAAATAAAGAAATACGAAGAGATATCAAAACAGAAAAATTAACAAAACAAATAACTAGATTAAAATGTATTCAAAATATTTGTGTGAGGCTCTTGTTTAAGAGAGCTTTTTTAGACGATTCAGCCACATGTTGCAGTCAGAATGAACTAAAGACGAAGCTATCAATGATTTACTTCTAGACTTGGAAAGTTAAATTAGAAAAAAAAAACAAGTTATATGACTTTAAAAGAAAGTTATTAAAAATAATTATAAAACATACCTTTTTTCATCTTTTAAAATTAACTCATTTTTATGATAGAAAATTAAATGCAAACTTTAACAAAAAACGTATTTGTTTTATTATAAACCAAATCGAACATACTTTTTAGGGAGTAGGGCGTCCATTTAATTTTTAAGACAGAGTTAGGTGTTTTTAAACTTCTGAATCAAAACCAATATACTTGGGGAGTAGTGCGTCTCTTTCGCATTTCAATAAAGAATGAGAAGTTCCAAATTAAATCAAATGTGCTTTTTTGAATCTTCCTTACAGCTTCCTTACAGAATTTAGACGTTTTTGAATTTCTAAATCAAATCAAGCAGACCTTGGGGAGAAGTGAGTCCCCCTTACATTTTAAGATATAATTGTTCTAACATTAATTTATGCATTAAAAAATTATGCATTAACATGCACTTTAAAATTATGCATTAAATCAAATATGTTTTTTTTTTTTTTTCTCTGGGAGTAGTGATGGCGTTTCTTTTATATTCTAAGATGAAGTAGTCATTAAGCTTCTAAATGAAATCAAATATGCTTTTTTGAAAGTGGCGGCATCTCCCTCAAATTTTTAGATGAAATAAAACGTTTTCAAACTCTTAAACTAAATAAAATATGCTTTTTATAGAATAGTGATGTGCCTCTCTTTTTTAAGATAAAATTAGACATGTTTAAATATATAAATTAAATCAAATATGCTTTTTCGAAATTGTGGCGTCATCCTTACATTTTTAAAGGCGTTTTTTACATTTCTATGAGACTTTAGATAGAATTAAACGTTTTCAAACTACTTGACCAAATGAAATATGTATTAGGAACTAGTACAATCAAATATGCTTTTTAGGGCCTCTCCCTTACATTTCAATATAGAATTGGATAGATAAACTAAGGTAGATAACCTAATAATGTAGATAATAAGGTTGATAACCTATGATAGATTAACTAATGTCAATCAAATATGCTTTTTTTAGAATGAGGACGCTTACCTTACATTTTGAGATGAAAGAAAACGTGTTAAAACTTTTAAATTATACCAAATATGTTTTATTGAGAGTGGGGAGCCATTCTAACATTTTAAGTCAGAATTAGATGTTCTTGATCCTTTAAATCAAATCGAATAGGCTGCTTTTAGAGTTTCTTATTTATACTTATGCTACATTTTCATGTTCCAGGACAATTTTAACTTAAGAAGTGCCTTTTTTATTGATGAAGTAGTTTTTAATAAATGTTTCTAAAATGTATCACGCATCTTTTTACTAAAAGAAATCTAAATAAATGTATGCGTAACATTTAGAGGAACATGTTGATTTTTTTTTTAAAATGAATTATAAATTTTTAACTTTTGAAAAATAATTACAATAATGAACTAGTATCCTTATATATTTGAACTTCATCTCCTGTCAGATCACGTGATAATCAATCTCAATTTAAAGAAGTCACATTCCATTAGATGCGTTTTATCCACAAATGAAATTGTGGTATGCCCTAATACAAAACTGTCTGTGATCCGTGACTATCCTCATTGGTCATTCAACCTAACCAATCAGGAAAGAGAAGGCGGGGCATAATGAAATCCCTAAGGATTTGAGACACACGTGAGAGAATCGCAAGCACAAGAGGCATGGGTGAGTGAATCTTCTATTTTTGTTAGAAGCTACAAAAACTTAATAAATAATGTTGTTTTAATCTTTGTTTCAAAGTATTACTTTTTTCCTCAATATCTTAGGTCAGCAAGTTTTATATTTCGCATGTGATGGATTGGGGACCTGACCGATAGTCCCCAGATAAAGAATTTATATAAAATTTGAAAATAAGTAACATTTTTATTGTTTAAGAACCTGACACTGTTGCAATTTTTAAATTTTATTTTATTCTTACTCTTGCAATTAAAGGGGGGAAAGGCTATTACATGAAATGTTTAAGGCCTTATTGCAAACAAGACCGTTGAGGATAATCAGAACTTTTCTATTGGTATGTGTAATTTTTTACTAACTAAATTACGGTAGATTTTTAAGTCTCTCCTACTTCTCTTAGAAAACCGCATCTTTTGTTACACTATTCAACTTTTGGGAATCTAAACACTCGACAAAAAGATGTTCAATAGATGATTTTTAAGATAAGTGGCTTTTAACACTTACAGAAATTGACGTTTGAAACTGTTTTGTACTTCTTTATGGGATGAATTTTTCATAGCTTGGTTTAAAAATTGTTTTTTGTTCGACGGCTGTTTTGTTCTCGGTACATCTAAGGCGGTTCTGAAAACAATGATTGAGTTTTTTTTAAATATTCTGAAAACTATGCTGACTTTTAAACACAATTCTATAAAATGTAATTAAAAATTTTTACTATTTTAATACGAAATATTTTATCACACTATTTAGTTAAATACACATGACTCGTTTTTATTTATTTATTTATTTTATTTTTTATTTATTTTGTGCATTCATCTGCCGCTTCCTTCCGATTCACTTCCTAGTAGAGGAACATTTACAACATTTAAAATCTATGGCGAAATTTGGATTATTTTTGTTTCTAGACGTTACAACCAAAAACATTGGTTTAATGCAGTCCCGAGGAAAAAATACGTTTCTTAGAATAATTTTTTTTTTTTTTTTAAATTTTATTTTTATTATTTTGATTATGAATTTATTAAACTGTGCAACTAAGTTTTATTTGCTAATGAAAGAAATTTTTTTTTTAAATGAGAAGTAATGAAAAATTGGTGTCCATTTTGATTTTTAAAATCCAGGCGGGGTAATGATACTTTGGGGGGCAGTAAAGCAGTACCATTGGAATAGTAACTTTGTATGCATATTTTTTCATCATTTCGTTATCTTCCGCTGCAGACAAATTTCTTTCTTTCAATATGTATCAAGGCCGGGATAGCCTGGTCGGTAGGGCACTGGGCCCATGTCCAAGAGGTCGTGGGTTCGATCCTCGCTGGCCGAAGACTCCCCGTGTAGTAAAATGGTGACTGATGCACGTTAAATCTGTCGAGTCTCAAAGTCCTCCATGTTCCCATAACAAATCAATACCTCTGGGGGTACTGATTCAGGAGTTTCCTTGTCTTCTGGATTGGTTCAAAATTACAAGGCTACGGAGTTGAACATCAGCAGTCGTAAACCTATGAAATTGGGTCGGCTGTTCAACGACGGTTATAAAATAAAATATGTATCAAACTTTTAAATGCAGCAAATGTTTTATTCTATTAGTATATTTCTGTTTGGTGTACAATTTCAATAATTTTTTTTTATTTATTTTCATTTACATATTACAAATTTGGAAAAATTTTAAGAGAGATTCAGTTCAACAAATACATTTTCTTCCTTTTTTTAAAAAAATTTATAAAGCGAGCAGTCCCCAAAATGAAATAAAATTCATTCTTTCTAATTATTTCTAATTTACCTAAAGTAGTTATAAAAAAAAGTTTGTTATTTAAAAAATTTAGATCATCCAATTAAACAGTTACGATTAATGGGAGGATCTCAAAATGTTTGCAATTAATTTTTAAATTTAAAAACTCAATTAACTTTTTTAAATTAATCTGTTTTACATGAATATTAGTGAGTAACTAATAACCATGCAATGCAATGACACAAACCAATTTAAGCATTTTTTTAACTGTATGTTCCATAACTATATTCCAATTTTCAAAATAGCTTTAACAACAACGCTATTCATTACATGATACTTAAAGATCATTTTCTTTTTCAAAATCATTATGTTTCTAAATTTAGAAAAACTAAATTCATGTCTTATAATAAATAATCATGCAGTTTGTTTGCTAACGTAGTTTTGCATATTTTTTGTATTTTGTAAGTTTTTTATTTCATTAAAAAATAGTTAACTATAGTTTAACCTAATTAACTACCCTGATCAAATTATCCAACCTTTATTTATACTAAAAGAAATTTAGAAGAAAAAAAAAATATTGTATGTTATTTTAACACTATGTGCACTGTTAAAATATAATTATTATAATTTTTGCATTTTTTTAAATATTGATAATCCCGAAAAAGAGTAAAAAAAACTGTTAATAACATAGTTTAGATTATTAAAAAGATAAAATGGATGAAGTGAAACCAAAAGGTAAAGTTTTGTTTAATTGTTTCTCAAAAGTGCATCTTCAAATGATTTTAAAAATTAATCACAACTTTTTAGTACAAAATGGTTTCCTTTTAATTTCCAGATTAGTTTCAAAATAGCACTCTCAAAAGTTCTTACATCTATCTTAAGAAATTTTCATACATTATTTTTCAGTACTAACGAAAACGTTATATTTTCTACTTAGTTCTCAACGAATGATTGAAGGGGATCGTATTTAAATTCTTAAAACGAGGTTTAAAAATTATTATCATTATTTTTTTTTCAAAACATCAAACTCTAATAAAGTTAAATTTAATAGAAAATATAGATTCATATTTTAAGCTTCTTAAAATATGAAACCTAGTCATTATTTTATTCGTTATAGATTTTTTATTTTAATGTATAAAATAGTATGAATGTATAACATTAGTGGGAACTAACTTGAATGATTTTATAAATAGGACTATACTTTTTGTATTGTTTTTTTGCAATAAATTATTATTTAGACAAGGGTTTTGTACTTTAAGATAATCAGAAAACTCATTTACCTAAATTTGGAGTTATTATTTATTACTTAGTCATTAAAAATTTAAAAAATTCAACATAACATTTTAGTTAATAAAAAAAGCAAAAAATATATATCCAATAAACAAAATCTAGTTTATAAAGCCTATTTGGGAAATAATTACTTTGGCATTATTTTATGAAAGAATTAAAAACGAATTTATTTCTTTTTATTTTCACGAAATCACTATATTTGTTTTAAACAAACGCTAATAAGATAGCTGATTTGTTACAAGCAAATGCTTGAAAACTAAAATAAACATTGTACATAATTATATTTTTATGATTATTTTTATTCCATTGGCGAATTTTAGTTTTTAAAAATAATGATGACAATTAATGAATAAAAAAGTTCAATTTATAAATATTTAATTCACTTTTTTTTCTTCTTTTTGTAACATTCTGATTGCAATTCGACTAATAAAATGGTAGATTCGATGAAAGGTCTATTGTACTATTTAATTGTAAGTAAAATCATAACCCATAAAAAAATATAAACCTCAAAGTTTTGTTTTGCTAAAGATCAAATATTATTTAATAATGACAAGGACAAATATTTATAAAATCTTTTACTATAATCGATGACCTAATATACTATATGTCTATAAAACGTTCTTACTTTGCTCAAATAATTTTGGGGGAAACAAACTGAAGTATCTAACTATTAGGGCTTTGAAACGTTTAAGAATTTCCAAAAAGATTCATCACACATTTTTCTTTATTTCCCCACAAAATAGAAAGGACTGCATTTTTTAAATATTTAGTAATGTAAAGACACTTTAAAAAAGTAATAATGATAATAAATTAAAAAAAAGACTCTAAAACAAGAACTATTATTTATATCTCTTACGAGTGTAAAATTTTTTTTAAACTGAAGAGATTATGTTTTAAATATGCATTTTGTTTCCATTTTGTAAAATTATTTATTTTCATAAATTTTATTTGTCAAAACTTTTATTTATTTAACCGTTCTGTAATTTTTTATATGGATTAAAAGTAATTTATATTTATAATTTTTAAAATTAAATCAATAAATTAAAATTATTGAAAAAATAAAATGTTAACGACAGCTTGATACTGATATTTATTTATAGTTACTCATTAATGACATTCATCAAAAAAAAAAAATAAATAAATAAATAAAATAAACATATCTTCGAGAAAAGTATTTTCTAATAGATTCAAATAAATAAATATATATAATTAACGTAAGTATGTTTTTATGCAAAAAAGTCTTGCATCCTGATTACGTCTATAGGAAAGAATGTCACACCTTGGGAAAATTTTAAGGTAGTAACTTTTATCGTCAGCAATGGACAATTATAGCATTTCATAATTTTTTTTATCCTAATCAATCCTAACTTATTGGGAATTCTGTCCTCACATGCAATTCAGATTTAAAATCGAATCCTTTAAATCCACAAATCTTCTCTTCTTTGATGTATTTCTTTTTCAATGCAAGGGAACTGCCACAAGGTCTTCTTAATATTACTTTTTAGGGGCTAAAATATAAATTAAGAAAATAAAAATTGCAGCAGATGCTGGGAACAGAAGTTCTCAGTTGTAGAATCGCGATCAAGCGCGGCACATAATTTCTTTAGCAACAAAGTAATCACATGATCTCCAAAAATCAGTTCTATAGTGCAGCTATTTTAATTTTTATAGGGGTGTAATGAAGAAAAAATTAAAATTGAAACTTTTTATAACTCCTTTGCACAAATTAGGATGTTTCTCTCTTTTTTTTTTAATAAATAAACAAACCTACTATTATTTGGTAATGGGACAAAGAAGCTAATTGTTTTAGAAAGAAACTAAAAAAATAATTGCTTAATGACACATTCCAAAGTCTTATGCTTTATAAAAATGTCATTCCTTTTGAATTCGCAGTATGTGAAATAATAATATCGGAACAATACATTAAGTATAATTTATAAAATACAACTTTTCCAGCATTTGAAAAAAATTTATACAGATTGGAACCAATTTCTTTGTAGCAAAAGATAGCGAAATTATAAAAATTGCTTTTGAAGGTGTTCCGGGGTACAACACGCTTTATTGTACAGAATCACCATCATCATCACATAGTTATAAAATAAAATTAAAACTGTGGTCACTCTGATGGAACTATCATCATAATTTTTTCGTAAATATTTAATATTTTTTCTTTTAATAACCGAATAGAATTCAGTTGAATTCTTATTCAAAAATAAATATAATTTTTCTTTAAAAAAAATTTACTTACAAGTCTGGAAATATTCTTTTTTTTCTTTCTTTCGCAGAGATATTTTTTTCTGCTTTGAGTGTTGACTTTTGCTTGTTATGCCATGAATGTTGTCTTTAGGTTTTTAGAAATTGTAAATATCTCTAGGAATAATACTGTATGTAATATTAATGTACCGTTCATTTAATTAGACGTTAAAAAAAATAAGGATTTTCTTAACGCTGCACGAAAACTGCTGTCAATCAGTATAGACTGATTTCATTTGTACCTGAATTCAATACTCTAAAATCTAAACAAATATGTTAAAAAAAGAAACACATTTTACTTTTATTAATACTATTAGCATAATTAATAATAGAAAACTATTATTATTCAAGCTAAATTATTTTGATTCTATAAGAATATCCTTGCATTTTTAAGTAGTTTTTCGTAAGTGGGATTGGCGTAGCTTGGTTAGATGATAAGTTTAAAATATGTATTTATGACAAAGATAAGTAAAATAGATGAAACTTCTCGTTTTGATTCGCGGTTTGACTAAAAAGATATTTTGAAGGGTCATTGTATTCAAAATAACAATCCTTTATAAACTAATCCTTGATTTGTTTGATTTCTGATGCAAATTCTGTTTTAATGAATCAGCTTAAGCCATAGTGCTTCGAAACCTTTTAGACATAAAATTCATTTCTTGAATCAAATTGACAGAGTGAATGATTGAGTGATCTTTCGTTGAAACTATTGTACAAAGTGAAGTGAAATTAAACTTCATGCTTTTCTGTATTAAAGTTATTACCACAACTTTTGAAATAAATATTTTATTTGACCTGAATTAAGTTGTAATCAATCCCTTAAATGATACAACACATTTGCTTCCAAATTTATTACGGTATAGTTTAAGTTAATTTTTTAAGAACAAAAAATGTGAACTCCACTGTTCGAAATTTTAAAGTGTTTTGAACTATAGTAACGTTCACATTTGTTAGATCATCCTTAATATAGTTAGATACATGTTTCTTATAATGACTAACTATAAAGTGAACTATATTAACATCTCTAACGTTTGCATTGGAAATACAAATAATAATAAAGTTGAATTTAATTATTCGATACTATGGTTCAAATTGAACGGAAGCAAGATTCAATTTAACACTGGAGTGTGTTGAACCATTAGGTCGCTCAAATTTGCCGGACCTTCGATATGATTGTAAATGGTTTATAATACGGCTGATTATAAAGTTAAAGTGTATTATCGACTTCTTAATATAGCTTTCTAGCCCCACCCGATTAAGGTATATTCTAGAACATCAACATCGTCGTCCGATAACTCTTCCGGGAGGAATACCGATGTAGAGAGAAGGCTAGGAGACCTGCAACCCGTGCATTTCACTTTATTAAAATTACGTAAAAACAAATAGGTGCTATTTGTAGAAGATTCTATCCAAATAATCAGCCAACTAAAAGACTTGGAAGTTAAATTTGACCATTAAAGTTAATTTATCAAATAATTATAGTATTTCTTAAACTTATTTACACAATTCTATAAGGTTCAACTTGGAATCTTAGTTCAATTTAATATCTTATTACGGTCGCTACAAATTCACACCGCCATTACTATGGTTCAATGCTGAACTGATTTTTCTGAAAGCGTTCACTTTTATCCCCTTTTTCGTTTTATTTTGATTCAAACACTCGATCATCCATACAAAAAATTACAATTTAAAGATTAATTATAACATAAATAATGAATGATATTTTTTCAACATTTAGATTCGCGGATTTGTATATTTTGGAAATTCATGACTACCATTTCAGCGGAATATCTTTTCTCCTCGCCCAGGTTGCCATTCAGAAATGGATATAATAAATATCATTTTTAGTCTTTATGTTTTTCAAACCTTGTCATATTTTCCACTTCTAAGGGAAATGCGACCCACTCATTTGGAATTTTGAGACAAGACCATAAAATGGAGACATGGTGGTAAATTAAGTTGAGGACACTGAGCAGTGAAGCAGGAAGTAGTTTCAAAGATGCCGGTAAAAGGGGCGGGTAAGACCGCCGGCAGCGTCAGTTTATTGGGACGCCGAAGTTTCTTTCCAAGACAGAGTAAACCTATATGCATTTTAAAAAAATAAAACACCTCATTTTGTGCGAGTGGAAAAAAAGTGCAAAAAATATATCTAAAATATTTCCGTTTAATAACCGAACAAAAAAAAATATTAGAAAATTCTCTGTCTTTCATTTTTTTTTTTTTTTTTTTTTGTGCCAAAGGAAATTTAATATTAAGATAAAAAATTTTCAATAAAATAATTTAAAATTTAGATATTATTATTAATGAGGTAATAATCATATGAAGATCGTCAAAAAATCGAAATTATTGACTTATAGTAAAAATTGCATTGCATTTCATTTTGTGCGGGGGGGGGGGGGGAAGCAAAAAATGCATCTAAAATATTTCCTCTTAATAACCGAATAAAAGAAATATTAAAAAATTCTCTGTTTTCTTTCTTTTTTTTTGTTTTTGTAAATTTATTTATTTATTGCCAAAAGAAATTTAATATTAAGTTTAAAAAATTTCAATGAAATAATAATTTTTAAAATTAAGATATTATTAGTAATAAAATAATAACAGGTTGTCAAGAAAATCAAATGTGTTGACTTAAAATAAGAATTGCACTTCGATAAGTTCGATTAAAAATTGCGCTTCACTTCTTAAATAATTGTACTGAAAGAGAGAAGACTCAATCTTCCAAAACTATGATTTTTTTATTAAAAAACTATTAATTGATTTATTAGAACATAACAATTATATTTAGAGCATAGGTCTTCAATTAAAGCACTATCGCCTTCCCCAGTGGGCAATCAGATTTTGAGGGGGATTCACTAGCAAGATTATGGATATTTTAGGGGGTGTTAGGGGGGATTCTAGAAGATCGTTAATAAACCGCAGAGGAAATTAGTATTGACTAGTTTATTGAAATTCATGCAGTTTCTTGCTTTGATATCGAAGAATTATTTACATTTTTAACTTAGCGCATAATTTCTCTTATAAAGCATTTACGATTTTGACGTTGCACCGCGATATGATTTTCGTATGAATTTTAAACTTCTGTGCCCTTACAGTATATGTAAAAGGTATATACTATAGCTTATACTATAACTTAATCAAACGTGCACTTTTTTCAAATATCAAAAATTTATTATTCAAGAACTTTGAATACTTGCTCAATTTTCTCCCCTTTTTAACTTGTTATATGAGGAAGAGTGGAATGTATCAAGTTCATTTATTTGTAAAATTTATGTGATGTCTTCTTTGTTTAAAAATTCAATGCGGCTTCATTGAAGCATAACTATTTTCGAATTTCATATTGTTATATTATAAAATGTCACTATCTCATTTGATTTTGAGACATTCAGTATTAGCTGTAATAAAAAATACAGACAATGGATGGCAGGTCGACCTAATTACATTCGTAAATATCACTTATTTCACTTTTTTTAAAATAACTAAACTATAAGACTCCGCTCCCTTCTCACCACAAAATATATAATGTATTGGATAATAGTGGATTATTTAATATATAATCTACTTATATAATCTTTGCTTCTCACCAATCCTCGTAATTGCTTCTCATTCGTCATTGTTTTCTTTCTTAAACGTCAGTATTTCCCACAAAAATGCGGAACATTTTGTTTATACATGCTATAATAATTGTAACTTTATGTATTAATATGTTAATCGTAACAAAATGGCCGATCTATTTTTTTTTTTTTTTTTTTTTATTTTTTTTTTTTTAGTATTATAACCTTAGGAATACAAATTGTGTGATTCAATAAGGAGAAATAAATGAAAAGTAATTTCACTTGGTGACGCCTTTTATTAAGTTTTTTTTATTCTTAAAATTTCAATATAAAAATGTTAAGATTTATATCTGACAACACGGCAGCTAAGCCCCCTATTCGATGACGCTCACCCATCCCGATGATTACGTCGCCATAATTGCTGTTTCTTTGTATGAAACAGTTGAAATTATTCAACTTAAAATATATGTTCTAAAAAGAACACTTGTCCCGCCACCTCCCACGTCCAAATATTTCCTTCCCTTATGATACTATTAAGATCTATTAGTGAACATATATCATTTTTCGATGCAATCATTTTTTGAAATAACATCTAAAATTAAAAGTATATTGCTATAACAAACTTGGTGAGTTCACAACTGTAATTTAATATTTTGACTTACCACGGACGGATGTATTTTAAATACAATTTTTGCATTCCTCACTTTGTGCATGAAGCTGTAAGTTAAGTTCTAAATCATTTAACGAATCTCTTTAACTGTAATGAATAATAGTAAATCAATGTAATTTGCACCAAAGAATAATAATTGTAAAATGGTAAACAAGATCAAACATAGATTTAATTAACTTTATCTTAAAATGTAACATAGAATTCGTTATTCTAACAATAATAATAATAAAAACAATCCTCTCAAACTCTTAATTCAGAAAACAAACAAAATCAAAAACATAATAATAACAGTACAGGTAACTTTAAATTTGGGATGCAAAAATATTTATCAGAAAACGACACTTTTATGACTTATTACAATTTTATGCTAATGACAACCAAACCATTATGAAAATTAATGTGGGAATGTATGTACCATGTGATTCTACCATGTGATTTCTCGGCCAATAAAAATGCACTGAAAACAATGGAAAACTGCGACACTAGATTGTTATATATAGTATAAGATTAATATCTGGTAAATAATCTCTCTCTCTATTTTTTTTTTTTATTTATTTATTTATTTATTTTTTTTTTTTGTTTCTGACTTTGATTGACATCTACTCGAGTTCGAGCTTATAAAATAAAAATAAAAAGATCTCGTAAGTAAAAAATAAGTACAATTATGGATAAATAGTCAATATTTTTTTTTAAAAAGAAAAAAAAAAAAAAAAAACCTAAAAATTCAGGAAAAAGCACTTAAATTTGCATTGACTTTCGGACAAATCGGAACGTGAATTTTGAAACAAAATTCGCGTTCACAAATAGAAATGACAATTGTTCAACAGGTCAAATTTTGTATCGTTACAGATCGACCCAACAGGTCATTTTTTTTTCCATACTAGTCTAAGAGTAATAATTCTCAACTAATTGTCGACTCTAATCATTTTACTCCCCATACATTTTTGTACAGCCCATAAGAATTTCAAATTTTTAAACCAGTTTTTTTGCTCAACAAAAGAAAAAAAGTAAGTAAAATTATCTTAGAAAACACTTAAAATTTCAATAACTTTTGAATAAATTTGTATTTGAGGAAAAATCTCATGTTAAGTTAGTAAAAAAAACTAGCTTCAGCACATCAGCACATCAGATTTTAACTTTGTAGTTGCATTGTGGTCTGCAGAGCGACCCGTATATTGTTACGTCAAGTTTAACAGTTCTCGAACAAATTATCAAATATTATTTTATTTTTATTTTATCGAACTTTCCGTACATTTTTTAAAAATCAATTGTAGATTCAAGTTTCTAAGTTTTATAGTTTTGGGGCAGCGAAGCAAAGTATAACGTTAAACTGAACACCCAAAACAGCGGAGGTTGACGGCCTTTACGTTTTTTTTTTTTTTTTTTTTTTTTTTAATATAGAGAGATATATGCGTAAAAAATTCTATTTAATAATTTAAGCGGAATAAATTTTTGCATGGAAGTTACTTTCATCAAAATTAATATACAAAAAACATTTCTTATAAATACATTTTGTGTGTTTTCAATAACTTATTATAGAAGAGTATCATAACAAATATAAAACAAAACTTACTTTTTTTTAAAGAGGGAGTTGAAATCTCTTTTTTGCACGCTAAACAAACTGATTCTTCTGATTTGTCAGGTCTAATGGTCATAAACTGACGCTTCAATTGAAAAGGCATTTTATTTTTAATTTTTGTTTCAATAGATATCGACAAAACTAATTTCAAGTCGATATATTTAAAAATTTTAACAGTTGCAGAATTTTGCTTTTTTTTTTTCTTCGGGGGGGGGGGGGGTCGGGACAATTAAATATTTAAATCAGAATAAAGCGCAATATGGGAATACAACTTAGCAATTTAAGTGCATCCCATGAAAATTTAATTTCTGAAAAATATGCGAGAAATTATTTAAAGTTAAAGAAAATTATGGTTAACTTCTTTGCAAAATCATCATTAGGTCTAAATTTCTTTTAAAATATTTTTCTTCAAAACACCAGATTTGTTGTTAAGATCCATTCACATTTTCATTTCAACATCGAAGGCACATATCCCCGGTAGCATAATTTGCAGAGTCAATCTGCAGACCCATCTTAATGAATTCAAACTCATCGGTGACATTCTTAACACAGTATTATTGTAAAAATTAGGCTTAATATAGGGTGTCTACAGTAATATTAGCTCATATATACATGAGCACTGAAATATTAGCAGGAAAAAATTATATAAAAAATTGTTGTTACGAACTTGTTATTTTAATTGAAGTTTTTGTGCACTTTCAAATGAATAGAATAATCAAAAATTATAAAATGAATTTGTTCTTTTTTAGAATCTCAAGAAAAGCAACTAAAGTTTTCGGAAATTGAGAATTTTATTTTCGGAATTGTTTTTACATTTTTCTTGTCCTTTAATATTTTATTTCTCGAAATCCCAATGAACTGAAGTCAGTTATTTAGAAATTTTGCTTATATATATATGGAGATGGGCGAACAAGTTTCGTTTAAAAAAAAAGTTATTGAAAAATTACTTTTCTGTTCCTTCTCTCAGTAATTTTTATGCTTGTTTTTTGAGTCTGAGATGAAAAATAATCTTCAAGGGCGGTAATATATCTATTTTTTAATTTTCAGATGAAAAATAATTAGCAGATGCTTTTATAATCTTCAGCGTACGCTGTCATGCTGGACGATTTTTGCTACTGGGTCCTATTATCTATTATCAAATAGTGCCCCGCTGAATATTTCTACTCACAATTTCCCCTTAATAGGTAATAACCGTATCGAATTAATTAAACAAGTCTTCTTTTTTTTTTTATCCGAACCTCATTTTTTAGGAGATTTTAATGTGTTTTTTATTATTATTTTTTCTAGAGATTTCCATACTTTTCCTCACATTTTTTAGAAATAATTCATCAAATAAGAGCTTTTGAATACAATTAACTTAATTTTTAAATCTTTTCTGCATAATTTATGTATTCAAAAGAAAAGCAAAAAGTATTCCCACAGCATACGGTTGTGAGCCAAGGGGTTCATCGGGGGTTAAAGCTCTGTAATTTCTTGACCAACAGCATGTTTGTGGCAATGTGGAATTCAGAACTGCGCACGACCACTTTTACTTCTGAGATAAAATGGTACTCATAGATTTGAAGCTGGGTGGGCTTGAAACCGTCACTGGAGATCGAACCCTAAATCTTCACAGTGATAGTTCAGTTCCTTAACCACTGACTCATCGCGAAAAATATTAAAGATATTTGATATTATTAAAATATTTTTAAAAAAAAATTTATTTTAAAAAAGAATTAAAAAGCCGGAAAATCAAGTAATAAAAAATATAATCTCGACATCAGCTCCCACGATTATATTCTCTCTCTCTCTCTCTCTCTCTCTATATATATATATATATATGTATATATATATATATATATATATATGTATATATATATATATATATATATATATACATATATATATATATGTGTATATATATATATATATGTATATATATATATATGTATATATATATATATATATATATATATATATATATATATATATATATATATATATATATATATATATATAGATAGATAGATAGATAGATAGATAGATAGATAGATAGATAGGTAGATAGATACGATATCGTTTATCTGACAGATGCAAATGAAATATTCAATTTAATAATTAGTTACACGGTTAGGTAATAATTAGTTAAGTTAAAATTTTAACTATTTCCAGCACTTTTGTTATGGCATATTATATCCTTTAATGATCAAATATATTTTTCATAAAATCCTTTTATGATTAAATTTATTAATATTTTTAAAACTTTTTTTTTCTTAGTTGTTGCATTTCATCACTAATCACTAATTTTATTCATAGATAATATTGAAATGCAAATACATTTGGTTAAATATTTGAAACTGTTAAACGATCATTTTAACGTTGGAACTTAAAAAGACATTCGCTATTAATCCACATGTGACAACAAATTTTAAATTTCTATAGCTAAATGGGAATTATAATCTTGGCAATAAGTAATAGCCAAATCATGTATTCCTTTGTTGAAGGACTTTAGCCATTATGATTTCATACTGAAATCTCTGAGGCCTCTTTAGCAACACATTCTTATCCGTTAAATAAATTCATATTTTCAAAATTAATTTTTTATTATTTCCTTCATATTTCTATGGAGCTCCGCCGAGATGTCCAAAACTTTCAATTTGCCAGCTGTCTGATTATAATGTCCTCAGCCTGTAAAAAACAGTCAATATCACAAGAAGAAAGAATTTCTTGTAAAATTACCGTAGTGTATTTCTGGTATAAAAACATAATTCTGGTGAATGAAATTAAATTATATAGTATTTAAATAATTTATTTGGTAATTTTTCCAATCATGTGGTAACAGTTTATCGGAAATTCTGGTTGTCAAAATTATAGTATTTGTTACCACACATTCAGTAAAAAAAAAAAAAAAAAAAAAAAAAAAAAAAAAAAAAAAAATGGAAATTTAACGGAATAAATGGTATTTATGCCATGTTTCAAGGCATCGTAATAAAATTATCAAATTTTACCAAGTTTACAAAATTTTATCATAAAATCTTATGTTATTTTGACAATTTGTTTGGAGAAAAAAAACTTTTCTCTATACATCACTTTTCTAGCCTAAGTATAAAATGGGAAGTGTGGTGTAGCTACCACTACGATTATTCAACATCTAGTCACTAGTATGTAAGACATACTAACTTGATTCAATCTTGGTGTACCTTTTTATAGAGGAAGGTTAACATTGTCGATAGCTACACTATCCACATTGGTGATCTGCGGACGTGATTTGAACAAACGCCTTCTTCGATGTATGGTATACCATTGAAAAGTTGATTTGCTATTTGTTACCGCGTCATCCTCCTTTTCGCGCTACTGCATCTCTGTCTCATTTACGCACAACGGGATCCTGCACACACTCGACTGCTAATAGCAACACCGGAGAGATCACACACACAACCAGCTCTCACTACAAATGCTCTAAAGCTCGGTGAACTTAATACAGCTCTCACCACAAGTGTTTGAAATCCGGTAAACTTAACACAGCTCTCCCACTTTTTTTTTGTTTGTTTTTTTTTTTGTTGAAAATAGTGGTGATTGTGCATCGAATTTTAATCCTGAAAAAAATTCTGGTAGGGGAGTATTGTGGCGTTACAACCACTGTGATCGTTCAACATCAATTCACTACTATATAAGACATCCTAACTCGATTTTATCTTGGGGTACCTTTTGATAGATGAAAGTTGACATTGTCGATAGCTACACTCCCCACAGGAAGAAACTAATTTGATATGTAAGAAAGCAATTAGGTTGAATCGTGATATATTCATTTTAAATGTTTAAAGTATACCAGTTATTTTAAATTAAAACTAATTAAAATTAATTGAGGATTTATATTTAAACAATATTGGACTAAAGCAAATTACATCTTGCACATAATAGGTAGATACTATGTTAGATACAATTTCAGTGACTCTAAGTAATAGTAATTGTATAGACATAGATGTCATTCTGTGTTTATAATGCCTTGCTTCGCCCACCAACCCTGAAAAATTGCTCTTCGATTATTTTTGCCCAATGGCAATAAACAGATTATTACATTAAATTAAAAATTATTCCATTTGGTTCCATAGATATAGTTCCCGATTTTATTGGTATATACCATTTTGCTATATTACCATTGAAACTTTGCCCACAAATTTGTTTCATAAATTCTTTTTTTTTAATTTTTTTTTTTTTTTTAGTTAGTATAAAAACTCGTTAAATGTTTTTCGCCAAAGGGATTAAATAGCAAAAGTGTGAAGGGTTAATTCTTTATAAAAACTATTTGCTTCCAACATTTTAAGGTTATATCTAAATTAGGTAAGTTTTTTTTATATAAATTAATTATAAAAGTAAATGTAATTTATTACCATAGTTGTAAAGTGGTAATTAAATATTCTTATCAAAAAATAGAAAGCAATAAGGTGATATCATATGACTATCTAAAATGTAATAAGGAAAATCATTTTTAAAGCCTTTAATTTTGAACAAATTCTAAAAACAAAAAAAAAACGTAATGATCGCAGAAAATAATATTAAAAAGGGAGGAGGAATAGATACAGATAAACACCGTTTTGAGCCACGGTGGCTCAGGCAATAAAGCGTGCGCTTTGAGGTGACTCAGGTTCGAATCTCAGCGGTGGCTGGTTGATACGAATTCTGCTCCCGGGTCACACCGACCACAGTGTATACATCCTTAGTGTAATACAGATCATGGGTTGAATCCTTTTGCAGTCGGGCTAACCACGACATATTTTCGTGGTTTTCCTCTCTATGTTGCACAAATGTGGGTTTGTTCCATCAGAAAAGTCCTCCACGATAGCTAGTTTATACCGATACTTGATCCAGGAGTTCCGTTGTCTTCTGGATTGGGTTCAAAATGACAAGACTACTGAGTTAAACATTAATAATCGTAAACTGAGAATTGGGTTAACTGTTCAGTGCCTGTTTTAAAATAAAATAAGCATCATAAAATAATTGATATATGCCTCATTTACAAGGAAAATACCTGTGCTACATCTACTTGTGCTGATGATAACCAAAGATATGTCGACCTTTTTAATTTATTACATGTGATTTGTCAAATGAGAAGGGTAAAAATGTACGATCTTGTTGTAACATAATAGAGAAATAATAGTATAATTACCAGAGTCAACAAAGATTCAGTGAGACTATTTGAAAAGAAAAAGTAATCTACATTCATTTTCGAATTTTATTGTGACAGCCATCTTAAGATATTTTTTCATTAGACCAGCATATTCTCATCAAGAAATCTATAATTTTATGTATGGTCATAGAGTTCAAAACTTTTCATTAATAATTACCGAGCTGGTTATTCAAAAACTTAACTTTCAATGACTCTATCTTTTTAGATTTATATATTTTTTTTTTTTCTTCCCTCCATTATTATCTACATTATGGAGATTCTCAAAAAAACAAAGTAGTTCTTTATGGCTGAACATTTTTCATTATGACAATTATTTTGAGTGCCGTTTTGCTTATAAGCTTTATTAACACCTCTAAAATTACTACATTTCCTCTGCGTCGGAGTCAAATTGTCACTTATTTCTTGTCGTGCGACTCCTTCGCAATTACCGCCACTCCTCTCAGTTTTAGAGGCCCGTCGGGTTCTAAAACTTCTTGAGAGCCGAGACATTTCATTCCCCTTATTTCAATTAAAATGATATTAATTTTCAACATCTTTCATTTTTCGACTTTTTGTTGAAAATAATGTGCTAAAATGATGAATTTTCAAAATCCGATCTTTCTGGAAAAATACAGAAAAAGTGTCAGAGTCAGTACGCATTAATATTTAGTTTTCTACAAAAATATATTTTCCCAGGCTCGTTTAATTAAGAGTTTAGGGGTTCATCCTATTTCCATTTTATTTTGATATTACATATATTCTTTGCTATAAAATGCGTTTGATACCTGTTTTTTTAATTGCTTATAAACTTTAAAAAGACAATCATTGGTACGTAAAAACGAAAATTTTTCTATGAATTACTTTTTATTTTTAAGAAAGTGTTATTACGTATTTATTATTTGCTTTTATGATTTTTCAAAATTAAATAAAAATTTACGTCACATAATAGTTTGTGTTCTTACCATTTTCTATATATATATATATATATAGAAGCCTTCAGATACCTTAACCGTAATATCGATACATTGAACCATAATATCTTGCAATTTACAAATATTATACTAACCCAATAAAGAAAATAATTGCACCGTGTTTTTCTTTCATTTGTTCATGACCAATATCGAGTCATCAAATTTAAAATGAATTAATTTTTTCGACACTGCATTATTTCAGTTTATTAAGGTTACCATGGATATTTCCTCATCATTATTTTAAATCTTGATAACTACAAATTTGATGCACACTTATAAACGAACAAGTTCATTTAAGAACTCAATTCAATTGAATCCTATTTTCGTTTCATTTGAACCATGGTATCGCGTAATCGAACTTAACTAAATTAGTAATATGGTGTAATTTGTTCGATAAATTGTCATTTTATTATGATTGCAGCAATTTTGTATGGTATTACCGTTGAAAGCTGTGTAGTTTCCTAACGGTGGCGTAATTTTATTAAATAAATTATGGATGTTAAAAAGTAACTTAATTGACCAAAAGGAATCCTCTTGTAATGAAACCGTATTTTGTTTTGCGCTCTGTATTTTCTGCTAAATTACAAAAGTGGAGTTGAAACCATAAGTATTAAAAAACATATTTAAGAAAATATTCTCAAACATTGAAAAAAATAAGAGCATTTTTTAAACATAAATAAAAACATTAACATAAAAAAAAAATGAAAGCATTTTTTAAAAAGTTGAAGTACTTTTTTTTCAGTAAATAAATAAGATTTTTTATTCATAACATTGAAGATGAATGCTGATGAAACTAATTATTATTTTTCTAGTGTAAAAAGCAACAACAATATTTTCAAACATTGAAAATGTTTTTGTTTTGTAAAAAATTAAATTACTTTATTTAAAAAGTTAAAGTATTTTTTTTTTTCCTTAAATAAATAAGGACAAGGCTCGAAAAAACTCGGTAATTTTAACCGTCCCCGAGGACGGCTTGTCCAACAATGTACCCGTCCTCCTTTGAAACTAACCCGTCACTTCTAAATAAATAAAAATATAATTTTCTCTTATTTATTACAAACATTTATCATATAAATTGCACAATGAATTAGTAGTTACTAGGATTACATTATACAGTAATAAAAGAAATACTAGGTTACTAATAGTAACCTAGTATTTATTTTATGAAATAATTTATTTCTTATATGAAATAATTTGAATGACAAAGGTCAAGTTATCTGGAATGTCAATTTATCCAAGGGTACCGCGTTTCTTAAATGAATCAAATATGACGTTTGCCAGTTCCACAATCAATCCAATGATTTGCAGAGGTTTCTGCTCAGAAATCTGAAAGGGGTTTTCCATTTAGGTAGATGTTCATAATTGTGTTTAACGCTTCTTGTTGAGACCAGTACGTAATGTGTTTTTTTGTAAGTTCATTACTGAAAAGCTCCTTTCAACCGCTGCAGTACTCCCAGACAGAGAAAACATCAATTCCATCAAGCGCAGTATGTTGCTGTATTTCTAGATTAGAAGGTCATTATAGAAGTGAGGCGATAGACTCGTGTAAGATAACAAAAATTGAAAATGTATCACGAACTTTAACGGGAAAATAGCCATCCGTCCGCGCGGACGTCGGATTCGAGAGATTCGTTGTCCGCGGGGAATTTTTGACCGCCGAGGACGGGCGGTTTTTCGAGCCCTGAATAAGGATATTTGTTCAGAACTTTAAAAATGAATGTGAATGGAAGTAATTTTTATTTTTTCAATATATAACCTATTTAACATTCGTTTCTTTCGGTATTCGCAATGAATAGGAAACTGATAAAACTGTAAGTTATAATTTTTTTAGTTATGGATATTTAGTTATTAGTTAGTTATTAGTATTTAGTTAGTTAGCATTTAGTATTTTAGTTAGTATTTAGTTATTAGTACTTAGTAAGTTAGTTATTTTCTTTAGACAATATTATATAGGAGTAAAAATAAATAATAGTTTTTGTAACATTTAAATAACAGTTTCAAGCCTAGATCTATTCAGCAAGCTCTTGGTACGAAGAAAATCTTTGGAAATCAAAAAATGACGTGAAATCAGCACAAATCAAAATAAATGAAATCATCCTAAGTGTGAATGATGAAGTGACGAAAAATAATATTTGAAGCGTGGGATTCAGTTGTCAATCATTACAGTCTGTCAAATAGGGTTCGAACCTAACTTGAGAGAGTATTCTGTCATCATATGATAAAATAAGTGTTTAATAAGTAAATATGAAATAATTCTTATACTTCATTTACTAATGCATTGATAAGTTTCTCTTCACTGGTCAACTTGATTTTTATGCGTTGCGCCTTTTTATTTATTCACGGAACAGATAATATATTTTTATTTGAATAAACGCATATTTTACTTCTATACTTATTTTTACTTTTTTATTTTATAACAGTCGTTGAATAGTCGACCCTTTGTGTTTACTACTACAAATGATCAACTCGTTAACTCAACTCGTTTCAACCTTATAATTTTGAACCCAATCCAGAAAACAAACGTTGAACTATTGACTATTCTGGGAAGGATGATCCGCAGACAGGCCATCACAATTTTGATTTTCTGAAGAGGCTCTCTCTCTCTCTTTGGTAGCTTGACGACCTGGGTGCGAAGTCGAACACTTTATGGTAGAACAGTTTACCGAGGACCGCACACCCTTGGTCTCTACACAGGCTGATCGACGAGGTCATCCAGCCAGGACGCTTGCCTTCGGTTTTCTGCTGGTGTCTTTACTATCAGTCAATTGCAGGACTATACAAATATGTTAATATAGTATTTAGATTATACTGAAAATTGAAACTTTGAGATGTCAGAACCAAACCGTATGATAATCTGGAGTGAATGCATTCATTTTGCTCTATACAAATACGGCTACTATGTGCTGTGACTGTCAGTAAATTTTACAGAGTCTTTGAACATCCTTAACCGCATCAGTTGGTGCAGAAATTCAAGAGATTCAAAGAGCATGTGTCAGAAATTTGCTGAAATTTCAAATGCACAGAAAAATTTCGGTAGAGCACAATGCGAAAGTGAAGTCACATGACCATCCCGAATATTCGTGAACAATTGTGAATTATGCTTAAATTTCAGCCGTTTTATTGAAATGACATCTTAAAACACTTTAGGAATCAACCAATATTGATATAGTTACGTAGAATTACAATCGATTCATTGATTATAGTCACATTTGGATAAAATTCGGTAAATCGAATCATCTTAAAATAATGTCATAAATATTATTTTTATTTTTGAATTTAAAGTTTGTCTAATCATGATAATTTTATAAATTGCAAAATTAATGAGCATCATTCTATCAACAATCTCCATTCAATTCAGTACGTTGGTTTAAATTATGGGTTGGTCTAAATACAATAAATATAATTGTTGAACTATTGCATTAACCTCATTTTTGAGCGAAGCGGACAAGAAGTTAACTTGTATGAATGAAGATGGTAAAATAATTATTTCTGCTCTTTTAACGATTAGAGCATAAACTAATATTTGCATAAGTAGGATGCATTCGGTTTTATTTATTTAAAACTGTCATTAGCAGGTTTTTAAAACGGCAATAAAGAGTTCCGAAAAGGCAGTTAAAAATTATCATCATTATTATGTCATTCAAAAACGTTAAACCTTAAAGTAGTCGTCTAGAAATTTTAACAAATATTTTTATTATGTATTTTGTTTTCGGTTGCTTAAATCACTTAATGTATTTTTAAATTACTTAGTTTCATTTAGTATGTCTTATTTTCATGATTTTCCAAAGAATATATAAAAAATTAATATTTAAAAAAAAAAAAAAAAAAATATATATATATATATATATATATATATATATATATATATATATATGTGTGTGTGTGTGTGTGTTATTTTTAAATATATTTGTAAGAATATTTACAATTTAATTTTCTTAATACAGTGTGACACGACAGTTTTTTGATGCTCACAACTCAGTTGGGTCCTGTGTAATACCAGATAAGATGTACTTAATTTTGTACTAAAAAAATTACCTTCTAAGTCTAGCTTAATTTTTGCAGTATGCTATTTAGTTATAATTTTATAATGTGATGTAAGTCCCAAATTAAAAATTTCAGGAAATATTGGAAAATAATATTGAATATTATTAAAAAATATATTTATTCATGTGTAAAATAGACATTATTTAATAGAACATAAAAGTTTCGAACACACACATTTGCGATAATTTTTCAATAATTTGATAAATAAAGGTTGAAGCAAATATAAAATCAAAATTTACTGAAGATCGGATACCTTTTCCATATTAAAACTTATTCTATGTCATATTACTGAAAAAAGAACTTTTCATGAAGGAAATTTCGTCCGTGATTTTTTTATTTATTTTGGCCAAAGCTTAAAATATGCATTAAAAAATAAAATAAACTCAAAATGGGCATTGAAAAAAAAAATGGGCATGGCTTAAAAGACGTTTTTAAGAAAAAGCATTTGGTAGAGTTTCTAAAACTACTATTACTGTCTGAAGTAGTTTATAAAAGAATTAATAATGATTATTCGTAGTAAAACATTAATTTGATATGCGCCATTTTTAAGAGTAACATAATGCTTAAAAGTTTCGATTTATTGTTTAACATTGAAAAAGCGTATTTCGCTCTATTTACAGTTTATTTAAAGCGAATTTTGAAATTTATTCATTATTTAAATGCGTATATCCTTTTCTTAAACACATGTTTCTAGTTAGATCTTTTTTCTTCCGAATGCACTTATCAAGCTATTTCAAGTTATTTTATTTACCTTAAACACGGTTTTCGAAATACTGTTTTTCTTCTTTCAAATGAGCATGTTAAACTGTTTATTTCAATAAGTACATTTTGAGCTATATCTGTTTTTTCAAGTACGCACTTCACAGTTTAAGTCATATCCATTTTCTTAACCGCTCATTTTGAGCTAGATCTGTCTTATCAAATGCACATTTGAAGAAATATCTATTTTCTTAAACGCTCATCTTCAGCTAGATCTGTCTTATCAAATGCACATTTGAAGAAATATCTATTTTCTTAAACGCTCATTCTGAGCTAGATCTGTCTTATCAAATGCACATTTGAAGAAATATCTATTTTCTTAAACGCTCATTCTGAGCTAGATCTGTCTTATCAAATGCACATTTGAAGAAATATCTATTTTCTTAAACGCTCATTCTGAGCTAGATCTGTCTTATCAAATGCACATTTGAAGTAATATCCATTTTCTTAAGCACGCATTTTGAGCTATCTGGAAAATAAATTAGTTCAGTGACAATTTTTTCTTCAATACAGTGTCTATCCACAAAGAAACTTACAAAAGTACACCTGTTAACGCAGTTTCTCCCAGATGGTACTTAATTAAAAGTATATAAAAAAAAAGTACTTTATCGTAGCATGCTTACGTTTTCAAAAGATGTCTAGAAAATCACCTTTTCTTTCACCTTTTGACAGGTTCAGTCTAGTAGTGCAAAGTTAACTTGTATTTATAAGCTAAAGAAGTGCACATCAGTACAATATAAAGGAATAAAATCATATATTTAAGCTTTATCTCGGCTGTAGATCCAACTAATTAGGAAAAGCGTTTCCTTTTCTGTATCGCATTACTCTTCGCTTCCGTTTCTTACAAAAGTCGGTCTTTGGAAATAACATGACAACCACCCTTTTCTTTTAAAACCCTTTTTTTTCTTTTTTCTGCTTCTAATTATACAACGCTTCGGGCTGATTCAAACGAGGATTCAGAGAAATTCGTCGGCATTTCACCGATCCGAAATAACAAGTCAACTGGAAACTCAAGAGAACTTTTTTTTTTTTTTTTTCCTTACCTATACTAAAATTTGTGGCTCAGAAAAACATGTTTTTATAATATAAATTTTCGTTATAACACTAAAAAATGGATAGCATAATGCATCTTAATGTAGTAAAAATTATTTACTACAATGTAGTAAAAATTATTTACACTTTTTTTTTACAACTGAGAAAATATACCAGATAATTTTAAATCAACAAATTTAAAGGAAGTGAATAAAAAGCAAGTAACTTTTACCATAGCTCCAGACTCAAAGAGTGGCCACTATTTTGGGTAATAATTCAAAGAGAAAAAATACACAATGTTCATCTGCGTATATCATAAAAAGAGAAACGTTGTAGTATTACCATTTCCTTCATTCTCAATGGACAAAAAGAGAAGAAAATCACATGATGTGATCATTAATAAGCAAAAAAAAAAAAAAATTCTGATCTATTTTGGTGTTATCAGCATATATTTATTAATTAAAGTTATACCGTCATTATCGGTGTGCCTAATTTAAAGGTATTTAACCGCAATATTTTTAATCTAATATTAACTTAATGTAATATAATATAATTAAATATTATATAATATATACAACACAAATACAATAATATGCAACACAAAATGCTTTGTGTTTTGTTTTGTATTTTTCTTACATTTTATTTCCTGTTCTTTGCTTAATATGTTTTTTTTTCCGTATATTTTTTACTTAATGTGTTCTATTTTCGTTTCAATTTTCTTGGGTGTTTACACTATTTTATTGATATATTTTGATTTCGAAATATTAATACAATATTAGAAAGCACTATTTTGCGGATATAATCGCGTGAGCAGACGACGAGATTATATATTTCATTATTTTGTTTTCCGGCTTTTAAATAATTCTTTTTAAATATTTTTTTTAAATATTTTAAAAAATATATTATTTTTATAATTTTTTTCATTTTATTTTGTTCAGCCGTAGTGGAATAATCTAACAATCACTTATTAGGAGAAATCTTTTCTTATTTGTTGATTTGTTACGCATGCGCTCTGAAGCTCCTGCTAACTAGAATATTTTTGCCTGCTAACCAGTTAGTTGAATTTAGCGATTTCGCGACAACATGTTTTACTCTGGCTTTAAGCGAGTTTCAGGGCGCAGAGCTTTTTTCCCCAACTACTTTGGAAGTTTGAAGTATGTCCTTATTCAGTTTTTATTTTAAAGTTTTTAATAAATAGTTTATTTCGGCTATTTAGTTTTATTTCGTTATTCGATGGCTCATATTAGTTTTAATTCATGTTAGTATTCCCCCCCACATTTCCTTAATCTTAATTAGATTACTTCTCATGTTCTCCCTATGTTTTTAACTCTTTTTTTGAGTTCTATATTCTTACAACTTATGATCAGTAAATAAAACGTATTAATTTTCTTCGTTTTTTTTTCCTTCCCCTTTTATTTTTATTGTGCTCTCCCTCTCTGTATCTGTATATATATATATATATATATATATATATATATATATATATATATATATATATATATATATATATATATATATATATACATATATATATATATATATATATATATATATATATATATATATATATATATATATATATATATATATATATACATATATATATATATATACATTATATATATATATATATATTATATATATATATATTATATATATATATATATTTTATTTTCTGTTTTTTGCTCGATATATTTGTTTATTTTTTACTTAATGTGTTCTAATTTCGTTTAAATTTTTTTGAGTGCTCCTCACACTAATGTTGTATTGATATATTTTGCTTTGGCTATATTGATACAATATTAGAAAGCACTCCTTTTTGCGGATATAATCGTGAGCTGATGAAGAGATTATATCCTTTCTTTATTTTGTTTTCCGGATATTTAATTTTTTTTCCCCTCCATTTTTTCTCTCTCTTCCATTTTTTATATATATATATATATATATATTCTTTATTTTCCTAAAGAGAAATAATAAATAAAACTGGCAAAAAAAAAAAAAACATAAGGAAAAAGCTTCAGAGGCATTGGACAATTACAGCATATAATATTTTTTTTTTTCCATACCTAGCTTATTGGAAATTCTCTCCTGAAACCGAAAATCTGATTGTTTTTTTTTTCTGCAAATGCTAATTTATTTAGTTATTAAACATTTAAATTGTCCCAAAAGGTCTCCAAAAGTCCAGCAAAAGTCCAAAGGTCCAGCATTTATTTTAAGTAAGTTCAGCCTTTTAACATTTGCATATTTTTTTATAATTTTAAATGTTGGCCGATGTTAATTTACAGCTTACATAAGAGAAAAAAAATAACAGAAACAAAGTTAAAAAATACTTGCTAAATAAAATAGAGGTTATCAAAGAGAACATTTTTTGCGTCATCTCAAATACTTTTGAATAAAATAACCTAATTTTACAGCATTTACTACCAAGCAGCATGATAATAAAAACAATATTTTATTTTTAATTTTATCAAAAAGTCATTAATTACTAAGGCGTTTCGGTAAAAATTACCTAGTTTTTGGTGTTTCCATAGAGCCAGAAGTGCGGTAAATTTAACCATATTCTGATAGTTTTAACTATACTTTTTTTTTTTCCCTCAGTGTGGAATTAAGGAAAACGTTAATAAACTCAGAAACGAAATATTATCTTTTTTTTCCTTGTTCAAGAGCTCAAATGTAGATAAGAATGTGACTTTTAATTTATAATTTTTCATTGCGCATTTCATATCATTTTCATATTTCAATTTGCTCATTGTAGTAAGTAAAATAATTTGCTGTTTTATTATCATTGAATATATTTCAATTATACTCATTTAATAATATACACATATATTTATTTCAATACAAGTAATTTGAAACTTATGAAATATGTAAGGTATCTACTTGTAAATAAAGAATTTTTCGGCAATGAATAATTTATTGTTAAAGATGTTTCTGTTCATTATATAATTCACTTTTCATTCGGTCGTCATTCAATAAAAGGTAGTTCAATCGTTGATTCTCTGTCTTTGCAATTCATCAATGTTTTTCTAACTATATATAAAAATATAAGGATGGACCGTTCATTTTCATATTGGTTTAGTTGTCATCAGCATAAAATTGATATAAGTCACAAAGTTATTGTTTTCTAATACATATTTTTATTTTCCTAATTTGATGGTTAAAATTACCTGTACTGTTATAGTATTACGTTCTTGATTTCGTTTGTTTCCTAAATTAAAGGTTTAAGAAGATTGTTATTAGTATTATTATTATTATTATTAGAATAACTTAGTTCGGCAATACATTTTTAGATCAAGTTTTTCAAATCGGTGTCCGATCTTAGAAAACATTTCTTCATTCATACAATTATTATTTTTTGGTGCAAATTATATTAATATACTAATATGGATTACGGTTAAGGAGATTCGTTAAATAATTTAGAACTTAATGTTAAGCTTCACACACAAAGTGATGAGTGCAAACATTGTATTTAAAAAAGCTGTCCGTTTGGTAAGAAAAAATATTAAATTTCAGTTGTGAATTCATAAATTTGTTACAATAATATACTTTTAATTATAAATGTTATTTTAAAAAATGATTTATGTTCATTAATAGATCTTAATAGTAACATAAGAGAAATATTTGGAGGTGGGGTGTGGTGACACAAGTGCTCTTTTTAGTACTTATATGTTTAGTTGAATAATTTCAACTGTTTTGTGCCAAGTAACAACAATTATTGCGAAACAATCATCGGGATTGGTGAGCGTCAGTGAACAGGGGGATCATCCCCCTAGAGTTTGATAGAATTAACCTTTTTATTATTAGTAGTATTAAGAATCTTAGTTACAGTATTGTTATTATTAATAACTATTACTTATAAATTTTGACAGAAATGTGATCGTTAAACGCGAAAATAATTGTTGAAAAAAAATCTGATTGAAATAAATAATGTCTAATGTATACATTGTTAAACAAAACATGACTTTTATTACCATAACAAAATGGTCCTGAGCAGTTGCAACATGCTTTTCGCGAATTCGTATCCTCAAATGAGTAGAAAAAATGATTTTCCCAGTTTGATGGATCGAAGCCTTTCTCAGGAAATGTTTGACAAGAAAAAAAAAAAGAGGAAAAAAAAAAAATTTCATGTATTTTCAGTGGTACTATAATACTCTCAAACCCTATATTACTCGCACTCAGTATATTATTAGTGAGTATTTGCTAGTGAAGACACTAGAATTTGTATTTTTTTACAATACCGGAGTGGATACCTGCCTTAATAATATTTTTAACTATGCTTTATATATTGTTTCGTTTATATGCTTTATATACGTTATGTTCGGCGAAAAAGAATTCTGGTAAAATTACCGCACTAAATGATAACATTTCTTGTTTTTTTTTTTTTTTTTTTTTTCTTATTTAAATATTATTTTAGCTAATTTAAAATATACGGTAATTAGACCCTTCATTTGGTTATTTTTTTGTTCATAGGATACCAATTTGCTGAAAGCTCTGGTTTTCAAAATTATGGTTTCTATAACTACACATTTAGTAAAAAATACAAAAGTGAAAAGCAAATTTCATCGAATTTTGAATTATGCCACGCTCTAAGCTGCATGATAAAATTACCAAATTGTGTTCATTTAAAAAAAAAAAAAAAAAAAAAAAAAAAAAAAAAAAAATCACAAATAATAAAACCATATTTTATTGTTAATTTTACCAAAATCATTATCAAAATGCCCCGTTAAAAATTTTCAAGCTTTTGGGTGTTCACATACTTTACCATATTCTGGTAGTTCCGGCCATACTTTCTCTCTCTGTCTGGAATGCCTTGACCATGCACAAATGCACAACCTCGGTTTCTCAATTGCTACTCAATAAAACGTTCTAATTCAACTTTTATATCAACGTATTTTTTTTACAAAAAAAAAAAAAAAAAAAAAAAAAAAAAAAAAACAAGAAAGAAAGAAAAAGAAACTAAGATAATTAAATGAAAGAAGAATTCCATGTCGAGACGATTAGATTCTATCTGTGAAAGTCAGTGCAAAAATTTGTCACCTCCTTTTGGGGGAGTTCAAGTTTTTTTTCCCTACAACACTTGAAAGGGTGCGCAGAGGTTTAGAATTACTGACATGTGTCAAAACCTTCCACGAAGTTCTCACTGGCAGAGAGCGTTTAGCCCTACAAATGTCCCTTTGAGGATGATCCCAGATGATACGAGGAAAGCATAAAGTTTGTTCTACCTAATACTCTTTGTAACTTTTCTTTATTCATTCCAAAAAAGAAAATGACTCTAAGAAAATGAATGTCTGATCTGAATATATTTTCTCACCTGAATTATAAGGGATTCCAAAAGTGAACATTGTAACATAATTTTTTATTCTGTCATACCATTGTAATATTTTATATGAGGAAATAGATACTGAATTCCATAGTTCCGAAAGAAATGTAATTTGTTAAAAAAAAAATAGATATGTGTGTGAAAAATCAACTTAAATGCAATAACTGTCGAGGGGGGGTTTTAAAATCAGTAAATTAAAACCATTTATAAAACAGTTGCTTTAATTTTTAATTTGTAAATTATTGTTCGAAAATTTCGACACTAGGACGCAATTTGAAGCAAAAATGTGTAGAGTATTTCCGATTTCCTTAACGAAAATAATGAAAGCTTTAGTTGGAGAAAAATAATGGTGAAAAATAATTCAAATAATCATTTTAACTTTTCCTGTATCTATGTAAAATTTTTGATAAATCTACAACCTGGAAAATCTCATACTGCGTTTCCGTTTAATGAACAACAAATAAATAAATAAATAAAATTATAGAAAAAAAAGGAAATTAGTATTGATTTATCAAAATTAAAATTTTAAAGAATGTTTATAATACGCATGTACCTAAAAAAGTCTTTAATATTATTATATTTGAACTTTTTTAATCAAATCAGATGTATTTGTTGTTCCAAAGGTGATGATTACAATATGGTTTTCGATCATTGAAAACTTTAAAAAAATATCCTCAAACATATTATAGTGCATTGGATAAATTCCGAAAATGATAACTAGCCTTTAAGAAAAATATCCAATTTTCGTTAAAGCAAAGCAGATAACAACGAGTGAAATTACTTCTCGTTTATTTATTTCTATTGAATCTCAGAATCCGTATTCACTGGGTTAGTTTTTTTTTTTTTTTTTTTTTTCAAATACAGATAACTATTTTTCAAATCTAAGTAATCGTCTAATCCGTTACCATTAACGAAATGTTTGTACACAACGATAAAATAGTTGTTTGTTATAAAACCAAAATGTTCTCTCTTTTTTTTTTTTTTTGGAAACTATTGACGTTTAAGAAGAAATAAACAATAATTAATAAGAATTTAATAACGGGGGGGGGCGGAGCAAGCAGAGGGCGGAGTCAACCAGTCTGTTAAAAATTATTAAATTTGCTTAGAAATAATATTTTAATTCTTCATAAAATATTTTGTCTAAGAGAAAGAAAAAATTTATTTCAATTAAAATTAATTTTAATATTTTATTTAAATTTTATTCTTCATAAAATATTTTGCTTAGACAAAATATTTCATGAAGAATAAAATTTGTTTTTTAAACAAATATTTACTTATTTGTTTTTTAAGAAAATATTCATTCACTTGCTTTTTAAGCAAATTTATCAATAAAGTTTTAGGTTTTATAAAATTTGAATATTCTTTATATTTAACGGGAGGGGAGGAATAAATATTTTTAGTGCATTTATAAATATTATAAATATTTTTTTCAACATAGAATAATTTTCAATTTTATAACATTAAAAGAATTTAAAATATGGATTAAGATTTCACTTTACAATGCTTCTTTTTCTTAAAAATTAATAGTTTCGTTTTTCTCTGAACTCTCCTTAGGGTCATCTAACGGAGGAGTTGCATCTAAACGCCGCGGCAAGCCACTGATTTTATCAATTTTTTCATGACCTATAATGAGTTTGGAACTAAGTGTGTTTTAAATATTTGACATCGAAATTGTTCTACGCCTAGTATTAAACTCAACTCCTCAATGTGTCTTTGTCATAAATATTTAAAATTCTGTAAAATAATGCTTATCAATAGGAGACAGCTGCATACTTTTGATTTCTTGTAAATGCGCTATAGCTTTAACATATATTGCAAATCTTTATTATATAGCTTTGATATAGATTATTATATATTGTATAGGTGTTGCAGCTTTTTTTTTCTCTGGCTCAAAGATTACTTTCCTTCTTCCATAAATGATATTAACTCAAATTATATAGATAGTGCTGAAATCTTTATGGTATGAATCTTTTCAGCGCGTCTAGAAATACCTTGGACAAAGTTTAAAGCCCAATATCACAATTTTCATGTGTTTTCATTTTCCAACTCTCATTCAGTTTCATGACAATTTTGATTAAAGGTGGTCATTTTTAGACAAGACGGGTAAAAGGCGTGGCAAGCAGATTTATTTTGGCCTTGCATACTAAAATAGACTCAACTTTTTAATTTAGGTATCTTTGTAGTTATTTTTATATAATTTTAATTATTTATTTATTCATTGCTGACAAAACTTAGTTAACCTAAAGAAAAAAAGATTTGTCCTATATTAGCATTCGCATTATAATGGGGATTAAGAGAAACGTTAAAATGGTGAGAATCACTCAATAATGCGATTTTTACTTTAATTCTTGGAAACTTTGTTGTTGTTGTTGCGGTATTTATGTTTCCTTTTATTTAGATTGGTGATAGTTCAACACAAAAAAAAACTTCCTTTTTTTTTTCTCTTCGCTTTCCTTACATTCTGTGTGATAAATATTGGAACATTTGCTTGAAATTTATTTATTTTTTTAAAATTTCATGCAGAATTTTGTAATTTTTGAAGATTTTTGATGTTTTAAATTTTATTTACATTCTTTATTAATTAAACCAGCGTTTAGTTTAATTTTCTTAAATTTTATTGTTGATTTATTTCAAAAGTAATCGAAATCAAAAATAATTTTCATTTTAAATTTACTGTTAGTTTTCTTTAATTAAAAATTTTGAAACTAATAAATTTTCTATTAATTAATTTTTAAGTACTTTCGTTTAGTCTTGCAATTATTTCATTCCGTGTTTTAGACATTCTTGCTTTTTAAAACTTGTGAAAAACAATTGAAAATAAATATTTTACTGCGCATTCTGTAAATATATTGGGAATTTCTGAATGGTGTTTCAAATTTAGAGGTTTCAATTACTGAGGTTACAAGTTTAACATATTTATTTGAAAGTTTGGTTGCGATATTTTAATAAGCTATAAAACTGCAATGTCTAAGGTACTTCTTGGTCAACATGTAAGACAAGAGTCTTGAGAGATTCCTCAAATCTTTATTAGGCGGGCGCCGGCGGCTCAGGGGATAGAACGTTCGCCTTTCAATGAGGTAGGTGATCCAGGTTCGAATCCCAACGTTGGCTGTTCGATACGAATTCTGTTCCCGGCTCATACCGACCACAGGGCTGACATAAAATATACCGAATGGTAGATGGAGGAGGGGAAAGAATCTACTTGCCATCGGATTGACCGAGGGAGGTCTTTGTGGTTTTCCTCTCTATGTAACGCAAACGCGGGCTATAGTTCAATCAAAATGTCCTTCACGAAGACAAGTTTGTACCAATGCTCGATTCGAGTTCCCTTCTTCGAAATTACAACGTTACGGACATTGGTAGCCATAAACACAGAATCGGGTTGGCTGTTCAACGCCGGTTATAAAATAAACTTTATTAATTAAAAATTTTAGTCTATAAACATGAAAATTCGGATATAGAGTATGGGTTATATGTGCTATACATAAATATACTGTGTTATTACGTAATCTACTTATAAAACAACAAAAAGCATTTAAAGATTATTTTTACAAACACATAATCACATTATTCTTTATACGTGCATAATTCAGCTGAAAACATTATTATGTCAGATATTTTAAACATAATTTAGTCAAAAGTTATTATTGATATTTGGAGTCGACGTTTCGACAAAATTTATATCATACAAAAACTGGGAAATTTTGGAACAGAGACAACAGTATACACAAGATTCGTAAAAGTAAAAATCATGTTTTTTTTTTTTTTTTTCTGACTGACAATTATATTTAAGTTACGTGTCTAAATTATGCATATACGCAATATGATTGTTTTAATTTTGTTATAGATGCCCAGAGTTACGGAGAAATCAATCAACTAGGTGGATTTTTCGTGAATGGTCGACCTCTCCCTAACGCAATTCGTTTAAGAATAGTGGAATTGGCTCAACTAGGAGTGCGCCCCTGCGACATCTCGAGACAGTTGAAAGTGTCACACGGATGTGTATCGAAAATTCTAGCAAGGTATCAAGAGACAGGCTCCATACTTCCAGGAGCCATTGGTGGAAGCAAGCCCCGAGTCACAACTCCAAAGGTAGTGTCGTACATTCGACACCTAAAACTAAAAGATCCCGGGATTTTTGCCTGGGAAATCAGAGACAAGCTTTTAGGTGACAGAGTTTGTGACAAATATAATGTCCCCAGCGTCAGTAGTATCAGTAGAATATTAAGGCATAAAATTGGAGTCAATAGTAGTTTGGACAAAAATCGACACCTCTACAATGGAATTTATCAGTATACTTGTGCGGGAAGTTCAGTGCAACCACAACCAGCAACTCCTCTGCTGAGCAAAGAAAACTCTTCAGTGACACCAAGACCGTGGCCATCAGCTCACTCTGTTTCCAATTTGCTAGGGCACTTCCAGTCTACGTCAGCACTGGCAGGGCAGCCGTTTCCCACTCCTGACGCTGCCATTACACAAAACTATAATTATTATATGTACCACCATTTACATCATCACCAGACTAACGCTATGACAAGTTTCCTTCCAAGTATTCATCAAGTCCCATAAATGTTATAAAATCAAAACCCTATTGAATTCTGTGATAATGGGTGCCAAAAAGAGTAACGCTTTTAATTCGTCGTTTCTGAATGATAGTGAGAGAAAAATAAATTTATTTTATACAAGGATTGCTTATTTATGTGACATTGCGAAGATTTGATAATTCATTAGATAGGCGACAACAGGAAATGTTTTAAATAACGCTTTATATAATGATGTGTAAATATTATTGGAAAGAAAAATGTTTTTAAAATAAATTATTCAAAAACTGAAAACCCTTGAGCTTTATTTATTTTATAAAACAAATAATTGGATTGTGACTTAACGTAGCGAAGTAAATAGTAAGAATCCTTATAATTCATAGTCCAGTTATCCCTAATATCAGAATGTCTTTAAGCACAGTTTGAATTCTTTTCAAAGAAATGGTTTATGTTTAATAATAAAATGAAGAAATTTCGTGTCACTATGTTTAACCTTAAAAAAATAGCGATATTATTCTTGAATAATCTCCAGATATGCTAGAAAATTCTTTATATCACCCCCTAGAGCGTAGGCTATAGAAGATAATAACAGAATTTTCCATATTTGTGAAAAAATGTTATTGGAAAGATATTTTTGGTAAATGTTTCTTATTATTTTTTTATTAACATAACTGATTCAAATTTTAATATGCATTTCGAAAGCAAAATTTAAAACACTCTTACGATACTATTGCTTTTTAATGCATGGCTTTAACTAAACTTTTATGTGTGTTTATAACCTGATTTTAATCCTGCGTTTTATACTCTTGTGAGAGTGTCAAAGAAAAGAAAATATTATTACGATATTATTCAGTGTTCAAATGTTATAAAAATCGCTTGTTGCAGCAATCGTCTTCTAATAGTTTTTCTTTTTTTATTAATAATTTAAAACTTTTTTGTAAAAACTTTCTTGACGACCGTGAAGTTCTTTGTCCTAAATCTATTCTTAACTTTAACTAAATAAGGTAATAATATGTTTTTGATATATTTCACGTCATGTTTATAAATAAAGCTACATCATTCTTTGACCATACTAAAATGAATATTTAAAATTTTAAAAACACATTTTTAAAAAAAAGAAAGAAGAAAAGAAACGTCTAGGTTGAATGCTGTCTTTTAGCTTCAAAGATATTACATTTTTCTCATTTGTTTCCTTTTTATCTATAATTTTTTTCCATTTAAAATTGTCATTGTTAAACTAATTTTGCATACAGATGAATGGATTCGTAAATAACTGGTAGAGTTAAAAAAAAAATTTTTAAAAAAAATGGGTAAAATATTAACAAAATTTCTATTTTTTTATTAGTTTTACTCGTAAATACTTAATAATTTATATAATTTGTAGTTAATGAGAGCTTTTTTAGAATATTAAATATTATATTGGTTTATTACATTTTAATATGATATTATTACTAAAATATTAAATATTATTATAAACTGTGCTAAATTTAAAAAAAGAAAAAAAATGGAGATTTCTTCAAAAAGTTCAGTTCGATACTTTTTGAAGTACAATCAAATAATGGGGGGGGGGGAGGGGGCAAAGGACACTTAAAATAACTAGTCGGGATTTATTGGGATATACCTACGATGATCTCTGGTGGCCTCACGCGAAATCCTGTGACTGCTTTTTGTGGGAAGGAGAGAACTTAAATACAGATAGATAAGAAAAGAATTTTTTTTTTTTTCTGATTTAATTTTTTACTCTAAATTAATACAGATAAAACGTGGGACTGGTATTCAGAAGTTAAAATATTTTTGTGTACATAAAGTATAATTATGTAGCTGTACCTATATACGAATTTGAACGTTGCTATCTTGACAAATTATACATTAATATCTCTGTATACTTCCTCATGCTGGGTTGAAGGAGATTAAACACCATTTAATAGTTCAAAAGTTGAAAAGATTTTTAGGTCTTAAAAAAAAACAGTCATTTTTTTCATATACGAATTCACACTTCTGACATTGCTCTCTAGACAAGTGAGGCGTCTATATGTATCGTAAAAAAACTACATTATTCGTCCATTCTGCCGGAGATACTGCAAATTCTTCGCTGTTTCAGAAAATATTTTTCCTTGTTGAAGCAATTAGAATTCTAATAAATTAGAGTTAAAAGAATTTTGTCTACCACTAGACGCAAGTCATTTAAACAGACATATATATGTAAGGTCATAAAGAAAAATGGTTAATAATTTTTTATTTTTTTAAATTTCTGTTTGTATCAAAAAATTTTGCTTTAGTTTACTACCTCTGAAAAAATGAATTCGCAACAGCCAGAAATAGTCTTGGAGCTGTATATACATCAATGTTAAAAGTGTAAATATATACTTGTCAAAAATAACACTTTTTATAGCAAAAAAAAAAAAGGAAAAGAAAACTATTACTTCTACATTATTAAATGTATTAACTCGTGTTTAAATTAATTTGATTCAGTTTGGAAAAATTCGTTAGAAATAATTCTCAGTCATCAATATAGCTATGCAATAGTACATAATAGGTACAATAGGCACAAGTTTATAAAACATTTTGTAGTGCGTAAAAAACAAAAAAAAAAAACAAAAAAAAACAAAAATGTTTAAAAAATCCAAAGAAAAAAAAACAAATAATTCCTGTAAAAAATATTTTTGAGTAAATACATATTATAATTTTATTATTTTATTTAATGATGATCGAAAAAATTTTGAATAGTAAGGTACACAATTTTTTGCATCATTTTAAAGAATACAATTTTACACGGCAAAATATGAAATTTGAGAAAAATAAGTTGAATAGTGCCTGAGAAATTGATCTCAAAAATTCAGATATTTAAAATTCGATTTCTCAGGAACTATTCAGCCGATTTTGCTCAAATTTCGTAAAAATGTGTTGTTAACAATACCTCGTTTGTCCATTTATTGGTATTTTAAGTTATCCCCTCTTTTTTACCCCTCCCTTTCAAACCCGTCACAGGATTTCGTAGGATTTTCATGTGAACCCACTGGAGACCCTATATGAACTAATTCTTATGGGTAATGTTACATTGAATGTCTACTTCAGATCCTATAATCTGATTGTATGATAAATATAGTAATATGAGACTAAATAACTATGCCCCTTTCAACAGTTTTCTATTTGTTAGAATGCATTCACACAATTGTTCTTACTACATACTGGTTAAACACTCGTTATTACAATCAATCATTTAGCCCGATCAATTTTTATTGGTGCTAGAGGACAAACAGTTTAAAATCCATTAAATTCTTAGCTTAATTTACACCGAAATAAACTTTTTTTTTGTATATATATATATATATATATATATATATATATATATATATATATATATATATATATATATATATATATATATATATATATATATATATATATATACTAGCTGTACCCAGCGTGCGTTGCAACGCTTTCAGTTTGAATTTTAATTTTGTATTTAAGTGTGTAAATGAGATTTGCGATTATGATTTGAAATGAGAATTTTATTTAAAAACCAGTGATAGTCTCGACAGTTAATTCTCTAGGATATCGCTGGTGAATTTTCAAGCAGACATGTATGGTGATGCACGCGGACCATGAAACATATTTTGGCTGATGATCTGAAAAAAGTTTGAATCAATGGCGACATCAGGTATTTCTGTTGATATGAGCTGGCCAATTTGTCATGGTGTGATTTTTTCAATAAGCCAAATCATGTGGCAATTCTTTCTTTTTTTTTCTTTTTTTTCTTCTTTCTTTTTCCTTTTTTTTTTGCCATTACAAAAAATACATCAAACACCGTGTCTCTCCAAAAACATGACGCTTTGCCATAAAACCAAGTATAGAGCTTAATACTTGTTTTAACTCACGTGCGGTAATGCATCATGAAGATCTGATGATGTTTGCCTAGGTTACAAAAGATCTTTAACTTTAGCTCAAGCAGGATTGCATGTGAATGTAATAAATAACTCTGGCTGCCCATATGCGCACCGATACTTATGGCACCGAATGAAGTCATTTGGAAACACGAATGTACCGACATTTTTTCGCCAAGAAAAGTTTCGATTATCTTGCTTGACCAACACCTCCTAGAAAGAGTAGGCCTCTGCACGGGTTACCAAAAATATCCTTTAGTAGTCCAAACGTAATGACATATTTCGTATTTTAAACCACTGCGCATCTTAGTACCCCGAACGTAGAGACATCTTTCTTTTTTTCAACAAATGCGCAGTTAACTTCGTCATATCGGAATACGAAATGTATCCGTGCTGAGGCCTTCCTTCTTCTAGGAGGTGTTGGCTTTACCCGATAACAACGTTGATAATAGCTCGGCGGGCGACGTTAAATCGGGTAGTTTCACTTTGCCTCCAGAAGAGCAAATTCCAGCTGTTTCATTCTTAAATTTTAGAGCACTACAAAACATACATAATTGATCCATTTTTCCGATGATGACGCTTAGGTGAAGACTATAGTTGTTTGTCGGTTCATAGTGAAATGTACTGAGATTCAAATCAGAGTATTGGCAGCGAAGTGCGTTCTTGATTGATTTTCCTTCCTGCATCCCGTTGCTCTGATGTTTCCGACGAACGGGCTTGGGTAGCGCGTAGTTGATTTGTTAACAGTCTTCTTTCCCGTTGCTCTGATGTTTCCAATGAACGGGCATGAGTAGTGCGTAGTTGATTTGTTAACAGTCTTCTTTCCCGTTGCTCTGATGTTTCCAATGAACGGGCATGAGTAGTGCGTAGTTGATTTGTTAACATTCTTCTTTTCCGTTGCTCTGATGTTTCCGACGAACGGGCTTGAGTAGCGCGTAGTTGATTTGTTAACAGTCTTCTTTCCCGTTGTTCTGATGTTTCCGACGAACGGGCTTGAGTAGCGAGTAGTTGATTCGTTAACAGTCTTCTTTCCCGTTGCTCTGATGTTTCCAACGAACGGGCTTGAGTAGTGCGTAGTTGATTTGTTAACAGTTTTCTTTCCTGTTGCTCAGACGTTTTCAAGGAACGGGTTAAAGCATTGTGTTCTCGATTAGTTTCAAGTCTTTTTTCCCGTTGCTCCAATGTTTCTGAAACACGGGTAGTTCTCTTTTTGCTTGCTTGAGATGTTGATTGACTAAGAACGATTCGTTTAGGCGGCATATTTTTGCAAATATTCTCTCTCAAACAAAAAGAAATGTAAAAGTTGACAGTGGCCGCAAATTTGCTAAATCTAAAATTCACATATTTATTTTAAGTAATAAAAAAAGCAATAAAAATGAAATAATTCAAATAAAAAATATAATAATGATAAAATTTAAAACAAAAATCTATTTTTTAAAGGAAAGAAATAAAATGATTGAGAATTCGAAAACTTTGTAATAATAAGCATTCTAATAGTTTTCAAATGACAACTGTCAGCAATGAAACCTTCAAAAACTATATTTAATTGTGCTAACCTAAAATTGCATAATAGATATAAATAATTATTGAAAACGTGCAATTTGAATGAAATTTGCTTTCACCTTTATTTTTATTTAGCAGTTTTCACAGTACTAAATCCGTGATACCACCAATAATTACGAAATCTATTCTCGTTGATTTTACGTGCTTGTGCTCACCTGCCGTAAAGAAACTTGCGAGAATTATAATTAAATATTAAAGAATATGTAATTTACTCTTCTAATTGAATAGAGCTATAAGATAGAAAATATCACTGTTGTTATCTTCAAGATATTTGAAAACTGAATCGCTTATAGCAAAATTTAAAACAATGGCTAACTTTTAACCAATCAGAAAATTCCATTTCGATTTTCGCTGATATCGCTGGAACGGTTTGTCGCAGAATGTTCTAATGTCGACAGAAACCTTCCTCGTGCTTTGAACTATCTGTATGCCAAGTTTCATAGCTTTCTGTCGGATGGTTTAGGAGTCTATAGGGGACAGACAGACAGACAGACACACATTCACTTTTATATATATATATATATATAAAGAGAGAGAGAGAGAAACAGTACTAGTATCATTAAATTATACTATATTACTGGAGACAATACTATTGTATAGTTTGATGCAAAAATACCATTATTGGAAAAACATTGGTTTATCGCTAATTTCCTTCGAAGTCTTTCCAGTTTATTAAATATCTCATTTTGATTTACACTATATTTTTACAATTTTTTATGAAACGATAAATGTTTTTTTTGTTTTTTTTGAATATTTAATATAAAGGATTAAAATCTTGCATAAAAACAGTTATCAATTGCTGTCTTTTATAGAAACCATTTTAAACATAGGATAAAATATATGGATGTATGAAATAGGGAACAAAAACTTCAAGGTAATAAACGTTCAATAACGAAGTAATTTTTCCGTATTTAAATTAAATCATGTAACACTTATTTAAAAGAAGATATTTTAAAGTATGCGAATTTTTCAGAGATATCAAAATTCTTAAAGCAAATCAACACTTCGAAGAAATAAGTAATTATAAATCATCTTGGAAACGCCGCCGCATTTCACAAATAAAAAATGGCGTCAGAAACTATTTTTAAATTCTATTCGAGTGATGATGAATGTGAAACGACATTTGTTAATGATGCAGTTGACAGAGTCCCCTTCATTACGCCAGCAATGTTGAAAAATTAGAGATTATCGAAAACGGAGAAGAAGTTTAGTATGAATGGGAAGAAGAAAAAAAAAAAAACCCATCTTTTTCTAAATATCCATATTTTCTTTATGATAAAAAAGTGAGATAGTATCTTTTAATATTTTCTTCGAGTTCACGCTTTATATTAACAATCACTCATTCTTCCAATTTTTAAGAGTCTCCTTAATTGACTTAAGAACACTTAGAATATCTAAATTGTGAATAAAGTGGTTTGACATTTCTCAATTATTGTTGAGTTACATCTTCCTCTTCGGAAAAACGCCTTTGAATCAAAAAATATCAAATCTTTATATTTATTCAATAAACATTCGCCTTAAAAAAATAATAGTCATTGTAAAAGAAATAAAAACGTTTTTCCAAGTAGTAAAAGGGAAAAAATAAATGTGATTTTTGTCAGACTAATAATGAAAAACGAGAGGTTCATCATTTTCGTAAAACTTGTGTTTCGTTAATAGAGAGGGAAATTTATTTCGAAGGTTTAGTTTTCCGTTTTAAAGACAAACAAAAAATAAAATCTTTTTATCTTTTTTAGTCTACTTTAAAAACGTACTTTTTCCTGTTTTCAATCTTTATTTCATTTAACTGTTTTCTTTTCTTTCTTTCTTTCTTTTGGTTTTTTTTTTTCGGTTTTTTTTTTTTTTTTTTTTTTTTTTTTTTTTTTTTTGGTGTGTGTCTGTTAGTTTGTTTGAGTCAGAAAGTGGTCAAAATCTCGTTCGGCCCTATATTTTGATTTCAGTACAAAGGAAACAAGTTTAATTGATATCAGGAATATAGCTCTAGTTGAAATTAGAACAAAATTCTGAATGACTATAAATTTCCTTTGGTGATAATATGAAGAAAGAATCTGTTTTTAGCGGCTAGAAAAACTAGTATAGCCATTCTAAAAATCAGTTAAATGTGCTTAGATTAGCAAAACAATCGCAATAACCACATTCAAAAAATGTTAATATCAAAAAAAATTATAATAATAAATAAAATGTCAGTTTTTTTTTATTTATTTTGTTTTTTATTTCTATCAGATTTTTTTTCTCAAAGACCTGCGTAATGTGTGAGATGAAGTTAAACTCTGTATTTCATTTAACTATTTATTGAAAGAATTCTAGTGTTTCCACCTAAAAAACTTTTCAGAACTAAGGACAAGTTCTAGTTTAAACTACGCACTTTATTAAAATTGCGATAAATTTAAAAGAATCGAGATAAACTCCTTTTTAAGACAAGCAATTAATATGGCATCCAATCTCAAGCTATAATACTCTTGAATGGAATGAAATGCCACGTAAATTAATTAACACACAAAAATTGTGAGTCAAAAGTAACTCAAAATCTTCCTTGTCCAACGGATACAATGTGTGAACGTATAATTTGCACTCTCGTGAGAGTAAACAAGCAAAAGAAACTTTAATGATCGTTGCGAATCCTAAAAACGAGTGACATTTTGTGCGTAATAAAATTAATAAAAAATAAGCAAGTAAAACAAAATAAATAAATAAAATAATAAATAAATAAAAAGCAATTACTCACAAACGTACTCAAAGCTTTTCAGAGACACGCAAAACAAGCTGTCATGGGAAAAAAATCTTATATTCATTCCTCTTTTTTATTTTGGAAAATTTTCTCTCCCCCCCCCCCCCACAATTTTCCTGTACAAATTCGGAGAAAATTAAATTTTAACAGAAATACTGAACTCATTTCCGTAAACAAAACGAAATGTTAACAACAAACCGATACTCGGAGTAAATCTGAATGCAGAACACGGTTGAATATACATATTTTATACTTTCATTAATATTTGAGAGGCAAATCGAAAAGCTCATTTGTGGCCTTAGATTACGAACCCTTTTTGTAAATATTAACACAATAGCATATACTTTATGCATACCAGATTTGTAAAAACAGAAATTTTTCAAGGTGAAGAAATGTAAACTTTAAATTGCATTCAATTTCCAACAACAGATATATTTAGGGTCCATTAGAGACTATTTGTAAACAGCTGATAAACATTAGGTAGAACTATATATGTAGAGACCCCCTACAAATTGGACAAAAAAGGTTCTTAATGAGGTGTGAAACTTGAGATGGTGTGTAGAGAGAGAGAAGGAATGCCCGAGTAATTGCCTCATCAATCTTCATTCACCCGACCGCATCATTAGGCCGAATATCATCCATAGATATTTGATTGAAGTCGCAGATAAAACAATATGTAAAAGAAAGATGCAGTTGGAAACAGCTTTAAGTTTGCGTATGTGAAGGTGTCAAGAATAAATCAAACCATATGTGAATAGCTGACGGGGATATACAATCACCCCCCCCCCTCCCAAAAAAAATAATAGATCTTAAAATCCTTATCTTGTAACGTAAGTAAAAGTTGAGATGAAAATAAATTCCAAAATATCTTTAAACGTATTGCGTTTTAAACACAGAATTTTCTGCTACAAATGAACACATTTTTCAGACTTATGTGTGTAAACTGTGGGGTTTTATCCCCAAAAATTGCAGCTTAGCCCCCTCTCTTAAATTTTTTTTCGTCACTTTGTTTTGAATCGTATTAGGTAATTGATTTAAATATCTTGAAAATTTAAAAAAGTTCTCGAAATTTTCTAAGTAGCTTTTTTACTTTTTTAGAAGGAAAGTTCTAAATGTAAAGGTGGATTACCACAAATTTCATTTTGTATCATAAAACAAAATTTAATAACAAACACAATACAATAATTGTCTGGACAACTAATTGTGATGATATAAGCAAGAAAACATGTGAAATAAAACAAACTTTAATAGAACAATTTTCAACCTTTTTTTTTTTTTTTCAAATTTAAACTTTTTTTTGTTATAAATTAAAAATTACTCCAAAAATTCTGTTTAGTTTTATTGAATATTTCTACGGTTATAATAAGAAAACGTAAGCGAAAAAAAAAGTTGTCTTTTATAAAAATGTCCTTATCTCCCTAAATATTTAAGCTAGGTCTTCAAAATTTAATGCAGTGAGCAATTATTGCATATGATAAACTAAGTAATTTATCAAATTAACAATTGAACAAAAGTTACTCACTCATAATTCATAAGCATTTTATTGTAAACATAAAGACGATTATTGATGTAACTGAACTTTAACAGGCTTATATATATATATATATGTTACGGGCAATATAAATAATTGGGCATTGTTTATAATGCCCGGGCAATTTAAAAAGTGCCCAAAAGGATATGACAAAATGATAAATTATGTTGCAAATATTACATTGCCTGGTCATTATGTATAATGCTAAAAGTCAAGTGGGCAATTTAAAAATCATTTTTATTCATATTTCTTATAAAAAATAACAAATTTTTACATACCTAACAGACAAAGTAACAAACAAAAAATAACAAATAAAATTTCACATGCTGACAAACAAACCGGTGGCGATGAAATAAGTACAAACAAAACTTAAGTCCAAATAAAAAAAATTTGTTAGATATGTACGTACTTACAAATTTATATTTACACAAAATGTCAATATGTAGCAATACATAGAGGGTCTATTTATTAGAGCAGCTTCCACTTTGGTGACACTTCGAGTTACATAGCTTTTTTTCTTAACGACACTTGCACTTGTCGGATTTACAGCCACATCGACTATAGCCTTGGCCCCCTGTCTTGGATGACAATCTTGCACATTCTCTTAGTGAAATTTCTGTCTGTGGAATATCTTCGCCATATATAAACTTCTCCTTACATATTGTAAATTGGTTCCTGTCCTGTTGATTTAGAATTCCGTGTTTCGTGCCTAATTTATACTACTTCAAGAACAAATGTCAAAATATTTCTTCCATCGGTGCGACCTCTGTCGACATGTAGGACTCGAACTCTAACTGTGTCACCTTTTTTAGCATCAGGGTATTTTGAGTTAGAAGTTTGAACCGTTTTTTCAGCTTGTTTTTTTTTTTTTTTTTTTTGGATTACTTTCTGCCTAATTTTTAATATGTCGGCTTTCCTTTTTCTCACATTGGGTTCTTCCGGGGAATCTTCATGACCGAAAGATTCTTGAAATTCTTTATTATGTAAAACAGGGCTTGGTTTAGCTAGCAAAGTTGAAGTTTGAACATAACTATCAAGAGAAAGTAGTTCCTCCTCATCATGTTGACTTGGACCTGGTAGCTCCGCTAACACATGTGACTCAGGTTTATTTTGCAGTGGACCTTCTTCTACAGACTGTAAATTGTTCTGATCTTTTACTAGAACTTCTAAGTCCTCTTCACAATTTATATTATGCAGAACGTCTGTGGGTAATAAACTTTTTAGACCAACTTTTAACTTTGTCCCAAACATGGCCTCATACGGCGTACAGTTGATGCCACTATGATGAGCTCTGTTCTTCATTAGCTGTACAAAACGTAAGCCATCTAACCATTTCCTGGTGCTATTTTCTTCTAGCCACGAACAAAGCATTCCACGTCCGGATTCGCACGTTCTTACGGAACCCTGACTTTGAAGGTGTCTGGGCTTCCCATGCACCATCTTCAACTCGGGACACATGCTACATAGTTCGCTAATAGTACTGTTAGCAAATTCTCTCCCATTATCACTTTGCAAAATACTGGGCGCACCAAAAATTGCAAAAATACCCAAAAGCACATAAGCTACTTCTTCTGCTCTTTTGCTTTCAAGAGGTCGAAGTTGAATAAATTTAGTAAGATGGTCTTGGTATAAAAGTATGAATTTATATTGATCATCAGCTTGTGACTGCATGTCAATTAAATCGACTTGACATCTTGAATTCATATTCTTACCTAGTATCGGTCTAACAACTAAACTTTTTTTTGTTATAAATTAAAAATTACTCCAAAAATTCTGTTTAGTTTTATTGAATATTTCTACGGTTATAATAAGAAAACGTAAGCGAAAAAAAAAGTTGTCTTTTATAAAAATGTCCTTATCTCCCTAAATATTTAAGCTAGGTCTTCAAAATTTAATGCAGTGAGCAATTATTGCATATGATAAACTAAGTAATTTATCAAATTAACAATTGAACAAAAGTTACTCACTCATAATTCATAAGCATTTTATTGTAAACATAAAGACGATTATTGATGTAACTGAACTTTAACAGGCTTATATATATATATATATGTTACGGGCAATATAAATAATTGGGCATTGTTTATAATGCCCGGGCAATTTAAAAAGTGCCCAAAAGGATATGACAAAATGATAAATTATGTTGCAAATATTACATTGCCTGGTCATTATGTATAATGCTAAAAGTCAAGTGGGCAATTTAAAAATCATTTTTATTCATATTTCTTATAAAAAATAACAAATTTTTACATACCTAACAGACAAAGTAACAAACAAAAAATAACAAATAAAATTTCACATGCTGACAAACAAACCGGTGGCGATGAAATAAGTACAAACAAAACTTAAGTCCAAATAAAAAAAATTTGTTAGATATGTACGTACTTACAAATTTATATTTACACAAAATGTCAATATGTAGCAATACATAGAGGGTCTATTTATTAGAGCAGCTTCCACTTTGGTGACATTTCGAGTTACATAGCTTTTTTTCTTAACGACACTTGCACTTGTCGGATTTACAGCCACATCGACTATAGCCTTGGCCCCCTGTCTTGGATGACAATCTTGCACATTCTCTTAGTGAAATTTCTGTCTGTGGAATATCTTCGCCATATATAAACTTCTCCTTACATATTGTAAATTGGTTCCTGTCCTGTTGATTTAGAATTCCGTGTTTCGTGCCTAATTTATACTACTTCAAGAACAAATGTCAAAATATTTCTTCCATCGGTGCGACCTCTGTCGACATGTAGGACTCGAACTCTAACTGTGTCACCTTTTTTAGCATCAGGGTATTTTGAGTTAGAAGTTTGAACCGTTTTTTCAGCTTGTTTTTTTTTTTTTTTTTTTTGGATTACTTTCTGCCTAATTTTTAATATGTCGGCTTTCCTTTTTCTCACATAGGGTTCTTCCGGGGAATCTTCATGACCGAAAGATTCTTGAAATTCTTTATTATGTAAAACAGGGCTTGGTTTAGCTAGCAAAGTTGAAGTTTGAACATAACTATCAAGAGAAAGTAGTTCCTCCTCATCATGTTGACTTGGACCTGGTAGCTCCGCTAACACATGTGACTCAGGTTTATTTTGCAGTGGACCTTCTTCTACAGACTGTAAATTGTTCTGATCTTTTACTAGAACTTCTAAGTCCTCTTCACAATTTATATTATGCAGAACGTCTGTGGGTAATAAACTTTTTAGACCAACTTTTAACTTTGTCCCAAACATGGCCTCATACGGCGTACAGTTGATGCCACTATGATGAGCTCTGTTCTTCATTAGCTGTACAAAACGTAAGCCATCTAACCATTTCCTGGTGCTATTTTCTTCTAGCCACGAACAAAGCATTCCACGTCCGGATTCGCACGTTCTTACGGAACCCTGACTTTGAGAGTGTCTGGGCTTCCCATGCACCATCTTCAACTCGGGACACATGCTACATAGTTCGCTAATAGTACTGTTAGCAAATTCTCTCCCATTATCACTTTGCAAAATACTGGGCGCACCAAAAATTGCAAAAATACCCAAAAGCACATAAGCTACTTCTTCTGCTCTTTTGCTTTCAAGAGGTCGAAGTTGAATAAATTTAGTAAGATGGTCTTGGTATAAAAGTATGAATTTATATTGATCATCAGCTTGTGACTGCATGTCAATTAAATCGACTTGACATCTTGAATTCATATTCTTACCTAGTATCGGTCTAACAACTAAACTTTTTTTTGTTATAAATTAAAAATTACTCCAAAAATTCTGTTTAGTTTTATTGAATATTTCTACGGTTATAATAAGAAAACGTAAGCGAAAAAAAAAGTTGTCTTTTATAAAAATGTCCTTATCTCCCTAAATATTTAAGCTAGGTCTTCAAAATTTAATGCAGTGAGCAATTATTGCATATGATAAACTAAGTAATTTATCAAATTAACAATTGAACAAAAGTTACTCACTCATAATTCATAAGCATTTTATTGTAAACATAAAGACGATTATTGATGTAACTGAACTTTAACAGGCTTATATATATATATATATGTTACGGGCAATATAAATAATTGGGCATTGTTTATAATGCCCGGGCAATTTAAAAAGTGCCCAAAAGGATATGACAAAATGATAAATTATGTTGCAAATATTACATTGCCTGGTCATTATGTATAATGCTAAAAGTCAAGTGGGCAATTTAAAAATCATTTTTATTCATATTTCTTATAAAAAATAACAAATTTTTACATACCTAACAGACAAAGTAACAAACAAAAAATAACAAATAAAATTTCACATGCTGACAAACAAACCGGTGGCGATGAAATAAGTACAAACAAAACTTAAGTCCAAATAAAAAAAATTTGTTAGATATGTACGTACTTACAAATTTATATTTACACAAAATGTCAATATGTAGCAATACATAGAGGGTCTATTTATTAGAGCAGCTTCCACTTTGGTGACATTTCGAGTTACATAGCTTTTTTCTTAACGACACTTGCACTTGTCGGATTTACTGCCACATCGACTATAGCCTTGGCCCCCTGTCTTGGATGACAATCTTGCACATTCTCTTAGTGAAATTTCTGTCTGTGGAATATCTTCGCCATATATAAACTTCTCCTTACATATTGTAAATTGGTTCCTGTCCTGTTGATTTAGAATTCCGTGTTTCGTGCCTAATTTATACTACTTCAAGAACAAATGTCAAAATATTTCTTCCATCGGTGCGACCTCTGTCGACATGTAGGACTCGAACTCTAACTGTGTCACCTTTTTTAGCATCAGGGTATTTTGAGTTAGAAGTTTGAACCGTTTTTTCAGCTTGTTTTTTTTTTTTGGATTACTTTCTGCCTAATTTTTAATATGTCGGCTTTCCTTTTTCTCACATAGGGTTCTTCCGGGGAATCTTCATGACCGAAAGATTCTTGAAATTCTTTATTATGTAAAACAGGGCTTGGTTTAGCTAGCAAAGTTGAAGTTTGAACATAACTATCAAGAGAAAGTAGTTCCTCCTCATCATGTTGACTTGGACCTGGTAGCTCCGCTAACACATGTGACTCAGGTTTATTTTGCAGTGGACCTTCTTCTACAGACTGTAAATTGTTCTGATCTTTTACTAGAACTTCTAAGTCCTCTTCACAATTTATATTATGCAGAACGTCTGTGGGTAATAAACTTTTTAGACCAACTTTTAACTTTGTCCCAAACATGGCCTCATACGGCGTACAGTTGATGCCACTATGATGAGCTCTGTTCTTCATTAGCTGTACAAAACGTAAGCCATCTAACCATTTCCTGGTGCTATTTTCTTCTAGCCACGAACAAAGCATTCCACGTCCGGATTCGCACGTTCTTACGGAACCCTGACTTTGAGAGTGTCTGGGCTTCCCATGCACCATCTTCAACTCGGGACACATGCTACATAGTTCGCTAATAGTACTGTTAGCAAATTCTCTCCCATTATCACTTTGCAAAATACTGGGCGCACCAAAAATTGCAAAAATACCCAAAAGCACATAAGCTACTTCTTCTGCTCTTTTGCTTTCAAGAGGTCGAAGTTGAATAAATTTAGTAAGATGGTCTTGGTATAAAAGTATGAATTTATATTGATCATCAGCTTGTGACTGCATGTCAATTAAATCGACTTGACATCTTGAATTCATATTCTTACCTAGTATCGGTCTAACAACTAAACGTTTTTTTGGCACACTGTGTTTTTTATCGCAGGTCATACATAAATTTAGATATGTAACAATCCTTTCCCTTGTAATGTTTTTATACTTTGAATTTAGCTCTTTTTCCATAGGGTTTCGACCACCGTGCCCAATTGCTATACGTGCATCATGTAAGAGTTGAAATATCTCTTCCCGATGTACGTAAAATCTTATCTGCTCTTTACCTTCCTCTACAGGAACTATCAACTTTTCCTTCTCTCCAATAGTCATTACGTCAAATCTACGTAAACGCTGCTAATCCTCGGGTTTTTTATTTATCACTTTGCTTCTAGATGTTTTAACCTTTTCTATTAACTCCAAGTATTGTGGCTTTGTGAGAATTTGTGTATTCTGAGCTTTCGATGAACATAATTCATCCAGACGTTCATTAAAACGATGCTTCATGTCACTGACATCAGTTACAAACTGTTCCTTCATTTTATTTTATAGAAAAATCACTAACCTAAATAAACAGAATCCAAAGTCAATTGAAGACATACATCAATAAGCATTTGTCGCACATAAGCTAAATAACATCCAAAAACAACCGGAAAACGTAAATAACGCGACGCAAGCCAGAGGCGACAAGCGACTGAAAATGAATGCTGATTGGCCAGCCAGAATCACACCACATGCACGTAGTTGTCCCATTGCTGTCAATTAATCAAAGTGACCAAAGGAATAATAGCGGTATTTATAATGACCGGGCAATGTGAGAAATTATCGTAAAGTAATTCAAATTTATCAAATTGCCCAATTTTAATGGTCATTATTCATAATAACTAAGCATTATGCATACTGACCTAAATAATTACATTGCCCGTAACATATATTATATATATATATATATATATATATATATATATATATATATATATATATATATATATATATATATATATATATATATATATATATATATATATATATATATATATATATATATATATTAGGATATGTCACACATAAAACAGAACTTTCAACCTAAGCATAGTTTAAGAATAACGATATGAAGTTCATGGAACTTAACAAGAAAAAAAAATCGCTTCCACAAAAGGGCATATTCTCTTACTTAGCTTTATTATTTTTTAATAAGATGACAACATACATAAATATAATACTTTTCAAAGGTAAAACTTATTTCATAGAAAAAGTTTATAAATTAAATGACAATTTTAAAGATAAATTTAAATTCATTTTAATGTATATGTTAATGATGCTTATAGAGTTTAGCTTTGCATCAATATTTGAAAGTAGTTGAAGCAATAAAGGTACTTAATTTCTTTACCTGCTTTTGTGGCAGAAAAATACAAGAAGAAAAAATTAAAATAATGAGTGTTATTTTTTATTAATTTTAGTGAAATAATTAAGTTAAAGTGTGTTTTCCATTTCATCAAACCGTTTTAGAATAAAAAAAATGTCTTTAAAAGTCACATAAATTTAAATCTTCGATTGATCGATTACTGTTTAAACTCTTCAATTTTCTGTAAGATTTACGTTAAAACAAGTTTTGAAATTTTGCTCAACTTGCAAACTATTACTGTAGTGTGATTTATTGCCCAAAACAAAAGTAGTCTTGGTGTATAATTTTTTTTTATTGCATTTTAAATTGAGAAAAATAACGAGCAGGTGATTTTTTCGGAATCATTTTCTAATTTACAATTTCAAACTTATATTTATGAACAAAATAAAACACATAAGACAATTCCTAAGTAACATAACAATAATCTTAAAGTATTTCTTCCAGGAAATAAAAATGTAGAATTTTCGTATGTTAGAGAGTCTTAAAAAACATAGGAGAAAGATATTATAGAATATGGATGTAGGGAAAATTAATAAGTAACAAAAAAGGAGTTTAAGTATATATTTTAGACATTATACGTTAAGAAAGCGGGTCTTCAAAAAGAAGGTCAAGTTCATCTCATTACGTGCTTAGATGTCGGTGCCATTCAAAGAATCAAATGGACTACTCGGCGCCGCGTGGGGGTCAACTGTCACCTAAGTTGGGACCCTTTACCTCCCCCACTTCAGAAAAGCTTATTAATAAAGCTTCTATTCTATAAAAACATGTTTTCCTTCATCTGAATGGGAAAAAGGATATCATTTGACGGAAATACGCTCATTAAGGTAACTAATTAAATTATTAGTGAAATATAGATTTTCTTCTTTTTTGTTCCAAGCCACACAGTTGTGTAATATTTCTTTCTTGATTCCGAAATTTAAGAAAAAATTAAGAAAGTAAAAAATTAATATCATTCCTCAATAAAAAAAAATATATAAAAAAAGTGCATCACCTACATGACGTGCTGTCAAAACGACTTTTTTTTCTTTCTTACTTTTTTTTTTTTAATTTTGAAATTAATATTTAAGTTTAGTATTTACTTTCAGGAATTTTTTCTAAAAAACAAAACACAAACTAAGAATGGTTTTGTAATTTCAATTACTTTAAAAAACCGGATAAATAACAAAAGGATTTTTTGATTACCTTATTTAACTCAGTGACGTAATATGAGGAGATGAGCGATGCACGCCCCTTGAATGTCGTATTTTGGGGATGCAAAGTTCAAACTCTTGAAATACTAATTGAGTTAGCATAAAAATTTAAATTATTTTCATTTAAAAAAACAATCTGGATTTAACATTGTTCAGAAAATATTTTTTAAAAAAATGGAAGAACAAATAAAATCTTATAAGTTACAGTTTATCCTTTTTTCCAAGAAAAAAATTTTTTTTTGGGTGATTAAAATGAAATGCTTACCAAATTAAATTGAATTTTTGAAACTTGGAGTATGAAAAGCACTATTCTTTTAATTCATTCAGTATTTAGTAAAAAGGAATTCAGAGTTCAAGTGTATATGATAAAGGAGCTACAAAAACAGAGTAAAATGCTTTCAAAATTTGTTATTTTAGATATTTGCCATTCTTAATAATAGTTGCAAAGAACATATGCTTGATGAAATATTAGAAGTAAATAAAATACTATTTTTCATTTATTAGTTGAAATTTTGATCCATTTTCCTAAAAGTTTAATTTCTATAAACGTATACCTGCAAATTAAAACAAAATGCTTCAAATAAATTTCTTTTTTATTAGAAAAGTTTTTTAGGATTATTTTCATACTATTTTGTCGCACTTCTTTTTAAATACACGACCCTATAGCGTGCGAAGAAGTCCTTTGAACCGGATTGGAAAAAAAGGAACCTAGACATATGGCGGTGCTTTTTTAGATCAACTGAAATAGCTTTCTTTTCATTCAGGTAAGTAAAGATATTGATATCTGTTTGACAGAATCGTGTGTGCAAAACATTTCTACAACAATCTTTGTTCAAGTTGCATTTCGTCAATGAACGCTTTGGCAACCATACAACGAAAAGAAGTGTAACAGAAGAAGTGGCGATGAATAAAGGTTTTGAAAGACGCATTGAGATGCCAGGAATATTTGGCATCTGCCATGCTTTCTCCAATATCACATTTTGGAGGGGATGATTGCTTCTAAAGTGGCCGACGCTTTCTCATCACCTGATACGCTGCAAGCTCAGCAAATCATCTTATAAAAGAGATTCTTTCTTTTACACTCTCTTTTCCACCTAAGAGATGCATACAAAATGAATAGTTTTATTTTACTTTGCATGTAAAAATAAATAAATACGTAGCTTTGGTAATCACTCTCAATTCCAATCACTGCTCGTTGTAGCCACTTTTGCAAAATCACAAAAATAATAAAGTTTTAGAGCAACATAGTGTTTATGAGATGATAGAGTGTTGTTCGATTTAAGTATCATTTTAAAAATAATATATTTTGTTCCGGAAATATTAGATGAACATGGGAAAATTGCAAATTGTTCTGCAACATTTTCAGATTTTCAAACAATTTGCAGATTATGTAATGTAATCTTTACAATAAGAGCTGTTTTACAATGAGAGCTGTTAAAGGTAAAATAAAAATTTTCCTCAAACAATGCTATTTATATTTTTAAGTCGTAAAATATTGGAAATCTTTAATGAGGGAGAAATGCTATAGAAATGGAGAAATGTCACTTCCTCTTTACACTTTAAATTTTCTCTTTTAAATGAAATAGTTTGGGTTATGCTAAGTTTTCCATTGCCAAGAATAAAATTTTTAACATATTTTATGTGAAAAAATTGTATGTCGCAGAAAAAGACACCGGTGTTTCCTACCGTATATCATAACTATAAACTATTAAAATGCAAAATATAATATGTTTCGCTCATTTTGATTTAAATGAATACAAAATATTGAAAAATGTGTTTCATTAAAATTCTGCGTCTAAGGGTTTGCAAACAGTACTCTCTTCCCGGTTTTTTCTTTTTTTTCTTCTCCTTCTTCGGAGATGCGAAATTATGACGTCACAGGCTCTGTAGCCGCTTTTAATGTTCAAGCTATCATTTCTTTTAATGTTATTCGCATTACAAACAACTACTAGTTCAAGTTTCAGATTTGATTTTATCTTGTAATTTGTTCTAAATATAAATTGACTATTCAAATGCAATTTCTTCTTTTTAATAGAAATTTCGATGGTAACGTAAAAGATAAGGCAAAGTTAACCTTTATATTTTCAATGTAAAAATGAAGTCTATATTTTTAGAACCTAACACACATTCCGACAAAAAAAATTTTTATTTCTCAGGACAGTCAAAGGAACTGAAAACCCAGAAGAGATTGAAAAATGTAGACATAACGTAAAATATCCAAAATGAACTATTACATAAAGTAAAATTTGCCAAGATTTGACAGAAAAGCTCTAATTAAGTTTTATTGCAGGTTGTGGTTTCATATAACATAATCAAATGCATTTCTTTTTTTGTATTTCATTACTTTAACATTAAAATTATTTATGATAAAATTTACTAAAGTTAAAACGTATTTTTAAGTTTAGATTTAATATGTCACTAAATTTATCAATCTTATATTCTCTTTAAGTTGTTTTCACATTACCTGTCTCTCCAAGAAAAGAATTCATAAGAAATGAAATCGCCAACGATAAGTTAAATTCTTGGATACAAGTTTTTATAAAATTATTTTATTAAGGAATATAAAATGTTTAGTTATATTTAAATGTTCTTTACACTTTTATTAAGTTTTAGTTGTTTTTCAATCTAGTTTCATGCGAATAATCAATGAGCCACAGTGAATGATGAATGAAATCCCTTAAAATAGTTCTTAATTGAATAACACGATATCTCAAAGTTGAAGGGACGCGAAAAATATTTCGAGAAAGCGAGTTTTCGAGATAACAAGTTCAAAACTAAATATGTTCTAAAAAGTGAACAAATATATTCTAAAATATTACTCTAAAAAGTAGAGTCGTGAAACATTAAGAATAACTACTAATAAATATGCATGTAATGATAGTTGACTTTAAGTCTAAATACAGCAGTGATAATTTTATTTTTAAAAGTAAGATAAGAACAATAATGCATTAAATAGGAAAGAATTTATTTACAATGAACTTACATTACGATTTTTTTGAAAAAAATCATTTGCTATTATAAAAAAAAAATCGACATAGCAAGGTTTTGAGAAGAAACCTTTCGATATAGGAATTGAAACTAATATTTGGTGGATATATAATGCCAAGGGGGAAAATATTTTTTTGACATAACAAGGTTTTCGAGAGTATACTGTATTAGCTTATTTAATATAAGGCGATTTCGATTTTCGATGTTAATTTTTGTAACTTCATTCTTAATATCAATTTCCTCAACTAAACAATGATTTAATTGTTGTAATACTTTTCAGTCGCCTTACAATTTGTTCTAAATATTGTACAAGAATTCAATATTTAGTACAAATTGTAAGGCGACAGAATCGTTTTATAGCTGTTATTTTTTTTATCGTATAAATATTTCATAATACTATTTTAAATATATACATTTCTATTTATGATTGCTTCATTTTGAGTGCTGAACAGAAAATTTGTTTTGAAAATACGGTTTTAGAATTATAAATAAAAAATCTATTCGTACATTTTCTCAGTTTATCTAGAAATAACATTAACACAAGTCAAAATGTGAAATTTTAATTAAAAAATACTATTACTTTTTTAAATCATTATCTTATGCTATTATTTTTATTACGTGTGGCTGGGTGGCGCAGTTGGTTTGTCGTCGGCCTTCTGAGCCCAAGTCTGCGGGTTCGATCCCCGTCCCAGACACCGGATTTTTGGGATGCAGAAAATCCTCAGCGGCCATGTCGTATGATTATGCGGCATGTAAAAGATCCCTGTAGTACATTATTGGCTCCTGGCATTTCCGGCAAAATTAAATTCCTAGTGCACTTTAGCATCCAAATAGAGTCTCGGTGCTGCCATCTAGCGTGGCAGAAACTAGACGTCCAAATTAACATGGCCAACGGTATCTCACCCATTGTGGTGGTCTCTGAAAGAGTGGATACCATTTCTGGAGAACGCACTAGGTCTGCTCATCGGGAAGACTGACTGCGCAGCTCGTAGGGAGAAAAAAATTCTATTATGTGAAAGTTAAAGCAGAGAAAATTAATGTTTGTTACATGATTTTGCTTCTAATTTTTTTTTAATGTACTGCATTTTCATTAACGAGAATTTAAAGAAGATAAAACTCAGTTTTAATGATATTTAAATTACATTGATAGCATTTATATTAAATATTTTATGCTGATACTATCTTTATCACAATAGAGTGACACTATTAAAAACCGTCAAGTGAAATTGTATTTAAATAATTTATAACAGCATTCAATGAGTTACAACGAATATTGCGATGAAAGATCTACTAAGTATGTAATGTCATCAAACGCGTTGAAACTTGCTTGGGAATAACTAACCTTATGTGCACGGCCTGATTATCGCCTAGGCCCAATATGCACGGGCCTAGAGCCCACACTTTCTGAGGGCCTCAAAAATTAATAAAAAGTCAACAATATTACTTTTTTCAAAAAAATATTGAAAGAAACAGTTTTTCTCAAAAAAAGCATTTTTTTATTTCAAATTTTCTTTATATTGTGATAAACCAAACTCGTGTAAACATTGCACTAATCAAATTCGAAAGTACAACAAAATTTTAATTGGTAAAATTTTTACTCCAACGGCTTAAGCAAAGTCAACGAGAATGCATATTCGCAGTCTTTTATAAATAATTAGTGTCAACAAGAACTAAAAGCTTATTCTTAACAAATATGTAAAGTTATAGATGGAAGACTACAATCTTTAAAATAATTCAGATAATCAGTGACTTTTGGCAAAAATCACTGATTTGTGGTCACCAAACTATTTTTTTTTTCACACAACATTTAATATTTTGCTTAAATATTTAGATGCGTTAACTTTATCTTAGAAAAATAATCTTCTGCTTTCAAAATTTTTTAGAATGTTTCTCTAGAATCATGCAGTTCAATACATTATTTTTATTGCTAGGACTACTCCCCAGAAATTTAATTTCCAAAATATTTTGTTAGGGGCCCGAAAAATTTTGTGGGCCTTGGGCCTGAATTTGTCTTGATCGGTCCTTGCTTATGTGTCTAATAATTTTGACTCTTTAATACGCATACTTTCGAAGCATACGAGTTACATCTTTTTGCCGGTCCTAGAGGAGTTAAGTAAGAAATTTCCGTTTCCTCATGTGAAATATATAATTTATTTTTAAAATGTCAGCTTTTAAGATTTTTTTAATGAAGAACTGGGAGTAGTAAAAAAATATTGATAAAAGGTAGAATTCTTTCGTTGTTTATGGAAACTTCAAACATATATTTTCACGGTAAAGGGCCAAATGTTCAACCATGAGGTTCGGTAGTCGTTGAAAGAAAATTTCTGACGTTTATTAGAATTTAGTTTAACAAATTATCCAAATACTTAGTTAAAGAAACAAAATGGCTATCTAAATTACTTTAATCAATAGAGGATTAACATACAAGTAGATATAACTGCCCATTTGAGAAAACTGAATTTTTAATTACAGGTTTCATTTTATTTTATAACCGTCGTTGAACAGCCGACCCAATTTCATGGGTTTACGACTACTAATGTTCAACTCCGGAGCCTTGTAATTTTGAACCAATCCAGAAGACAAGGAAACTCCTGAATCAGTACCCCCAGAGGTTTTGATTTGTTATGGGAACATGGAGGACTTTGAGACTCGACAGATTTAACGTGCATCAGTCACCATTTTACTACACGGGGAGTCTTCGGCCGGCGAGGATCGAGCCCACGACCTCTTGGACATGGGCCCTACCGACCAGGCTATCCCGGCCTCCTTAATTACAGGTTTGCAGAAATCTTAAACTAGAGCTCAATTTCGGTAGTGAGAAAGCTTTGTATACAGCCTCAATAAAATTATATCAAGGCTGAATCTTGTTGATAAATCACAGTCAAATACGATTTTTGGCATCCAAGGGGTTTCCAACTTACACGAGGCTGGGGGCCACCATTAAAAACACAAATCAAATGGCGGGCGCAACTTTATCAAAATTTTATGTAGGACTCTTTTATGTTTGTAAGAACATTAAATATTACTGTCAGATTTTTACCAAGTTGTACAAAACAAAAGTTTTGAATTACAAATTAAAATTAGAAGTAGATTTTTAAAAATATTTAATTGCCTATTAAAAAATTCGGGCTGCAATAACTTTAATGTGCACCTATGTATTAAACAATTAATCTGCAACAGATATCTAATTGATAAGATATAAAACTTTAAAAAGGTTGGTATTAAAACTTACATAGTAGCACACAAAATGTTCAATGAGAAAATTGAGTTTTGTCTGCTGCAACCACCAGAGAATAGATATTTACATTTTAAATTTACAAATGTGTGTGTAAATAGTTTCGTCCAAAATGAGTGGTTCCAAAAAGTTAAATCGGGGAATTTCTTCGAGAAAATTTCTGATATACAAATGCCACATTATATTCACAAAATACATTAAAAAAAATGAAATAAAAAAGAGCAACATACACGATTATTTTTATATTTGAATAAATATTTTCTTGGATGCAAAACCTGAGAAATAAATTTTTTTGCATTGTTGTACATTAAATTTCTCAGAAACGAAGAAATTAGATTTTTATGAACGAGAAAAGTATTTTAAACCCATTCAGATTTTTTACGAAAATTGTCCGAAAAAAAACGACAACTAATATATTTTAGATTGCGGGCCACAAAAAAAAAAAAAAAAAAAGCTTCGCGGGCCACCAGTTGGAAACCACTGATATAAACAATGTGTCAAAATACAAAATTCGGGCGAAATCGCTCGTTTTGTGGTATCTCTGTATTATATATTGTTTCAGATAGAACCTGAGAAATCGAACTTTAAAAATACAACTTTTTTAAAATTCAATTTCTCAGAAACAATTCGACCCATTTCGTTAAAATTTTACATTTTGTGATGTATCTATGGCCCACAAATCCCTTCATTGAATATATCCCTAAGAAGCTTAAATGATACTTCATTGGTAGTGGCGTAGTTTTGGGGGACAAAATTTCTCGAAAATTATATATTATTTGATTAATAAACTATTGTACGGTAAGCAGGATATATATATATATTCATTTTTTTGTAATTTCAACATTTAGAATATATATTAGGAGATACTGTTGGTAACCGACATTAAGTATTATACTGCAAGAAAGAATAAAAGACAGAAAAGATTTGATAAACTAAAATTTATTTTTAAAGATCACATGAAACATAATTTCATAACGTTTTCAAGAATTCGTTAAAATCACTCACAGAGGTTTTAGCACATTTTTCACAGAAAGCACTATCAGAGGATGTACACAAGTCCTTCAAAGATACATAGAGTGGTTCCTCTGGATTATATTGAGCTCGTTTCAGATAGACTAAATATTGATGTCTTTGCTTCAATATAAAACCTCGAGTCAGCAAAGCATCAGGAAATTCAAGAATACGGTTATGTGAAAGGCCCATGATATTATGGAGAATATTAAATCTTTCTTTCAGAGAATTTCGACCTTTAAAAAAATCAAACAGAAAAATATGTATTTACAAATAGATAAAAACCAATAACAATAAGAGGAAAGACACAAACACTCAGAAAAAAAAGTCTCGATTTTATAGTTATATTTTATCCATGAAAATGAAATTGCAAAACAGTTGTGCCTGTTATTGAAAATAATTTTTTTTAATTATTCCAAGAATAAACCAACATTTCTTAACATAAATGCCTATGATGAAATACTTTAGTATTCTCTTAATGAAGACAAATATTTCTGACAGTAAAAAATTTTCTACTGATTTTTGTTTAAAAATATTTTAGAAAAGTTAAAAAAATTTTTTTATCGTAATTTATAAATATAGTAAATCTAAATGTATTATTGAGACAGTAAAAAAATATATTAATAGATATCTTTTTATCGCTTTTGACCAAAATATGAGCATTAGAAAACTTCTTTCAGAAAAATAAGTACTAACTTGTTAAGAAAGAAAATAACGTCTTTTTTATGCATCTTAAATCAAAATTAGGGACTCTTCACCAATTTTTGTGCATTTCAATAAATTTCCCTGACCTTTCCTTGATTTTTATAGAATAATAAAGTTTCCCTGCATAAAATTTATCCAGGGAATTTGTAATACACTGTTTTAATTGTATATTCCGTTTTGTTAATACACTGCTTAAATATTAGTATTAACATTAGTAGTTATTTTGTTTCCTAATTCAAATTTAAACTTTTTACATTTTTTATGGGATAAAGTTTAAAATCTAAGAAGGAAATCGTACTAAAAAAACCTACTTAAATAATTTGTAAAAACTGGTCATGATAAAATATGGTTTCACAAAAAATAAAACAAAATGTCAAAAGTTAATTCTTAATTATATTTTTATATTATACAATTTTTTAAAAGCTTGAAATCTGTGTTTTATATTATTAAACAGAATTTAAGGGAAATATGAATTTTCTGTCAAAAAATTCAGACATTAATTTTTTTAAAAAATCTCAAGAAATCAAGGTCTTAAATAAATACTCTGTGTAAACAATTAATAAAATATATTTTTGGTATTTGACGTAGATAAATTTTTTCCGTAACATTATACTACAATTACGTAAAAGGGAAAAACTTTTAAAAAATTTTCACTTACATGAAAATTAATAAACAAAGTTTAAGTAAAACTCATATTTCGTCAGAATTAAGCTATATCCTTATTTAAAAATCTTTTTAAGTCCTCTTATCGTTGTTAGTATTAAGTTAAATAGCACCAAGGATGTTTTTTCTGAAAAACAATTTTTATAAAAGATTAAGGTTAAAATTGAAGAGGATTACACCCATAACACTAAATGTTACTTACGCAACAAATTAATTTTTTTTATCATAATAATTAAAATCTTAAAAAGATTATAATCTTAAAAGTTAAATGCTGTTGATAACCTTCTTAATTCTTAATATTAAATACCTTTCTTTGAAAACTTTAGTATAATTTATAACAATGCGTAAACTAATAGATATTTAGATAATCAATTTTGATACTTATGTTCATGGCAGTCAGTTTTTAACTTTTTCAAATTCAGGAAAATCAATAAGAATTGCAGTAAAAACGATAAGTTATTTTTACTATAAATATTAAAAACCCCTGATAATTTTTAACTAAGTTATAAGCATTTAAAGTTAAAACATGTTACATTTGTAATAGTGAATTTGTCTAAATGGAACTGCCCTTTTAAGGAACAACTTTTTCTCTAGCTAAACACTTTTGAAGCTAAGAATAAATAGGTTTAATTTCATACTAATTTAAAAGGGTTTAAAATAAGGTTTTAATTCACTAGAGCGCTTAATAAAGGTTGCGATTTTTAATGCATTGTTTTTAATACACTTCACATGTAATAAAAATAATAAATTCAGTTTTCTAACTCAAAAGCCTAAACATAATATTCATTTTTATATTACCTTTTTATTTCATCATTTTATTTTCTTTGGAATAATTTAAAATCATATAAAAATAATTTAATACAATTTAAATGAAATTTTATACGAAGTTAAAAAAAAAAAAAAACATTTTTTGAAGGCATATAAGGTTTTAAGAAAACTTCATACTTACCCAACATCCATATTTTAGGCTTCTTCAGTAAAATAAACTTCATTTCTGAGCTACTAAATCCGAATTCTTCTTTCATTGAAAATAATTTTTCCTATAAAGTAAACAACAAAAAAAATTTAATATTATCAATATGAGAGCTAAAAGCATGTTAAGGAAGAGAGAGAATAGAAAAGAAACTGATACTGCATCACAAATCTAGTAATTCCCCATCTCTGATGCCATTCATTGATCAAAACTATGGTTGCAAGAATTTCACTACTCTTTTATTGAAATTGAAGATATACTATCTCCCTCGTCAATTCCTGTTTTCAGCAAATTGCTTTTTGAATCAATGGCATTTTCTATAAACAAATTGAGGGTTTAGCCATGATCAACTCCTTTGCTCCTATTCTTTGTGACATACTCATGTAATATTTCAAAGAAAAAGTTTTTGAATTACTCAAATTCTCATGGTAGAAAAGGTATGTTGACGACAGGCTTGTCTTAGTAGACAGTGATAATGATTTCCAAGTACTACTTTCTGTGGTCAAATCGGTTGACACTAACATTCAATTTACTTTAGACACGGAAATTAATTTTACTTTACTCTTTTTAGACAGTCTTGTAACTAAATACCCTGATCCTTTTCCCCACCTCTGTTCATTGTAAACATTTCGCGTTTTTTTTTTTTTTGCCTCCTTATGTTAATTCTAATCACCCTAATTGTCGAAAAATTTCAGCACTTTATACTTGTTTTCCATGCACGAAACTTTTTGTCTGACTCTTCTTTAAACTCTGCACTTAAAGTCCCCTGCTTTTTATTGCGGATTGAACCCTTCTGTAGTTAATTCAGCTCGTGCTAAACTCACTAGACTGAAACGCTCCTCTTCCTCTAATCTTTCCAGAGAACTTAATATTTTACCACTCTTTTCTCACATTTGTAATAAAATTGCTAATATCCTCACCTGTTTTGGTTTTAAAGTCATTTTTAGGTCTGATAACAAAGTTAAATTTAAGTCTCTTAGAGGTTGTATTAGATTCACTGCGGCATTTATAACATTCCTTATCTTATCAGTATGAGCTTAGCTACATCGGACAAACGAGACACACTTTAAAAGGTTGGTTGGGTTGGTTCTAATGCCATTTGCCACACGGGCAAGCCTGCTGGGTGAAACCAAGCCAACTTAAGGCAGAGTGTGCTATTCTTGTTTTTCAGTGGCGCCATCTATGGCCAAGAATTCGACTTCTGCCACATCATACGTCACACCTGTTTATAAGGCGGACCCATTCATATACATCCACGGATTGTTTTTTGACCTGAATCAGAGAACGATAGATCTCCAATAAAGTAACCCCAGCGGTATTAATTTGTTATGGGAACATGGAGGATTTTGCGACTCGACAGAATTTTAACGCGCATCAATCACCAACTACACGGGGCAGCTTCGGCCGGTGGGGTTCGAACCCACGAACTCTCGGACATGGGCCCAGCGCCCTACCGACCAGACTATCCCGGCCCCACTTTAAAAGTTAGACTTAAGGAACAGGCAGTGCTGACGGAAGATGTTTTCAAGCCCCGGGCAATAGTGAAAATGGAGCCTTTAATACAATTTTGGAAAAGAAATCTGAATAACAATAAAAATAATAATTTATTTCACTCTTTGATTTATCTCGTTGGTGTAGTCATAATGCTGCGTAAAATTGCTTTTTATGTTTTAAATTATAATATTTTTACAAGAAAATTATCTCTAAATATTGGTTAAAATCATATGAAGAAAATAAATAACAATTAACGATTTTAAGGTTAAAAAAAAAGAAAGCCGTTTGTTTAATTAATGAGCATGACATTTAAATATATAAACATAAACAAATTAATTTTTTTGTACTTCAGCACATGCAAACAGTTTCAAAAACTTTTCAAAATAAATTGTTTTTGCGGTTTCATTTAAATTATTGACAAAGAATTTAATCTCTCTTGTGCCGTTGTAGACCTTAAATTGGTTTTTATAGCTTTTAATATGCTACAAGAACATTCCCCACTTGCTACTGAGATTCCTAACGAAATTCTCAAACATATCCACAAGTTTGGAAAAACATTTTTTAAGTTGTTCTTATGAATAAGCATTATGAGATCAATTGGAGATATTGTATTATCATATCTTATTATTTGTTTTTCTTCGAATTGTACTTGTCTCAATAATATTTTAGAGGTATTTTCCATTTAATATATACCATTGTTGTTAAAAATTAATTTAAAAAATTAACAATTGTTGCCGACTACTGCAGTAGCACAATTCATAAGTTTATAAACAAGTTTAATTTGTTATTCAATTGTGTTGCAATTTGTCTTTCAATTACTCACTAATAAGCAAATTCACTGCTATTTATTACTGAATCCTTATTATACCTTTCATTAATCCACTTGTATTAAAATGTTTATAAAATATATATTATGTTTAAAATAAACTAAAAATGACCTTGGATAAAATACAATTACAAAGGAACAGATTGTCGACATAGTAATAAGGAAAATATTAAATTATTATTTTATGAAGTCATTTTTGGGGGAAATTAGATGCTTTCTGCAACTCAAATATATTACTTAGTTTGAGGAGACAATATTTTAAGTTACAAAATCGGACAAAAAAGTGTACTGTTTCTGAATAAATGTATCTTTTTTACGAAGAATTGTGATGATTATGGTTCCTGACCGCCAAAATATAGGGGTAAGCTGCAATCTGGGAAATAGGGTCCTAATTGTTTGGCCAGGAAAGTGGTTGAAGGTTTGCATCCCTTAACGTTAATTTTACTTTTTGTGTATTCTGCTGCAGTTGGAGAAATTTAAAAGAAAATTAAAAAAATATTGCACACAATTATAAAATTTGCTAATCCAAAGATAATTTTATAAATTTTTATTATTTTTTTATTAATAATAGTCAAAATAGTTTTGATTTTTTGAGGAGTACAAATTTTTACATAATTTTATAAAATGTTATTTTATATGGCAAAATAATTTGAACGAAATTGGTCAAATAGTTCTTCTAAAATCAAATTTTCAAAATTTGACTTTTTTCATTAAAATTGATTTTTAAGGGGGTTTCTCAGAAATTGTTTTTTAAAAAAAAAAAAAAAAAAAAAAAAAAAAAAAAAAAGGAAAATGCCAATTTTTGTAAAATAATGAATTGACATATCGAGACATTGCGTTAAAAAATCATACATTTACAATTTTTTTTCCTATCTTTAATTAAAAAGTAAATTCAAATAAAACAAAACAAAAGTGCTTGGATTGCTAATCTAACTATCAAATTGATGTTCCATTTAAAAAAAATCTTTCCTATTTTTGTAAAACTAATATGACACAACACACAATTGAAAAGAATGAATCTAGGATTAAATGAAAGGCTTATGGTCATTCCTCGCTTTGTTTTTGTCTCTTTGTGAATATAGGCATGAAGACTTTTACATAGAGAACTTTTTACCCTAAAGAAAGTTAATCTTAGAATAAATAATTAAAATATAAAAACCTATAAATAAATTTTTCAAACAAACACTATTTTAAAAAAGAAAGAAATCAATAATTTACTGAACATTAAGTCTGGGTCTCATTTTGCGTATTCGTAACTCGGCATTCCAACCCTTTTACCAGTCCTCAGAACATGATAGATAGGTTTGTAATCAAGAACCCAAGAAATAATCAACTGCCACACACTGTTGGAATCTAGGGCATAAATTTAATTTTGACAATGCCAAAATTATTTCTATTCCAATCACATCAGCTCATCTTGATGACCTGGAATCTTATTTTATTCATATGAATTACGAATGCAGATTCCTTTGCTAACAATATTAGTTTCTCACCACCTCCCCATTGCATGTGGAAATGTATTTTACCTTGATTTCCCCTTCTCGATTACTGTGGTTTTTCTTGTTCTGTTTTTCCATCCTTTTCTCTCTCTCACCTACAATGGTTTTTCTAGTTTTGCTTCTCACCGTTATTTATCCATTTTTCGTCAGCAACTTTACATTTCATATTTCAAATCACATTCATTTCTTCTCATTTACATCGGACAAGTCATGAAAATGGTTGCCGATTTTTAACGCTTAAAACACATCAACTGTTATTTCCAACTCGTATATATTTGAAGCGGATGAAGTTTTTAATCAAGTGTATGCATTAGAGTTTTATATAAAATTAAAACTAAAACTCTAAACTCAGCGACGCGACAGCCCATGGAGGGCCAAGGCCTACTGTGCCCATCTCAGTTTTCTTGACCTCGAGCTCTGGGGTGCAGGAGCAGATGTTCCGGTCAGGTGGTCAGCCGAACGCGGAACCCCCAGTGTGTAGTTCCCAAGCATGCTTGGTACTCATTTATCGACCCATTTATATAAAATAGATAAGCTAACAATAAAAATTAAAGCATGCAGAATTTTTTTTTCTTTTTTTTTTTTTTGCAATTCTGAAATTGACAAAGCTTTGGTACAAGAGCAAACAATCTTTTTGCTATTAAAAAAGACATAAAATTATGCCCTCTTAACATTTGCATAATATGATATCAATACCCAGAAATACTTTTTATTCCTAAAAAAATGATCTAAAGAAAATATTACAAAGTTAAGAGTTCATAACAGAACAATAATTTTTTTATATTTTATAATTTTCTTGAAATTGCTAATCTATAAGTAAAAGACAATGTTTAAAGATAAAAAGGAAGAGAAAAAAAAAAGCTTAAATGTGGGTCCCTTATTTTTACGGTATATAATATCAACTCTGTTTTTGAGGAAAAAGTCATTTGAAAATTTCATACAAAATTTTAATCTATTTTTATCATCTCTTAATTTATGACATATGATAATAGTTTAATAGACAACTAACCTGGTTTTAATACTAAATTATCATATTTATGAATGCATTCTCTATAATAGGCACTCACTCTGCTTGTACAGAGTTTGATTCTTGATTAAACTAGTATTTAAATGCGCAGATTAAATGACTGAGAGTTCTCTCCTTGATTGCAATTTTATAGAGAGAAATACCAGCTCAGGTGTTGTCTACCTAGTCAGACCAGAATCAAAATGATGTTTAAATTACCATTAAACAAATATCAATTAAAAACAGTTATGAAATTATAGCTAAAACATTAAAAAACAAATATTCTTAACATAAAAATTAAAATACTTACTGTAAATTTTTCAAAATTGTAAGTCACAAGTTTTGGAGATCTAGTTATGAGATATCTAACTTCATTTCCAGACAAAGAAAACTGTTTTTGAAAGAAGCCTAATCGAGAATCAACATTTTTAGTATCCCAACTCAAAATATATGGATTGTCACCTATGATACGCGAAATATCAGAATCCAAGAATCTCTTACTTTTCAAGTAATTAATTCTTACTTCCATATCTTGAATGTTCTCCTTAAATATAAAAGGATTCTTTGTAATAAATCTTCCTAATAGTTCAGCCTCTATGCCAAGATCATACAAAAACTTAATATGAGATTTAATATCTTTTTCAAAGTCAAGTTGTAAAATATATTTAGCTTTCTCCGGCTGCTCTTCCAATTTTGAAAGATCCACACCTAGTTGAATTAGTTTTTGCAAGGTCTCTGATTGGTTCACATAAGCTGCTAAATTGAATGCAACAGGTAAAGGTGGTCCAAGTGAATCAATATACTCAGCAAATTCTGTAGGTATCTTTGAATCCGCATCATCAGGTGGCAGTTCAGCAAATGGCATTTTTGTAACTAGTATATTTGGAGTAGTTTGATGTGAAGAAATTTTAATTTTTTCCTGGGGATGACTATCATTGGTGTCTTCCACTTGTTCTGTTAGCTCACCTCCCACACTTTTACTGCAACTATATAAAAAAAAAAGTTTTTTGATTTCATGCTTTAATGACAGCAACTAGAGCTGAAATATTTGACTCTTTAACTTTACAGAGAGGCCGGCTACCACTCCATTAGATCAAAAAAAAAAAAAAAAAATTTTTTTTATCACTAAATAAATGTTAATTTAATTATATATATATACAGTCGGACCTCTATTTAACGAAGTCGCTAAATCCCGATAATAAGCTTGTTATACGGAAAATTCATTAAATAGAAAATCACCTTTTGAAATACTTAAACACCACACAACAGATTTTATATTAATAAACATTAAACATAAGTAAAATATCAATTGATACACCTCTTTATCTTGTTAACTACTATGTACTATTTATTCTATAAATCTTAACCATAAAAGAAATTTGCATGGAATGCAAGAATAGAGCAAAACATTATTTACACTATCATGCTACATGCATTTTCAACTTAAAAAAAGCTACATTTATGCATAAAATTATAGCCGCATTTATTTCAAACCATTTCAAGTCATTTCAAAAATACATTACCAAATGCTTTCTTAAGTTTAATTGCTACTGATAAAATCCGTTAATTTTGTCTGAGCTTTTCGTTTGAAAATACGTTAACAAGTTTGAAATGTTCTGAAATATTTTGGGAAATAGGGGAAGTGGATCTCAAAGAAAAGTTCGTTAAAAAGAAAATTCACTTCGCTATTTGAAAGTTATTTTACGAAGAAATTCCCAAATTGTCCCTGGTTCCTCGAAAAAAATCGCAAAATAGAGAAATTCGCAAAATGGAAGTTCTTTAAATAGAACTGTGTATATATACAGCCAGACCTCGATATAAGGTCTCCCTAAGGGACATTAGAAAAGTGACCTTATAAGCGAGGTGACCTTTTAACCGATTGATTAGCAGTTTGTATCTAAGCACGTAAATAGTACACATTATGATTTTTTAAAAATGGTAATATAAACGAAAACGATCGGCCATAAATAAAATATTTAAGTCAATAAATTTTAACAGAATTAGTAAAGAATTAAAGAAAGTTAGATTTTTAAAATTTTTTTAAATTTAAAATAAGGCTGTTTACAAATTTCCTCAAAGTGTACATACATACATTACATCTTACCTTATTTAAAATGATCATTTACGCAGGTCTGTCTCGTTTTTGGTTTTATTTTTCGAACAATGTTTTCTAGATATTGTAACTTCTCAAAATGTTCCTCAGCTCCTTCATGGTTTATAAAAAAATTTCGTACTACATTTACTGCATTGAAGGCTTCCGCTTGGGTTACAGCTACAATCTTAGGATCACTGTCATTGTCCTCCCTGTCCACAACTTGTGAAACAATTTCAGAAATTGTAGCTTGTTCGTTGACTGTAACATTTTCCTAGAATTCGAGAGGGGTAATTGCCTTGTAAAGAAGTTAAATAGGATTTTGTCAGAAATGAGCTCCTCTCTCCTCAGATAAAAATGACCAAATAAGCGATAATGATTTTTAAAACTTGACCATATATCCGATAATCTGTAACAAAGAATTCCTATTCAGTGAGCCGGGACTTTGGAAAAGTGACCTTATATGCGGATGACCTTATATCGAGGTCTGATTGTGTATATATATATACATATGCATGCACACAGTGGCCAAATAATAAGTTCTCATACACTTTCAAATTTTCATTACAGTAATAAGAAATAAATCACAAAGAAACTGCATTAAAGTAGCAATTATTAAGTATCTTCACAATAAACGTTTTGAAATAATAACACCTTTTACTTTCTTAATGAGCTTAAGCCTCTCTCCTGCCATATCTTTTAAATTACATTTTTGAATTTCCTCAGATATGTGATTTTATAATTATAAAGTTGAGAAATTGTGCGATATGAGAAGAACCCTCTTTTTAGAAACAGAAATATTTCACTTATACATACTCTGGACACTAGGAAGCCAATCTTTTTGCAAAACCTTAGTTTTATAATATTGGGCATTGATTTTTGCACTCTATTCAATGAAAACTAACAGGAGTTTCCTTTTTTTTTTTTTTTAAATAGCCCCTGAAATTATGACAAACAAAGCATTTTGATAAGGAGGAACATAATGTTTCCTCTCAGGGATGTTATTAAGAGAAATTAACCATATTCTCTTATTTTAAGGGTTCAGACTTTGCTGTAAAACATATAGTTTCTTGTTTGAAAAGGCAAACACATCCTCAACCTGCCATGCAATAATTCTTACACCCTTCTTTTCATCTTAGCAGAGTATAAAAGTTCATAAATTTTACTTTTTCTATGAGCTTTGCAAAAAAGTTTCGGAATGCTTTACATCGATCCCTTCATTATTTTGAACTCTCGGTTTAGCTTCCTAGCAGATCTTTTCCCAGCCCTTTTTGTCTGAACAGACCACGGTCTACCAGATCTCGTTCTGTTATTGACTGAAGACATCTCATTATAACTTTTAATAGTTTTGGAAATTAAATCCCACCTCACCCCCAGGACTTTCAATTCTCTAAAAATTTGCCCGGTCGCTCTCCTTTGATGAATCCCTCTTTCTTTAAATTAATTCATTCTACCTAGGTAAAGAAAAATTATAAGTAATAGGCCTGCAATACCTTACACTAAATTGTCTGGAAGGACTATTATAACAATTATATAATTTTTTAACTCACTTCAGAAGTTGTATGCAAACATTTTGTCACGGTATATTCTGCATGATTAGTGTAAAATATTATCATTGAAAATTACACTAATATAATTTTGTGATAATTTTCAAAAGGCACCCATTATTTAATGTATAGGATCAGACTCTAAACAAAGCAAAATTGGAGTCAAGTAAATTTTTGTGACTTAAGTTCCCTGGTAGCAGTTTGTGCATAAAATTGAAAATTATAGTTTAGGTTTATTTCATTGCAGATTGTGCTTATTCTGCTCTTATTGTTCAGTGAAGAGAAATTAAATGTATCAAAATAAATTATTTTGAATATCTTAAATTCATATCTTGAGACATTAAATATTTTATTTTTTTTAATTACGTCCATCATTTGCTCTCTCAAGCATGAGAAGTCTTGCATAACAAAGAAATATCTCTAGGGGCTGAGAGCGTCTTGAAACTAGAAGAATGGAGGGCAGACGCCCGCCATTCATATGGGCCCTATAGAGTACAGTCAGGAGAGTCCGAAAGATCAACACGGTGCAAGTGTGCCTGTAGGTTATCGTGCCTCGTCAACAATCGGAAAGATGAAACACCGATAGCTCTAGGGAGATTTTTCGGAAGACAGGATGCCAGAAGGCTCTCCCAAGGTTCTCCAGAAGCTTGCTCTCTGTTGGAAGAAGCCCAGAGACTTCGAAGCTTTAGTTTCACAACTTGTTTAACATTTCTCAAATTTGTGGGTGACACAGGGGCCTCCAATAGAGATGCCTCTTTGGCAAGGTTATTAGCCTTTTCATTACCCCATAAGCCACAATGGCTGGGGATCCATTAGAGAGTTATCTCCTTTCTGTAAGAAACAACTTTTAAAATAAAAACAAAACAAACGCAGTTCATTTACTGTTTACTTTTATTAAAATTTACGCACACCGTTATTCTGAAAGCTCAAATTCTATATCGTACACAAGAACTGCTGTTGCCAAAACATGTAATACTAAATATGTAATAAGAATATAATTAATGCTCACGTTCACACTTTTACACTCGACCATCCTGACTTTTGGACGACCTCGTCCCTTCAAAACAACTTATAATCCTTCAAGTGAAGCGGCACACTTTTACACCTCTTTGGTCTACTGTTATCTTGGCTTAAAATTTTATTTGGATCGTCGTTGCATTGATTTGTACTGTTGTTGTCGTTTATGGGTTCACAAGCAATGAAGTTTTCCTTACTTCCAGTAATATTGTCCCCATCATCAGACAGATCTTCGTCGTTGACCAGATGAAATAGTTTCATTTGCGAAGCGTGGGCGGTAGTCGTATAATTATGTTGCCTTCTTCTTCCTTGTCCAACTGAGCGTAAATCAGTAACTTGATAAGTGTCGGATGGTAATATTTTGATGACTGTTAAAGGACCTCTGTACTTAACTTGGGTTTTAGTGTTAGATAAGGCAGTTTGTTCAGGTAATCATCTTACGACCACAACGTCACCTACATTGTACTTAAATGCATCACATCGATGTTTCTCATAATTCCTTTTCATCTTTTCTTGTGCAATGATAATACTTTCCTGGGCATCTCTTTGCAGTTTTGTTGGATTTACGTAGTCATTTGATGTTGGTAGTAGATCTTGAGGAAAATATCCAGGCTTTACTGGCGTGTATCCATACAAGAGTTCAAAAGGAGGTTTTCCAGTCGACTTACTCGGAGACCAGTTAATACACCGTTGTACTTCTGGTAATATTTTATCCCAATCCTTGTGAGATTCCGTTTGGACATTGGAAGATATCATTGGAATAAGTATACGATTGATGCGTTCAACTTGTCCATTAGCTTGTGGTCTTTGACTGGAGTTTAATGTATGATTGATTCCTAATTGCTTACAATAGCCTTCAAACGCCGAGGACGTGAAGCAGCTCCCTCTGTCTGTAATGACTCGCCTCGGAGAACCAAAATCATCAGTAAATTCATCAAGGTACTTCAAAACGCTTTTAGTTGAGCAACTAGGACATGGTCGGAGGCGCGCAAACTTAGTCATATTGTCGACAAAAACTAAAAGCTCCTTGTTACGAGCTGAACTTGTTACAAATGGGCCAAGGAAATCCATATGAACAACTTCAAATGGGCGACTACCAGGTGGAATGGCATTAAGTTTACCTTGAGCTTTTCCGTCTGGTACTTTTGTAAATGCACATACGACACACTGGCGTATATGCTGCTTGATATAACTTGCCATACGTGGAAACCAAAACTGTTGACATATCATTTGAATTACTTTCTCAACTCCAAAATGACCAGAAAAGTCGTGGAAACGAACAGCAAGATACTTTCTCATAGATTTTGGCATTACAAACAACTTTCGTGTCTTGTTTCTATCACCAGATTCATAATGGAGGCGATAAAGTATTCCGTTAATCAACTCGAAATTATCAGCTAGTTGTTTTTCTTCTAGTGACCTATTTGTCTTTGGTTTTCTTAAGGAAAATACAATTTTTTGCAAATCTTGATCTTGAATGAGGGCTACCCTGTCTTCTTCAGTAAAGATGTAAAATACCCTAGGCTCTTTTGTTAGTTCTACAGGACTCGTAATGTCTATTTCATGCAATGGTGTGCAAATTCTTTCTTCGACTGGTGAACGACTAAGGGCATCTACATGAGCCATTTTAGTACCATCTCGATGTTTAACATTATAATTAAATTCGCTCAACAGTTCAGTCCACCTCGCTACCTGGGGTTTAATGTTCTTTTGCGTATTCAAATATGTTATTGCTGAACAATCGGTGACTAATGTAGATTGCAAACCCAACAACAAAGGACGAAGTCTAGTCATTGACCATACCGCAGCTATCAGTTCCAAACGACTTGAATGATACTTTTCTTCTTCAGGAGTTGTACGGCGACTTACGGAATAAACTAACTGAAAAGCACTAGACTTATTTCGTTGCAAGAGCATTCCAGCTAATCCAACAGAACTTGCATCAGTGTGTAATTCAGTTTCCCCGTGTGGATCAAATAGTTTCAACACTGGTCTCGATACTAATTTAGAACGTAAGTTTTCAAAAGCACCATTTTGATCATCAGTCCATGTAAACGATGAATTTTTGTTTAGCATCCTTGTGAGGGGCTCAGCAATTGAAGCATATCGTGTTATAAATCGGCGAAAGAAACTTGTTGAACCAAGAAAACGACGCAATTCATCTTTGGTCTTAGGAACGGGGTATTCAGCAATGGCAGCAAGTTTTCTTGGACCTGGTCGTAGTCCATTTTTATCAATTACAAATCCCAAATACTCAATATCTGACATTCCGAATTCACAGTTAGATAGCTTCAGTGTTACCCCAGCTTTTAGCAACTTTTCAAGCACTTGTTGAAGCTTCACTATGATATCATCAAAGCCGATCGATCCAAAGAATATATCGTCAATAAAGCATGATACACCTTTCCAAAGCATATCACCCAAAGCTAATGACATCGCTCGCTGAAAAACAGGTGGTCCATTCGATAAGCCAAAAAACAAACGTGTAGGCTCATAATGTCCATCAGGAGTTGTAAACGCTGCCTTTCGTGAAGATTCTTCATCTATTGCTATCTGATTAAATCCTTGACATGCATCAAGGATGCAGAATGAACTAAAGCCAGGTAGTCTTTCAAGCAAATCATCGATGCAGGGTAATGGAAATTTATCCTTAATAGTTTGTGAATTTAAATGTCTGTAATCAATTACCATACGATGATCACCAGTTTTCTTAGATACAAGCAAAACAGGGCTACTGTATTCTGAAGAACTGTCACGAATAACACCCTGATCTTCTAATTCTTGAACGATTTCTCTTAAAACTTGTCTCTCGTAGTTCGAAGCTCGATAGGGTGAACGAGAAACAGGTTTACTACCCGGTGTCTCAACGATACGCATTATAGTATTAATAATGCATCCTAGTTCATCTTGTTTTAAAGCAAAACACAACCTAAATTCATTTAACAAATCGCATAAAATTTGATGTTGTTCTTTATTTATTGATGGTCCAATTTTAACACATTCTCTATCGATAGGATTTCGCACAATTTCTTTTGCTAATAAAACGGCTGGGGTTAAATCCGCATGTTTTTTAACCATTGAATTGTAACTATATTTAGATACCCAATTTCCTCGCAAGATAACACGATTTTTCTTTAATTGTAATTTTACGCTACTAGGATTCACGACGGGCACTTGTGATTTACCGTCGTGGATAGCAAACGTAACATCCTTGCTTAAATCATCTCGACTACTGCAGGAAATAAATCCGTTTTGAGATTTACATGCACTGAAGACAGTTACCAATTGAACTGTACGCGGTTCAATCACGGACTTTTCGAGAGTCTTCAACACAACCCTATCAGGCATTTCATTGATTTAGAAATCATGCAAAAATCCAGCTCTTCCACATGAACTAACTTGGATCTGCCTTGATTTCTAACCATTATTATCTCGGGTGAGTCAATGATGTCATTCCCAATGAGAACATCAGGGCCTTCAAATGTATCATCAGTCACTACATAAAACAAAACTTCCTTCAGCTTTATCCTGTCTATAGTCACATTAAGTATGATAATTCCTAGTGACTCCCTTACACCTCCAATACCTCGAATTTGTGTAACTATATTTTTAAGTATATTTTTATTAAACGTTTGTGCAAAACTATATTTTAACATAGATATATCAGCAGCGGTATCCATAAGAGCACTAGTATTTACTTCTTCTATGATAATATTCTTCGTAGTACTATTACTGGAACTGGATAAAAACGAAACTGCATTGACTAATGGAAAAGACGCTCTGTTAGGACATTCCTTTGTACCATGTCCTTCTGTTTTGCATGCAGTACAAAACTTTGGACGTTTTGGCTTTACACAATCACGGGCAAAATGGCCAGTATCATAACAATTGTAGCAAACAGTTTGATTATTAGTTGTACTTCTACTTGGCTCTGTTTGTTTACCTTTGGCGATATTTTCTTCTTTCAAAAACTTATTGTTACTAGATTTATTATTATACTGAATATGATTCTTAAAAACATCTTTGAGTTCAATAAATTCATCCATCTTTTCAGCTTATGTATAAAGTGAAATTATATGGGTCCACTGATCCAAATAACGTTCTCGTATATCTGGAGGCACCCGAGCTTTCATTCGATCTGTGATAATCAGGTCTTTTAAACTCTCAAAACTACTTATTTTAAGTCCTGCAGTCCACCCATTAAAATACGTTTCAAGCTCGTGGTAATATTCTTTCCATGACTTTCCACCAGTATTCTCATGAGAATAAAAAAATTGTCTAAATTTTTCAGGACTTAGTCTGTAGCACTTAAGTAAAAGAGATTTAACATAGTCATAATTTTCTGACTGTTCTTCTGGTTCTCTCATTATCATTTGGACAATTTCACTTGGTAATTCGTTAATTAAACATGCCATCCACAATGTACTCGGCATTTGTACTCTTTTCATTACTCTCTCGAAATGTACTAAATAAAGGCTGATATCCTCATTACTTGTAGAAAACTTTCTCAGCTGTGACTGCCAATCAACCTTTGGCGCCGATGTTATTATTTCAGTTTCGACTACTTCTGAAGTTTTAGCAGCAATATCCAACTTCTTGAGTTCCAATTCATGTTCCCGATCGGCTTTTTCTTTTTCCAATGCATATTCGCGATCGGCTTTTTCTTTCTCTTCTTGACGAAGGCGCTCGGCGTCTTCAACCAAATTTTCAACCATTCCTCGAACCATTTCTTCATCGTATTTCTCGCTATTCAATATTAACTTTCTCAAGTCAGGGATTTTCAAAGTAGTAGACGAAACATCTTCAGATAACTCATTAGCTACGTAACGTAACTGATCTTTACGAAGTCGCGATAAAAATGCCATTTTAAACTCAAAACTAATTACAGTTGCTAGTTTATCCCACTTCTGATAATGTAAGAAACAACTTTTAAAATAAAAACAAAACAAACGCAGTTCATTTACTGTTTACTTTTATTAAAATTTACGCACACCGTTATTCTGAAAACTCAAATTCTATATCGTAAACAAGAACTGCTGTTGCCAAAACATGGAATACTAAATATGTATTAAGAATATAATTAATGTTCACGTTCACACTTTTACATTTCCACTAAACAGAAGAGCATTAATAATGTTTTTACAATTGAATTCAATGGCTGTAGGGAGGCATTAAATATATTAACATTAATAAATAAAATTTTTGGCAAAATTCAAAGTTTTAATTTCCCTAAGTTAAAACATTTAATTAAATTTCTTAAATCAGACAGTTAATATTTATAATTGCTATTATTTATTTCCGTAATTTCTTTTTAATTAGTATATTAACAAACTTTCCTTTTTTTATTTTTATATAGAATCTGTACCTTCTTTATTCTTTTGTTTTTACTATTACTTTGATGTTTTCATTATTTACTAATGAAAGTGGTATAGTTATACGATAACCGATGAAACTTTTTTTTTTTAATGGAAAGATAGAAATTTAAAAAATCAATCTCTATTTTTTACTCAATTAAATATTTTTAAAAATCCATTACTTAATTATTGATTAAAAAATATTTTAATAAAAAATCATTTATTAATATCATTTTATGACAAATTTTATCATTGATAAAATCTGTCATTTTTATGCAGCAATGTAAAAAAAAAAAATCTATTTATAATAAAGGATATTTTTATCAATAAAATGAAGATATATTTACCTCATAGAAGAACAAGATAAGAATCTACACCTGACAGTATTTCTTACAAGATGTCTCAACATCATTAAATTCTTTTGCTGTTAAAAAAGAAAAATATTAACATCGTTTTACTAAGAACCCTTATTTTAAAAATTAAATCTGAAAAAAAAACAGTTAAATCTCATTAACATCAACTCAAAGGGAACCTTCTTCACGCTACATTAAAATTCGTGTTCCTTATAATTTGTTCACGTTAAAAGTAGTTATGTTATCTCCAAATATCTTATCAACTGAATCCAAAAAAGTAATAATAACTAAATAAATAAAATAAAAATAAAAAACGATCTTAATTTTTATTCTGGATTACATAAAAATTTACAGTTTCAATTGCTTAATAAGCATCTATCAGAGGAAAGTAAAACTATGTATTCACTAGTAAAATTGATGAAAAATTTCAGTTTCACATGTCTTCACCTGCAATAGAAATCTTCAGAAATACAATCCAGTAATATCAATTTCATAGAACAACCTATGAGAGTGTAGGAAGAAATGACTACCTATATTGAATAAAGGATCAATATGGATGGTCATTCCTCAGGAAAACATGTTTCTTTATATTTCCACCCATGAGGTGAAAGAAAACTTCTATTCATATTAAGAGTACAAAAGGACTCATGTTGTTTCCTGTAATGCCCCCTTCCACTCATATGTTATAATTCATTCATTAGATTGCTGTAATCTAGCAATTATCAACACTCTTTAACAAAGCATTAAAAAAAATTCACTATTCTAGATATAGAAATGTGAATAATGGGTTTTCTATTATCTGCCAAAAGCAGGGCTCGAAAAATTCCCCGCGGACAACAAATTTCTCGAATCCGACGTCCGCGCGGACGGCCATTTTCCCGTTAAAGTTCGTGATACATTTTCAATTTTTGTTATCTTACAAGGGTCTATCGCCTCACTTCTATAATGACCCTCTAATCTAGAAATACAGCAACATACTGCTCTTGGTATAACTCGTAACCTCCCCCGGGCAAAATTCTACATGTTTTGTTTTTTTTAAAAATTGCAAGTCTATTTGGCACCTTAGCGATAGTAGTTGGAGCGACAGATCACGATAAGGAAATCATTTTGTTTATTTCAACTATTTTGTTTAAATCTTTAAAATAGCTTAATTTACGCACTTTTTGAATAAATTCTATTTTTACCTTTCTTAATGACCTTAAAAGATAAGTATTTTTTAAAGAATTACTTGAACCTAAAAGAAATAAACAGGTAAACTTTCCATTTTTAACAAAAAATTAAAACACTTGTATTAAAAAAAAATATTTTTCATACTCTTGTGTTGATCTCACCATATTTAATAGATCTTAACATATTTAGAATAGGATAAAGTTATTATTAATGATAGTAGTTTTTTATAAAGACACCAGTTGTTAAAAACAGGTCTTTAAAAAGTAATTTTAAATTTAAAAATAGTACACTTACAATAAAAAAAGCTAAGAAAAGGAAAAATAAATAATCAAATGCTTAGATATCTTTATAAAATTATATCTAAATAAATTTTTCTTTTTTAAAAGAAGAGAAACTTAAAAATTACGAATTTAATAAAGTCATAAACATGTCTGTCAAAAGTAAATATAAACAATGACTAACTATTGCCATATTTTTTAATTGAAAAAAAAATATATTTTTTTAAATATGTTTCTTTTACAAAATAAAATTTGAGTTCACTGATTTAAAAATTCTTATGAAATTATTAAAAAAAAACCCACAGTGAACCATTAAACAGAGTTTTTTATTAGTGATTACAGCTTAACTGTAACTGCGCAGAATATCATGAGATCGATTGTCTGGTAGTTTTATTTTCTCCTCTGTTGACATTAGTCACAATTAATTATATTTATATATTTAAAATCTAAATAGTATTTTAAGAATGGGAATTCTAGCACAAACTCAATATGTTGTATATACAACATTTCTAGGAATAATTACTATAATCGGTAAGAAAAATAAAAATATTAAGGTGTAACCAATTTACCAATATGTAGGTTCAATTTAAAAGCTTAAATATCATTTTGTCTTAAATTTAAGAGTTACAAGTTTCTGTTTAATGTTACTAGTCATTAATTAGTGTTAGTATGTTGGATAAATCATGATCAAATTGTAATTAAAAATGTGTAATCATCAGGGTTTGAAGAAAAAAAAAATTTTTTTTCCTAAAAGCCCAACCCACCTCTAAACCCAACCCACTCTCAAAATTTTGGTGTTATTGTTATTTTGATTGAAAACACAGGCTTTTACGGGATTGTTTTTTTTTTCTTTTTCAGAAATATTTTAAATTTCTTTTCCTGAGCACTTATTTAGATTGCATGATTTCCTTCTAACAAGAAAGTTACATTGGTAATTATCTTGTTTTGTTACAATGTAACCATTCTTTGGGATGTTTTAGATTCTTTATTAGTTTTATTTCTGAACAATAAACACATTGTTACGCACAAAATTAAATCTAAATTAGAGCATCCCAAAGTTATTTATTTCATTTACTAAGTGTTAGTTCCATAGTAACTTGCAATAAAATTTAAACTAAAAAATTTTGTTCAGTTGACATTGCAACTTAATATTCAATTTGGAGATATTTCTGATCCGTCGCGCCAACTACAATCGTCAAGGTGCCAAATAGATTTTAAACTTGCAAATTATAAAAATTTCTGAAAAAGAAAAAAATAACAATCCCGTAAAAGCCTGTGTTTTCAATCAAAATAACAATAACACCAAAATTTTTATAAAAAATTTTGTTCAGTTGACATTGCAACTTAATATTCAATTTGGAAAAAATTTCTGATCCGTCACGCCAACTACAATCGTCAAGGTGCCAAATAGATTTTAAACTTGCAAATTATAAAAATTTGCATCAAAATTAAAGGCGCATTAATTTGAACTCTGGTAAACATGAAAAAAATGTACGGAAGGAATGAAATAGTCTTGTCAGCTGTGTGTGTAAGGGTTTATAATCATCCTTTATTCCTGATTTTTGTGTGTTCAGAACATCCAGTTTATTACAAATGCAAATTTGCATTTTAAACAATCAATGTAAAGAATCTAAAAATTTCGATTATCAATTCAAAATTTTTTATTTTAATTAATAATGCTCTTAAAAATTCAAACCTAGGAACTATTCACAAATTACAAAAAAAAAAAAAAAAAAAATGCTTAGTTCAAACATACTATAGCTTTACTCATTAATTCAAACTCTTTAAGAATTCAGTTAGTTACCTTAGCTTGACAACAGAACTCAGGTAAAAAATTCACATTATTAAATTTTTATGTGATTAATTCAGGAGTTGTACTCTTATTTTCAGCAAATGAAGTAACAAATACTATAGAAAAAAGTTTTCTATTTTCACAGTTGCAATTTTTTTTTCTCCGTTTGATATTAAAAAGAATTGATTCCAATAAACAAAATGCAATAATCTTAGCATAGAATTTTTAAATGGTTAACTGAGGTATTATCTGCTAAATTATTTTGATACCAAAAAGTCAAGTGGCATATTCATTGTGTTTCTATTTTAAGATTATTGAAACCTTACTTTAAAATTATTTGATAAAAGATGTTTTGAACTCAATAACAAATTTTAAATAATTGGCATGAAGAAATATTATCTAATTGATACTGGTTAATTTTTTAATGCAATATCACTATAAAATTTTACTCCATGGATTTGAAACTATTATGTTATTCAGTATTGATAAAATTATATTGGAAATTGTTAAAACATTCTATTCTAAACTGAGTAATTCTTAATTTTAAAATAGAATTTTTTTTTTTTCTCTACAAAATATGTACTTGTATTACACTTAAGTAGAACAATATATTCTTTTTAGTTAGCTTTTTTTTAAATTAGTATGTAAACTGTTTCAAAAAATGTTCTGATTTTTTTACAAAAGGTTGTATTGATTTTTTCTTTGGACCACTAGCAAGCTCGATTAGTATTAAAAATATAATATGGGTAAAAATTAAAAAATAATGTGCAGTCCAAAATTTAAAAAGATTTTGTATATTTGTTGCAATTATTGTTTTTCTCTTATAACATAACCATTTTGGGACTTGAAATATTGCTTATTTAATATATTGGTTTATTTTATTTTTTAATATTGTAGTATTTCTGACATTTGGTTTTTGGAAGTAAGCAAAAGCAAAGACCTTCATTTATCAGTAACATTTTTCTTTATTTTAATTTTATCTGTTTTTGAACAAATTTTAGGGATTTTTCTTTAAGTGGAAGCTTTAACCTTTATCTTTGATTTCAGCATATAGCCAAATAAATACATTTATATTATAATTTTTTTTCTTTTTTTGCTCCTTGGTTACAAAAACTTTTTTCCAGTCTCAATGTGTACATAACCGCAACCGAAATTGTTTTTCTCAAATACAGAACTGGCAGATTTAATAAGATATTTCTATACTGGTAACTTAACTACAGTGAAACGTCTCGGTAGCGACCACTGTCTGTTTAACTTTAAAATGATGAGCATTTTATTGAGATTGACCGCTCCTAGAGGTTACCTCCATTGACTTCAAAATTGCTATTGAAGGTACAGGATTTTTCGCAAACAATATCAATTTTAGTCAGTGTCATTTTCTTGGTGCAAAAATGACACTTCTGTTGATGTCACGATAAGACGTATCAATGAATAAAATTTATAGTATCTATTAAAATTATCTTAACTGATATAATTAATGTGTAAAAACAAATTTACCAATTATGAATGAAAAACTATTTTAAATGGATAAACAATTATGTTGTTTGTTTAAGTTTGCATTTAATTTTTTATCATAAAAATTAGTTAGCTTTAAAAGGTGAAAAGAGGTTTGTTTATTTGAGTTCTAAATAATTCTAAATTTTTCTAAAATAACTTTGTTTTCTAATTTAACATTCAAAGTAGATCATTGATCATAAAAGTAGATCATTGATAGCATCGTCTTTAGTGGAATCTGACTGTAACATGTTGTATTGTCAAAAAGAGCTCTCTAAATGAAAGCCTCACTCAAATATTTTGAAAGCATTTTAATCTACTTATTTGTTTTGTTACGTTTTTTGTTTTGATTTCATTTTAGTCTACTTATTTGTGTTTCTTTATTTGACTTTTTCCGCATTTCGTATAGAGATTTTCCTAGTAGCTGGGAGAGGTTTTAATGGTCTCTCTTAAGGATTTTCTTCAACACTAAGTCTATGGAAAAAATTCTGTGCCTCTCAAAAGTGGTTGTAAATAGCGATGGTCTTCCTGCATTTGCTTTGACTGAAAAGAAATCCTGTTAAATAAATCTTTCTTTTTTAAAAAAATTAATTATCAATTACAACCTTATTTCTGGACAGAACTTGATTATCTTCAGAGCAAACAGATTTTATTCTTATATTAAAGAAGAATACATAAAAATCTCAACTTAAAATTACCTTGATGGATCTAATTCATCTATCAAGATATTCTGAAAATATTAATTCCTCTTTTTATGACAAATAATAATGAATTGATGATATACTAATTATTATTTAAAGTAGTCAATTGTATTTTTTATTTTTTTTTAGGTTTATATTATTGCTTATCTGGTAAAGGTGAACGTTTTGACTTTGGATGGTAATTATTTTTGTACAAAATATTTTTTTGTTGTTGTTTAAGCTTTGTTATTAAAAATCTAAAAAATGCAAAAGAAAGTTGAAGGTTGAGTCCCTTTATTTAGGAAGTAATCAGATAAATATAGTTTTTATTTATAATTTTAATTTTATTTATAATTTTTTAAAGTTGCAGGTATTCTCATAATGTGACAAAAAATAAAATCAATTCTATTATTAATATTAAAAATAACTTTTATCAAAGATGGTACAACATTTTTGTACTTTTATTACTGTACACAATAAACTTTTTAACATTTTTTGTATAATATAGGTAATATATCCAGTTCTAATCATTGGTTAAAGGATCAATTTATAAATCATCACTAAAACTTTTTTATAGTATCTTACTTTTTTATTTGTGTGTATTAAATACTTTATCTATTCTAAAAAAGTGATCCTTTTGTTGATTGTATTTTAAAATGTTGATTTAACATCTTTTTTTTTTCTTTCTTTCTTTTTTTTTTCAATTTTGAGATATATAACTTTCTAAAATATATAATTAATACAAATTTGATAATGAATTATAAATAACATACAACGAAAACTTCTTACATTTTCAATCATTTATTGAAAAGAATTTCCAATAAAAAGCATTAATAATTTAAAAAAACATTCATCAGTCTTATTTTTATTAGAAAAGGTGGATCTAATTTTACTGAAGTGTTTTAATTGTTTTTATATGTTTCATTTATGTCTTTGTTTTTTTAATTAGAATAGAGAGGAAGATCTGTTGATGTATTAATTTTTTCATTATTTTTGTAGGTTATTAACTGGACTTTCTCCATTTATGTGGGCAGCATTGGGTATAGGTTTAGCCATTGCACTGTCTGTAGTTGGAGCTGCATTGTGAGTATTAATTGAAACTGCTATTTACAATTCCTTTTTATTGATCCTATCGTTTTTGCTCAAATATTTGAATTAATTTATTGACTTGATATTTTATTTTACAAAATCCTACTAGTATTTGCTGTGTTAGAATGCACATATTTTAATGGATTATATTTATTCAATACTAGTTACGATTTTTTGACTACGTGTTTTTACTATACGAGTAGTTTTTTACTATAAATAACTTCCTACTGATATTGCAATTGTCAGGCACAAGAAACAAAAGAAGCATAAAATATGATTAAAGTCATTGCAAAGTAACCAAAAATGTAACATGCAGTATTAGCTTCAATTTGTTATTGTTACTAATATGAGCATAATTCTTAATGAACATAATATAGAATTATTTTCTTTATAGTAATTTTCTTTTTTTGCGATCTTTAGAAAAGCAAAAAAAAATAATTCTTTTTGAATGAAAAATAAAAACAGGGTGTCTAAAATCAGGGTTTTAAAAAACCCGGGGATTTGTGAAAAAACCCAACCCGTCCGGGTTTTATTGAAAAAACCCGGGGTAAATTGGGTTTTATTTGAAAACCCCGGTGAAAATTAGATTTTTTCATTTAGTGCTCATAAACTTCAACATTTTACTGTGTAAATATTTTTAATTATTAAATAGTGTTATATAAGCTGTATAAGCTTATTATTGTATAAGCTTAAAAATATAAATAAATCCAAAAAGTTTATATAAAATATAATAAAATTAAATAATGCACTATCACTAATACGTGTTTGAATCTTTATTGTTAAATGCATAACGTTTCACAATTTTTATCTGAAGCACTATAAAATATAAATGCAACAGTCATATAAAAGGAACAAGTTAATTAATCTTTTTGTTTCCCCACACCTCTATTTACTTTATTTATTAAGCATATACTATATATTACTTATTACAAATTTATAATCAATAAATATTTATAATCAGTAAAAACTAGAATTTCTTCTGACTTTTACCTTAAATAAAATTAAACTGGAATAAATATTTAATGGTTTTCCATGTTTTTATAATACGATTAATTGAAAGTGAAATTAAAATTACGTATAATTATAAAAAGTATCAGTTACTTGTCCCATTTTTCAAATATTTATCCTTAGAAAAAAAGACTGCATTTTTAGATAAATTTTAACTTTATCATTTCAAAAAACAAATTAATCTTAAAATAAAATAAAAAACATATATAAAAAGTTTTAACTTATTTTCTTAAAACCAAAAAATAAAACTTTAAATTTGTTAATTGTTGTTTAATGTATCACTTAATAGAAAAAAAATTTCGTTTGTTTTCTTTTTTGAGCATGATTAAAAGAAACAAAATAAGTTATATTCAAAAGAAATCATAAAAATAATATTTAAAAAATCTTAAAAGTAATATTTTAATTTTTAACTTTTTTAATGGTGATAAACAAGTAGTTAAAAATTGTCAGATGTTAAGAGTTAACTTAAAAAATTGTCAATTTTTTTATTTATTATTATTATCATACAGCAGATTCAAAGTGTCTACATTTCTTTCTTAGATGGTGATACACTTTTACGAGTTTTGTAGCTTTATCTATTCCTAATCTATTTCGTAGTTTACTCCACCCACACCAAACCGAAAGTTGCTGGTGCTGAGTGTAAAGAAAAAAGAATTGGCAAAAATTTTGTGGAAGTTTGGAATTTTTTAAATATCCCTCCCCCCCCCCATGATTTTCCACTATTTTTTGATGAAAACTGTTGAATAACAGTATCAAGCATCATTGATTTTGGAAAGTATTCGGGATCGGAGATTTTGAATGCCATAACACCTGGCAGAAGTTCTGGATGATGCTTAGAAAGACAGTTTTCTGCTAATTGCTTTTGTTCATCATTTGAAAATTGCCAATTTGTTTCGGGATCCAGGATGCATATGCTAATATATGACGTGGCTGAATAGCCTGATGGAATCTTTTTGCAAAATGTTTATGAGCTTCACACGATAGTAAGTTAATTCATATTTCAACAGCTTCTGAAATTGAAATGTCTTCTGACTGAAGCTTTTTCAAAGCTTCAGAAACAATTGATATCTATTTTTCCAAATTTATAGTTTATAGGCAAAGCCCAACATTATTTAATATTTTTAACATATTATTATTAGATTCATTTTGATGTTCAAGAGCAATATAATTTGGTAATTGGGGCATCAAGCAATTTTTTTCATTTGCCCATCCATGTGCTTGATGCACAATTCCAAAATATCTTCCATGATGTGTCCAATGATAGTATTAGTAGATACTTCTTTTTCAACCAAATTTTAAAAAACCAATTTGTGAAAAAACCCACCAAGTGGGTTTTTTCAAGGTGGGCCCACCCAATAAAACCCGGGCGAGTTTTTACAAAGTGAACCCACGTGGTGAACCCTGTCTAAAATTCACTTAGGTAAATTTTTTAATAGAGGTAGTTTTTTATTAAAATTAGTATATATATATATATACAGTTGACTCGCGTTATAACGACCCCATCGGGGCTGCCCCAATCTGGTCGTTATATCAAATGGTTGCTATATCATACCTGCCAACTCTTCCGGATTTTCCGGAAGTTTTACGGATTTTCCTCCTTTTTTCCGTTTTTCCGGGTAAGAGCAAAATCTTACGGATTTTTCCCGATTTTTTGGAAAAATAAAAAAAACTTGCCAAATTTAGCGCTTACGAGCCTTTTGTTAAGCGATGCTCTAAAATGTGCGCCGAAATTGTGTTGCGGGTTACCGTAGTAAGGAGAAACAACCCAGCTTTCGAAGAATTCAACTCCCCTGCAGGTGTTACTGTGACGTCAGTTTATGAAGAAGCGCGCGCATCTTCAGAGGAGTCCGTTGAATATAGGAGAGGGGAGGGGAAGAAAGACGGAAGGCTCTGTGCCGCACTCATTGACGCCGGTTACGGGAACGGTCAGTTGTGTCGCTGTTTACTTTCGTTAGTAGCACGCGGTATTGTTAGACTTGACTTCTTTTTTACGAAAATGAGCAAACGTTATCTTCAATCATTTAAGGAATCATACTGTAGTGATTTTCCTGGAATTTTGCGGTCGCGAGATAGGGATAAATACGCATATTGTAGCGTTTGCTTCATCAACTTTATGATTTGTCACGGCGGAAAAAATGTGTTTAACTTGTTTTAGTTATTCATGCTTAATTAAAATGTTTTGAAATGTTCTTGGAAGTGTGAATTTTTTCCTTAATTTTAAAAATATGGTTGGAGTCCAGTGTTAACCTATTATTTATAAATAATTTTTCTTTTATGGATTACATATTTTTTCCATTATGGTAATTTCTGAAAGTAACTATATTAACTTAATCATTACTTTATAAACATATTCAAAATTCTATTTTATTGATTTTTTTATTGTGTTCTCTATATATGTATAACAAAATGGAAATTAATTATTGCATATAGAAGAAGTTATTGGAAGTATGTCTTGTGAAGTTCACACAATATATTGTGTGAAGCAGTTTTTAAGGTTGTATAATAAATATAAATTCTTGCTTTTGAAATCTTGCTAGCTCCATCATTCACCTCTTTATAAACTCATATACACTTATGGTGTGGTTAGATATTGCTCTTAGGTATTCCAAATTTTTTAGCGATTTCAGTTTTAGGCATGAGTTTCTCGTCGATGCACTCTAATAATTTTTCTTTTCACATCAATAGATTAAGCATTTTTATCAAATGACAAATCAGCATGTTGAAATGCAAGCTTGCAAAATTAAGAACAGCACACTTTAATCAAATGCAAAAACCTTTTCCAGCTAAAAACAAAATGAAACTGAAAAGGAGAGGCAAAGGAAAGGAAAAGAGGTGGGGATGTCAGCAAGAGAAGGGGGGGTTAAGAGTAAACAAACTCACCCGATTCGACAGCTCGTACTCAATGCTCGATGACGTTTGTTGTCTGCACACCCCCATGCTAGCCAACTGAAATCGCTTTGTCTTGACGCTGTGTGAGACCTTCGGATTCTAGGGAACAGGACTTAACAGAGGTGTGCTTGTTCAAGGTCAACCATTCAACCCCACTTTCCAATAGGAAGTTAGAAAAGAGCGGTGTTCAAATTCAGAGAGGGTCGTTATATTAAGAGTTGACCTTTTTTACGGTCGTTATAGCAAGAGTAAAATAACGTTATCTTTTATGGATGTGAATTGGGACTCCTTCACAGGGTCGTTATATCATGTTGGTCGTTCCATCACAGGGTCGTTATAACACGAGTCAACTGTATATATATATATATATATATATATATATATATATATATATATATATATATATATATATATATATATATATACAGTCGGATCTCTATTTAACGAAGTCGCTAAATCCCGAAAAAAAGTTCGTTGTATGGAAAATTCGTTAAATAGAAAATCATCTTTTGAAATAATGTACTTACACAACATAGAACAGGTTTTAAATTCATCGATACTAGAAATAATTAAAATTGCAATTGATACACCTTTATCTTGTAAATTATTATCTATTATTTATTTTATAAATCTTACCCATAAAAGAAATCTGCAATGAAAGTAAGAATGGAACGAAACATTATCCAGTGTTACACTATCATGCTACATATATTTTCCCCTGAATACAAATGCTAAATTTTTATACATTAAAATTATTGCTGCATTTATTATAAATGTAATTTTAAACATACATTTTCACATGCTTTCTTAATTTTAATTAATAAAGTCCGTTAATTTTGTCTGAGTTTTTCGTTTGAGAAAGTGTTTTTTTCTCATAATAGGTCTCGAATTTTTGTAATGCACCAAAAATTCCTTCAGGCGTATTCTCCTCAAACTGCAATCCACGTCAAATTTTTTCAAATGATTTTAACATTTCATCATATTGCATTGCTTTCTCAGTTATTAAAGGTCCAGAGATCGGCAAGTTTTTATCTCGCATTATGTGTATCCACTTCAAAACTGCCTCATTCACATCTTCATAGACACATGTTTTTAAACGTTTTGAACAAAGATGTGGTAAATCATTGTTTTCAATCTTATCACGGTTTCTTATTATTGTTGCTAAGCTGCTTGAAAGAATACCAAATTTTGATGCAATATCTTTTTCTTTTTTTCACACCTCTGTCCACCTCTTGAAGAATTAAACTTTTTTCATTATTGGTCAGGCACTTTCGCTTCGACATTTTGCAGCCGCAGGAAAAGCAACAAGCAGCGCTCTGATCAGCAATCTAAAAACAGGAGGCGACTTCGAGAACGGAGCTCTACCGAGTGAACAACGGGAATGTTGAAAGTTTTTCTAGAAGGGAAGTGAACAGGTGGGGATAAAGACACTATAAAGCATGGGACATGTCAATAAGAGACCAGGGACCACACACTTTGATGACACATTCCCTCTACCTTCTCTGCTCATTTCCTATTCAAAGAATTTGACCCTTTCCTACCTTTTCTTGAGGTGTTGCATTTTCTGTATGAAATGCAAACAAAAAGGGAAAGGAATTTTACTGCTTTCTCTAAAAGTTAAGGGGATGCGAAAATCAGTTCAAGGTTATTTCCCCCATAAAATGCATTAACAAGTTTATAATTTTCTCAAATATTTTGGGAAATAGGGAAAGTAGATCTCAAAATTTTTTTTTCGATAAATAGAAAATTCACTTCGCTATTTGGAAGTTATTTAACGAAGAAATTTCCAAAATGTTCTTGGTTCCACAAAAAATTCGCAAAGTAGAGAAATTCGTAAAATGGAAGTTCGTTAAATAGAAGTCCGACTGTATATTAGTTGATTAATTAAGTGTATAGCATTCATACATTTTGCTTTCAAAATGAATTCATTTCTTTCATTTGTTTTTATTTCCGCTTCCTTTTCTTATTTTAACTATTTATGCAAGTGTTGAATTTCGTTACAGTACTTTCGGCATGTAATTCTGCTTAGCCGATCAAAAATTAACCCTCTGTCTTTCCTAATCAAATATAAGGTGATAATTGGCTGCGTAGGAGACCATCCCCTGCTTGATCAAGGGATTATTTATTTTCCCACACTACCCTTCCAAATTTCAGGTGATTAGGTCCCTTTAACCCCTTGAAGCCTTTTTGGGGGGAGGGGGGAGAAACTGGTATAAAAATTATTTATTTTTTTCTTTTTGACAGAGAATGAATATATGTAGGTATAATGTAAGTTATTTTTTGCAATTTCAGTTGTGGAAGATGTGTAGGGAGCAATGGTTGGTGTGAAAGTAATGTACAAAGTTTAAACAATTTAATTGCAGGTTTATTTTGAAATATTAAAATCAAATTAAATCAATATATCAAAAAGCCAATCATCGAAATGCACCATGTGGTTTACAATAGAAAAATGCTTGCATGGTGGTGTCATCTATGGTAAATAAATTTAATTATTATCTAGCCTCTCTGTTTCTACTAGAATGACTCACAGACAGGCAAATAATGCAAGATACAAGATTGCCCATGAAAGAGACATGGACATCCGCAAATTTGCCAGTAACATTCACTTGTGTCCGACATGGGCAAATGTGTTTAAGGGTCAAAAAGTGAGAGGAGTCTTTGACCTGTTTCACTGATTTTTGATTTTTTTTAATTTAATCTAAGTTATTAAAGTTGATTTTTCAATTCCATAGGTACAGATGAATGATTTGTTTTAGTGATTTAAATAATATTCACCTTTCTTATCAAAGTTTGATTTTTGTCATTTATTTTGTGTAATTTTTTTTTACTTGGGATTATATTCCCGGTTATTATAAAATATTATTTCACATTGAAATTGGATTTTGAATGCCTGGAATAAACTAGATGATTTATATAAATTGCTGATTTTGTGCAAAATTTTTCCTGGTAATGAAATCAGATGTTAGATTGTAAATAATTTGTATTTTGAAATGTGACTTTTTACCCGAAAGAATTATTGGACATGAATTTCGTTATTAGAGTATTATTTTGCTCGATAAACAATTGTGAGTGAGTCAATGTATGTCTTATAATTAGTGCATTTTATATATTTGCCTGATGAAGTATCGGCCATGCGTAAATGTATGTGTTACTGTTTAAATAATGAAAGTGTTATTTGTTTGATTAAATAATGGGGATTAATATATATGATAATGATATGACTCTACAATAATCAATATACTTATTCAATAAATTATTGAGAGGAGAGTTATTAGTTTTGATTACGTTCATTCGTTGGTGCTGCAGAACATTGAATTTGTGGGTTTATAATTATTTAGTAATTGGAATTTTATCAGTCTCGTTTTCTTATTTTTACTTTAGCAAGCTCTAATTTTATTTATATATAAAACTTGAGTGTTGAATTTTTTTTTATTTACCTAATTACCTGAATTCGGTTCAAAAATTTTTAAATTAACTTATTTGAACACTTAGATTTGTAGTTATTAAAATAAAAAAATTATTTTTACTTAATTGTTTTTTCTTCATGTTTCCAAATTTCGGCCTAATGTAAAAAGTCAAAATAGATATTCAATATTTCAATTTTTGTTCTAAATTTAATAGTTTTATTTTTGTAATCTATTTATTGGGGATAAATAGTAATAAATGTGAAGCATAGACGATCTTGTCTTGTTTATTTATGATATGGAGTTATTTCATCTTGTGCAGTTTCCTCCTATTCCATGGATTTAAATGGTGAAAAGTAATACTTTTTGTTTTATCCATTGTCTCTAATCGATTTCATGAATCAAATGTGTTATTTCATTTGTATATTGTTGATTCTCGTAGTTTGTATCTTTATTTCCAAAGAGTCATTATTTTTATTAATCTTGACTAGTTTTCTTCTCTTCAGCAACAAACTTTGTAGTACCAACTATTAAAAGTTTTTTGAATGTTTATAAATTTCTTCTCAAAACTTGAAAGCAATAAAATAATGGGAATTGTGGTTTTGAGTAAGTAATTTAAAACTCTATGTTTTTAGCTTTTATATTTTTTAAAATCTAATTTTATTAAAGTTTAAATTGATGAAAACCAATTATAATAACGTTGAATTTTTTTTTATATTGCTTAAAAACAAAGGTGCTTACTAAAAATCTAAAACCAGGCAGTTGTATACTATACTGTACCTATATAACTACCTATCAAAAATTGTTGATTGCAGGATTGTATTGAGATAGATTAATGAATAAAATAAATTAAAATGAAGATAGATATAGAACATTTACTAAGCTGTATTTTAACCACATATTTTTAAAAAAATCTAATAAGTCTATATTGTCTTTGGTTAACAGTTGTAGTTATGTGGAAAAGGTTTGAATAATCATTGTTCCACTAAGTAAAAATCTTGAAAAAAATCAGCAAAAATCTTATTTTAAAATTTATTAAAATATATAAATGTTGCTACTAAACTAAACTCAGCGGCGCGGCAGCCCATAGAGGGCCAAAGCCTACTGTGGCCATCTCAGTTTTCTTGACCTTGGGCTCTGGGGTGCAGGAGCAGATGTTCCGGTCAGGTGGTCAGCCGAATGCGGAACCCCCAGTGTTTAGTTCCCAAGCATGCTTGGTACTCATTTATCTACCCACTGAAGGGATGAAAGGCTGAGTCAACCTTGCCCGGCCCGAACCAGGGACCTGTTGCACGACAGCGCAAAGCGCTACCGCTCAGCCACCGAGCGTCATATACATGTTGCAAAGTCATTTTTTTCTTCCTACGTTAACCATTTTTAAAAAGAAAACAAAAAAACGATTAACCTGTAGGCGAGAACTTACTAGAATTACTATCACGTAGATATTAATAAAAAATTTTTAAACACACGTTTTATTGCCTAAATTTAGAATTTAAAAGGTTTTTTTTTTGCATCTACCTCTATAATTTTAACCTATAAATTGGCATTCTATTTTAGCACATATTTGTTAAAAGTTTATTGAAATATTTTCAGGGGAATCTATACGACTGGTGTGAGTATTGTTGGTGGTGGAGTAAAAGCCCCTCGTATACGAACCAAAAATCTTGTTAGCATCATTTTCTGTGAGGCTGTAGCTATCTATGGAATAATAATGGCAATTGTGTTAGTTAATCAACTGAAAGTAAGTATTATTTAGATTTTAAAGTGATATATTTTTATCAGGTATATATAGAAACCAGGTAAAGCTTTTATGTCTAAATATTTTAGTGAAATAGTTAGTGTCTCTTATTGTTCGACAAAAAAAAAAAAAAGAGAGAGAGAGAGAGAAAGAAACGAGAAAAACACCAATTGTAAATTCAGAAAATAATCTTTTTCAAAGTTAAAATTGCAACTATTTATAGAATTTTGAATATTTATAGAATAGTATTTTCAAACCTAAAAATAATGTTTTTACTGTTAAAATTGCAACCATATTTAGTCGCAAGAGTATTTTACAGATTATTGAGTATATTGAAATGAAAAATTATAGTTTAGATTAATGGGTCCTGATTTTCTTTACTATAAATATTTTCTTACTTTTATTTATTGATTAACTTCAAGCTAAGCTTTTTAATAATCTCTGTCTTTAAATTTTGTAACCTTCCATCAATTGACTCATCTTTGTTTCCTCTATGAAGAGGCAAAGACATTCAGAAAAAAGAAAGCATATGTTTAAAACCAGACATATATTCTGCTTTTTTCCGGACAAAGAGGTTGCTTATCTTTGGCAGAATTTAAGGGCTTAATCTATTGTGGACACCACAGATCAGATTTAATGTGGTGTGAAGGAAGAGTTTTTTTTCTTTGGAATTTTCACGAAATCAGGTGGTTAAGAAAAAACAACCTTTTTCTGAAAAAATAAAAGGGCAGTTTTTAAAGCATTATTTTTATAGAAAGTGCAAGGAAGGTGCATTTATAGAGATCAAAGGCCTGGCAGGGTGGACCACATTTTTAATAACAAACACTTAGAGAAAACACTGTTCATCGCCATGTAGTCATTCATCATCACATTTATTTATATAAGTTATCTTTTTGATGTTGTCAAGATAGTTATGTATTGTGTAGAGTTTACCATTAAAGCCATGTTTTAAATTTTCATAAGTGTGCAGGTCTTTATTACGTATAGTTTTTGACTCTGACAAACCTTATTAACGATTATTATTTGGGGGTTATTCACTTATTTTTTGTTGTATAGTTTTGATAAATTTCAAAACTTAGTCATTTTGGAATTTTTTTTTTCATGTTTCATTTAATGATTCATGATAAAACTTAGAAACTTAATCTTTTTTAAAAAGTATATAAAAAAAGTTTTTTTTTTTATTCATTAGATATTGTAACTATGGAATATTAGTTAAATGGTTTGTTTAATCTTAGATTAAATTAATTTAAAAGTAGACTGTGTGTCTGTAACTATAGAAACATGTTGCAACGAGTTGGCAACTCAAAAATATCTGATCAATGTTTAAATTGTTATTTAACTCTTTTTAAAATTATATTCATATATATAGTTGTAGTAATGTAAAAATTCCAATCGGGCATATCTGGCCGGGAAGTAAAATTCAATCAGGAATACTGTAAACGCCTATAAAGCGTCCCTATGTTTTTGACACAAATTTATAGTATACCTTAAAGGGACAGATAAATATGGCAAAGGAGAAGGGAAAAAAATTTCTAATATTTTATAAGACTTGTTTACTTACAAAAATAAGAACTTATGAAGTAAGTTTCGCACATTCTTCTTTGTTCTCTTAGTCATACTTATTTTTATTGAAAAAAGTTTATTCTGATTGTTATGCATAATAATTTAATTTAATAGTTTAAATTGCAATGAGAACGTAAATGCAAGCGTAAGATTATCTAAAAGTAGCATGTTGATTAATATATTGTTTTGCTTTACTACATCAATATTTATTTGTGCTTAATATTAATTAATAATTCTTATTACTTTTTTAGTAATACTTTATACTTCTGATTTATTTATAACTAAAATAAAAGCGTTGTTGTGGATATGTTGTTAATGTCATTCATATAGCAAGTATTTTATTAATATGCATTTGAAAAACATGTTTGGGCTTACAAAAGTTTCATTTTGGGTATTGCAAACAAACTAACATGTATAACAGAGCATGCAAAATACCTAGTAAAATTATTGGTGGAGCATTTTAATATATATATACAGACACATATAACTTATACATCCTGTTTGTAAAATGTTTTAAAATGTGAGGGTTCAAGAAAAGATGTAAAAATGAAGAATTTAGTTTTCTAATAATTATTTGTTGCTAAATAAAAAGTAATTCTGTATACAACAATGTATAGAGTACAGCTCTTATTATTTATATGAGAGAAACTTGAGACTTAATTGTTAAAAAAGAAATTAATCACAACTAAATAAAAATATAATTGATATTACACTATGATAAGAATCTGTATCGTCAATGAACAATCTCCTAATTCCATTGTTTTATTACTTTTTTTCAATGAATAAAGTTACAGAAAACTATTAAATATACTATTTTACTCTATTATGTTTTAAAACGGTATTAAGATGTCTATTAGTGATCAATAAAGTGGCAAAATCAAATCTGCGTGAAAATTAGCTTAATTTTCTTAATTTTTTATTTTTCATTTTAGTATTTTAACATTGAAACAATTGAGATGGATCAAAAATTGAAGGCCTTGAATTTCATGTCAGGTAAGTGTTGATTTTTGTTTATAACATAATTTCTATACAGTTTCAATAATTGTATTTATTGTTTTGTTATTTACAGCTCAAGCTTTTAGATTTTTAAAAAAAAAATATATATTTTTTATTTTATTATTACAGTGTTCTCGTGGCTTTGAAAAAAATCTTAAGGACTTTAGTTTCATTTTAATGTTCAAAGGCCCTGAGAAGTACTTGAAAATGGTACAAAGTCCTTGAAAACTTTAAAAAGCTCTTGAAAAATATCAAAAATTCATATGAAATTTCCCCGCCATTCTATACTTTTGCCTTCATCGATTTTTTTATGTAGAATTTCTTTTGCATACGCATGGAAATGAGAGAAAGCTTTCTCAAATGAATGTTTAAAATGATAATACGATTGTTTGCTGCACTTATATAGCTGAACTTGATGACTTAGACATCGCTGCACAGAAAGGTTGTATAATACATAAATACTTAACTTTTCATAATTTTAGTCCTATAATTGGTGTAGAAACAAATAAATAAATTTTATCCTCTCTGATTAATTTTCTATTAATAGTTTTTGCTGCTGTTAGGCACAATTCGATACTTCGTATTTGATCTTATTTCCCACGTATTACAAACTGCTTATGACTATTTGTATGAAGGCAATTAATGAAATGCTTATCGCGATTTGCATACAACTCATTATTTGACAGTTACAACTCATTATTTGAATTTTTTTTTTCAAAGTTACAGTCAGAGATCCACATACAGTCATGTTATTTTTGTGACCCATTCTTTTGTAAAATATTTTTATGAGAAGTGAAAAACCTTAATTTTAAAGAAAGCAATAATTATTCATTTCTAGTAATATGTTCAAATATAAATAATATATTATTCTATTCATCCACATCCATTCTGTCTATGAAAATGAGCTCCATACATGAATATATTATAGGTTTCTCAGAAAAAAAGAGAACATTTAGATTATGTTATATAAGCAGAGGAGGAAGACTTTCAGCTGCTAGTTTACACACGTGGAAACTATATTGAGAGCTATTTTTCATAATTGAACTAACTAAAGCCACTCTTTTTCGAGTCTAACCTCAGTGGCAGCCCTGTTATTTCTATCATGTGTATAAAAAGATTAGGAAATTTATGTACTGAATTCTATGCAATGAACATTGTTTTTAACCTTAAATATTGTTAGAAAATCTGTTCTTATTGACAAGAGATTATAATAAACTTTAAGAAGTCCCTACTGTAAAAGATAAAAGCTGAACGATCTTCATGATCTGCCTAAGTTCTCTAAATGAAGTCCCCTTATTTTAGTTACTGTTCTATTTTTAATGGTAATTTTTTATGATTATATGTTTTTATTATTACATATTATTTTTATTATTTTTTTTTTTTGCAAATAACATTCCATTTTCTTATAGTGAGCTATAAATATCTATTGCTTTATGACTACAATCTTTTAATCATTATATTTTTTAGGTTATGTTATGTTTGGAGCTGGTATAACGGTAGGATTGTGCAACTTTTTCTGTGGATTGGCTGTAGGCATTGTTGGATCAGGTGCTGCTTTAGCTGATGCTGCGAACCCTGCTCTGTTTGTGAAAATATTAATAGTTGAGATATTTGCTAGTGCCATAGGTCTTTTTGGTCTTATTGTTGCTATTATTATGGTAATAATTTTATTAGTTATATATTTTATAATTGTGTTTTTTTATAAAATATCTTTCTTTATAAAATATATTCTTCATTTAAAAATATTTCTCTTCTCCTTTTTTAAAAAATTTTAATAAATAAAAATATTTAATAATTAAAAAATTTTTTGATTAGTTAAAACTATTTTGACCCTTACTTCTGGGAAGAGTAGTTGGTGCTCTAAAATATCAAAAAAAATTATTTTATTGTTGGGCTTTTTACACAAACTATTAAAATATGCAATAGGATTTCATTACAGTTATAATTATTTCATAATATTAGGGGGACTGGAAAGTAATGTTTCGGTGCTTTTGATATCAAGATTTTATTTTTTATCAATAATGTATTCACCCTCGTTAGCAACCTTTCAATGTGAAATCGAAAATGAATAAAAATGGATCGAAAAAAATTTATTGGTTTTTAAGACTAATGAATATTTAATGTGCCGAAACGACATTACTTTTCGGTCCTCCTAATATTTGTAATAGTATGTCCAGTAAAGATTAACAGAAATGTAAAAACTAGTATATTATTAGTTTTCCAAAACTGTACTTCTCATCAAGTTAAATGGGTTATGTTATAAGAGCAACTATATGTAATGATATGCTGTAACACTATAAGTTCTTGATTTTTAACAATGCTGATTTGAAATTTAAAATTAATGAGCTTTTCTAATAAGTATTTAATTCAAGCTAGTTATTTTTTCATTTTAGATTTCATTTATTTAAAAAATATTACAGTTTAAAATATCATACTAAAGGATATAAGTATCAATCTGTAGGTATATATAAAAGGTTAAGCTCTCACTCACTGACTTATCACTCATTCTCCCACTTCCCATTGAGTTACTAAGCTGAACATTAAACCACATGCTCTTAATGACATAAATCGAGAAGGTAAATAAAATTTCATTTCGATATTTTGTATTTAATGGGGCCTGATTGAAAGATATACTAAATAGAAATTTCACTACGATGATTAAAATTTGAACAGTTGACCCAATTTTTGGGTTTATGACAATTAATGTTCAACTCTGTAACCTTGTAATTTTAAACCCAATTCAGAAGACAAAGAAACTCTTGGGTCAAGTATTTGGAGAAATTTGCCTCTGTGGAGGATTTTTTGATAGAACTAACCCACATTTGGGTTACATGGGAAGGAAAACTACGAAAACCATCCCACGGTTAGTCTGATGGCAAGGGGACTCAAAGCCATGATCTGTCTATCACTGAGGAAAGTTTTACGTCAGCGCTGTGGTCATAAGCCAGATGCCAAATTCGTATTAACCAGCCATCGATTGATTCGAACCCAGTTCATCTCATTGGAAGGTGAACTCTCTGTCCCCTCAGCCATCAAAACTCAATAAATGTTATTTATTATGATTGAGAAAATTATATACAGTAGAGCGCCGATTATTCGAACTCTTATTATCCGAACGTCCAATTATCCGAACCATGTCCGAATTCGCTTTTTTTAAGTTTAGAATACTTTTTAACTTATCGACAAATTTTTTAAATTTAGAAGAATAAATAATATCCACTATATCTGAAGACCATATTTAATTTAAAATTTTTTTTAGCAGTTTTCTTATAGTAGTCAATACATACATGTATTGTTATACAGTTAAACCTACATACCCCTTTAGCCCTCTTCAACTGAAAATTATCTTCCAAGAATGCGAACGTCAATTTGACAGTTTACAATGGTTGAAATGAGGAAGGAACTTATGAATAGATAGATGTGTGCTGAAGTTCTACAATTGGGGGATGGGTGCTTGTCACTTATGGTTAATAATTAGTGATTACAGTGCTTAGAATCTTAAATCTTGGAATAAAATTCTTAACAAAAAAATAAACGAAACTGAAGTTTCTGACCCAGTAGATCTTCCCGATAAAAAGATGCCAGGTTGTACAGCAGAAGAAATAGAAGACTGGTGTCGAGACACTGAAAACGACCCAGGATTTCAAATTTTAAATTATGATGAAATTGTTATGAGAAATAAGTTTAGTTATTATTTAAAAATAATCAAACTTAGCTGTATTATTAGTATGGGGTAAAGGGAAAAAACTTTAATAAAAGTGTTTAAAATAATTAGAAATATTTAAGATAAATAAAAAAAAAATTGATTAGCAGGTATTTAAAAAAAAAAAAAAAACTATAGCTGTAAAGTTGAAAAAAGAGAAGTCTATAAAAACAAATGTTTTTTTAGAAAGAGAAAGCTAGAAGGAAATCAAAATGAAAAATTGTTCTTAACTTTTTAATGAAATATTTGACGCTGAAAATCTTAACTTTTTCACAACGCCTTATTTTTAAAAAAAAGTGACTAAAAAATAATCATTAAATTGATTAATTATTAAGTTAATTTTTCTCTTTTTTTTCAGAACTCAAAAGTGAAGATGGGTGACAAAGAAGGATAAATCTTTATTTAAATAAACTATATGATCATTTAATCAAGTACATCAAGTCTAATCCAGTTATTGGTGTTAGAAGTTTGTTAGAGATATTTGTGATTTGTGTGTGATTTAACTCATGATGTTGAAAAGACACATTCCTATATTCATTATCATCTGTACAGGATTTTGCATTATTTAAACATTTGTATATCATTTTAAAAATTATCTTAGTTGATGTCCTGTGTTGCTTCATTGTGAAGTATATTTGAATAAGAGCTTTTTATATAAATTACTCATTTGATGATTATAAAGTTTACTACATTATCATTTATGTATCATTTAGGGGTTAACTATGTTTCCTTGTTGTTAAAAGAAAAATAAAATTACTTTATTCTTTACTGATACAACATACTTATTTCTCTATGAATTCTAATTATGACTTTTCTTAAAAAGAAGTCTCTCTTTTTTTTTTTAAAGTTTTGATCAAATTTTATTGCATGAACGAATTACGGTACTTTGTTATTGTATTTTATTATGAAGTACTAGACTTAATTACACAAATCAAAAAGAATAATTTGTTTACTGATTTATTTAAAATAACTTAGTACTTGCTAAGTATAATACATGGTATGGGAAGGAATATCATCTATACTGAATTAAATATATTAATTAAATTGCTTAAAGAAATTTTTTTTAAATGTTCATTACCCGTAACTTGCCTTTTTTTTTTATCGTATCTATTTAAATTTATTATTTTTTTAGACTTAACGTCTATTGCATAAAATCATCATTTAATTTTGTCCCTTAACTATTTTCACCTTTTTATAATTTATTTTTTAGTATTTCGTGAAGTTAACATATAATGAATTGAAAGGCCTAGAATAAAGAAATTCAATGTACATAAACATTAGAAAAAAAATTATTAAGTCTTTTTTTTTTAAAAAAAAGTCTTTTCTGCAAGCAATTCAATTGAAATGTTAAACCATTAAATGTACAAATGCATTTTTAAAAACATAATGCATAACCTTGGGTCAGCTTGCCCTGGGTTCTTGATACAAAGCTAACTTTAGCATTACGTTTAATATTACTTCTAGATAGTTAAAAGTATGAGCTGTATAACACTTTACATTAATTCAAGCCTGAAACAAGTGTTATCTAAACAATCAATTTTAATTATGAATGCTCCACATTAGTGGAAGGTACTCTTTAAGTTACAACTAAGCATTTAAGAGGAATTTTTTAGACTTCAATTACCTGAAATTAGTTAAGAAATTACTGATTCAGTAATAAAAAAAATATTTTTTTAATATTTTTATTGGTAAGAAAATCTAGTCAATACTAAATTAAGTTCAAGTTTATGTTTGTTAGTGAAATTATGCACAAAAAAAAATATATATATATATAAACTTATTTTAACGGAAATTTATTTTATGCAAGTTCTATTGTAGTTCTTGTCTTTTTTGAGGAAATGAAATTCATTTTAGTTTTTTCATGTAATGCTATCTTCATTGTACGATGTTTAACTGCCTTAATAAATTTTGTCATACAATAGATGTACCACGAATGGAGAATCATTATAATTGTTGTAAATACTGGATAAATAAATTGAAGAATGATGTAAAAAAAACAATAGTCTATATTCAGTTTGCTTTTGTGTTATTCAAACAGTGAATATGTGTTCCAATTAGAGTGAAAAATACTGAAGGTAGCATAATGGAAATTCCCCTGCATATTTTAAAAAATTGATCATTTTTACTAGAATACTTTTTTAAGAACAAAACTTTTTTGCTCTAAAAAATTATTGAATTCTTTAAATAATATTTAAAAAAATCAAGTGACTCTGAATAAATTAATGCCAAAAAGTACAACATATTTCTGTATTAGCATATTAAAATGACATAATCTAAATTTTATTTTGAACGTTTGTAATATCTCAGCTTAGTTTGGAAAGTCTAATGAAATAATAAACTTCTCTTATCCTAAAAAATTTTCAATTTGAAAAACTGAAAATATCTAAACAATGCTCAGTCAATACTCTTGGTATAAAACTAGTAGTATTCTAGAGAAATATATTTTGAATTTTTCATTGTTTTAATTGATGTCGTTACTCCTATTACAAGTCAAGTATGTCAAAAGAGCCAGTAGTTGTTCATGAAGGTTGAAGCTTCATAATTTTTAAACCACATTGCATGACAAAGGCAGTGTGATCATCATTACACACCAGCCACCTTTACTTCCCATACAACCTGAGTGAGCTTCAAGCAGCCACTGAAGGTAACCATAATCCAATTCTATTACAGCTCAGTGAATTAACCACTGCGCCATCATAGCTCACATTATAAATTTTAAAAAGTCGATAGCTGTTATGGCATTAAAAAATAATCTGTAGAAAAGATGTTTTGGAAATTTTAGTTCTAAACTTTTTGAAAAAAATCAAAAAATGTAAGACATTTTAAAAGACTTAGAATGCATATAAATCGCTGGTTCAAAACTAAAACGACACATCTGCAAACGTATTATGCTTGCAGATGTGTCGTTTTAGTTTTGAAGCAGTGAAATATTTAAGTGCTAAAACCATAGGTGCTGTCAACACAAAATTTTAAAAAAATATCAGCCGAAGTTACTAAAGCATATTTGTTCCTAAAACATTTTTCTTGATTTATGACAAATAATTGGAAATATACACAAAGCTAGTATTTTATCAAAATACTTGTCCTCAGTTAAATTTATGTATTAAGTGTTTAATTTATAAATATATAATACTAGCTATAAAGAACTCCAAGCCAGAAGCTGAAATATATCACTCAACTATTATCAAACCAATTATTGTAAAGTTTAGGCTGTTAATGACAACCAGTTGTTCACTCTATTTTATTTTAAAATGTAATGTATTCCAATTGGTTGCTACCAATAATTGATAGACCATTAATAAATTTCCATTCAGCAGATAAGTGATGTCTGTTATATGCATGTTTCAGTATTTGAACTATATATTTCATTAATAAAAGTTAACTTGTTTGGTTTTTTTGCAACTTTGAGTGAAACTTATGTGTTAACAATAATTACTAAACGCCATTGCAAGTTAAGAAATGGCCTTTGCGGCATAGGATTTAAACAAGCATATGTGACGGCATTTAGTTCCATTATATTTCGCTACCTAATTATATAAATACACTTTTAAATCAATATAAAAGCTTTAAAAGTTAAACACGTCAGACAAAAATATAATTATTGCTATCTTTTACAATATATATTGTATATATATAGTTTCATAGTCTTACTTAAGTCCTGGACTTCAATAAATGAGTTCTTGAAAAAGAAACAACTATATGACGTTGCAAGAGCATTGGATTTGATTGGACCACTAAAAATGGCAAGTCTTAAGTTGACATGAACAAATCAAATGTGAGATAAAGAATTTTTACTTTTGTTTCGCTTTACAAGAAAAAAAATCATCTGCAAGAAACATCTTTCATCAGTTTCTTTAAATGAAAAGAAAAGCGTATATATGTTACGATTTTTAGATATCATTTTTATTAATTCTTGTTACTTTTTAATTGCTTATTCAATAAGCTTTGTTTTCCTCATTTCACACAATTTAAGAAGGCTGTGCAACATCCATTTCCAGAGTTGGGGATATTAATACAGTTTAACCTGTTTATCTCGAACCTCTTTATCTCGAAATTTCTAAAATTCCCTACATTTACTGTCTAAAATCAATGTATTTTCCATGTTTATGTCGAATTTTTTTTCTTCAAAACCTCCATTTCTCGAATTTCTAATAATAGAGCACAGATGTCAAAACTTTCTTTATCTGTAGAACTCATAGACAGAGATGAATTCCGTGAATCCACAGGAAATAGGGATGAACAGGTAGGGGGTGTTTCTTGGAATTTCAATTACTATCCCTACACTTCCTTAACTAAAAAGGAATACAATGATTCTGGCAGTAAGTGAGGGGTTAATGAATAGTGACCATCAGGGGTTAGCTTTTCAACATAGATAAGAAAGCTATAGAAAACAGTTGCAGTATGCAAACTTGTAGATGCCATTGATGAAACAAGTTAGACACTATCAGAATTGCTGTTTTGCCTGGAGAAATGTGTCTCTAAAAACTATCCAAAAGGGTTTTAAAAAGCTGGTTTTAAGAATAGCTGTGAAGATGAAGAATAAGAGGATGAAGGCATCGGTATAAAGAAGAAGAAAATGTTAACGCTGAAAATGCAGTGCCAGATTTGCCAGAATGGAATGCAATAAAATCTGGATTAATTTTGATGATTTTTACAAGTGAAATCATAGATAATGTCAAAGGAATATCAGATCAAGAGGAAGAAACTGAAAATCATATTGATGAATCAAAAGTGAATGCAAAAGAAGTAGAAAAAGCTGTAGAATATTTATAAACTACTCTTGAATTCCAGGAAAATGTTGGCTATGAGGAATTTGCGATCTTTCTAACCTCAAAAGAATAATCGGAACAAATAAGGTTATACATCAAAAATCTTCGAAAAATTATTTTCAGTGTTTAATGTATGCTAAAAAACTGTTATGTAAATAGATGTATGTGGTATAATTAATTTAAAGAAATGTCTATATTTTCTACTAAAAACAATTAAAACACTTTTAATAGAATTTCTTAATTAAAATTAATTTTTTAAAGTACCTGTATAACTTGAAACCTCTTTATCTCAAATTTTTCGCCTTTCCCTTGAGATTCGAGATAAACAGGTTCGACTGTATAAGTTTGCGCTGGGAACTTAGCATCCATGTGCACTTAGATGCAAACAGGCTCTCTCCGTAGGGATAATGGTTTTTTCTTAACTTGCAACAGAGAATAAAATAAATTTATTTTTGATATGTTTTATTTATAAACAGTTAACAGAGACAAGAAAATGAGGAAAAGAACAAAATTAAATTTTATTTTCTACTTTTTTATCAAGTCAAAATTTCATTAATAAACTGTCACAAATATTTTACTGATACTGAACTAATTATAATCTGATAATAAAAAGTAATTATCTCTAAGCAATCATACGCTTATAATGAGAACAAATAAATTAATTTTTAAATTGAACTAAGATGTACTTTTCCTGCACTTAAGATTTAAGAGAAGTTATCACTGTTTAAGATAGAATAAAATATACAAAAACTAAAATATACATTAATAGTAGATCACAAAATGCCAAATACAAAATGATGACGTTAGGTTAAGACACACAATGGAAATGTTAAATACAAATATATTTACAAATAGAAGTTTCAAATTATTTATTTAACAAGAGGTCTGGTTTTTCCATCTTCATCACATGCCTGCTGACGATATTTTTTAACCTCTGCTAAGTAACGAGTCCATGCATCAGATGTAGGTGAAGGTTCCTAAAAATAAATTGCAAAAAAGATTCTCAATAATAAATTCTTAAAAAAAATAGTAAATTTTGTATTTAAGTATTTCTGCAACAGCTCATTTATGTCCTAACACAGAAATTTTGCAACATGAAGATGGTGGCTATGTGGTCACTATTGCGCAGAATCTGGTAGCCATTGATCTGAAGCTGGATGGGCTTCAACCCAGAGATCAAATCCTGGGTGTTCAAACTATGATAGTTCAGTGCTGAGCTCATAATAAGTAACTCATTTTAAATGTCTTAGTGGGATTTTTATCAGTAGAATTTAATATATTTAAACTAAACTAAAAAGCCTCCTTTTCAAATGGAATGAAATTTATGTTCAAAAGTTTTGATAATATTTTAGGTTTTTAAGGTGTAGGGAAGACATTAAGTTTCCATTTAGGACAGTCAAAAACAGATAATGATTTAATGCCCAGACAAGTGTAAAGTGGCTATTCATGTGAGTTACAGGTGGTTGTGTGCATCACAACTAAATTAATGCATCAGATCAATGCTAAAATCTAATCTGATTTTTCATTACATAGTGCATTGTTATTACATTTAAATGAAGTAATTTTTATATCTCATTATCATGAAGAATAATTTTTTTACAGAAACTTGGTATTTTGTTGTAGAAACTGAGTTCGTCTATCGACTGTGCATAATGACACTATTTTAATACCCTAGTATCACTCATTTTGGCGTAATTTTGTAACTTTTGGATATGAATTTCCAAATTAAATTTTACTTATGTTGAAGTTTCATTTTGATCAACATTTTGCTCTGCATAGCAAAACCAATTATCCCATGCATGGAAACAATGTACTGTACACTGAGGAGACAAAAGTTATCAAAGAGAATATACAGATAGCAGAAGTATCGCGCACAAAATTGATAAATATGTAGTGCACTGGCAGAAGTTGTGTTCAAGTTGTTCACCTGAGAACGTTTCTGATGTAATTATGACTACAAGGCAAGAATTATTAACAGACTTAGAATGTGGAATGGTAGTTGAAGCTAGACACATGGAACATTCAATTTTGGAAAATGTGAGGGAATTCAACATTCCTAGATTTACAATGTCAAAGCTGTGTCGATAATACCTGATTTCAGGCATAAGTCCCCCCCCCCATGGACAACGCAGTAAACTTAGCGATCGAGATGGCCGACATGTGCATAGAATTGTCAGAGTTAACTAATTAGTAACATTCTGTGAAATAACCGCAAGCATCAATGTGGGATGTGAAATGGATGGGTCCGTTAAGATAATGCAATTTGACTGTAATAGGATATAACAGCAGAAGGCCGACTGCAGTATTTTTACTAATAGCACGGCATCACGTCAAGTACCTCTCCGGGACTTGTGATCATATTGGCTAGAACCTAGACAACTTTGTAGCTTAGTCAGAAGAGTTACGATTTCAGCCGCTCAGAGCTGATAGAAGAGTTTGAGTGAGGTGTAGACCCCACGAAAACATGGACTTCAACGGTTTTCAACAAGGAACTGTACAATCTGATGGTGGCTCCATAATGGTATGGGCTGATTTTTCTTGGCATGAACTGGGTCTGATTGCATCAATCAATGACTGAAAATAGCAATGTTCAGCTACATGGAGACCACTTTTAACCATTCATGGACCCAAAGAACGATGGAACTTTATGGATGTCAATGGGCCATGTTAATCGTTCGCTACTGGTTTGATGTGTTGAAAAAAAGAACAAACTTATTAAGTTTCAGATATTGCAGGTATCAATTAAACTGAAAAATTCAATTCACAAAAAACCGTACAACTATGTTTATTTAGAAGATAAAACTTTAAATACAAAGAAAGAAAACTACACTCAACAAAACTAAACATAACTCTTCAAGACTCTATTAGAACATAACTCTATTAAAAGCAAAACATAACCAACTACAAAAACACCCACTTCTTTCTAGCTGAGACATAATAGGAAGTGGCATTGCAAGGAGAAAAACACTACCCATCTATTTGTTTACACCTCGTTTACATTTTCCAACATGATGAACATTCTGGATAATACCAACGAATGCTGATAACTCCACCTAGATAGATCACCCAACAAGAATACAATTGAACATTTATAGGATAAAATTCAAGAGGTCAGTGTTTATGTGCAAAATCCTGCACCTGTGACACTTTCACAATCATAGACATCTATTGAGGCTGAATATTCTTACAGGAGACTTCCACCTGTTTGTTGAGTCTATGTTACGAGCTATAGAAGCTTCATCGAGCTATAGGAGGTCCATAACGATATTAAGAGGCATCGCGTTAAGTTTGTCACTTCAGACATTACTCCTAAATTTGTCCAAATGTGAAACCTCCAGAGGGTACAAGACATTGATACAAACCACCAACACACTAACCTTTAACCTCATTAGGATACTCAAATGTTTTGTTCTTTTCTTAACAATTTGAGACATTCAAGTAAGGGCTGAATATTAGAGCTTTTTAAGCATTAAAGTGATTATAAAATTAATATATTAAAGTGTGTTGGCTACTTATTTACTGAAAAAATACTGCGTTCAGTTAGTAGCCATTTAATCCTTGAAATCAATGAGTCGGTGACCCTTTTCAATTAATAGTCACTTTTCGCTTGGATTATTATTTTATTTTTTTAAAAAATTACATTAGAAATAATCTACGACAGTAAAATGTTAGACGTTAACAAAATTTAATTAAACATACTTGCGTTAAAGAACTTCATTCAAAAATATTTTCACAGGCAAAATACATTACAACTTTAAAATACAGTCAAGCCCCGATATAGTGAACCTTCAAAGGATCGAAATTTCGGTTAACTATATCCGTACTGCAAACAATTATAACTTATTTTTCCGAACTGCTCCTTTTTATTACACATTATTTAAATAAATGATCAATAAAAAGAAATACAAAAATGATTAAAAATCAATATGTAGTAACAACAAAATGTGTCAACTTTTATTTTGCATACAAAAAATTTAGAGGTGGCCTTTATTTAGGAATGGGAAATAGAGATAGAAGAAGCAAACAAGAAAAAATGCTTATAGCTATATTCCACTTAATCGATGGTTTTAAAAATCCGTCTATGTATTTTATGTAGAAATTTCAAAATTACCAAAAAAAGAAGGGGAAAAAAATCAGTCAATGGCAGAAAAAAGTTCATAATATCAAATTTCCTCTCTTCTTTTGGTTCACTATATCAAGAAAAAATAATATTATATGTGTATAGTAAGGCACGGGAACGAACATTTCGTTCATTATATCCAGGAGTTCACTATAGCGGGGTTTGACTGTATATGAATTGTTTAAGAACTCTCTTTTCACCACAAATTGATGGATTTTGTAGGAACACAATTTTGAATGATATCATAAGACATTTTAATGAAAATTCTATTTTTCATAGTCTTTTTCTACATTAATAAACTTATATCATTAAAGATTTCAATAATAAAAAAACAATTGGAAAAGTGATTTGGTGTTTATTTAAGTCTAAATTTTTTTGTTGACTCTCCACATGGCGATTGGAGAGTGATTATTTTTTAGGTCTACCATATGCAGAAGCAAAATCAAAAAATAAAATTCTACACAATCTTCTTAGCTCTTAAGGTATCTAAAAAATAAACTACAAACCAAAAAAAAAACTACAAACCAAAAAATAAACTACAAACTATTCTTACAAATAAACTACATACTTTGAAATAAGGTTTAAAGCTTTCAGAGGTTTGAGGGACGGACAATAAATGTAAGAAAGAAAAATAGTATTTTTAAACAACCTAAGGCAGAAAATCAAGCAATAAGCTTATATCGATTGCTTTAATTGTTATTTGCAACAACTGCATAAAATCTTGTAATTCTAGCTTAAATATTTATAGAGATATAGAAATTTTTATAAAAAACTACTTTTTATTTGTCGTACGTATTTTGTAATTAATTTACAAAATTTTAAGTGAAATTACACACAAAAAAAAAATTTACTTAAAACTATGCAAGATATGAGTATTTTAAGTAGTTTTTGTACTGCGATCAGCAAAAGAAATTAAAAAAACATTTTCGTAATATTGTTATGAATCGTGTTTGGCAATTAATGAAAAGTGTTATTTCAATATCTTAAAAATTTAAAAAGTCTTGAGAAATTTTCTATGCAGTTCTTGTACTTTCTAAAATAAAGTGAAGCTTAAAATGATTAGGGATTTTCCACAAATTTTAATTTTGTTTTCGCTGTCCCATTTTATAAGGTATTGTCATTTGCAATAACTTCAAAAACTACATTGAAAATTGTTTGGAACGTTTTACGTTTTTAAGATGTTAAAGTAAGACTTTTTTCATTAGTTACCAAATACAACTCACTACAAAATAATGAAATTTTTTTACATTTCCTGCGCATGTGCAGTAATATCTTGCGTAGTTTTTAAGCGAACATTTTTCAAATTTTAAGACAAAATTATTGTATTTAATTTCAAACTGTTCCAAAAATTTTGTTTAATTTAATTGAAATTTTTTAAAGTTATAACAAAAAAACTTAAGATAAAATTTTTTTTTTTTTTTTTTTTTTTTATAAAAATGTCCATATCTTTATAAACATTTAGAAACATTACAAAATTTTATGCAGTTGTTGCAAATAAAAACAAAGTAAAGTAAAGTAATCGATACAAGCTTATTGCTTGATTTTCTGGCAAAGGGTGTTTAAAAACACAAATTTTTTTTTTTTTTTCATAATTTATTGTCCGCTGCTCCTCAAACCTCTTTATGCTTTAAACCTCATGGCAAAGTATGAAAAATTACGTGACTTAAACAACTCCAAAGTTACAAAATAATCCTCTGAATATTTTTTTGAGAAATTTAAAAAAATGTCAAAAAGTGAAAGTGTCTGTTTCACTATTGTAGTATGTGTGTGTAGTAGATATATATACACACACACAGACAATGCAAACTAAGATACATAATGCAACAAGATTGAAAATTGAAGCGAAAAGGAAAGTAAAACATATGCAATTAAAGCTCAAATTGATGTTCTTAATAAAAGAAATTGCTTTTATTTTTAAAGAATTTTAATATTTCTTTAAATATCTACACAAATTTAATTTATCATAAATTAATCACATTAAATTAATTTGTAAGCCGGCCAGGTGGCTGAGTGGTTAGTGTGTCTGACTGCAAAGCCAATGGCTGCAGGTTCGAATCCCGCTCTGGGCATGGATGTTTCTCTCTCTGTGTTGTCTTCTGATGTGTGAATAAGTGAATGTGGCCCACCCTATAAACAGGTTTGTGGCATTGTGGCGTGGGTAATGTTGCTCGCCTCTGTGACTTTGGTTCACAGGTGCCCACTGAGTAACGATAAATGAGCAACACTTCCGGCATCTTCTATGGCAAAGAACAAAAGTTCAGTGCCTGCCGTTATTAAAAAAAATTTATTTGCAATAATAATAGCTTTTTTTCTTTTTTAAATTGTAAATCTCTAAGTAAACTTCTCTTAAATATTATTATGCAGATTGAATTTATAGACAGGTACCTGATCTACTGAAGATTGCCTTGTGAGGCAAAGGAATAGTTAGTTTTTATCTCATCTATAACTTTAAATATTTCATTCATAGATTTTTGTTTTCCTTTTTGGCACACTTACAAATTTAATACTCGAAATCAGTGACCCCCCCGACTCTCATACAAAAAATCAATATTTCCCTTTTGTTAAATTTATGTACTTCCACTTCCATTTTTGAAGATCTCAGTATAAAATTTTCATCTGACTTTTTGTTTTAATTGTAACTTTTTGGGGGCAATCGGGGATACGGTTGTTTGCAGTATTTTACCACCGACCGCAGAAACTCCCACCCTAGTAGCATGGTAATGTTAGCCACCCTCACCCGATGACACAACTATGTCTGTCAGTGCTTCCACATCAATTTCCATTTTTGAACTATTTCCTATTGCTTTTATATAGTTATATGAATTGTAGTTTGACAACTTTGCCAGTAACTTGTACTTGGAGTTTTGAGACAAATATATAGCTCATTTTAAAAGAAAAACTGATGAAACTAGTTCTAGTTTTCTATAATTTATCTAAGGCTGATTTAGCTTCTCCAAAACCATTAAATAAAATCACAGGAGGCTCATAGAGTGCATGCAGGAATTACATCCACCCATTTTTTAATATGGATTTATACTAAAAGAAAATGACAAACATGAGAGTCATATAGATTGACTCGCTCTACTTATTTGTGTGGGTAGAATCTATGTGACAATGTAATGCAACAAAGTCAGGATTCTTCTTCTAGTCACCAAATTAGATAGAAACTAAATTTGTTTCCATCCTAAAAGTATTTGGATTCCAAATAAATAGATTAAATGAGACTTTACCTCGTGTGAACCTTCAACCTTCTGCTTCTTAACCATGCCTGTCTTGAGCACCTTTCCACCACGTCTCTTCACCTGAGAAGAAATAAAGCACTTCCACCATTAGCATAATCCATGCACCCTTAGAAAGGGATATCTTCTTGGAACAGCCTTACATTTTATTACAGCCTGAAAGGGCAACAATTGGGAGCATACCAAACTCTACCTTTAAGTTGTTACATACACTTATAATCAAGCTGCTTCATAGATATACAAGACAATGAACTAATAAATGATTAAAGCAAAGCAACTAGTATATGAACAATCAAAAAATTGTTAAATGTTAAAATCTTAAAGTTAAAATGTTTCATTTACAAGTTATATTATACAATAAAAATCAAAAATTTTATTTCACTATTATAAATTTATTGAAACATTGTTTGTACACTAATGATTTTTAAGTTGTTTTATAAATCATCGAGTTTCAATTGTACCTAAATAAAATATTTCACTTACATATTACTGATAAAATTTCTCGTTCAATCATTAATTTTCCCTCTAAAGGAAAAACGATCATTTTTTTTTTTTAAAGGCCACCGTGTTTATGAACAGCAGTAGTACAAATCTATTGCAGAGATTCCCTGTCAGATCAAGTTATTTTTGGCAATAATAAAATTTAAAATAACATTCAATATTTTATGTTTTATATTTTATTTACTATTCAGTTATAAGTATTCAGTTACAGAATACATATAAGGTGCAGATAAAGATGTAAATTAAATAATAAACAGTAAAAGAATACCTTACCCATTCATAGTATTTGTATTTTTTCTAAAGCTTGACAGTTCTAAAACTAAAACTTGACATTTTAAACTGTTAAAAAGGATAAAAAGACATTCTTCTACTAAAATACTCGTAAGGTGTGAGCACCAAAAATTGGCATTATTTATTGTCAGGGGTCTGTCTAGATTTTTCTGAGAGGTACCTATTTTGTGAAAATTTAGACATAATTTGTGAAAATTAAAAATTATATTAAAAAAGCAACACAAAAATAGGGTCAAAATATCGATTTATCGTTCCTTATGGGATAAAAAAATAAAATTTTAAATTTAAGAAAAAGTATTTTGTGAAACTACAGGTTTTCCTAAAGTTGAATTTGTGAAGCTACCGCTAAACAGAAGTAAATTTGGCCTGTACAGAACCCTGATTGTATAATTGCTTTATTGCATCTTTCTATCGGTCTTAAAAAAATTTTAAAGTATTTTTTTTTCTCTTTTTAGAATTCAATAATATATGAAGAGAAAAAATTGCTTAGAGACATTTAATTTTTAAAAAAAAAGCAAATTAAATTATGATTCAATCATTTGATTTAAATCATTGACTTTCTTTAAATAGTAAAAGTTTCGTTTCACAAAAAATACCTCAGAAAACTTTAAGCCAATGATTTTAAAATAACCATTAACAAAATATTAGGGTGATCCGGGGTAATTCAGGATCACTCTGTTTCTGGGGTAAATAATGATCACCTAAGTTTTCTTTAGAAAAAAAAATTTTTTTTTTAAATTTGAGACATGGACAAGAATACTTGTATACTTTACTAAAGTATAACTACATTTATTTCATAATACTTTTTTGTTTAATCTAACAAAATAAGTATCTTTTAAACTGCTTTCTGAATTTTCCATTTCAAAGATGGGTTTCAAAATGTACACATTTCTGTAAAGATCCCCCCCCCCCCTCCTTCTCTTAATAATAAATATTTTGAGTTACTATCTTTTTCTTTGATGTATAAATAGTGTAAGCTTTTGTTTAATTGTATCACATCTACTGTAAACATTATAATTGATTATTAGAAACTATATCAAATGTTGCCCCCTACAGATGGGGTAATTATTGATCACTGGGGTAATTCCTGATCATTGTAATTTCTTCTTATAAATAGTATAAAAAATAGCTAATAAATAGCTAATTGCCTTTTCTTAAATAACAGTTCATATTTATTAATTGGAACAACTAAAATATATTTTAACTGTAATCACAAAATTTGTTTTTAACTGTATACAAGACAAATTTGTTCTGATTTGCACCATTTCTGGTTTGTTTTACCTTGCTTTTATCTTAATTATATGTGTGTACATTATTAGAATAATTTTTTAAGTTTATAAATTAGCCTAATATAAATATGGTGAGAAATTATAAGCCTAAAAAGGATAATAAGCTTCTAGAAAGCAAAATTAGTGAATTTCTTTAAATAATTGAAAATGAAAATTTCAGTGTCAGAGCTGCTGCCAGAACAGTTGACATACCGTACTTAACTTTACACTCTCACTTAATGAAGTTAAAATATCCAGCAAAAATTACCCATGTGGGAACTCATTATTATATTCCAGCAGAACATGAGAATGCTTGCCTAAAATGTATGGCACGATGCAAAGAATTTTGGAAAATTTAAATCGTTAATCTTTATTATTGCTTTTAAATAAATAGTTTTATTAGCTGCTTAAACATATCTTTTATAGTCCAACCTCCTCGGAGGCAATGGCAACCAATATTCCATGGGGGATCATTCAGGAAAATAGAGACCTTACCAAAACTATCATCCGCCTTAGAACTGGTCACTATCGAGGTGTGAAGATGTTGGGAGATGGCAATAGTAGAACCTACCATATCTGCAGTAACTGTGATGATATTCCACTAACACCAAAACATATTTTTGACTGCCCTGCCATTTCAAGATCCCTGGCTCTGCTTGGGGAATTCTCTCCCTTTGACATCAAGAGTCTGTACTCCGACAACATCAAGAAGGTAGCCGGCTGTGTTTTGCGCACTCATGGATATCTATAGTTCTCCCCATGGACACGACACCCACCAACCAACATGTCTTTTAGGTTTATTTGTTTGATCTTGATGTCGTATTTGTTAATTACAATTGTTTAATTATTTTTAAACAGCCCCTTTACTATAAAAACTGGTGATCAGTAATTACCCCAGAAGTGATCAGGAATTACCCCAGAAATGATCAAGAGAAGGGGTAATTCCTGATCACTAAAAATTTAAAATCTTTTAAATTCTAATTAGATTTTCAAACAAAAGAAGGTAGCATATAATTCATCTCATATATCCTCAAACTTCCAGTAAATATTAAAATTCTATCTTGAATAGTTTTTTCACAAAATAGATGTTTGCATTTTTTTATCAGGAATTACCCCAGGTCACCCTATGATAAAGTATGATCTGAAGATCGTTCCTTATTCTGGAACATTATATAAAACAGACCAATTCTTTATCACAGAAAAGTAATTTACTCAAACCTTGATATCATTAATATAAATTACTCCATATCACAAAAAAAAAATATATTTAGTTCTGTAAATTGATAATAGAATGAAAAAAATTTCTATTCCTTCTAACCTTGATTTCTTGAAATATATTCTTGATCCCTAATTTTTTTTCTTTGGTCTTCATTTCTGAAGGAATTATGATCTTTTTTGAATTCCAATTCTTAAAAACTGTTTTGGAATAATTTGAATCATTTCTTGAAAGCTCAATAAGAAAAAAATTATCAAGTTTGAAAAGATATTCCTTAAGAAAGCATATGTAAGATGTGTGTGCATAAAAAAGAATAATTACACATGACATATTCCTATCAGAAATAAATATATACAATAAAATTAACAAAATTTATAATTATTATACACTAAAAACTAAGCTTTTTTTCATTAAAAAAAATTTTTTTAATTTGTCCCATATCAGTACTAGAATTTTTTCAACTAATACGGCCTTTTACAATATCTATAAAACATGTTTTTTTCCACAGTCCTAATGAACCTTATGTAACAGTTTAACTTTAAGAACATTCTTTTTTAAATAAAAGATGCTCATTGAAAGAATATTTCCGTATCGTGATCTACCATGCCAACTACAATCGCCAAGGTACCAAATTGATTTTAAACTGGAAAAATTTAAAACAAACGTAGATGTTGGCTACGAGTTATCCTCTTTGAGTTAGTCCCTTTCTCTGATGTTTTTTATAGATTCTCACAGGTCGCTACCCAGAAGTTGCCAAGACTTAGGAATTATGCCACGGATCACGATACAGAAATCTCCCTCACGTTGAAATTAAAGTACAGGAATACTTTTAAGTGCAATTTATATTTGTTGCTTATTTATGCTGATGTGAACAATATTTTGGGGATATTTCATTAGCACGATCTGTCACACTAACTACAATCGCCAAGTAGATTTCACACTTGTAAATTTTTTTTTAAAAAAAACATGTAGATGTTTCCCCGGGGATGGCTACGAGTTATACCTTTCAAGTTGGTCCCTTTCTGTGATGTTTGTTTTTTTTAGTTTCAAATGTGGGACGCTGCCTGGAAGTTGCAAAGTCTTTGTGATTATTCTGGCATAGCCTATATTTCATGCTACAAGTAACCTACAGTTCTTATTTCTTTATGACTTTCTTATCGTCGGCTTACAACAGAAAAAAATACTTATTATTCAAATAACTAAAAAAAATTTCTTACCACTTTCTCACGCAAATCAAAACAGAAATTACAAAACTAACAGAAAAATGTGCCTTTCTTAAATAATGATGTGCCTTTTCTTAAATAACAGTTCATATTTATTAATTGGAACAACTAAAATATATTTTAACTGTAATCACAAAATTTGTTTTTAACTGTATACAAGACAAATTTGTTCTGATTTGCACCATTTCTGGTTTGTTTTACCTTGCTTTTATCTTAATTATATGTGTGTACATTATTAGAATAATTTTTTAAGTTTATAAATTAGCCTAATATAAATATGGTGAGAAATTATAAGCCTAAAAAGGATAATAAGCTTCTAGAAAGCAAAATTAGTGAATTTCTTTAAATAATTGAAAATGAAAATTTCAGTGTCAGAGCTGCTGCCAGAACAGTTGACATACCGTACTTAACTTTACACTCTCACTTAATGAAGTTAAAATATCCAGCAAAAATTACCCATGTGGGAACTCATTATTATATTCCAGCAGAACATGAGAATGCTTGCCTAAAATGTATGGCACGATGCAAAGAATTTTGGAAAATTTAAATCGTTAATCTTTATTATTGCTTTTAAATAAATAGTTTTATTAGCTGCTTAAACATATCTTTTATAGTCCAACCTCCTCGGAGGCAATGGCAACCAATATTCCATGGGGGATCATTCAGGAAAATAGAGACCTTACCAAAACTATCATCCGCCTTAGAACTGGTCACTATCGAGGTGTGAAGATGCTGGGAGATGGCAATAGTAGAACCTACCATATCTGCAGTAACTGTGATGATATTCCACTAACACCAAAACATATTTTTGACTGCCCTGCCATTTCAAGATCCCTGGCTCTGCTTGGGGAATTCTCTCCCTTTGACATCAAGAGTCTGTACTCCGACAACATCAAGAAGGTAGCCGGCTGTGTTTTGCGCACTCATGGATATCTATAGTTCTCCCCATGGACACGACACCCACCAACCAACATGTCTTTTAGGTTTATTTGTTTGATCTTGATGTCGTATTTGTTAATTACAATTGTTTAATTATTTTTAAACAGCCCCTTTACTATAAAAACTGGTGATCAGTAATTACCCCAGAAGTGATCAGGAATTACCCCAGAAATGATCAAGAGAAGGGGTAATTCCTGATCACTAAAAATTTAAAATCTTTTAAATTCTAATTAGATTTTCAAACAAAAGAAGGTAGCATATAATTCATCTCATATATCCTCAAACTTCCAGTAAATATTAAAATTCTATCTTGAATAGTTTTTTCACAAAATAGATGTTTGCATTTTTTTATCAGGAATTACCCCAGGTCACCCTATGATAAAGTATGATCTGAAGATCGTTCCTTATTCTGGAACATTATATAAAACAGACCAATTCTTTATCACAGAAAAGTAATTTACTCAAACCTTGATATCATTAATATAAATTACTCCATATCACAAAAAAAAAATATATTTAGTTCTGTAAATTGATAATAGAATGAAAAAAATTTCTATTCCTTCTAACCTTGATTTCTTGAAATATATTCTTGATCCCTAATTTTTTTTCTTTGGTCTTCATTTCTGAAGGAATTATGATCTTTTTTGAATTCCAATTCTTAAAAACTGTTTTGGAATAATTTGAATCATTTCTTGAAAGCTCAATAAGAAAAAAATTATCAAGTTTGAAAAGATATTCCTTAAGAAAGCATATGTAAGATGTGTGTGCATAAAAAAGAATAATTACACATGACATATTCCTATCAGAAATAAATATATACAATAAAATTAACAAAATTTATAATTATTATACACTAAAAACTAAGCTTTTTTTCATTAAAAAAAATTTTTTTAATTTGTCCCATATCAGTACTAGAATTTTTTCAACTAATACGGCCTTTTACAATATCTATAAAACATGTTTTTTTCCACAGTCCTAATGAACCTTATGTAACAGTTTAACTTTAAGAACATTCTTTTTTAAATAAAAGATGCTCATTGAAAGAATATTTCCGTATCGTGATCTACCATGCCAACTACAATCGCCAAGGTACCAAATTGATTTTAAACTGGAAAAATTTAAAACAAACGTAGATGTTGGCTACGAGTTATCCTCTTTGAGTTAGTCCCTTTCTCTGATGTTTTTTATAGATTCTCACAGGTCGCTACCCAGAAGTTGCCAAGACTTAGGAATTATGCCACGGATCACGATACAGAAATCTCCCTCACGTTGAAATTAAAGTACAGGAATACTTTTAAGTGCAATTTATATTTGTTGCTTATTTATGCTGATGTGAACAATATTTTGGGGATATTTCATTAGCACGATCTGTCACACTAACTACAATCGCCAAGTAGATTTCACACTTGTAAATTTTTTTTTAAAAAAAACATGTAGATGTTTCCCCGGGGATGGCTACGAGTTATACCTTTCAAGTTGGTCCCTTTCTGTGATGTTTGTTTTTTTTAGTTTCAAATGTGGGACGCTGCCTGGAAGTTGCAAAGTCTTTGTGATTATTCTGGCATAGCCTATATTTCATGCTACAAGTAACCTACAGTTCTTATTTCTTTATGACTTTCTTATCGTCGGCTTACAACAGAAAAAAATACTTATTATTCAAATAACTAAAAAAAATTTCTTACCACTTTCTCACGCAAATCAAAACAGAAATTACAAAACTAACAGAAAAACCACAAAGACCAAAATGTATGTTTAATCTTATTGTGTTAACAGACTTAAATATAACTTTGCTAATGAGCTACATGGTACTTTACTTGCTTCACACAATTACATTTTGTCACTTTAATTATATATACTTATTATATATATATTGCGGTTTATTTAAAGTTAAACTGATACAAATGACAACAGATACTTCCAACTCCTAATTATCAAGATTGACTTAATGAGTGATCATTGTGAATTAACAACCGAACAAATTACTAAAGTTGTAGTTGATAACTTACTGCACTGTCTAATTTCTTAAGTTTTTCATCAGCACTTTTACTGCCCTCGCCATCAGACGTTCCACTGGTTTCACCTTTTGCTTCTTCTTCCATTTTTTTCTTGAATAATTCCAAAAAGCTTCCATCATTAGCAAAAGTATTTATCCCTTGCTTTTTAGAAGTAATTATGTTAATTATTCCAGTGTTACTGCTGCTATTACTATCTTGATTTTCAATTATAGCTTCATGATGAGACCGACGCCTGCGATGTGGATGCGACATTTTGAATGTTTATTATTATATTATTGTTATAAACACTCAGGAGAGAAAAATTCTGAACTGTACCGTTTTGCAACGCATGCGCAATAAATTAACACAAAAAAATATTTTTTTTAATAAAATTTAACAGGTGTTGTATTGAACGTAAAAATAATTATGTGTATATAGTTATTCCTTTTGCAAAAAGCTTTTTCGTAAATTTATAAGCTATTGAATAGCTCACCATGAGTAGGTAAATAAAGAATAAGTACGCTCTTTAAAATTTCGAGTTGTGAAATTTGAGTTGCCATTTATAGTTGTAATTTATTTCGAAAATACTTACGAAATACATAATTAATAATAAAATTTGTGATCGTTGTAATGGCAGCTCCAAAATGATTTGCCGTCTGTTGAAATTTTCTTTATTTTGCCGAATTATTATAATATTTTTACAGGTAAAATGTTTATTAATTATATTATTCATTAATTGCTGCAAGTGCTCATTCTAAATTATTTATTTTTTCTTTAGATAAGTATTTTAGTACGTTTCTGAAAGTTACTAGTTTAAATTGTCTTTGCACATAGAGCACTGTTTATGTTTAGTTTCAATTCTTTACTGAATAAAAATATTTATTGTAACTTCTTTAATCATGTATTATAAAACGAGTATAGAACTTCCTTTGAAGGGAAATAGTTTTGTTTCCTTCGTTCCAAAAAAAGGAAAAAATCTATCGTTGTAACATATTATCAACACATACATTTATTTTCCTCCTTACTTTAATGCATATACATGTAAAAAAAAAGTAGTTTACTCAAAATTTATATGTTATATCTTTAAATATATAGTCTGTAACTGATACATTAGTCTATAAAATATTTCATTGTTTTCTTACCAATGGTATATTTTAAGTCGCTTAATTATTAAAGATTCTTTAATTTATTATATTACCTACTTTAAATGGCATTAATTTGACTTGATTGATAATGATGCAAAGAGATAATTTATGTTTATTTATTTACATTATTTATTTATTTACATCATTTATATCTATTTTTAATTATAAGGATTTTATAACTAGAGACATTTTATATCCATTTTGACTCTTATGAGTGTTCTAAACTGAACAAGGTTTTGATACAACATATCATATTGGAAATTAATCTTCCTTCCTAACATTTTTAATAAATTCCTAACATTTTTAATAATTAAATTGAGCACATAAATACCTAGTCTTGTAAAACTAAATTTGTAATTACAACAGCAGGAAATTAAATTAAATACTATTGTACATGAAGAAATTATACTAAGAGAAAAATGAGTTCAAAAATTCAACTGTCATTACATAGTAATTATAACTAATAAATGTTTTTCCTTATAACAGTTACATTAATAATAGAAGACACTCAAAATAATGAACCTAGTATGGAATATGTAAAAAAAAAATTACAATTTTTATAGATAAAATTTAAGTTATATTTATTTTCTTTTGAATATATATTGTATGTTCATTAAAACATATATTGTATGTTCATTAAAACCATTCAAAATTATGAAAAAATAAACATTGTTTAATAGCATTATTATTTTGTAAAAAAAAATATATAACCCTATATATAAATATAACCCTAAAATAATGCATAGGTAAATAATTCTAGCAGGGTTTTATTCAGGAAATATTTTAATAATTTAGCCGAGAAAGCTGAAATGTTCATAAAGAGGCATTCTCATGTCATCAAATTTAGTCCTTGTATACCCATTCACTTAATGCACAAGCAGTCTTCTTACATGTATTTTCTAAAAGTTTTCATCCTTGTGAAGGGAAATCGCATTAGGCTAGCAATTCTTAAATGGTGGTCTGTGAAACCTAGGGTTCTGCTGAAGAGTTAAAAGGGTTCCAGGATTTAGCACTTTTTATAACCAGTGATGAGTTTTGAAATCTCGGATAATATTTGGATCCAACCTATAATTCATAATTTATTTAATCTAACGGTTGTCTTTAAGAAATTATTTCAAGTAAAATGGCATTTTTTTAAAGGAAAATATAATGTTTCTAATAACAGTATATTGAATAAATTATGAAAAAGCAATCATTTATAAAATATTCCATTAGTATTTCCTATTGTTCTTCTCAAATCAAAATAACAAAATTCCTTACTAAAGAAATATGTTTCCATAAAAACCATTTTTAACATTTATAGCAGTTCTTTTAAGTTTTTATTTCAAAGTAATTGATAATTCAGCTTAATTTAATCCTTTTCATCATATGTATATGCACCAGAATCAAATTTGTGACTAGATTAAATGTAGCTCAAGGACTACAAATTTAACTTGTAGGCCATAAAACCAAATTTAAGATTATTAGTGGTAAAATGTTGGAAAATCTTCGTTCTTCTGAATAAATATTTTAAATATAGTTCTAATAGATTGTAATGTTCGCAATTACTTTGAACTTTATTTATAAGGTTGGGGTTTCGATGAAAGAAGGTTGATTATTTAAGGTTCCGTAGCTGGGGGGGGGGGGGATATTGGGAACCGCTGCATTAGGGAATGGTCCTTGCTGTATCCTAATTTTCAGATTTTCAATGAAGCAGTGCATAAGATTTTTAAAAAGTGCTTTGAGGTGTTAAATTTCGATTTTTGTTTTTTAAAAGCCCTTAAGCACACTCTTTTTATTGGGTATGTTGTAAAAAGTGCTTCAATTTCACTTTATTTATTTATTATTATTATTTTTTTGAAATGAGATTGCTTTGTTCTTTGAAGAGATGTGAATTTCATTGTAAATGAATAATATAATAATATGACTGAATATTATCTCTAAATCATGTTCTTTTTCTCAAATTATATGGAATTAGTTTCTTTTTAAATAAAATTAAACATATCATTTAATACCCAATAAAAAAAAACGCCTTAACTATATATATTTATTTATTATTTATCCCCTGAAAATGACAGGTTTAATGTATAAACTTACATTATTTGTAAACAAATATCATAAATAAGTATTTAAGACTTGTAGTTTTATTATTTAAAAATTAGTTTGTAACTTTTATTCATAATAATAAACTTTTATTCAATATTAAACTTTTATTTTATTTTGTTATAAATTTTTATATTGTTTTTTATAATAAAATGAATTCAAGAATTATTCTAAGATGTAAATAACATAATATTTAATATAAAATGAAATATTTATATATATATATATTATATGTGTGTGTGTGTGTGTATATATACCTGTTTGTATGTATATATATACATATGCTATATATATATATATATAGGGGAGAAGGGGGGTACATTTCAACATGGGACACCTTACAACAACTAGAATTTCTGCCTTCTAATATTGCTTAATGATTGGCCAATATGACAAACAATAAGCTTTAATTATGCATAACTGTTGACATTTAGTTTTAAGCACTTTCTTTTTAACCCTGTTGTGTTATTCTGTGGAACATGTTTTAACATTCCAAAAGTAAAAAGACAGTTTTGATTTTAAAACTGTTTATCTACCAGTAATCTTTTAATAAGGTAGGTGATATTTATTCATCAACTAGTTTATTTAATTCTGCTTCAAACTGTATTATTTATTAGTAATAATGTCCTTTTCTATAGTGGTTGGTAATACTTTAACCAAAGTATCTGTACCAGGGGCAGATTTCAACAAACCTTAGGGGGCACATTTCAACAGTGTTGAAAGTTGTCCCGGGCTTATTATTTTTTTTGTTAAGTAATCTTGTAGAAGTCATTAGTCTGCAAAAAGCCCATTAATTACGGTTGTTACATTTAAAATACTCAACTTTTTCTGCAAGGCATTAGTCTAAACTTTTTGAAAAACATGTGAATGTGTTCAAAGAAACATGTTTGAATGAAATTGTTCAATTATATTATTTTTTTAAAAGCTTAAAATCAAGATTCAGTTAGTTGCATTGTTGTTGAAAATAGAATTTATTAACAAGGAATTTATTAAACAAGTCGATAAAAAATTATTTTAAAATTTTATAAAAATATTCAAGAAAATTTTATTTAGAATAAAAATAATTTAACTTAGCTCGCTAGAAGCTCGTCAAGTAGTATCTGGAGAGCGAGGAGGCATGATTACCATGTGCACGATAATCAATGCTTTAGGAAATACTGTTCCTCCTGTATTTGTTCTTCCGAGGGCAAGGTACCATGACTCTATGTTATTTGGAGCACCACCCGGGAGTTTAAGTTTAGTCAACAGTCTTAAAAGTGGATACATAACTGAACTTCTTTTTGTCAAGGTTCTCAAGCATATTAAAAAGCATACTCAATGTTCAACAGAAAATAAAATACTTTTGGTGATGGACAATCCTGAAAGTCACTGTACACTGAATGCTGTTTGCTAAGGATAATGGTATTGTGCTAGTTACCCTTCCTTCACATTGTTCTCATTGCCTCCAGCCTTTGGATGTTGGAGTCATAGGGCCATTCAAATCTAAATTGAGAGTAGCACAAAATGATTGGATGGTATTGAATCCATGTAAGACCATTAGCATAACAGTTTCGCAAGCTTCTATTAATTCTTCGTGTGGATCAAATTGTTGAAGAAATGTGTAAAATAGATAGTCTCCCAAGTACTAGTAAAGGAAATCATAATTTTTGTATACCAACAAGGTCAACTGAAAGAAAATCTAAAGAACCTAGCTTAATAACACCTGTAGATGTGAGACCTTACCATAAATCTATTACCATGGCTAAAAAAAGAGGTAGGAAAAAGGGAAAGTCCAAAATATTGACTGATACCCCTGAGATAAACCACATTCAAGAAGAAACCATTCGAAGATTGGAAAAGACGAGGAAATCAATCTCAAATAAAATTAAGCTCAAGTTAAAACCATCAAAGAAATTGTTATTTGTTGAATCTTCTGAAAGTGAGTGTGCAGATGACATTTCTTTACACACTGAATCAGAATGTGAAGATTTTTTTGACACCTTCCACTACAGATATTGAAGAACAGATGAATTTTGAGATAACTGATGATACAATAATAGAGGTTAATGACTTTGTTCTTGTTGAGTTTTGTAAAAAAGAAAAAAGAAGTTCTATTTGTAGGAAAATTGAAGAGATAGAATAAACTTTATGAGAAAGAAGGAAAATTCTTAGAAATTTTATTTTCCAGAAAAAGAGGATATTAGTAGTATATAAAGAAATGACATTAAAATGAAACTGCCTCATCCAAGTTTAAACGGCGGAACAGTTAGAGTTGTATTTTTCCTGACATTCTCCGTAAACTTTGATTTAATTAAAAATGAAATAACATAGAAAAAACCTAAATCACCCCAATATGTTCATTCAATATTTTTATTATTATTTTATGAATAAATGATTATGATTATGAAGTTAATTTCCCAAAATGTATGATCTTGTTACGTTCTCTTCAATTGTTGAAATGTGCCCCACCACCCGTTGAAAACTGCCCCCCCAGGAGGGGCAGATTTCAACAAAATACATGGTTCACTAAATATGTAAAATTAGGTATTTTGTCTTTGGCTTAGACTTTTAGAAAAAATTGAGAGGTTACCTCAAATATCAATTTAGTAAATAAAAATTAGAACTTAGATTTTGAAAGCAATAAAACTTCCCAAATAATTATTTAGCAAAAAATGTTGAAAGGTGTCCCCTCTCCCCTATATATATATATATATAAATTTTTGTTTAAAAGGAAATATAATTAATTTTATATAACTTGCTTGCGAACTCGTTTCTGCTAGCGAACATTTCCCCCTTTCTTTTGCTTTTATTATGGAATCGTCCTGCCCCTAGTAGACGCTTGTCGCATGCTTTCATCATCAGCAGCGGATTGAGCTACTTTTAAAAGTCCCCGCTACTGAAAATCGATTTTGGGCTACTCATTATTTTTCAAACGACACAAATCTTAAAAATGCAGAATTTTTTTTTTTTTTAGGGAATAATATTTCCCCCATCCTATTATAAAAGGATTCTGTAATGTCTGCAGTTTTTTTTATCTTTCATTTTAAAAGGCTCTTTTTTTTTCGAAAATGCATCCGATTTAGTTTTGGATTCTTTATTTGTTTTGTTGCGGGGAGACTAGAATCTTCCATATCTATATTTTAAATCGTAGACTCTTGAAAAAATGCAGGGCGATTATGATGGTTAAAAAAAAATCTTTAGCTCCAACTATTATTAACCGTTTATCTTCTGAAATAAATCATGTGGCCTTTAATCGGAATTGAAAGGAAATATTGACAAAATTTTTAATGCAATGCATTGACATTTTACTTTTTTTTTATTTATTTTTTCACTACAAAATGTTTGAATCCGCTACTTTTGGAGCTCCCATTTGCTACTTTTTAATCTTAAATTCTGGCAACACTGTTCATCATTAGCGTGTGTCATAGAAGAAGGAAGTACGTTAGTTTCTGTCTTGACTTTTAAATAGATTAAAATCTTTTAAGTTAGAAAACTATATGGAACTGAAAACTGCATTGAACATAGTTCTAAAAGAAAGCGTGGTTGAAATGTCAAAAAATAATTTTGATAATTAATTATGAAAAATATCGTAGTGCTTTCCTATACAATGGAGGATAGGGAAGGATCAAGACATGGGTCACCCCCGATAGTGTATGTAAGCGTTGCGAATGGGTGGTGTTTTCTACACTAGGGAACGAAGCTCCATACCGCCTATACTTCCGGGTTACTGCCTCGGGTGTATTTTAAAACTATTTGGCTCACAACGGGATCATTGTGTTTTGAGATTCTTGCAAACTTGGTATTTGATTACTTATTACTTGTGTTTACAATGCTAACAATACTTGTATTTTCAATGCTAAAGGTACTAACATGGCCGGATTAAACATACGTAGGACCCTTGGCCATTCACATTTTTGGGACCCTTAGATTAAATTTTTTTCTCGTATATTTTTTATTTATATAATAATACTTATAAATAATAAACTAAAATAAGTAATAAATAAATAGGATTAACATTATGTAAAAAAATTATTGTATTTTAGTAATACATATTTAAAATTGAAATTTTTTTTTTAAATCATTGTTTTTCTTAATTTTTTTAAATTTATTTTCAAAAAATCCATTTTAAGGGGGCCCTTAAACATTGGGGGCCCCAGGCCGTGGCCTAAAAGTAATCCAACACTGATTGCTATCACTAACGTAGGATGGTGCACGGCTTGCAACAAGAACAAAGAAGTAATAAACAAATGGAAAGAGGCCAAATCAGGACTGCCAAAAAAGCGAGTTATTCAAAATCTAATTGCAATAATGTAGGAAGTTTTCGGGAAGCTGTGAATAATTTGAGTAATAATGATTTTCCTTTTAATTTTTGTAAAGTTAACTTTTTAATTAAGAAAATGATTGAAGAATTCTAGTATTTTTTTCTTTTAACAGGGCGCAATTCAAGTCTTAACTGAGCAGCCCCAGATAAGCATTCTTTTAATATGTTACGTATTTTTTCCTTGGCTTCTTTTTTTCTCTATCTGCTCATTGTAATAGAGGGCGTTGTTTTCTTTAGTTCTAAGTGTTTCCTTTTCATTCGGATTGCTTATGAAATTGCTGTTTTACCTGGTTAAAGTAAGTTTTTATTTTCTGATGATTTTGTTTCAGTTTCTTTTCTAAATTGTTTCTATGTATTTCAAGTTCTTTCCTGAGCTTCTATACAAAACCTTCGGGGTACTGAGGGAGTTTATTTAGGCATTTGCCTCTCTCTCAATAGAAAAGGTTTTGTTTTATGGCTACCGGGGCCGGTACCCCCTGAAGACGTCGGCTTCGATGGTCATATTTTTATTTCCTTCGTTTCCTTTATTGATACATTTATTCTTTATTTGAAATCTCTGCTGCTTTTAAGCGCGTTTTTTTTTTTTTTTTTTCAAAGAAGTTTTGTCTATTTTGATTTTAAAAAATTTTGTTTTCTTTTTGTATGATAACACTTATGAAATACAGCAGATTTGAGCTCAGAAATGATCTAATTTATTTCTTTTATTGAAAACAAAATTATCCGTTTGAAAATATCGCCTCGCAGAATAAGCTGTAGTAAGCAGTTGCAAACTTTCTAACCGGAACTAGAGCAGGTATAGAGCTCGGGATTGTTATTGTTTACATTTATATTGAAAACACCATCCATAGCAAAAGAGCTTGTTTGTAAAAAAATGAAAAGATGATACTATATTTCTTTTTTTTTTGTAGGGATAGTTGACCGTGTAAAGCTAAGAACAGATGGCGCTAGTGATTGAAATTCGTCGTAAGACTTCCGGGTTACTACTTCCGATTGATTTTTACGCCTCAAGCATAACATAAGCGGAGGGATACAATGGAAGTTTTCTAAATTTCTTTCGATTTTAGGAAGCTTATGGTTTACATTCAGTCAACCATCTATTGTTTATTTCAAGATATCTGCTGACGCTCAAGCTCAAAGGCGGTCTTGTTCTACCATACCATTTTTCCGACATCTTAGCGTGACACTAACGAAACGTTCACGCAGATCGAAGGGGTATGTCCTATGAAACCAATCCTTTAAATATAAAAACTTAGTGGGAAAAAATGCTTAATTTTTTTTTTTTTTTTTTTTTTAAACTTTTGCAACTCGACTTTCCTTGTAATTTCAGGAAAATAATTTTGTTAAAATTTACTTACCACAAAAATAATAAAAAACTTTGATGATTTCATATATGATTATTTTATCAAGCTTTTTCGTCCAGCCTCATAAAATTATAATGTAGTTGTAAAAAAAAAACGTGCAACCAGTTCATTATATTGGAAAAGGGAACGTATTTTTCCCAGTAAGTTTGTGAAATATTTTTTTGGCCTCAGGAAAAATCTCCAAAATTAAAGTTAAAAGGGAAAATAAAAACCCAAAAAAATTTGCTGTTAGACTAGCCTGCTAATTTTTTGACTATTAAAACTTACACACTATGCTCATCTTTCCCTGAAGATCTTCAGAAATACCCTTTATATATTTCTATTGGTAATTCCCCTTGCCCATCTGGTATTTTATTCGTGTTTGTCCTTATGTAAACTAAATAAAATATACTTAAATTTATTAAAGAAAATTTAAAAATTTACTCTTTATTTAAGATTAGTTCGTGTTTGCTCTTATTCTCGATTAAGCTAGTATCTACTTGTACAAGATTTCCCTAAATTAATATCAGTTATAAAAGTAACATCAGAACATGAAGGAGGCTGGAACTTAGTTCTGGAGACTCCATTCACCATAGTCTGCTACAGTGGTGGTGCATAAGTTAAATTTATTTTTTATATAATAGGACATAAATCTGCATAGTATGTGTCAGGCTGTTTTTATATATTTTTATTATAAGAAAGTTAAAAACTAAGTTATATTTCCCGTTACCACCAATTTTTTTTATTGTTTACATTGCTTAGTACTTAGTGTAGTATTGTTTAAATTACTTAATATTTTATGCTTAACAATAATTAATTTTCGTTACAGGTTGTCTTCAATTTCTTTGTTCCTGATCACGATGCAGATGCGTTTCGTCTCCCACACATACCAGAAGAGGGTTTTACTAATGCTGCAGTGTCTTTCCTATTATCCGGATTTTCTCGCTGGGATGCTCAGTACTTCCTTCATATAGCTTTGTATGGCTACACTCATGAGAACACTTTGGCCTTTTTCCCCTTATTTCCTTTACTTTTACGAAAAGCTTCGAGTGGGATATCCTATGTCACTCCTTCTGTTTTAAGTGATTTAAATCTTTCCATTTTATCTGGAATCGTGTTGAATACAATACTATTTGTGGCAGCTACTATCTTCCTCTACAAACTAACTCATACTGTCTTCCACTCTGAGATCATTGCCTATACATCTGCTCTCTTATTTTCAATAAACCCTGCTTCAATTTTCTTCACGGCTTTATATTCTGAGAGCTTATTTTCGTTCTTTACTTTTGGTGGACTGTGGGCACTAGAAAGTGGTAAACTAGCGATCGCTTTAATACTCCTTTCATTGAGCGCTGGTGTACGATCGAACGGCGTACTTTCTGCTGGATTCATTATTTATTGTCTCTTGAAACAATGCCTCAATTCCAGAGCTTCTCTCGTGTCTTCCAGGAGAACATTATTTTTAACATTCAATATATTAAAAATCATCCTATATTTAATCCTATTCAGTATTCCATTCATTGCTTATCAAACATATTGTTACTTTTTGTATTGTACAGATATACTGTCTGAGCCAGAAGTGCCTGAGGTAGTTTGGGATTTCATTACAAAGAATGATCTCAAAATTCCTTCTGAACCCAGCAAATGGTGTTTCTGGAATATTCCTTTGTCATACTTCTATGTACAAAATCGATACTGGAATGTAGGATTTTTAGAATATTTTACACCGAAACAAATTCCAAATTTTTTATTAGCTTTCCCAATCTTATTTATCATTGTTTTTTCTGGTATTAAATATTTAAACAAAAATTGGCACGAACTGTGGCATTTAGGTCTTCTAATTCGTCAGTTTCAAGATCCAACCGATGTTTACAGCTACTTGAGAAGTTTTCCGTATTTCATACACGTATTAGTACTCTCTCTATTCTCTACTTTTTGTATTCATATCCAGGTTCGTAAAGCTTTTATATTTGTTATTGTGAATGACTGAAATGGATGGTTGTTGAGAGTCGATTTGGTCCACAAAATATATACTGCGCAATATGCATTTAACCGGTACTCCGAACATTTCATGTTTCTCCTAATCTATCCTCAGTGAATAAATTAATACCAAATTGGATATAACAAAGATTTCGGATATTCACCATAGTGATTGCTGACTACTCTACATTCTCTTGATTTCAGTCCTTCACTGTAACATATTCATTGTACAAATTATTTTATGATAAAACATTTTAGTATGAATTTAATTTTAAGCTGACATAAATTAAATTTAATTATTGAAATTGGAAGAAACAAAGACGAACAAAAAGATTTATATTGAGAATTTCCAATATGTTTGTTACATAAGTCTCTTTTCTTTTTTTTCCCTTAAGAAACTTTTTTGTTGCTAAATTCTGAATAAATAAATAAAATAAGAATCCTTAATAACAGACAAACATTTATTTGCAACAGATTTCTTTTTGTTGTTTTGTTAGAGAATAATGAAAACGCATTGGATGGTTATTTCAATAAAGAAGTAATCATAAACAAACGCCCGGAATTAATAGAAAATTTCTGGTTAGTAAGTTACTTCTAGCTTATTGTTTCTTGTCCTACGAGGCGATATTTTCTAACTTCGATTTTATTTTTATCGAAATAAAACGTAAATAAGAGTACGAACTAAGAAATTTTTACGATTTATAAGATATCTATAATGCCATTTGATCCATGAAAATATTAAAATTGTTTTAATTTTTAAAAGAAGAGACATAGTTGTTTAATTTTCAAAAGAAATCGCCAATTCGGCCACATTTATTTGATTTATTTCTAGTTACGTACATGGCACAGGTAAATTTTTATCTCGCATGTGTTTTAGCTAACAAATATTGAGTTAAATTTTTACTAGCTCAAACAATAAGGCAAATTGACTAAAATCAACAAGATAACAAAAGTAAGCCAAATGGCGAGATAATTGACCAGATACAATAACCTGAAAGTTTTGCTGAAGAGAAGAACACAACCAACACCTCTTAGAAAAGAGTAGGCATCAGCACGGCTTACCATAAATATCCTTTAGTAGTCCAAATGTAATGACATATTTCGTATTTTCAACCACTGCGCAGCTTAGTACCCCGAGCGTAATGACATATTTCTTATTTTTCATCAACTGCGCAGTTAACTTCGTCACATCGGACTACTAAATTGATCCGTGCTGAGGCCTTCCTTCTTCTAGGAGGTGTTGGTACAACGCTCTCTACTGTAGAGAGGACCATTCATGAATCAAATGTTGGATACGTTGTAAACTGTGATTGGATACCTATCGTGTTATTTCTTTTGGCATTTTAATTAGTCAATACACATAACTTTCCACAATCTGCATATCATAGTGGCCTTCGTCAACCAGCTGATTCGTCTTTCAAGTGTACTTGCTAGCGAAGTACCTACTCTAGTAGTGTTCTAGTTGCTTCAAATTGAACCGAAAACCTCATTTTAAATATTCCTTTTGGTTTTCGCTAATGCATCATATGAAAAATCGTGTGGAGCAAAAAACACTAGGATAATAATACAATTAAAATAAGTTAAGGTGGTTCTAATTAATACCTTCAGGGCCGGCAGATAGAGGGAAAGCGCAAACTCAGAGTTTATGCGTACTGAAGAGTACACATAAAACGTACTAATACGAGAGTACCAATTTGGGATAACGGCCGCGTAACCTTGGGCCACTAGACTCAAAAAGGCTCGTGTTATGTGTGATCCGTGAATGGAGAATCACGCCATCGGCTATATGTGATTACGGTCCTAAAGTTACCCTCAAAAACCCCTTTTGGGAGATTGAATGTTGATGAAATTTGGGTACATTATATAATCTTGGATAAAAGGATTACGCAATAAAACCGCATACCACACTTTGGGAAACACTGGATTAGTGAATGCTGGACTCAGTCGTACACCTGAAGTTTCTTCAATTGTAGTTTGTTTGTTTTTTCCCTTGCCTTGATTTTAATTTGCCATGTGATTTATTGTTGATTCCTCGAGCTTAATGATGCACGATAGTTTTAAAAGCTCCCCACAAAAAGATAATAAATCTAAGCCAGATGAATCAGGGGCATTTGTGCAGTGCTATTGTTGCATTGGTGTGGTTCAATGTACAGCACCACATAACATCGTACAATGACATTTTAAATTATAAATTTCTGTGCAATGTCATGAACAGCACATGTTTATTATGCTTTATAACGTAACATAGCCAACTGTTAACCAACCTTACAATCATAAGGTAAACATCAAAATCTTTTCCACACCCACACAGAAATTGAGGCAGCAGAACACATTACATAACAACCGGTTGAATCTCTTTCCTGGATGCAAAGATTAAAGCAAATGTTGACATTGAAAAAGAATCATTTAAATGGCTTCTCCCATACGAACTGTGTATTCTCAATCTTTATAATGTGCCCTTACCTCCCTAAAAATTTGTTGCAAAGTTTGTCAAACACACTGTATGAATATTAGACTAGTATTTCTCGTGAGTTTTAAAATGAATGTTTCCTTATACGCATAATGGTGCACTTTTTTAAATAGTCCGAGCAGAACATTTTAAAGAAACAGTTTCAATTATAGGAGTAATAATGAATGCATAAAAAAAAAACTTCTGCTGTTAAGAATAACTGCTTAACACCATTGCAACAATACAGTAAGACAGCGTTGTGGAACGAGCCCAAGGTTGTCCTTTCTCTTGCCCATAGTATGCACACTCTCGCTGTCTTCCTCAGTTAACTACCGAGCAATTTCTCTATCTTTTTTTAAAAACTATTATAGATTTAATTCAATTCATTTTTAACTCCATCGCTCAAATTTACATGAGAAAAAAACGTATTTTATATTGTTCAGGAAATATGTTAGGAATTGGTTGTATAAAAATTATTGATTTACTTTTTGGATAGTAATCTTTGCTTTTCATTTTAAGGTTTCGACTAGAATGTTGTGTTCATCCAGCCCAGTGTTGTATTGGATTGCAGCCATGACACTCTTACCAAGTGATGAAAGAGCTAGATTTAAATTTCTCAAAGAACATTTGATTCGACCCGGACTCAGGGGAGACCTACAATTCATGAAAAATCTTTTTATTAAATCTTCTATTTGGGGCAGATTGATATACTGTTACTTCTTGTCTTACGTATTAGTTGGGACATTTCTGCATGTTAACTTTTTACCATGGACATGATCTCTCCTGGTGAGAGGACTGATTGATCTTTCTAGTCATTTCACTTGTAAAGTTTTAATTATTAAGTTACGTGCCGAATCACTTATTATAATGTATTCGATTTAAGACAAATTGTTTAATTGTAATCTATCAAAAGGTGTAGATTAAACAAACTCGTATGTAGGTTTTCAAATTTATTCATAGATTTAAAGCGAATTAATCAAGACTTTAATAGAATTGTAATCTTGGTTTTGAAGATTTAGTATCCAACAATAGACTTCATTTTGTAGTCTGGAACAGCGAATAACGAAAAATGTATAAATACTGTACCTGATTATGTGTTTATGTCATATAGTGCATAAATTGATGCACAGCTACTTGTATCGTGATTATAGTGCCAAATGATGTGACTGCAATGGTTGTAAAAGCATATGTTTTCTTGTTATTATGTTTGAGAATCATTTTTATGTTCACAGTTTTTTTTTTTTTTTTTTTTTTCCTTTTCATTATTCGTTTTTTTTTTTTTTTTTCCTCCTAAGTTTATTGTGAAACCTCTGATCTTACGTCTTTCAGAGAGGTAATTTGGCATGCATGTATTTCTTCTAAAATGTAAAATGAATTTTTAAAACTAACAAGACATTCTCCTGAATATTCAAAATTTAACGAATTTACAACTTAGTCGTACCAAACTGTGATACAGTCAATAACATTGCTAAACTTAGGGCTAAGCAATTGAAAACGCATTTAAATCTTCAGGTATGCATCAAATATATACACTTCGAGGTTGTTGTTAATTGTGTTTTTTTTTAGTACCAATATATCACTATATTTCTGTTTATATGTTTTTGTTGACATAATTTTTACATTATTTGTTATTAAATTTTTAAATAATTATGTATTCATTTTTGCGCATTAAAAGAATCATTTTTTATCAAGAAAAACACTGTTTCATTACTTTATAAAATGAATGACGTCGTTTACGGTTAAGTTTAAGTTGCAAACTTCGGAAAAAAGATGAGAAAAACTTATTAAATTAATTATTTTACATTAAATTTAGTCTTTCAAAATCCTTATAATTAAAAGTTTTAGACGCACAGTGGGAAAGCGGAAGTCAAAAATTCATATATATATATATATATATATATACATACAGAAAACAGTGACCAATAACTCCGGTAAAGTATATTCATCAAATGACGCCAAGAAGGCACGCGAGCGTCGGATAACCTTCTCACGATCGCAGTTAAACAAAGAAAGGACCGATATCAGGAAATCAATTTAAGAGTTAAAATGTAAACGGGTTGAAATTAACTGAGAAACTAACTTGTCTTGTACAAGAAAGTCTACATTTCTGTCCAAAAACTATAAAACTAAGTTAATAAAGTTAAACTGTAGAAATTTTGACGAAAGTGTGATGCAGCAACATCAGAGTGATTATCCAGAATATTGTCAGGTGAAGTGTTTGAGCACACTAAAAGATGAGGGTGAATAAGATTTTAACGACATTAGAGGAAGAAAGGGTAAAACTTAACGTAAGACTGTCAAAGCTGATGGTGGTTGGTTTCTGGTTCACTAACAGTAAAGAGCATAGCAATCCGTTCAACTGCTTAAAAGGGACCGTCGTTTGGTGTTGGCAGTAGTTTCTTGACCCCATCGTGAGTGACGTATGAAAACAGGTGGATAACTATTTGTTCCCGGCTTATTGAGATAAAGACGCACGAGTTTGAAAGAGGCATTGGATGACGTATCTAAGATACTGAAAATAAGCTGCTGTTAACTCAGTATTAGAGATTGATGATGATCGTGATATGATAATCTGTGGGGCATGCCATACACAGATTCAGTGGTGCCTTCTAGTTCCTCCTTAAATGCTGAACGTAGACCCGAAAGGACCAATTGTAGTGCCCCAGTTGCGTGTCTCGGCACTTGAAGAATTGCTTGCTTATAAGTGGACCATCCAATTGTTCACAATGTGGCATGGAGTTTCTCTAATGTGTTTAACTCCAAGGAGGTTTTGTCTAGGAAGAGAACATGGCAGACTAAAATGGTCTTCCTTGATCAGTTGTTATCACCGATGATACACCGAAACGTGATACCCATTAAGAGACAAGCACTCATGCCATTGTCTCGGCTGCCATGTCTGTGTGACAGGTATGACATGAGGCTACCTGCTGAACCTGTCTATGCATTTGAGAAGATAGGAATTACCTTCAGATGGTAACAATGGTCCCGCAAGTTCAACGTGGTCAAATCTAGATGATGGTGATACTAACTGTTGAATAGGACTCTCGTCAGTCCAGAGAACAATATCCTTAAAAACTACAAGCCGCACATAACGGCTAAGGATGAGCTTTTTTGGTGGCACGGATACCAGGATGGAATAAATTGCGCAGCTTGTGGAATATTAACTAATATGCTACAGGAACAACTGGTCTAACTCCATTATTGTCAATGTTACATTAGAGATGCATGTCTGGGCTATGGAAACAGATTTGAATTGCAAGGACCCTTCAGGTTTCTGCAGCAGATTTTGCAACTCCTAGTCATTCTGTCAGCCGCTACGTTGTTGGAACCGAAGTCACTGATGTCATTTGAAAATTGTGAAATAAAGTTTTGTTGTCGTGGAGAACAAGATTCTGTATTTTTAGTGAAAGCATATGCTATGGGGCGATAATCTAATAAAATTATGAAATTTTAACCTTCCATCTGGTATTTAAAATGTCTAATTGAAAGATGAATAGCCAAAATCACTCATGTGTGCCTTATTTCATTTTTGTTGCACTCAGTTTATGCGATAAATAAAGGTTTGAGATCGCCAACAGCAGTGTTATAGTCATCAACCAAAAAACAGATCTGCTGCTAAGGGGTTGGATATATGCCGCAACCCTCGATTTTCATTTGCAAAATACTGATTTACATTTGGAAAATGAAAGTTCAGCCTCCTTATTCCGTGTCATTTTCTTTTTACTATTGGTGATTATTTTTATTTTAGGAGATGTTTGTTTTGACTGCATTCGGCAATAAGTGTCGATAGAAGTTGACCATTGCCAAAATAACGTATTGCATGGTTTCGGGTTTATGAAAGTTTCAAATAACTTCAACTTTATCTAGAAGTGGTCGAACTCCAGTGACCATTATGAGACACCTTAGAAATTTAACAGCAGATCTTAACACACACTTGCCTGGTATTGACTTTAGATCATATTCTATTGATTGAGTGAACACTTGATGAAAATGTTCGAAGAGGATGCAATTAGCAAATCATCAAAGTCGAAGTTAGATAATGTATATGCCGTTGAAATGTTTAACCTGCATTTCGGAAGCCAAATAGCATAACAGTGTATTCAAATAGGCCAAAAGAAGTTATTGTTACAGCTGTTTTAGAAATATCTCTAGGATTTATTGCTACCTAGTGAAGTGTTCTGTCTAAATCAAGAAAATTGCCTTTCTGTGAAGACTTTGTGTGCAGTCCTAAATATAAGGAACTTGGCAGCGATCCAGCATTGTGATTGAGACGATAATCACCGCAGGGTCTGAATTCTCCATAACCAAAATGTCAACATATCGATTAGAAAGGTCGTTTTGCAAGAGGAATCGGCCAATATAATCGTTTATGTGGTAGTCGATAGCTTGGCTAGGTGACGATCACCATTATATTTATCGGCAGGAAAACTACATGGTGGTAAACATTTTTTAACTTCATTGCCTAAGTTTGTGTGGTAAAAACATTGGCCATTATTTGTCTCTTTCGATTGTTTATATTTATTGGATTTAGTGTGCTTTTTGAAATGTTTAGAACGTCGATTTTATGTATCATATTTTCACCTAAGAATAATGAATGTCAACTCATTCGTTTAATTAATTGCGTTATCTGTAATTTCATGGAATACGCGATTGCGAATTATGGGGATTCGCAGAATGCAGAGTTTATAAATGGAATGTATGTTTCATGATACTTGTCAGCCTCATTACCAATTGATTGAGCTTTCGATTTAATGCAGCTGGAATTGATTAAGCATTGGGAAGCAATCTACCTAACCATAAAGATTTTAGAAGTGCTTCAACCAATGAACCAGCTAATGAGCGCATTCGTGCGAGAAACTCGTGATCACCAATGAGGAAGAGTGCGAAGAAAGGTTAAAACGTCTATATAACGCTGACTATGATAAACCTGGCTAGATATTTTAACTACCATGGAAAGGATTGTACAGCGCGCAAAATAAAGAATGGACCACCCTAAATAACGTTTGATCTAATGATCGGATTTTAACGTTCCAGGACTCAATCTTAATGGTTCAAAGGGATGACATCAAATATGCTAATTAATAAGTGCAGACGATATTTTAAGTTACGAAATCAGATACAAAAACGAACTTTCTCTGAATAAACCTACAAGTTTTTCGACGGATTCAGATCTCTGACCCCCAAAAATATAAGGGTAAGGGGTAGCCGCAATCTGGGAACTATGGTGCCCATAGTTTTGCCAGGAGAGTTATCCAAAGTTTACACCTAATAATGTTAATTTTACTTTTTGCGTATTTCTCTATATCTCAAGAATTTTCTAAGCGAAGTGAAAAAAAAATTCATACAATTATAAAATTCGTTTAGCCAAAGATGATTCCATGCAAAAAATAACTTTTAGTAAGTATTTATTATTATATTTAACAATAGTGGAAAAATTTCTAAATTGTAAGGTATACAATTTTTTGCATCATTTTAATGAATGTAATTTTACATGGCAAAATACAAAGTTCGAGCGGAATCGTTTGAATAGTTCCAAAGAAATTGATTTCCGAAAAAGGCAGGTACTTAAAATTCGATTTCTCAGGAACTATTCCACCAATTTCGTATTTTGTCATGCATTACATTAATTACATTCTTTAAAATGATGCAAAAAAATTTTTATATCTCACAATTTCAAAATTTTTCGACTAATGTTAAATGAAATAACAAATATATACTAAAAATTTTCATGGAATTATCTTAGGCCAAACAAATTTATAACTGTATGCAAAAATTTCTCAATTTGTATAGAAAGTTCTTGATATAAAGCGAAATGCGCAAGAATTAAAATTAACATGAAGGGGTCTACACTTTGGAACGTTTTCCTAAATAAACTATTGTGACCAGATTTCGGCTGCTCCCTATATTTTGGGAATCCGTCAAAAAAATTTTTATGTTTATTCAGAGAAAGTACGTTTTCATGTCTGATTTCGTAACTTAAAATATCATCTGCATTTATTAATTAGCATATTTGAGGTCATCCCCTTGAACCATTAAGATTGAGTCCTGGAACGTGAAAATCCGATCATTAGATCAAACGTTATTTAGGGTGGTCCATTTATTTTTTTGCGCACTGTACATATAGTATTATATAGAAATTGTGCAACTTTAAACATGTAGGAGAGAGTCGGGTAGCCCCGCCCACTTAAGGAGTATTGCTTATATTTCTGTATAATATTGAGTAATAATCACTATTTTTGTATGTTTCTATTGTTTTATCATCTAATTAAATAATGCAAAAAGAATAAACCAAAAAAAGAATAGTTTAACTTAAAAAAATAGAAATTTAAAAAATTTGACTACTGTATTAAACATATTTTCAAAACTATTGTTTACCATGTTACCAGCTGCATAAATACTTGAAACTTTGAAAATAATCTTTTTTTAATATAACAATTAATGTCCGATGGCCCATTGACTTGAAAAAATATTCTATACATATGAAATTGACAGTGGGCGGGGGTACCCGACACTCCCCTATATGCATACAAAGCTTGTAAATTAATTAAGGTTGACTGACATGTAGTCTTATCCTTAAACAATACTAATAGATGGATGGTCATTAAGCGTAAAAATTTATTTTAATATACTCCAGAATAAATATTCAACTGATATAATGGATGAGAAAATTCGAACGAGTGACCTCGGAGTACGATAGGGTTGCAATTACATGCCCTTATGCTGTAAAAAAAGAGAGAGAGCGTTTGTAAGTGCTTATTTGAAATACGAAGTGCTGGACTGCCTTATGGAATAAATTATCATAGATAGAAATTATCCAGGTTCAAAGCTTGGTGATGTCTGGTTGATACTGCTTAGGGTGTCTCACTTTTAGGAACTGTCTGTTTGTGCGCATTTGAATCACTACGCTTATTTATCTTAATTTTGTGATGTCTAATATATTAGTGTCAAGTAGATATCGAAATAGTTGCGTAGTTTATTGGTTGGGCGAATAACTTATTCAGTTTACAAATTCGTAAATAAGGACAAAACATCTTTTTCTTGGGAGAATACAATTTCTAGAAAACATAAAATTAAGATAAATTATAGTATCGGTTCAAATGCACCAGTTGTTAAAAGCTCCTAGTGGCGTATAATGAACGGTTTTTGAAACAGCCGTATGATATGCCGTAGTACCGACGCATATTATGAGGATTGTCTTTTAAGTTTGTTGTGTACACTAATAGGTGACGTCTCAACGATTGCTTGTGTCGTGTCCCGGCATTCCTTGGGAACAACTGTGCTCAGTTGCAGCTGTGTAGGCACTCAAGGGGCCCTTGAGAATCTTACTTTTTAAAAATTGTGTTTAAAGAATAAACAACATTGCCTTATATATTTTTTAAAATAAATACGAGGGTTGCTATTTATATTTCTGGCCTAATAATGAAAAAACAAATATGTAGGATCGAAATTGGTTTTATTGTTTTTCAAAATATTCTCCATGATGATCAATACACTTTTGCATGCGTTTGAACCAATTTTCAAAGCACTTTTTCCACTCCGATTGAGGTAACTCCAAAACATGCGTTTTGAATGCATCAACCGCTTCTTCGGGGGTCGAAAATCGTTGTCCACGTAATTTATTTTTGATGTGTGGGAATAAGAAGAAGTCATTGGGTGCCAAATCAGGGCTGTACGACGGATGACCCATCAGTTCGATCTTTCGCTCCGTCAGAAATGCCTTTGTTTGAGTCGATGTGTGTGAGCTCGCATTGCATGATGAAGAATGATTCGCCTGTTCTTCTGCTTTTTTCGAATTTCTCCGATGACTTCTGGCAAACAAATGGTCGTGTACCATTCAGAATTGACCGTCCTGCGTTGCTCTAACGCCACTGTTGCCACATGACCGTTAATGCCGAAGAAACAGGCAATCATTTGTTTCGATGTGCTTCTTCCTCGAACAAATTTTGTTGGTTTTTCCTCGTCTTGGAAGACCCATACCAGTGGCGTATCTAGGGTATGGCAAGTATGGCGAATGCCATGGGCGCATTATTTCAAAAAGGCGCAAAATCAATCAACATCAAAAATTATTTTTTTAATTAAAATTGTCAAAAAAAAATTTTTTTCAAGTTATGGCAGAATTAAAAAAAAAACAACATACATTTAACCCTTCCTCGTGGGCTCGAAAAGAAGACATCGAGGTCTTTTGATGAACTCTTTTGTAACTGAGGGAGTGAAGTATGAAAGGGAACCGCTAATAATAAAAACTAAGTAGGTGATGAGCGTTAAACAGTTTTAACCTTCCACTGTTTTTCATTTTTTTCATAACTTCGTTTGTAAACTCATAAGACCACCTCAGTTAGGGATAATAGGAGGGCCAAGGTTTCCAGCGTTTTTGCTTAACTCCAAAAGCGCGGGAAATCTCCTTAGGTTGTTATATTATATTCAACATTAAAAAAAATTGGGGAAATAAGAAAAAAAAACATTCCACATACCAACTCTTTTTAAACGACTTGACGTCTGTGTGATAACAATTCATACACGTTTCTGCATTCATTCACTAGACACTTTTTCTTTCATTATACTTTCAAGTTAAGCAACAGAGGATTCGAAATAAATGAAAAATTTTAATGTTCATAAATACATTCACGATAAATACTAAAATAAATCAGTAATAAAAAGTAGCTTTTTCTTTTCTACTACTATATTTACGACGATTTCGGCAGAAACCAAATTTTAATTATAATATCGTAATTTACAGAATAATGCAGAGTTTTTAATAATTATAATTATTATTATCTTTACTAACTTTTCGATACATTCCAATAAAATATTTTTAATTTCAGAGAATTTCCTAAACAATTAACATTTAATGTCCATCAAAATCCTTTGATAAGAAGACTTTTAACCCTATATTTAATTTTATAACCGTCGTTGACAGCCGACCCAATTCCGAAGCCTTGTAATTTTGAACCCAATCCAGAAGACAAGGGAACTCTTGTATCGAGTAATGGGAGAAATTTGCCTTCGTGGAGGACTTTTTGGTGGAGCTAACCCGCATTTGCGTTAATTTGAGAGGAAGACCACGAGAACCTCCCACTGTTAGCCTGACGGCAAGGGGACTCTAACTCATGATCCGTCTACAACTGAGAATATTTCACGTCAGCACTGTGGTCGGTGCAAGCCGGATGCGGAATTCGTATCAACTGGGATTCGAACCCGGTTCGCCTCATGGGAAGGCGAACGCTCCACCCCCTGAGCCATCGCGGCTCCCATATTTAAATTAAGAGGAATTTCATTTTTTTTCTTTCTAAAATGTAGCTTCACGATACGTCAAAGCTGTAATAGAATGAATTTAAGTTATCGCTGATAAAATGAAAAGACAAAATATAAGCTCATTATCCATTATGGAAAATTAAAGGGAATTAAATTTTTTTCCTCTTTTTTTAGTGTATTATGAATTTTATTTTTTCTACTAAAAACAAAGAATAAAGCAAAAACTTAACTTAAAATTTTTTGAGGAAAACGAAAAAAAAAATTCTTTCTTCTAGGTATAAACGATGATAAAATAATAATGTTCATTCAAAAGGGCTATTCACGTGAAAGAGTTATAAATATTAAAGCTCCCAATCTTATTAACAAACAAGACATTATCTATAAGACTTTATTGAAACTGTCAAACTATAATATTGCACAAGGGGGAAAAAAACACTAAAATAGCCACAAAAAACCATGGTTATATATAAAAATAAAATAATTAACTAAATAACATAATTTAGATTACAAAAGTATAGAATATGTACTAGCTTTAAGAATGTATATTGTAGAATTGTATTGAATGTGTATTGTAGCACTATGTATGATGTTATAGCTCTTGAGTAGCAAATGTATAGATGTAAGTCAATGCCTTTTTCCTCGGCAATACATAACGTATTTATTTAAAATCGTGTCCTTTTTTATAATAAGAACAGAAAACAAATCCTAAAAATAATATTTATTGATTTCGTTTATTTAAAATAGTTTACTTTTAGACATTCATTTAAATTTAAAATAATTTACTTGGAAAAAATGCTTTTCTACTTTGATTATTTGAAATTATTTAAGTATAATTGAAAATGCTGTATTTTAAAATTAAATTATAGTAATATAAGCTGAATCTTTAAATTTAAAATATTTATCTACATGAAAAAATTAGTAGTACGACAACAACAGACTAAAAAAATGAAAGGCAAACGAAAGAAACTTCGGAAGTTCAAAAGTTGGGAAAAACCAGATGGCCAGATGGTGATGACCAAAGGACAAAGAGATGTGAAAACCATGGGGTGTCTCAGTCTAGCTTAGACCAATTATTCTGTAGTGAAATGCTTGTAAATCTTCAATTTTATCAGGGGTTTAAATCTCTTTGAAAAACGTTTTCCGCAACTGCTGAATAGATTTCAAATAGAATCCTTCTATAAATTAGCGTGAATCCTTCCACAATAAGATTCACAGGAGATTTTTGCAACCCATGGTGGGAATCATCTCCACTAAGGTGTGAAATAATAAAAATAGGAGGTTCCTCTGCCTCGCTCAACAAATAATTTAAACCAATGAAACGATTTAATGATGAATACACCCCACTATTTTGAAAAATAAAGGGCAGGCGTTATAAGTAGTTAGATGCTCATACAAAAAATTCTGCTCGTTTTAGTTAATGTTTCAAAATTTAAGTCAAGAAAATCAAATATTTAAAGTCTTTAGATTTTTATAATATATTTTGATGCAGCTTCTGGGCTTTTATAGTTGATTCATAGATTTAAGTGAACAACGTGTACTACAAGGATTTTCTTTGATTGTAAGTAATAATTTCCTAAATATTTAAACTAATGCATTATACTTAAATTATTAGTTAGCGTTATATACGTTCGTTATATTTTCTAGAAATGATGTCAACTGCTAAGATTTCTTCGAAATATTTTATTAAGTGGTAGAGAGTTAAAAACCTAACCTTGCAAATTTTAGATAATTTTGGTAAAATTTAAAATTCTTACCACGAGATAACTGGAGTAGAATTGTGTTCACCCTTCCATAGCATCTCGGGTACAAAATTTTGCAATCTTTCCCCTATATTTTTTCTCTTATTTCAGATTACAATTTTCTTCCTTTTTTTTTTTCCAAAAAAAAAAATATTAGATTAAATAATTACTTTTTTAAAAAATTTTATAAATCTTTTACAATACATATTACTTACATTATATTTATATCACTACATATTATATTACTTGAAAAAAATGGTTATACTGTTTTTAAAAGGGTTCATAAAGTGTCCTTTATATATTTATTTCTTATAATCAAAGTAAAATGGTAAGAAAATAATATTAAGGCTATAATATGTTGTTTAAAGCCAACCACTACAAGAGTTTAGTAACTTGAAAAAAAAAAAATCAATAAAGTAACAATTACAATAATTATTTTTCATTAAATAATTACCTTTATTTTAAGAATATAAAAAAAAATAATAAGCATTTTATGTATTGAAAAATTAGATCTTGTTTAATAATGAAGTATACGCATTCTTATAATGTATTTTCATAAAGATACAAAAAAAGCCCTCTTTTCCTCAAATATTCCAATCATTTATATTTCTCTTCTTCCTAAAAAGCAACTTTTAAAACTAATTAATTTTGTTTATTTTTTGACAAAAAGTTTTTTTTCCCTGTTATACACGTTGGTCTAAATTCATGTAGTTCGAATATGGAGTTAGGATTCCTGAGAAATAGAATTTCAAAAAAGTCGGATATTTAAAATTTGATTTCTTAGGAACTATTTGTTCAATTTCGCTAAAATATAGTATTTTTCCTTGTTAAATTACCTTCTTTTAAAACGATTTAAAAATTTTATTATTTACAATTTAATTTTTTTTCGACTATTATAAATAAAATAATAAATATTTACGAAAAGTTATTTTTTAACAAATGGCCTTTATAATTCAGGGAAACTTTTTTTAAAATTCGATTGAAATCTGGATTGAGCTCTAGAGTTACTTCTCATATTGCGACTACCCCCAATACTTAGGGGTACAGAAATCCAAATCAGTCGAAAAAATGGCATGTTTATTCAAAGAAAGTAAGTTTTAGTGTCTGATTTCGTAACTTGAAATATTGTCCCTGCACTTATTAATTAGCATATTTTAAGTCACCTCCTTGAACCACTGAAAATTAGAAGAACGTGAAGATCTGATTATTATATCAAAAGTTATCAGGGTAGTCCGTTTATTTATTTTTGCGCACTAAACGTCTAAAAACTTATAATTCAAATCTGTTTAAATTTTTTCTGCCTTTTCTCTAATTTGTTCCATTCTGATGCGAAGAGAATTTTTCATAATTTGAATATTTTTTTTTTTTTTTTTTTTTTGGTCTATTTCTCAACTTTTTGCTTTTTTTTTTCACTGTTAAAAAATCAATTATTTCTAGATATTCTTAAACTAAGACGTCAACTTTCTCTAATTTATTTCTCATTAAAGAATGTACTATTGTCGCTATTTTGTCTAGAGTTCTGTATTTAATTATATGCATATTTTTTCTTATTATCGGTTATTATATAATGTTTGTAAAACTTAATTATATTAAGAGCATCGGTTTTTTGTAAATAAAAAACTAACCAAAATATAGCTTTTGATTGTCGCTATTTTATTTGTAATTATCATAACAAATCGTAATTATTTATACTGTGATCTTTAATGAATTTATTAAATCCCAATGATTTAATAAATTAAAAACAATCAATTTTATTCAGTTTAAATTTTGAAAATAATGGGTAATCATCCGGTTATGTTATAGTTCTTCTTTAACCCAGAGACATTTGTTGCGTGTGCGTATTTTTGTTTCCTAATTATATTTGTTGCTTAATTAAACAAATTGTAAGGATTTTTATTGGCAGTTGAAGAAACGCAAGAGAATCTTCTTTAAATATGATAAAGCAGACTTTTTTCATCTCTAACTAATGCTGATTTCGAATACACGTGAATGCATTACAATTAAAAAGAGATAATTTTATTGTTATAGTTAATTTTTATTTATTTATTAATCTATTTAAAAAAAAATTGCAATGCAATATTTTTGGAAAATTTTATAACCGTTGTTGAGCAACCGATCCAATTGTTTGAGTTTGCTAATGTTCAACTTTGTACCCTTGTAATTTTGAACCCGATTCAGAAGACAAGGGAACTCCTGTATCGAGCATTTTGTCGAAATTTGCCTTCGCTGAGGACTTTTTTGATTGAATTCATCCGTATTTGCGTTACATGGAGAGGAGGATCACGAAAGCCTCCCGCGGTGAGTCTGACGGTAAAGGTAACTAATGATCCGTCAAAGAGGATATTTTCGTTAACACCGTGGTAGGTGCAAGTCGGATACGGAAATCGTGTCGAGCAGTCATCGCTGGGAATCGAACCCGGGTCACCTCGTTGGAAGGCGAATGCGCTATCCCCTGCTCTTTTTGCAATAGCACCAAATGGCTTAAATACTTCAAACAATACTTTTATTTCGTATCACATAAAAAAAAGAGATTATAAATATTTTAGGAAGGGCGCCAGTGCGAGATTTGCCATAGGCGCTTCTTTCCATAGATACGCCTCTGACCCATACAGTTGATTGCTGTTTTGTTTCCGGCTCATATGCATAGATCCATGATTCGTCACCTGTGTAGATGTTATACTCAGCCTTTGATGTACCTTGAACGTATTTTTTCCACATTTCCTTGCACCAATCGACACGAGCCTTTTTTTGAGCGTTTGTCAGATTATGCGGGATCCAACGCGAACAAATTTTTTTGCGCTCAAATGTTCATGCAATATTTTATTGATGCTAGTCATACTAATGTCCAAAGACACCTCTATCCCACGGTATATCACATGACGATCTTGCTTTATCAGTTCACGCACAGCATCGATCTTTTCTGGCACAACAACGGATTTTGGACGACCTGCACGGGATTCGTCCTGGATCGAACATCGACCACGATTAAATTCGTTATACCAATTTTTTACAGTGCTGTAGGATAGCGCTTTATCGCTGAATAAAGAATTAAGTTTATCGAAGCACTCTTGTCTTGACAATCCACGTCGAAAGTTATGAAAAATAATGGCACGAAAATGTTCACGATTCAATTCCATTTTTTGAAAGAGAAGAACTTTTCAATTTATTGTCAACAACACAATTGAAGCTATAATGGTAAATCGTCTGCGGAATTTATGTTTAAAAATATCAAACTTTCGATTAAAATCGTCTGCGGTCGCCTAGCAACACTTACTGTTGCCAAGGCCAGAAATATAAATAGCAACCCTCGTATATTCTATTATATAAAGTGTGCGTTTTTTTCTACAAATAGTGATTGATTATCACGCAATCACCAATAATTTGAATAGTTTATGAACTTAAAAAAGGCATCCGAAATCAATTTTTCTACGTTAATAGGAAATTTTTAGGTACTTGGGCATTGAAAGATGTTTTAATAACTGTTTAGTTTGACAAAATAATTCATACCTTTTGAATTTATTTTAATTTGTTATACCTTTATGTTTATTTAATTTAATTTAATTATTTTAATTAACTTCCATGATTTTGAAAATTATTTTATTATTTGAGGATTACGACTGGTTAACATCTCAATTTTTTTTCTTCAAATTATACATTGTTTAAAAATGCTTTTTTTTTTAGTTTTTGGGGTAATCAAAAGTAGTTTAAATTTGTTAAAATTATTGCATCATATCTTAAAAATGCTTTATTTTATGTATGTGAAGTTTTTTAGTTCGTTATTAAACATTATGATATATTATAGGGATCTAAAATATTTTTGTGTCCGGGGGCCCTGCTTGCTATTAAGACGGCCCTGTGTGTAGGTAAACTGTACGGTCAGTTCTGTGTCTTTAAAATGTTCAAATTCAATAAATCGCCCGCCACGCACGAGATACGGTCAGTTATGCGTTTTTAATCTGCAAAACACCTGTTTGCTGCTTACGTTCACTTGCAGATTTGTGAAGTAGCAGAATTCAGCTGGGAATTTGGCTGGGAAATTTTGGACCACCCTCCCTACAGCCCAGACCTTGCGCTGAGTGATTTTCATCTTTTGCGATATTTCAAACATCAATTTACACGATTAAGTGACCTTAATTTCAAATTTGGATTTCTATTAGACATTGAAAATTTATTGAACGAGGATAATGTTGATAACGATCTTGAAAAAATTTCTGGAAGTTGGAAATTCTGGAATTTCCGCAATCCGGAAGATATGATCTGAAGTTATGCCAAAGAAAGAGCTGGAAAGTTTGAGTCCTTTAATTTTAACTCAACTCCTCGATTATAGCCCATTATCTCGAGAACTTTTTGAGTGTATTGAAAAATGTTTGCATAAAATTATAAAAAACATTTTATATAAAAAATTTTAAGCAAAAATAATTTTGAATAATTATTTGTTATTTTTTATTAGTTTCTTAAATAATAGTAAAATTAATTGAATTGCATGTTTTACATATTTATACATCCTTTTAATTTCAAAACACAAACTTTCAGAGCAATCGATCAATTAGTTTGTGAGTTATCGAATTTTAAAAAAGTAAGTCTGCTTAAAATTTTATTTATCTCGAATTATTCAACCGATTTCATTCAAATTTTGTATTTTACAATTTAAAATTACCTTTCTTAAAATTATAAAAAAAATTTTATATCTTGCTATTTTATTTTATCCGTTGTTGAACAACCGACCCAATTTTCAGGTTTACGACTACTAATGTTCAACTCCGTAGCCTTGTAATTTTGAACCAATCCAGAAGACAAGGAAACTCCTGGATAAGTACCCCCAGAGGTATTGATTTGTTATGGGAACATGGAGGACTTTGCGACTCGACAGATTTAACGGGCATCAGTCACCATTTACTACACGGGGATTTCAAAAATCGGGATTCAGGATTTTTCCAACACATATTATAAATATAAATATATTAAATATTTCATAACTATTTAAAACTATTTTTTTTTTTTTTTTTTTGCATGGCATTACCTTTAGAAAAACGAATTTTTGCAATTGTATGAAAAAATTTTCGATTCAATCAAAACGCAAAACGTTCTTGAGATATGACGAGATTGAGATATTATCCTCATTTTCATTGAGCTATTATTTCGAAGCTATTACTATGCAATTACTATGAAATTAACAAAAGAAGACAAAATGAAAGACGTGTTTATTTATTTATATCTGATATTAGTATTAAAAGTAAACATCATTTCACCTTATATTCCTCTTTCAATCATAATCTTTAAAATTATCAAAGCATATATATATGGATAACCACCAGCTAAATTACCTTTCTATATAAGAAAGAAAAATTATTTTGCTATTATCAGCGATAGCATCGCATAGGCTCAGGGCGCCAAAACTAATATTTTTCTAACTAAAATAAGATTTTCTCATGAGTTCCACACTAAAAACGTTTTCTTTCACATTCATCAAAACTTTCATTGACACCTCGAAACCCCTTCCCAACAAAAGAGGAGTTCACATTTTCTTAACTAGGGAAATTATTGAAAGAGCTAATGCAACAAGGCGTTTAAGCAATAATTTTTTTTCTTCTGGTTCATTTTTCTCATTCTCATTTTTTTCTTCTATTCTTGTCATTGATATTAGTGTAAAAAATTAATGTGCCACAGATTGCATCGCATAGGCTCAATGCGCCAAAACTAATATTTTTCTAACGAAAATAAGATTTTCTCATGGGCTCCAGACTAAAAAAAGAAATGACGTATTTCTCATCTGTCGACAGTAACAAAGGGATTAAGGCTAATAGGCAGCATAAATTCATAATGAAGAGTATCCTTTTTATTATACGATTCATAAATGTCAAACTCCTAAAGGAATATGATCATTTACGTTTACACATATATAGACCCTTTTGAAGAGAAATCCCATTGAGGTTTTCTACCTTCTTCAAATGGTTTTAAAAGATCTACCCTTCACAAAAGTAAAATTTTCAAAATTTCAGGAAATTTTTCATTAATTATTAAATTTAATAACTTGAATGGCTTATGCTTTTTTTGTTTCAGCCTTTTTCTGATTTCCATTGCTATTATTTGTTGCTATTATTATCTGACAAGTTGAAATTGTTGTTTCTATGAATAATGGTTGATAAATAAGAGAATTACTCTGTATGGAAATTTTATAAAATTGTTTAAAGCAGTTCAATGTACACAGTTCATTGATAAATAACTGATCTGTAAATTTTTTATACATTGTAAATTGGTTTTTAAGAAAGAAAGAAAAGTGAAAATAAATCTAATTAAAAATAATTAGAATTATTTTTTAATAAATAGTGAGAGAAACTATGCAAGCTACATTAAAATAAAAATAAGAAAACCTAATTTAAAAAAAGAAAAACTTCGATAGCTTCAGATGGTTCGTAGAATGTTAATAAAAAATTATCTTTGATAGTTTTAGATTTCATTCTTGTAGTTGTAACTTTCTTTTTGCTATAAAATAAATAAATAAAATAAATGAATAATGAAAAATAAAGCATGTTACAACTTATTACCTATTTATTTTATTATATTTATTTATTTCTTATTTATTCTTTTATTTTATTTACTTATTTTTTATTTTTTTATTTTACATAATATTTACGACAAAAAACTATATTAAAAAAAACATCTCCACCAAAAGAAAAATTCTTTAAAGGAAAGAAAAAAAAGGGGGAGTTGTTAACATTTATATTAGCTAAATAAGCTATTTAAACTAAATATTATCGATTAAAATATCTACACATAAGAGAATACAACATCAACATGAACAAAGAGTTTTTAAGAAATTCTAAAATCTATTAATTCATTTAAAATTTTTCCGGCTTAGATAAACTGAATTATTTCTACCTTGAGCAAAACTTTCATTACCTTTTAAAATTAGAGTTAATAAGTTAAAGCGTTTTATTTTTGCTAGAAAATTTAACCAATAAAGGAAATTAACTGCTTAAAAAAATTTGTAAATTTAGAAATTAAACCTTCTCAAAATCAATGAGAATTCATAATAAATAGTGCAAACAGTGAGAAACTAACGCAAAATTAAAAGGCAACATAAAAAAGCTCTATTATCTTTGATGTCAGACTATGTTATTTTTTTTTCTTTATGTTTAAAAATTTTCAATCGATTGGGTAAAGAGCATCATTTTTAGTGAAGGAAGAAATAACCACGCGAATCTTAAAAAAGTTCTTCAATCAGAATAAATTAGTCTCCTTCTGGCGGCTGAGTCAGTCAATGTTGTATACTACCTGCACAAACTATCATCCCTAAATTAATCAACCCTGAAATGCGCTATTCTTGTTTCCATAACAGCAGACGGCCTCAGACTTTGTGGCGGGGGGAATTCTAACCGTAGACAAACTATAGGTAGAGAGTTCTGCTCTGCGCCACCTCGAGCTCATTTCTCTGTCTATTCACGATCGCAACGCTCGAATACCTCATTTGGGGAAAAGACAGGTTTCATGTCTTGACCCTCACCTCCACTTCTCAGTTATATAAGAATGTACTACGATATTTCCCCCTTTCTTAATATTTTTTCTATTTAATTGTCAAAACATTATTTAAAATTTCCACTACGTTTCCTTTAGAACTATAATTGTAAAAACATGCGAATTGTGGCCATTGGCGATCGCAACACTCGAATACGCCATCTGGGGAGAGACCGGTTTCATGCTTTTAGCCCTTCTCTCTCCTCCTCTTTTCAGTTGTATAGAAATGTACTATGATATTTCCCCCTTTCTTAATATTTTTCCTCTTTATTTAATAAAAATATTTTTTAAAATTTCCGTGACACTTTTCTTTAGAACTATGTTTAATGTAGTTTTAAGTTCCATATAGTTTTCCAACTTAAAAGATTTCAATCTATATGAAAATCAAGAGAGAAACTAACGTACTTCCTTCCTTTATGACTTTCCACACGCTAATGGGGAAAGCATGTGAAGTGTTGCCATAGGTAAAGAGTTCTGCTATACGCCACCTGCAGCCCATTTCGATCGCTAATAGGTTCAGAGTTCTGCACAACGTCCCCTAACACCTGTTTCGATCACCAATGGACTGCTTTCATTACGAATTCGCGATCGTAACCCTGAGTATGCCATCTAGGGAGAAGATCGTTTCCATGTCTTGGTCCACGTTTCCTTGTCCCCCCCCCTTCTCTCTCTTTGTCTTCTCAGTTGTATAGGATTATATAACGATATTTTCCCTTTTCTTATTCTGTTTAATATTTAATTTTCAAAAATATTTTTTGAAATTTCCCCTACGCTTTCTTTAAGACTTATATCCAATGTAGTTTTTAGTTCCATATAGTTTCCTAACTTAGAAGTTTTTAATCTAGTTAGAAATCAACTGACGCACATCCGCTGATGGTGAAAGCGTGCAAAACGTTTCTGGTCTGCGCCCTCTGTAGCCTATTTGAAACACCAATATACAATTTCAATTTAGGACATTTTTATGGCAATGGTTATTAAATTGTGTTGTTTTGTTAACTTCGCTGCAGTAACTGTGGTTGCAACTGGGTCTGTACAAGAAACGCAAGTAACTTTTCTAAATTTCGTGTAATAATGGCCGATGCGGCAACTAAAATGGATACTGGGTAAGAAATCTATCTTGATCCTGAAAATAAATTAAGTCTCTAATTATTAAAAAGGATATTATACTTTAAATTAGGTTGTAAAATTGTTTTAGGGATATATTGCATGCTAAGATATTATGCTTTATAAAATTTGAACTTAACTTTTTTGTCATGTGAATATGGTTTCAATTTTTATCTTTTATGTAATTTACAAATGTTTGTAATGTGTGTTATTTTGTTGTAGTATTAACAAGCTATGTTTATCATTGCTTATCAAACATCCTGATCCACCTCTAAGAAAACTATTATTGTCGATCTCTCTTATTGTGAAATTGATGATGAGGATATTGAATTTATTATTTCGCCCAGTAAAATAATTTTTACTGATTCAGTTTTCTTTTGGTATTCGTACATTTTCTGTTCTAGCTAAAAGTCATGTACGTTATTGTAAACACTCGTATTGTAATTCTATGACTTCTGCTATCTGGTATCACCCATACCCTCTAGTTGTGCTTAAAAAACTACTTGTTATAATGTTTAAAATTACAATCAACTTTACTAATAGTAGTACTTCGCAGATGTATTCAATGTTTGATTATAGAAAAGTAGACTGTTAATAACGTGTTGATTCATCTAAACTGTTTCTTTGAATTTTTACTTCTACAAAATTTGCCTAGAGTATGAATTATAAAATTCAAATTTATTGGTAACTGATATTTTATTTCGAGAGCTGGGTGACTTTTTTTTTATAAATTTTTCTTGATCAGCAATTCTCACTCTATTTTATTTGCTCCTTATCCATTGTTCAGTTCATTAAATGAAGTTCGCCAACATGCTAAAAAAATGCCATCTATTGATTATGTGTAGTAGCATGTGATATATAATAATAATTAAACTTATTCAAGAAGTATCAGTCATTATTGATAGCTATTATTAAATAAAATATTATGATAATAAATTATGTTGATAGTATAAATTAAGTACAGTGGAATATATCAATTTATTTTGAAATGTCAACATTTTTTGATAAGATAAAAAAATTTTAGTATGAAGTGCTTATTGGTTCTTCTCAACAATATTTCTTATACATAACTTTAAATGCATATTTAAAGATAGTGGCTATTTTACTGATCTCTGGTACAATATTTCCACAAGTATATTGCTGATTTTTGACAACAGTGCCGTAGCAGTGATGGTGCCACTAGGATATTTTCTTGGGTTGGTATAATAGCATATGTTATTTAACCAATCTAAAAAAACATCTGTATTCTAAGTAATGTCGAACATTAACAGTTCATGGGTCTGTCCAGGCCTAATTTACTACCGTTTAGCGGTATCTTCACAAATTCCACTTTAGAAAAAACGGTAGTTTCATTAATTCAATTTTAGGGAAAACGGTAGTTTCACAAATTCAATTTTAGGAAAATACTTTTTCTTAATTTTCCCTTAAGGTGTAACGATAAAACCATATTTTTACCATACTGTTGTGTTGATTTTTAAATATAATTTTTAATTTTTCACAAATTATGTCTGGATTTTCACAAAATAGGTACCTCTCAGAAAAACCTAGACAGACCCCAGCAGTTCTGGAAGGATATCTCACAGGAGTGATTGCATTTCGGGGGTATCCCGGCATTCCAGGTTTTTCGTATTAACCTTCCGAGTGAAAAAGTTAAATACAGGGCGTATGATTTCTCTGGGCATATCACGGAATTTCACCTTTAGACCTGTTGGTCTCTGACTTTCTCTAATCAAAAATATAATCCGAAATATTCCCAGAATTCCTCAATCTAAAATCCAAATTTTGAAGCTTTGCGACAACGAGACACTTACCATACGCGTGATTCTTCTTCCATTGGGCAGAAAATAGCCAATTGATTCTTTTCATTTGGCAGGTTTTTTACAATTTTGAATATTTAAAACAGCTCCGGAATCCGCTGATATCACAATTCATATTCACACTAGTTACTATAAATATTCTTCATTAGTAGGTAATTATATTATAAATCTTATTTTTAAAAATATTACGTTAAGTATAAAACATGTATGATAAATAAATTGATATTGAGTTTTTGCACACAAAATTTCCAAACACTATCACCCCTGTTCTCAATTCAGAGTTAGCTCTTCCTTATTCAATATTAATGAAAAAAGAACCTGATCCCACATCTAGTCACTGAATGCAGGGGTCTGTCCAGACATTTTGTGAAAGGTCCGCTTTTAGTAAAATTGGAAAAAATTACTCATAATTTGTGAATATAAAATAAACGTCAAGTCACATTCCTTCAACCAGGGTTCTGCTTTTATGAATTTGCGCAAATAGAGCCCGGTTATTGCAAAAACAAATTTCAATTAGTTATTTAATTGTAAATAAAAACATGATTATGCTCAGCACTATAAAATTATAATGAAAAAAAAATTAAATTTTCCAAAATAAACAGCATTTGCTGCTTCAGAATTAGAGATGCAACAAATATTTGGTATTTAGCCTATATTGCTGAGTGCAGAATATTCATTTTGGACGAATAAAGGAAGAAGCTTCTGCCAAAGACAAAACTTAGTTCGTTTGCATTTGTCTTTCTTTCTCCCCCTTCCTGGAATAGGTTTATTCGATTAACAGAACAATAATGAAGATAAACAAATTTGTGAAGGATCCGAATAAAAGATAAATCATTTTGTGAAGTGTCCGTTTTTATGAAAAGATATTTTGAAGGGTCTGTTAACAGACCCAAATTTCTTCTAAACAGTCCCCTGGAATGTATTCTGTGAATGTTCAAAATTTGCTTTGCTGCAATATCAAAATGAATTTTACTTAATTGGCTGATAGGTGTGATAAACTCCTTGTTTTTTTTTTTTTTTAAATTGATTTAATAATATTTGTTTTCTTTTAGTTTAAAATTCTTTTGTTAGATAGTGTTCGTGTAAAGGGATAAATTTTCTCAGTTGATCTGTTATGCGTGTTGATTTGTATTTTATTGTGACCATTTCTTGTATCTCTTTTTTTCTTTTTCTTAGTTGAAGTTTGACAATGTAATATTTAAAAAAAAAGGTTGCTAGTTTAAAATTTGAAAAGTTGAGGTTGTTCTATCTCGAAATAATTAAAAGAAAATGCTGTCAATTTACTAGCTTTATCTACCTACCTGTCCTTTTCACGGTAGCTGGCATAAGCGATTTGTATGTCCAGTCCATCTCACAATTTTCTCAAGAATTGGTGATAATATTACCTATGTTAGTAAGAAGATCTTCATTTCAAATAGTCACAGGCCAGAAAATTTTTGAAATAATAATTTTCTAGCTTTTCTTGTTTTATCGATCTAAATGTCTTATGAATTAGTGTTCTTTATGGTATTAGTGTACTGTAATAAGTATCTTTTAAAACTGATTCAGATATAATGGGTTCTTTTATAACTAAACTACTTGAAATCTAGTAGTACGTAAGCTTTAATTTTTCTTATTTATGTATTTGCCTTAAACTGTATTTAAAAAATATTAAACAATTTCACCTTATAAATTTAGGTCACCTAAAAAGAAATTACCTCAGGTACCTGAGACATTATTGAAGAAAAGGAAATGGCAAGCAGAGCAAAAACAAAAGCGGTTAGCTGCATCAATCAAGCAAAGAAAGGCAAGGGAGTTTTTTAAAATTTTTGTATTTTATCTTTTATCGTCAAACATGTTTATATTGTGTTAGGTCATGGTTTTATCTGGTTTATGATGAAAAAAACCCGGAACCTACAAAACCCAGTTTAGAAATAGTTTTAAATTTTGGAACAGAATTCCATTGCAATGCACCCAATGTCTGAGGAATTTTTTTTCTCACCAACCACCATTAACACATTTTTCAGGGGCGTCTTTTGTCACACTCTGTAATAGAAATGAAATATTGTACTAGCATTTAACTTTAAATTGGTAAATTGTGGTTTGTCAAAATGTTTTAGCGAATCACGCATTGCTGGGTTACCACTCCGCAGGGAGAATATGGAATTCAAAAATTTTCTTAAATAACTTGAATCTTGATTTTTTTTTCTTTACAAACTGGGAAAATACAGAGTTTTGTTTCTTACAACTGTTCCTTTTTTTCCCCCTCTATGAGTTTTTCCAACAATTAAAACTAATATGGTTAGCCCAATAGAGGTCACACGAGCACAGTATTTTTTTTTTTGCCTATTAATATTTTGTGTATAATATGTACAGGGAATTGTTTTATAGATTTGATTGGCAACCTGCATCGTGATTCACTAAAAATCACATTTCATATTGAGATGGAAAAAGCATCCATCGTTATTTTTATTTGTGAGATTTAAGATCGAATATAGCTATTCGTATTCTGGCTTTTAAAAAATCTTTTGCTGCTACTCTTCTCACAATTAAAAAATCATACATCACAATTCATACTCACACAATTTAAAGACCGCCTATTGCGCTTATGCACATTTTAAAGTCATACGTTGTGAGTCTTCCCGCAATTTGAAAATCACATGTCTCGATTCATATTCACGCGATTTAAAAACTGCACCTCACGTTTTTTATACACGTTGCTGAGGTGTAAACACAATCAGAATCTTTGGTTATTAAAATTTTAGCAGAGGTGCTTGCAGTTCTCTTTTGCTTTTTGTTTGGGTTGACTGCAGACATTACACAGAAATCCAAGTTTCTTGGTGGATCATTTACATCAATAACTAAAAAATAAAATTTCGTATCAGAACATGCAGTAAAGGTGAAGAAAAAATATATATACAGTACAGAACTTCTTATCCAGAAAACTGGAACGATATTTGATAATTTAAAAAAAAAAATTTTCCTCATAAGATTTTTCTTTTTTTAAAGGAGGTTTAACTTACCATCATTTTAGAAATAATCATTAGTGTATTACTTTATCGTTTTTTCTTCCTTTTAAGATTATTTCTAAATATAATTGGGCTTGACAATAATAATAAAAAAAACTGCTTTTTGTAGCGATTCAGAAAAACAGAAAAATCAGTTATCTGGAATAGCGATGGTCCCGAGATAATCTGTTCCCTACTGTATAACATTTTAAAAATAAATCTGTTTTCTCAATAGCTCTACTTCAGATTAAATGGGTTAGCAGCCCTAGTAGCAGAAGTCTTAAGGCCTGGTTTCTTAGGACAAGCGCCTTTTCTGGACGTTAACGTACCGCTGACGCCAACCTGTTCTCAGCGTGAGCAGTCGGTCTAACACATAAGCGACTAGGGAGCGGACGATTCCATAACGCTAAGTTTCGTCGGAAGAGTAAAAATAGGGAAAGAGAGAAATTCCATTGAAAATATTGGGGATTTTTTCTTTCCCTTCCTTGGCGTATTGGCTAAATTTCAAAGGTTTGCCGTAACCGTTCGCATTTGTTTATGTTTATTTTTTGCGACATTCGATGTCATTTCGAAATCGTTTAAAATATCTTATTTGTTGAATTTTTTCGTTATGTTTTGTGTTTTTATTATTATCTGTTTTGTTTTAATTTATTTTTACCTTAAATTTAGTTATTGTTTTGTTAATTTTAATTTGGTTATTTGCGATCTGCAGTGTGTCAGATTGAAATTACTACGGGATAATGGATAAACAAGCTTAAAAGTACATCAAAAAAATTTCACAATGAAGAAATATATATATATATTATTTAAGTAGTTTGAAGTAGAATGAAAAATAACTACAGTTTATTATTTAATGTTGGAGTGCATAATGATAGACATTATAATCTTATGTTTTTTTTTTTAAAATTCACCAAGGCCTTTAATAAATTTATTTTGGACACGAAATGGGGGGATATAAAATTAAGTAAGGGTATTCAGCCATCCTGTCTATGTTAATGCGGTTCTGGGTCTGTCCATTTATGATGTCCCACTTTCTTAAAAATATTTTCGATCTTTCTTTGTCAGGATTCAGCCAAAATTACCCGGCCTTAACACATTATATTGTATAAATATATATATATTTGCAATTCAGAAAAACACACTACACTATAGATCATAGTTCAAAATTTTATTTTCAGATTGTGATATGACATTTGTAAGCTTAAAAATGATTCTGAAAACACAAAATTAGAAAATAACCACATTATTTTTTTGAAGTAAACACAAGTTGAAAAAAATATATGTTGAAACAGCTGATTATAAGTGTTTTTTTTTAATCAAAAATTATAAATCTATAATTTCTTGTTTTCCTTTCTAACTTCTTTATACACGGAATTCTTTTCACGATCTCTCCCCTCCCCCTTATGCTCCTCCAACATGTACAGAATTGCTGGAACCCCGACTGATAATTGTCAACAGTACCTCTCTGCATCAAAACGTTCTTTAAAGATTAAAAAAAATAATTAGATTCTAACTATCTTCACTGTAAAGCCTAATAATCAATTCTTTCTTTTTTGATGACCCTAGTTAAGATTTTGTTTCAGAAAACCCCGCCAAAATTTGGCTTCCAATGTTGGCGCTAAAATAAGGCGACATTTTGCTAAGATAATGCTCTCTCCAGCAACGTTTTCCCGATGTCGAGCTCATTTCCCCCCTTCTTATTTTAAGTCCGTTTGTATTATGGAATCGTCCTGTACTTAGTCGCTTGTGTCCAACACAGACATTATCTCGCATTGCGCATGCGTTAATAACGTAAACAAATATTTATTTTGAATTTCTATTGGTTTTGTTATTGTCGACTAGTGATTTAGAGAACAAATAATGATTTTGTCCAAGAAAAAAACACAAAAACACGTTATAGCTTAGCTAAATGAAGAAGCTATGTTTAATGTTAAAATCAAAATCTCAGCTGATTTCAATGCTCTGTTGGATCTGTGGTTAACGCTATGCTTTGTGGTTAACCATTGCTTCTGTGGTTAACGCTATGTTGCAATCCAACAGCAGTTGATTCGAACGTCAGTCGTCTTCAAGCTGAGCGTTCGATGACGTATGTTATCTAGCTCACAAATTGGCCAATCAGGGGCTAACGCTGATTTCCAGCTGACGTTGTGTAACGCCAACCTGTTAATAAAAAAGAAATAAGTGACATGTGGAATTAAGCAGTTTGATAATTAACTTTTAATATAAAAAGCAAGCTATATTAAATAATATACTGTAAAAGAAAATTTATTTAAAGAAATGAAGATGAAAAAAGATTATAGGTGAAATCACTGGTATTTGAATGTTAATTAAAAAAGAATGTACTTGTAAGTTCATGTTAGGAGGGTCATCATAGGAGGGGTTTATTTCTTTCTATAAAAGTGGGAGGATGAGAACAGGTTCAGTCTAAGAATGAATTTTTCTAGGTAGGTAGGGGGTAAGTGGGAGCAGGTGCAATCTAAAACAATATTTTTGTTGGAAGTAAAGATAGCGTGAATGGTAGCATGAGTTGGTATAGTGATAGAAAGAAATCTTGAAATAACGTGGGGGATATTTTTAGAAATTTTGATGAAAATATCATATTTATTTCAAAATAAATTCCATGATATTTATTTCAATATATCCATTGATATATATCAACGAACCCTGTTAAAAATATTGTTAAGTCTTAATTTTATGATGAATACTCAAATTGATTTCTGGAATTGATTCCGAATTTTTATCACGTTCTGCAGTTTTTACGTTATTGTTTTGATGATCATGATTTTCTCTGTTTAATGTTAATTTGTTCTTTTTTAGTTAAATAAGGAAAAGCGCAGATTAATCTTCAAAAGGGCTGAAAATTATGTTAAAGAATACAGACGTAAAGAAAGGGATGAGATCAGGCTTAAAAGACAGGCTAGACATGCTGGAAATTTCTATGTGCCCGATGAACCTAAAGTAGCCATTGTAGTAAGAATAAGAGGGTGAGCCTATAATTTTTAATTGTATATATATAATGTGTAACTATGTATATGTAAGGTAATGTATAGCATGTCAAAACATATAATTTTTAATTGCATATGCATAATGTATTACTATATAATGTAATGTATATATGTATTATTTTGTTCAAACTTAGTTTCTATTACTATCAGGGTTGCAAAAAACCTGGGTTTTTTTTTTTTTTTTTAGAAAAACCCAACTTGGGTGGGTTTTATTGGGCTTTTCTAGGTTTTTCATGTTTTAATGGTTTTTTTTTTTTTTTTTTTTTCAAAAAAGAGGGCATGGTTAAATACCTTACTTTAAAAAAGCTTATTTTAATATTAATAATTAAGTTTAATTTTAAAAATTGACTTAATTAATAATTAATACAAATAAATTGATGCAAAAGTCTGAAAAAGTTTTCTTCTGACATCACGATACAAAATGTTATCAAGACAAAAGATAGAGTAATTTATAATAAGCTTTTGCAAACTGGCTAAGCAAAGGGTTCAAGACATGTTTATCATGTTAATCTCCGCCCCCTTCGCAGAGATTATCTTATCGGCCACTATCTGCCAGCAATACCTCTTTTCCAAGAAAGAAAAATTACTTTTTTTTGGAGGGGTGGGGAGAATAAAGGAAGAAAGCAAGAATGGCTGCAATTTTTCAAAGGGGCAACAGTATTTCTAAAAGGGCGGATTGTTTATGATAAAAAGGGCAAAGAAGGGTGCATTATTTGCAAATGGGCAAAGAAGGGCAAGCAGTGGAAGTGCGGCTGAGCTTCAATTGATAATTTTCTCTTTCGGAACGGTTTGTAAATCTGAAGTGAATGGAAGTTGTTGCGCATTGTTTTGTATTCTGCGTGCATATTTGTGGCATTTGAATTGTTAATTTAGTGTTCTATAGAGTTGAAAATGTCTTAACGTTAAAAAATAATATCAGACAGCTTTTAACAAAAAATATTCTGATGATTTTCCTTGTATTCTAAGTTTAAGAAAAAGAGATACGTTTGCATTCTGCTATATGTGCCAAACAGATTTTTCTATTGCAAACCAAGGAAGAGGTGATAGTGTTGCCCACGTCAATCGTGAAAAGCATCGAAATATTTCTAGATTTCTCAAAGGAAATAAAAAAAAAAATTGTCGAAAAGGAAAGAAAGAAACGATTATTTTTCTGTTATTCGTGTCTAATCATTTTTTACTGCTGCCTGATTTGTGCTTCAGATCAAGCTGGGTATTTATTTAGAAAAATTTTCCCTGCTAGCAACATCTCTAAAAATTATGGGTGTGCATGAACCAAGACAGCAGCAATAACCAATGAAATTGCAAAATCCGGAGGAAATATATCTAGGATACCATTAGGCAAAATGTTTTTTCACTTTTTATAGATAGCAGTTTTTTAAATAATGCTAAATCAGCAACATCTGCAGTATTAAAACATTAGCAGTTAAAAAAAGATAAGAAATACATTTATAAAGTATTGTATTCATTATTGACATGTTTTGTTAATTTTGAACTTCTTCCTAAATTTTAAAAAATCAAAAGATGTGTTTTAATATAATTCTATAGAACCTTATATTTTATAGTAAGAACACATATCTTTATTAGTCAGTGTCAGAATCTTATTGTGGTCTATTTTATGCAATGTAAATAATATACAGTAGGGGTATTAAGGTGAGATAAAGATAAACTTCTGATAAATATGATATGTATATGTTCTGAAATTTAGCTTTATCTGGATAGTGACCTTCATTTCCAGAAAGTTGGTTTTTTCATATCATGCTTTTTTATCATTTAATCTGGAAATCAAGGAGGTCAGGGTATTTTTGTTTTAGCACAGTTTCATTCTTGCTTATAGTTTCTCATTTTACAAAAACTTAATTTTCATTGCTGGTATCCTAGAGTTCTATTAAATGTTGAACTGAATTTATTAATATTTTTTTTTCTTCTTTACAGTATTAATGGAGTTAGTCCAAAGCCCAGAAAAGTTTTGCAACTTTTCAGGCTGAGACAAATTAACAATGCTATGTTTGTCAAGTTAAATAAGGCTACAATCAATATGTTACACATTGCTGAACCTTTTATTACATGGGGGTAAGTATTTTGTGTGTAATTTATTGTAATTTATTTTGTGTACTGTAGGATAAAAATATGAGGGTTGTGCATTTAATTGCATGCCGGGTTGAGCTCCAGTGATTATTAAAAATGTTCTAGGTTAAATTAATTACAGTGCTGTAAAAATTTTCACGTGTAGTGGGTACATGCTGGTGGAGCACCTTGTTCCAGAATTTTTGTACTTGGAAGCCTCGCTTAAGAGTATCTTATTTCCCTTAAATTGCCACTTTTTAAAAAAATGAATTTTGTGCTATTTCTCTTCTAAAGTATTAAAGAATAATTTCAGTAAATATTAAATCTAGTCATGATTCTCATTCAATACTCTTCCTTTTAAAGAATACAGTACCTTAAACTTATCATGCTCGCTTTAAGTTTGTATTAGTTCAATAATGCATCCTGGTTTGTGTTTTTATTTTAAAAAGTCATACATTGCGATCCATGCTCACTCGATTCACTGGATTTTAAGATCGCACATAACTATTGGTGTCGATGCGATTTTGAGCTTACGATGTTAAATATGTTAACTAATGACACATTTGTATTTTACTACAATTTGTGTTCATGCAGGGGTCTGTTTAGAAGAAATTTGGGTCTGTTAACGGACCCTTCACAAAATATCTTTTCATAAAAACGGACCTTCACAAAATATTTTAACTTGAAAACGGACTCTTCACAAAATAATTCATCCTTTAATCGGACCCTTCACAAATTTGTTTATCTTCATTATTATTTTTTCAATCGAATACACCCTTCCCAGGGGATGGTGGGAAAGAAAGACAAATGCAAACGAACTAAGTTTTGTCTTCGGCTGAAGCTTCTTCCTTTATTCGTCCGAAATGAATAATCTGCGTTCAGCAGTATAGGCTAAATACCAAATATTTGTATGTTGCATCGCTAATTTAGTAGCTGCAATTGCTGTTTATTTTTTAAAATTTAATTTTTTTAATTATAATTTTACAGTGTTGAGTATGATCTTATGTCTTTTACAATTTAAAAACTACTTAAAAAAATTTTTTTTTGCAATAATGGACCCTATTTTCACAAATTCACAAAAGCGGACCCTGGTTCAAAGAACGTAACTTAACGTTTATTTTATATTCACGAATTACGAGTAATTTTTTCACAATTTAACAAAAACGGACCTTTCACAAAATGTCTGGACAGACCCCTGTCATGATATTTACTTTAAGATTTAAAGCATTGGAGTTTCATTAATAAATAATTGAATATCTGATTTAGGAAAATTATGGAATTTATTAACAAGAATCAATTATCATGAAGTTATCCCTTTGCTATGTTTTCATAGATATTTAAGATGATCCTATCTTTACAGTGTAAATTAATGTTCTGTTTGTTCTATTTAATTTCTATAGGTATCCTAACTTAAAGACTATAAAGGATCTTGTATACAAACGAGGGTTTGGTAGAGTTAATCACAAAAGGATTGCTCTCACTGATAATTCTATCATTGAGTCTAAATTGGGTGAGTAAAGCCTATATGATTCTTTATGGATAGTTAATTTAAGAGCCTTCTCTGTGTTTCATGCCATAAATGCTTCTGATAATATTATAAATGTTAATAACTAATACTAACAACTGATTTGGTGATACACAAAATTTTTAAAAAAAATGTAGATTTAGTATGTGGCACTTGGGTTTGTTTCCTTTTTCTAAATGGCATGTTAATCTTAGTGTTTTTTTCCCCTCAACATATTCTGTCAATGTATTGTATTTTCATAAAGCATTAGGGCCTGTTGGAGCTTTTTTGCTCTTTGTTTTTCTAGATTATGAGAATTAAGCATTGAGTGTTTTTTTCTCCAATTAAATTATAAATGGTTGATTGTTGTTTGTGCACACTTGGTCTAGTTGATTTTCCCAAAAGAAAGTCAAGGAGAAATAATTGTCAAGGTGTTTTATTTTTTACAGGAGACCTGGAACCGGGTTTGAATCCTAGTCGTGGCGGGTGGGTGCAGATTCTGCACTCGGCGTAAAATGTCCTCAGTGGTAGACAGTTAGTGTGTTGAAGTTCCCTTGCCGCTGGGCTAACCTTGAGAGGTTTTCCTCTCCATGTAATGCCAGTGCGGGTTGGTTCCATACAAAAAATCCTCAGTGGTGGATCTTACTATCTGTCAGAATTAAGAATTTTGGTAGATTTTTACGTTAATAGTGTTTTGTAATATGAAAAATATTTTTGAGGTGTAGCAGTTCATAATTTTTTTTTACTTTGTTAAAACTTAGTTTGCTCAACTGTTATTTTAATTTTTTTCCAATACCTAAAGTTTGGTACTTAATGCAGAGACATTTCATTTTTATTGAAAATTGATTAGTTTTATCTAAAAAGTTGCCAATTTTTCGAATATTTAGCGACATTATTTTCTTGGTGGCCTTAAGGAAAGAAAAATTAAGAATTTTTTTCCCCCTGTTGAGTTAGCGAGAAACTCTCTGTATTTAATGGGAAGGTTTGTTTCATAGTGCTGCTCTTTGCTGCTGGATTTCTCTGTAATTTTTTGAAAAATTTTGACCTTAATATATATTTAAAAGTGCATCTATATACTTTTTTTCTTTAAAATGTCATGTATTTTTTTCATGAAGCCACAATCACACCTGGTAGTTTAACCGTTTGAGTGCTGAAGAGTTTTCTTATATCTATGCTAATAGTGCGGAATGAAATGCATACAACATTCATAACTAACCAACCTCTAATTTTTGGCACATACCGAGCGAAGCATGATAGCGCTTCGTCGCACTCAAACGGTTATCTAGATGATTTTATGATTCGATATAGATTGCTGTAATTCTTAGCTTGGTGGACATATCTGTAGTTAATCATTTTGTAATTCTTTCTAGGTAAACATGGCATTATCTGTATGGAGGATTTGATTCACGAAATTGCCACTTGTGGCCCCAATTTCAAGAAGGCCACCAACTTCTTGTGGCACTTCAAGTTGAACAACCCTAAAGGAGGCTGGCGTAAGAAGACTATTCATTACGTTGAAGGTGGCGATTTTGGAAACAGAGAAGACAAAATAAATACACTTCTAAGGAAAATGATATAATAAATTCTCAATAAAATGTACATTTGTAACTTTTTTTCCTATTTAACATACATAAAAGCCAAACTGCAATATTTGGGTTAGTTAAAGTTTTTTTTTTTAAAACTTTTATATTGTTTACATAGACTTTCTGATATCTTTTGTAATTGTTAATTTATCAAGAAAAGTTAGTCGAAGATAAATTTTTAGAAAAAAATGTTCATTTCTGTCATCTCTATACCGAGAATAAGAAAAAATACTTTTAGTTTATAAGAAAAAATTTCCCACACCACTAAGTAATCCTTGTTGGAATTAGGGCCAAAATGGACCAAAATCCCTTACTGATAGCTACTCACCATAGTCGCTGCTGCTCCAGGTGAATATCGAAGGTAATTCTTGTAATCGACGCTATTTTTTTACTAGGCGTGCTGTTTTGCCAAAGTGTAATTTTTACCTGAATTACCAGCTGTGAAGAACTTGCATTTAGCATCAGCTATTTAATAGATATTTCATTTCAATAAAAGTTTTAATTTCACACTTTTTATTAAATTTACAACTTCTGTCAAGAGCCCCTTCCTTTACTTGTAAAAATAATCCATAGATGGCGATAGTATGCCTAGTTTTGGAATAATTTTATGTAAAAACAGCTGTTCGAACAGTAAATAAAGAATTCCTGACAAAAACTGGCGCCCGAACAGGGACGCATTTGATAGCGAAGAGAAATTAACAAACTCAAATCATACTAGTTAGAAATGGATCATTTAAAAACGAAAAGAACACCATTACGATCAGCCTTCACAAAGATATTTAACAGACTGACGGAGAAGGTGGCAAAAGAAAACGTTGACCTTCAAATTATTCTTATTTTATCGGACCAACTAGAAGAAAAATTTATAAGATTGAAAGCTGACGATTTGGAAATTAAAATTCGTAGCTATGAAAACGAAAGTAAACAACATAGCGGCCAGTAGAAATATCGGCATTTCAACAACTTCTAATGAAAGAAATATGGAATTACAACAACCATCGATGGCGGCAACTACCGAAAATAAATTTAATAGAATTCGACGGAGATCCCCGGAATTGGCTTAACTTCTGGTATAGATAAGCACTCAAATTTTGTTTACTTGATCCAAGCTACAACTCCAAAATCGAACGCTCGAGAAATAGTTCTAGTTTCCCCACAAGGGCCCGCCACGTTCAGGGGCCTTGTGCTACAGAGAAAAAAATTGTGCCTGCCGAAGAGTCTTACAAACTGATTATTGGTAACATGGCACAATCAACTTTCCCGGATGTAATGACAACTTTGCAAATATATAGAAGTCTAATGATTACAAACTCTACTGGTGAACGAAACTTTTCCAAATTGAAATGAATTAAAAACTGTCTTCGTTCAACTATGTCTCAAAACCGTTTAAATTCATTGGCCATAATGGCAATTGAAAATGATGTATTAGAAAAGGTTAACTTTCAGGATGTCTTGAACGATTTTGTTACAAAAAAAGTTAGAAGAGTTAATATTTTAGCTTATTGTATGATTTTTTTTAAATGCATATATTAATTACTTATATTCTTTTCGTTTGATTCAATATTTTTATTGAATAATGTGATAATATACCTATGTAGTAAAAAACAGTGTAATTATGAATAAAGTGTTGTGTTAGCGAAAAAATATATTAGGAAGTTAGAAGACGGTAGGGCACGAGCATTGCCCTGTAAAGCAGCAACAGACAAGCGGGCAACAAGATCTTCGTCCTCAAAACACTTTGATGGCTCACACCTAACGCACTTCCTACAGCTCTCGAGCTTGTCGAAGGATTATTCCCTACTGTATTTAGTATTCTGGTTTCCACTGCAGGAGTTCTGTGATATCTTCCAATGCCAGCTTCACGCCTGGAAGCATAAAACGATCCACTTATCGTAACTCCCGATGAAGACGCTCGAATGTTCGACGATCCGGCTGATTTCTATCCGGGAATACCCTGTAAATCCTCTGAGCAGCTATTCCATTTGCTTGTGCAGCCCCATGCATGTAGGCAAGCTCGATGAAACGATGCATGATGTTTGAGATCCCTGCGAGAAATGATGAATCCAGCTAGCAAGCGCTTTTATAAGCTGCAGTCATCAGCGCTCCCTACCGACTCAAGGCGGCATTACCGCACACACAATCCTATACGGAAAATGCTTATTTAGGTCCCCTCCACCTACCTTTACATTTTTGACATATATTTTAGGACCACCCTGTATATACATATGTATGTAATAAAAGGGCTAAAATCCCTTTTATCAGTTTTTTAATTAGCTTAAATAATGCAGTCGTAAGCCAAGTGCGTTTAATTTGCCAAGGATGGGCCCGAAAATGGATGTGCGCAAGGTAATATTATACTGGATAATTTAAAGAAGTTGACTATAAGTAATTTTAGAAAATAAATATTTATTTAAGAAAAAAATGGAAAAGAGAAAGAAGCATGAATTGCCTGTTTTGCACATAATTTTAGCCACGGATTTGCACATGGAGAAATTATATAAATTAACAAGAATCTTTTTAGTAAATAATTTTAGCCACGGATTTGCCCGAAATGGATTTGCACATGGAAAAATTGTATGAATTAAGAAGGAATTTTATTAGTAAATAATTTTACCCACGGATTTGCCCGAAATGGATTTGCACATGGAAAAATTACATAAATAAACAAAGAAAAATTTTTAGTAAGTTATTTTAGCCACGAATTTTCCCGAAATGGATTTGCACATGGAAAAATTGTATAAAGTAACAAGGAATTTTATTAGTAAATAAGTTTAGCTATGGGCTTGCCCGAAAGGGATTTGCATAGCATAATAAATAAATACAAAAAAACATGAAGAAAATTAAGAAAAACAAGTTTCATTTATTGCGCATAAGCTGCAAGTAAATACAACTCATTAAATACTCGGTAAGTTCAAAAAGAAGATAAAACAAAGGAAAATTACAGAGAAATGAACAAAGGGGTAAAAAGAAAATTATTAAAAAAAGAAGAAGAAAAAGGATAGAATTCTTTTTAAACAAATATCCAGAAAAAAAAAAGATATAATCTTTTCATCAGCCCACACGATTATATCTGCAAAAAAGAGTGCTTTCTAATATTGTATTAATATAGCCAAAGCATGTAAATACAATAGTGTGAGGAGCACTCAAAAATTTTTTACAAAAATTACAACAAATAAAATAAGTAAATTACACAATACAATTATACAATAAGTAAAAATAACACGTAAAAACAGAAAGTAAAAAAAAAAAAAAAATAGAACATAAAACATAATCTATAAAGCGAGTAGCGAAATTACATGAACGGGAAATTTTTCAAGAATGATTTAAAATATTTTCGTAACCAGATTGCAAAATATGAAAAAAATTATTTATTATGCTATATATATATATATACTCACATAGATTGATAGAAGTAACTTTTTCTTAATGTATGATAAAAACATGACATTAAACATAAAATAATTACATTTTACAATAAAGTCAATATCTTTTACTAACATTCAATGTATTATTATGAAAAGTGAAACATCTTGATACTATGCAGAGTGTTCGTCTTAATCGATAATTTTAGAATCGTCAAAAAATTTACAAATTAGGTGCTATTATTATTTAAGTACTATTTAGGCAAACTACTATTTAAGAGCGGGAAAAAAACTATATGGAAATCTTAAGAATTACTATTAAGATAAACGGAATTGAAAACTTAAAACAGTTTGATTTCATTTTTATTTCATTACCGTCGTTGCACAGTCGACCCAAATTTTGGGTTACGACTAGAAGGCAAGGGAATTCCTGGATCAAGTATTGGGAGAAATTTGCCTTCGTGGACGACTTCTGATGGAACTACCTCCCATTTGCGTTACTTGAAGAGGAAAACCACAAAAATTCCCTCGGTTAACCAGACGGCAAAGGGACTCTAACCTATAATGCGTTCACCACTGAGGATATTTTACGCCAGCACTGTGGTTGGTGCCAGACGGTAGCGGAAATTGTATCGACCAGCCATCGCTGGGATTCGAACCCGGTTCACCTCATTAGAAGATAAACGATCTATCCCCTGAGCATTCATTGCCCAAACCAGTTCGATTTTATAACCATCGTTGAACAGCCGACCGAAATTTCGGTTACGACAACTAATGTTCAATTCCGTAGCCCTGTAATTTTGAACCCAATCCAGAAGACAAGAGAACTCTTGGATCAAGAATCAGGAGAAATTTTCCTTCATGGAGGAGATTCCGATGGAACTAACCTGTGTTTGCGTTACATGGTAAGAAAACACACGAAAACCCCCCATGGTTAGCTTGATGGCAAGGGGACTTTAACCTATGATCTGTCTACCACTGAGGTTATTTTACGCCAGTGCTGTGGGTGGTGCAAGCCGGATGTTTTACCAGCCATCTTTGAGAATCGAACCCGTATCATCTCACTGGGAGGCGAGTGTTCTATCCCATTAGCCACCACAGCTCATCACTTTATTCATTGATTTAAAATGATTTATATCATCGTGACATTTAAATAAGTTATCATTAAGCAAAATAAAATTTAATTTATTTTAAGCAAAATAAAATTAACAGCATTTTGACAAAGAAATGTTTTATTCATTTACAAGTTCTGCTTTTACTAAATGATTATTTCTTCTTTTTTTCAGTGTATCTTTAATAAAATAGCGCTATTTTAAAAAAAATTTCCTGAATTCAATTTTCTTTTTACTTTGAAACTTTCATATTTTTGTATTCTATGTTTGATTACTATATATGTAATATATGAAACACTAAAAATTTATTCAGGTATTATACCAAATGATATTAATTAATTATCAGATAAACCATCCCCGTAGTTTTAACAGTGGATGAAGAAAAGGCCAGATAAAAAACATCTCAAAAGTAACTATATGATCAAAGCTTACCTGAACATTTAGAGCAGAAATTTTCAAAATGGAATAAGGACTTGATTTTGCTTTCCAATGTAAAGATCCCAAGATGGATGAATATTAATAAAACTATTGATGAGAAGATTAGCTTACATGTATTCTGCGATGCGAGCAGAGTTGCATATTCCATCTGCATTTTTCTTAGGGTGGAGACTAAAGATTGTGTTTATGTGAATTTTGTGCAGGCTCGTTCAAGAGTTTCACTTTTAAAAAATATAACAATTCCAAGACTGGAGTTGTTGGGATGCTTGATCGGAGCTTGGCTAGGAAGAACTTTTATTGTTGACTTAACAATTTTAGAACATAAAGTATATTACTGGACAGATTCGAGTACTACATTGTATTGGATTCAACGAATTGTGCGATGAGGCACATTTGTCTGGAATCGTGTACAAGAAATAAGATCCTTGTCAGAAGGAGGAGAATGGCGGCACATCTCCTCGGAATTGAATTCAGCGGACCTCCCCTCCAGATATTGTTATGCTAAAGAGTTTTTAAAGTCGAGATGGTGGGAGGGTCCATCATGGCTAAGAGGACCAGAATCGTCGTGGCCTGAAAGTACCTTTAAACCTGAAGAAGAGGTTATTGATACTGAAACACGTAAATCAGTATTGACAGCCCATGATAAAGTTTCTAAGCCCGATGATTGGTATTATTGGTACTTTTCTTTGTATACCAAAATAGTACGACTTGTATCCTGGATATTACGTTTTCTCAACAATTCACGAAAGATCCATAAATGTTACGAAAGAGACCTATCGTATGCCGAGTTAGAGACAGCAGAGAGAACTCTGTTTGTATTGATTCAAAAAGAGACACTTCATAAGTATGAGAAAAATGAGTACAAGAATCTTAGAGCCTTTGTTGACCAGTTCGGAGTTATCAGAGTTAAAACACAGGTCATGTACAGGAAGGATGCATATGAGTTTAAGTATCCCGTACTACTGCCATCAGATCATCCTGTTGTTCACTTGCTGATTTCCTGGAAACACCAAGAGTTACTTCATGCTGGAGTTTCTCTATTGATGTGTAATTTACGGGAACTTTTGGATCATAAAGGCCAGGAAAACTATTAAGACAGTTGTACAGCGTTGTGTACATTGCAAGAGATTCACATCTAAAGGAACTGAAACAGAATCCATTGCTTTGCCTGCAGAACGAGTTCAAGACACTGCAACTTTCCAAGTGACAGGAGTGGATCTAGCTGGCCTTTTGTAGCTTAAAGGTGGTCACAAAGCCTGGATTGTCCTGCACACATGTGCAGTCTATAGAGCTATACACCCCGAACTCACTACCTCATCATCTACCGAAGCTTTTTTTCAGTCTTTAAGACGTTTCATAGCCAAAAGAGGTAGACCAAAGATAGTGTACAGTGATAATGGGACTAATTTCCTTGGTGCAAACAATGCTTTAACAAACATCGATTGGGCACAGATAGCTAAGTTTTCGGCTGCGCAGAAAATTCAATGGAAATTTAACCCACCAACCACCGCGTGGTAGGAGAGATTCAACTTGTCAAATGTATCTTGAGAAAAGTATTAGGTAGAACAGTATTGTCTTATGAAGAGTTAGTCACAGTGCTATGTGATTGTAAACAAGTTATTAACTTTAGACCTCTCACATACGTTACAGAAGATATAGATGACTTGTCTCCGCTAACTCCGTCCCATTTCCCACAAGAATTGAAGTCTGATCTGACTGATTTGGATAACGTCGACAAAGTAGAGTTAAACAACAGACTGAAATATGTTCATCAAGTGCGCGAACATCTTCGAAAAAGATTTCGCACAGAATATTTGGGACAGTTACGACAACAAACTGTGTACTTAAAAAATATGAGATCATTGACTGTTAATGCTATTGTACTTGTAGAAAACGACCAAAAATGATCACATTGGTCATTAGCGAGTTTTACAACTGATATCTGGAAAAGATGGAATTTCCAGAATTGCTAAAATAAAGACTAAAACAGGTGAACTGTTGCGTACAGGTACAAAAGCTTTACAATTTAGAAGTACAAGATAACACATTTCCTGATTCAACTAAAAGGGGTAGACAAATGAAACCACCAAAACGTTTGTCTTACTGAGAAACTTTGGTATTAAGATCTTTTTACAAATTTTTATAATTTGTCATATTATATTTTTATAGGCTATGGAATAATTGTCTATTAAGAATTATCTTTTTGTGTTAAAAGTGCTGCTTACAGATAATGTTTGAATTTTGTTTTAAATATTTGACGAGTTCTAATTGATTGATTTTTAAGTGTTTGATTTAATTTTGTTTATACAAATGTTCATTGTGCTCTATTTGTTAAAAGTAAAGTGAATTTATTTTGAGATAAATTCAGGTGGGAGGATGTCAAGAACCCCACCCTTTAATTGTAAAAATAATCAATAGATGGCGATAGTAGGCCAAGTTTTGGAATAATTTTATGTAAAAACAGCTGTTCGAGCAGAAAATAAAGTAGTTGTTGAGTTCGGCTCTTCACTTTTCAATTGCTGTCCAATAAAAATTGGATTTTAAGTTAACGAATTCTTGACAGCTTCCATGTATATTCTTATAATAAATATAACTAATTAAGAAAAATATATAGCTGAAATAATATTTAAAAAATGTACTTACTTTTGCTGCTTGATTAATATTATTTTTTTATTCTGTAGAATCAAATACAGAACAAACAATTCAACAGTATCAATTTTCTGAAACAATCTATAAGAGTGATGACCACTCATATTGAACAAAGGATCCATTTAAGTGGTTATTCCTCAGGAAAACCTGTTTCCTTACAAGTAGAGTGCCTTCAGTGAACAAGAGTGGCGCCAACCTCCCGACAAAATCTGATTGGAGGAAACTAAGTTTTTACTACGGCAGGCTAAATGGAAAATTTCTCCATTCGTTTAACACGGGAAGCATGATTAGTGATGTGAAAACTGAATATTTTAATACCTATCTTCTGGGTAACCCGATCCTATTATGCGCTTGCGCAGTTTTGCTTTTCACCTCGATTGACGCCACTCTTGTTCACTGAAGGCACTCTACTTACAAGTAGTGAAAGAAAACTCAATTCATATTCAAGTACAAAAGGGCTTATCTGGTTTCCCGTGCTATCCACCTCCCTCTCAACAATTCATACAACTCTATCCTTTGATATAATGTCGAAATTATCAACAACAATAATTTATTAACACTATAACAGTAATTTTACTCTCTCAATACTGAAATATATTTTTTGTTGTTGAATTTTTCTGCTCAAAAGCTTAAGGGTTGAAGGATTTAAAAGGAAAAAAAAAAAAAAAAAAAACTACATATATTACTGTGAGTGACCGAAATCAAGAGAATGACGATTTTCAACGGTGAATGTTAACAATCACATAATCGCTTTTAATATTGTAAATGATGAAAAAATTGTGTACCTTACATTTCTCGACCTCCCTTAAATAAAGTAATAATAAATGTTAACTAAAAGTTTTATTTTGGATGAAATTATCTTTAGAAAAACGAATAGAAATTGATTGATCTGATTGGAATTGTGTGCAAAATTTTTTCAATTCGCTTAAAAAAAATTGGGATATAGTGAAATACGCAAAAATTAAGGTTAACATTAAAGGGTCCTAACTTTCAAGCGCGCTCCTGAAAAAACTATATTTCTAGATTAAAACTACTATATTTTGGGGGTCAGAAATCCGAATTCGTCAAAAAAAAGTATGTTTAATCGGATAACGTTATTATGTTTAATTTCCTAACTTTATTTAGTATATTTGATGTCACCCTCTCGAACCATTAAGAATGAATCCTATAACATGAAGATCCGAACTTAAGATTAAAATTTATTCCGGTGGGTCCATTTTTTTTTTTTTTTTTGCGCACTGTACATTCATTTGAAGCATATGTCATACAGGGATGAGATTGGTCAAAAGGCAAAAAAGCTGAATTTTCCCGCTAGTAAATCTTACGTGCGTGCACTAGTTTAATAATAAATTTCAGACGATTTAAGATAATAAATAACTATGTGTTGATAATAAAATTGTGTACTAATTTATTAATGTATGAATAATTACATCGACCCTTAACATTTAGTAAAAAGTAAAATTACAAAAATAACGCTGGAAATTATATTTTTCTTGAGTCACAAGGAGTCAATTATTACTGCCTAGTTTAGCATACTAAACTACTGAGAACATACTTTAACATTTCATTTTTCTATTAAAAAATACCATTACGGGATTTATAGCAAAAATATCAGTAACATATACTCATCCAGTTTCGCTGATGTTGTAATGCCTATATATATACCAATAATCGTCGATTGAAGAACTGCCACATATAAAGTAACTAATTGAAGCAAAAAACTTACTTCTTATAAGAAATGCGATAAAGGATCTAATCGCGTGAATACAAATAGCGATCTTGGATTTTGAAACCACGTGAATATGCAACTCGATATTGAATTTCAAAAATGTGAAAATACGAATCATAATGCTTAATTTTATTGCTGATAATAGCAAAATAATTTTTCATTTTTATATAGAAAGTTAATTTATCTGGTGGTTATCCATATATATATATATATGCTTTGATAATTTTAAGAATTATGATAGAAAGAAGAAAATAAGGTGAAATGATGTTCACTTTCAATATTAATATCAGATATAAATAAATAAAAACGTCTTTCATTTTGTCTTCTTTTGTAATAGCTTCGAAATATATGACTCAATGATAATGATAATATCTCAATCTCGTCTTATCCCAAGAACGTTTTGATTTAATCGAAATTTTTTTCATACAATTGAAAAAATACGCTTTTCCAAAGGTAATGCCATGCAAAAAATATAGTTTTAAATAGTTATAAAATGTTGAATATTTTAATTTATAATATGAGCTGGAAAAATTCTGAATCCTGACTTTTGAAATCCCCGTGTAGTAAATGGCGACTGATGCACATTAAATCAGTCGAGTCACAAAGTCCGCCATGTTCCCATAACAAATCAATACCTCTGGGGGCACTTATCCAGAAGTTTCCTTGTCTTCTGAATTGGTTCAAAATTACAATGCTACGGAGTTGAACATTAGTAGTCGTAAACCCGAAAATTGAGTCGGTTGTTCAACAGCAGGTAAAATAAAATAGCAAGATATACAAATTTTTATATAATTTTATGGAAGGTAATTTTAAATTGTAAAATACAAAACTTGAGAGAAATTGGTTGAATAACTCGAGATAAATAAAATTTTAAGCAAACTGACCCTTTTAAAATTTGATAACTCAGAAACTAATTGATCGATTGCTCTGAAAGTTTGTATTTTGAAATTAAAAGAATGTAAATACATGTAGAACATACAATTCAATATATTTTACTATTATTTAATAAACTAATAAAAAATAACAAATAATTATTTAAAACTATGTTTGTTTTGTGTAGAAAATGTTTTTTGTAATTTTATGCAAACAGTTTTCAATACACTCAAAAAGCTCTCAAGATAATGGGCTATAATCGAAGAGTAAAACTAAACTCTCTCTCTTTGCCATAACTTCAGACCATATCTTCCAGATTGAGGCTGTTTCCGCATTTTGAAAACCTAAAAGTATGGACATGTTTATCCAGAACAGAATGCGCTTTTCTCTTCATTTTCGTAACTTAAAATATGGTATTGACTCTTTGTACGTGAAAATATGATTAAATCAAAAGTTAATCAACCCTTTTTTATTCCAGACACTGTACATAAAATAAGTCAATGAGAATCTGTTATGTTGATTAATATATATATTTCAAGATATTGATTATGAACAGTTTAATTGTTTTTCTGAATCAATCAACAATCTTTTTACTATTAAGAAAACGATAAAAAAAAAAAAAAGTTAAAAATATTTGGTTACTGTTTTTCTGACTGCATATTTATTGCGTTGATTAAAATATAAACCTTGAATCTGAATAAGTAAATGATTTTTCTCATTTAAAAGTATAAAAAAAGATGAAAAAATTAAATTTTCTTATATTTTATTCTTATACTTTCATTTTGCTTGAAAATTTCAAAATGCAAATATGTGATCCAATAAATCATTGATAAACACATTACATAAAAAAGTATTTGTAAAGAAGAGGACCTGCTTCTCTTTCTGTCCCTCAGGCTTTTGTCAGTTTTCCCCCCAGCGAAGAGGTGTGATTATCCCCATCTCAGTTCTCCAGAAGAAAGAATAGCAGTTTGAAAGATAAGTTTCCAAGAAAATGAAGATGTGTCTGTGGGAAAGGATTTCTAAGGGACTTTGAAAAGTCGTCGATTTCAACCATGTCTAATCGCATCCGGTCTCTAGTTTAACAATGTATGGGCAAAGTTACAAGTAGTGCAGTGAAACTACAATTACATAGAATTTATAACATATCTTACTAATTTTTGTTACTAATTCTTAAAAATAAATAAATAAAAGATCAACTATAAAATTTCTTATTTGGCATTTGTAAATGAATTTTTGACATTATTTAGAAAAAAATGTGACCAGACTATTTTCCCGACGAGACTCTAAAATTTTCACGATAGGGGGGTGGCCATGCCCGACAGGGGGGCAATTGCCCCTAACTGGCGTGGTCCTTGGTAAAATATATAAGTTTCTTAAAACACAGAGGATAAAAGAATATACCTATGTCCCCCCTTTAATTTTGTGACAAAGCAAATCAGCTATTTACAATCTGTATAGAAATAACACTTATTTGTTCAACATCTAAACAATTGCTTTCTTCATCTGGATGGCAACAGAGATTTTCTCTCTAACAGCATAATTTGTTTTGGTTACAATTGACACAAAATTGAAAATGAAACAGCAAGCCTCTGTAAATCATTCTTTGTCGATTGAATATGCTTTTTTCAATGAGTTAACATTGAATTATATTCTTCTTATAATTTTATTACCAGCGGGTTACCGAGCTCGGCTCGGAGAAAACAGGTATCGAAGCTAACTCGAAGATTTAAATTTTCAATTGTGATTTATCAAAACAATACATGCCATAAGAAAATTTGTGAAACCATTGGTGAAAAGATAACCGGTTAAAGTGCACCATTGTAACCTATCTAAACAAAGTTAGAGTTTGGAAAGGGAACTATTCTATACAAAGGTAAAGTTTGAAAAGTCATAGGAAATAAAATGTAATTGATAACAAAAAATTATACAATTAAAGAAATGGTACAAAGTGAGCAGTGTAAAGATTGAAGTGTGTTGAAGTTCAATATTTTTGACAAATTTATTTAGAAAAACTAAACATATATACATACATAAGAAACATATTATAAACCTATAACAGCATAAACATAATAAACATTAATCATCGATTGCGAAGTCTTCCATGTTGTCCAGGTAGTTTCTTGTCGGAGAAGCAGGTGCGGCTGGTGAGTTTCTCTTGTTCAGGACTTCCTTCCATACGACGTTTCGGGTGTGGGTTGGATTCTCAGGAGGCAGCAGGACCTTCAACGCACTTTGACGCTTGACTCTTGAAAACGCGACGTAGAGCATTCCGTGCACGAAGACCGTCGTGAGGAGAAGCACGCCGACGAATTCGTATGTTTGGCCTTGTGACTTGTGTAACGTAATGGCGAATGCTGAAGTAACTGGGAATTGGTGCCGTTGCATAGTTGCGCCAAGCTGTGATTTGCTGGAGTCGAGCGTGATCCTTGGAAGGTGTACTTGTCGGCCTGCGTGTTCACCGGTGATGATCTTAGCTTTGATGATGTTGTTGCAAAGTTCAGTGACAATCAATCGTGTTCTGTTGCACATTCCTTCAGAGACGTCCAAGTTTCGGAGAAGCATGATGATGGCGTTCTTCTTGAGCTTCAGATTGTGTGGAGGCAAGTCGGCGATGTTGATCGAGTTCAGGAATTCAGGCGCGAATTGAATTCCCCCTTCATGTTGATCCTTTACCGAGTCGAAACTTGTGTATGTCTTCTCTTTGCCTGGAAGCATAGCGATAATCTGCTCGTTGATCTTGTCCTTATCGTCGTTCAATGGTGCAAGAATAGCGCGATTCTTCATTGCTTCGTAGTTCCCACTTCTGAGGCATGGTCCGAAGATTTCATCGATGAGGTTACCACCAGAGCGAATTTCTTCTGGGACTTCTATTTCGCCGAGTTCATTCACTTCGAGTTCCCCGTCGCCGAGCTTTAGCAGGTATTTCGCGAATTCTTCTTCTTCGGGATCAACGCGCATGTTCTTTTCGAGCAAATAAGTCTTGAAGTGTTGCCACAGATGGCTTCTCTTGATCAAAAGGTCGAGTATTTCGCTTTTGTTGGCACGTTGTTGAACTGGACAGCACTGTCGGAAGTCGCCACCAAGCACCATGACTTTGCCTCCAAACGGAATGTTGTTGCAAATCGCGCGTAGGAGTTCGTCGATGTTGTGCAAGCCGTATTTTGACATCATCGGAGATTCGTCCATCAGACACATGTGGGCTCCTTTGAGTGCGTTCGCCTTCGGTGATCCTGGTTTGATGGATGATCTTGAGTTGGATGTAAGCGGGACTTTGAAGCCAAAGGTTCGGTGCGTTGTTTGACCACTCGGTAGAAGAATCGCTGCTATCCCGGTGTAAGCCATGCATTTCACTTTCTTAAGCCTTCCGGTAACGATGCCATACAGCGTGCTGTAGACGAATGTCTTCCCGGTTCCTCCTGGTCTATCTATGAAGAAGCATTTCGCAGCAGGAGTCGGGTCTTCAAGTGCTTGGATTATGGTGTCGACGATTTCACGCTGCTTTTCGTTGAGTTGCTGGTACATGCGGTCTCCGATTGCTGTTGATTCGTCGACGTCGATCATATCGTGTTCCAAATCTTGCTCATAGTTGTCGATGACTTCCCTGTCATGTGTCTGCACCCAGTATCGGAAGTTGCGGCCTTCGGTAGCTTCGGTGTTCAGCTTATGCGCGATGATTCGGTAGGCACGCTTTATTGCTTCTTCTATGGAACCACCAGTGCGTCTTGCTTCTCGAATGAAATCTTCCGCAAGGTCCTCTTTAAACAGTTCCCATAATCTCTTCGGGTTTTCTGGCGCACCAAGTATCAGGATTTGAGCGAAGAGTATGCGCTTGGCATTTTCGATGAAGCAGATTCGCGGAGTCCTTCTACGTACTGTTGGTCGTCGTAAGTGAGGCCTCTGGCTAGACAGGCTTGCTTGTAGGTTGCGTGCTGGACACCGTCGACAATGTAGAGGTCTCTGAAGTTCGTTGGTTCTTTGACGTGGAACAAAAGCGTGCGCAGGAAGAAAAGTTCTGGCTGGGAAACAAAGTTGACTGGATGTACGCGACCAATTCTGCTGCAAGCATTCACGTTCTTCTGCCAAGTGTTCGTCTGGCCAATCCATCGGTAGTGCTCCGGCATTTCATGGTAATAGTGGTAGGTGACTGCCTTTCTGTTCGCTTCGTCTTCTTTCAGCGCGGTGTTATGGCGGAAGTAAGCCCTTAAGGTCGATCCCTTCTGTCCAATATCGGCAAGGTCAACTGGCGTTTGGTTCAAGTTAACGCCATCTTGTCCGGGTAGGTGAATGTCAAGTCGAACGACGGTGTGGCTTTTCGCTTGGATCTCGAAATCCTTGAAAAGGCGCCAACATGCTTCAACTGGTGAGATATAGCGAGCTTCCACGTACTTCTCCGGCTCGTTGTAGATCATCGTCTGCTGGTTTTCGACGGCCTTTATCGTAGCACAATCATGGCCCTTGTAGATGTACTTGTAGAGGTATTTCACCGGTCCGATGCTGCCGACGAATTCGACATTGATGTGGCATTGATACTTCTTGAGCAGGTAGGCGTTGTACGGGACGACGTGGCGGTTGTCTGTGGAGACGTGCTGGCCGTTGCAGTCTTTCCTGTAGATGGCTTGCTCATGCTAGAATTAACTTTATTAGTTCGCCATATTGGCTATAGATGGCAGCACGTTACCGCTTGAAACTTATTAGGCAATAGACAAAGAAAATTTTAAGAATTTAAATCGTGGAAAGACTTATTATAACAATTATGAACAACGACAGCTAAGCGTTCTATTTACGTATCTAATATGTTGCCACATTTTTAATACAAAAGTTAAACATTTCTCCACTTTGATAAATGTAAACTAATGCGAACCTTACAATTAAATTATTAATTCCTTCGTATATTATTGGTTTAAGTTGTCGAAAATTAATATTTCAATTGAAAGGTTCGCATTAGCATACATTTATAAGAGATATGTATTTTTTTAATAAGTTTTTTGAATATGGCACTTTGAAGACGAAAAAGTATAGATTTTCTTACAAAATGACTGATAACTAAAAAATTAATCCAAATTTTTGAAAAAGAAAAAAAATACTTCTTCATTATGTCAAAACACAATTATGTGTTGAGTTTCGTGCCTGGGCGAGGCTTCTGGGGCGATATATTGTGATTACAAACAGACTAATACAGAACTAATAAAGTTTGAAAATATCCTATCTGTAACTCCAAACTGCTCGACCGTAGCGCTTCAAAACCGACGCCAATCGATTCCTCGTTGCCAAAAACCCCAGACCCCCAAGTTTACCGGAGTTTATTAATTCTGGGGCGATTTTCGACTTGGCAATCATTCCTCGTATTATAGTATAAGATAAATCGTTTAGTACGGCAAAAAATCTTACCAATAATCTGATAGTGATTTTTTATTTCAAATTCTGTTTATTTTTCGAACAAAAATTGTTGAATTCTGAAAAGAAAATATTTAAGAAATTCAATAATATAAAAACTAAAACAGATAAAATAAGAAATTTTTTTAGTTAATACATAAAACTTTTTCTGCACACTTGTATCTATGAATTTTAATTTGAAATATTTGTATAGGATTAGTTATGTGCTTATAAAATCAGAACAAAGTAGTTTTAATAGATGGTAATTCCATCAGTTTAACTAAAGAACATTCCTGACAATTACTTTAGAGCACTGTCAGTAAGGATGTGAGGTAAACCTTTAGGACATGTTTTGACTCCAATGGATGAGAAAAATGTACCTTTTCTTGTTTCCAAAGCTCCAGACTTATGGTGGGAATTTATGGGTAGACAGACAGTAGGAACAAGAAAAAGTCATTTTAGTAAAATTAACAATTTAAACATACAAAGCTACTATCAACTAAAAATAATATCCTGCTGCCAATTATGGATGGTTGTGGAGAAGATTAAACTAAATTATAATATGCCTCGTGAAGAATTAAATTGAGTGCAGAAATATAACAACAAAATCGCAAGTAAGTTGTATAACAATTTAAAGTTGACATTAGGAGATCAACAGTTGGTAAATCCTTATCAAAGTTTTTCTGCCCTTTTGAGATAGTATAGCTACAATTTGACAATGTTTTTTTGAGTTTAAAACACACATTGTTTTGTTATTTTAAAAATGACTCCTTGCATTTTACTTTACTTGGCCTCACACATATGCTTTTTATCTTTTGTTCCATTGCTGCATTTCTTCAACCAGCACAGATATACTGACTGTCTCTTCAGTTGTCTGGAGCATTGGAGGGAGGTTAAACGATTTTAGGTAAAGATGGTGAGTCAGGACAGGTTTTGGATGGCGCAAAAGAGGGTAAAGAAGTCCATCTCGCTCACAGAGTAGCAGATAGCCCCAGTGGCTTAGACGGGAATTCTCTTACTAGACATCAAAATAAAATTGTTAATAAAATGTGTTATTGATTGTAAATTATTTATATGGGTAAGTAATAAATTCAATTGAGAAATTTTTTTAAAAATCCAATTGCTTCATTACAAGATGTATTAAAGATATAATATTTAAAATACAAATATTTGCATTTTTTTTAAAGAAAAAAAATCTATGTTTAATGCAACATAAAAGTTATAATTTCTAATCAATTATTAGGTGCATATTAATGTGATGAAACCTCCATAACATAATAATTTATATCAGAAGATATTGACAGTCAAGTCAGCAACAGATTCTTTCAAAATTTTAAATCCTTTAAGTTCAGATTTTAGTTTAACCCATAAATCTGAAGATTGACAAGCCACAGCTGTATTGCTTTTAGAGGTTTTTTCAGGAGAGCATTCTAAATCAAAATTGACCACACTATTACTATCAAATCGCAGATTAACTTGTTTACATTTCTGTGGAGGAACATAAAATCGCTTTTGCTCCATATATTCTGTAAGTGTTACCCCAGATTTCAACTTTAAGAGAACAGATATAGGAGTAGGATTGTCTATACCTATATCTTGTAAAATAGAACTTTCCATTAAAATCTTAAAGAATTCTAGACGATAGCGTTGAAATTTAGAAGGATCATTAGCACAAGGAGTTTCTTGACAATAAACTGGTAGAGTGATTCGATGAAGCTCACGAGGATTCATCATATTAGCACCCAAACTTAAGACGACTTCTAGAACTTCTTCATTTTGTAGTATTTCTTGTAATTGGATAAAGAATTCATCAAATCTCATAATTGAATCCACAAAATTTTGCTTGGTCCTTTCACTTCTTTTTTTAGGCTTGGAACTCTGTGTAAAAATAAAATTTATATAATTATTTAAAGTGTCACAATTCATTTTACCATTCATAAATAAATTACATTTTATTATAATTACGACCATTGAATAGCCTAGCAGCATCTCTGCTGCTAGAAGATGTATTTAATGCGTTCGTTGCCAACAAGGGATGCTATTAAAGCGACAAATGACTAAAAAGCTAATCAGCCTAGAGCTTGTATTAAATAAGAATGAAATGTATAACTTTTTGACATTCATAATTTTTTTAAAATTGAAAATACTTCTATGTGACAACTACAATACTTTTATGAAATTCAACCATACGTAAAGTGTTGCAGTTAGTAAGATTATTGACAAATCAGAAGTCGCTTTGACTCCTTGATCACTTATTTTAAAATATACATATCAAATTCTTGTCAGTATTTCTACTCCCGTTTTAGGAGCGGTTTTAAAACATTAACGGCATGGGAAAATTTTTTTCCTACAAATTTTCTATAAGCATTCATGCACGTGTGGCGCAATGCCAGCACATGTTAAGCATTTGATTGTTTTATTTTGAAGTCAAACTTAAAAGTAGTTTAGAATATTTCATATCTCAGAAGAAAATTAAGCTGTTGTCAAAGAGAATTTTACTTTTCTAATAGTCCTTTACTTACTACAAATTTTCAGATTTTTTGTGATCTGCCAGTCATTAATAATAATGATAATCATTAATAATAATGATAATCATTAATAATAATGATAATCATTAATAACAATGATAATCATTAATAACAATGATAATCATGACCTTATTATCTCATATTTTTAAATAATGCAAAGCTCCTAATATTTAATTAATGCAATAATAAATAATGCAATATTTTAGTAAAAGAAAAGAGTCATTTGTAGTTAAAAAAAAAAGAGGATTTTGTAGAACCATTAATATTTAAAACCATTTATATTCAGGTACCTCCACAATAAATGATTTAGTTAGTATTTTTTACATTAACATTAAAAAATCAGTTAAATTGAATTCAGGCTAAGTAGCCTGAATTCAATATTGTTAATTGTTAATTTTCTATCTTGTTAGTACTAGCAAGAATTAACAATATTTTTTTTAAAACTTAGTTATTTATTTTCAAAGAACACTAATATTTTAAACTGCTCTTTTGGTTGGTTTTCAATAGGTCTCTCTCCTTGTGTAAGTTCTCAAAACTTATTTAATATTGTACACATTTAAGACTTGTTACAGAAATTGTGTATTAATTATTAAAAAAAGAGAAACTTTTTAAAACTCTTTTTTGAGAGTATCCACATCTTTAAAATGCCTGTCTTTCATTGACTATGTCACATCTGTACAATTTTTGCATCTCTACAAAGTACCCAAATTAGTGAATAGTGCCAGCTAAATTTTCATCAATTATTGATTTGTTAACTAGATACAATTTAATTATCATAAAGATTAAAAAATGTAAAAATTACAAAACGGGGAAATTTACTAAAAAAAAAAAAAAAAAAAAACTGATTAGAAAAGGCTTGGGGAGATTTCCGTATCGTGATCTGCGGCAGAATAATCGCCAAGTCTTGGAAACTTCCGAACAGTGGCCCGCTAAAAAAAACATCACAAAAAGGAACTAGCTCAGAAGGTATAACTTGTAGCCACCCCCAGGCAAACTTCTAAAATTTTTTTTTTTTTAAAAATTTGCAAGTTTAAAATCTATTTGGCACCTTGGCGATTGTAATTGGTGTGACAGATCATGACGCGGAAATATCCCTAGAGGCTCCTTCAATTCGAAGATAAGATTCAATATTAGAAAGTTTAATATCTTTAATTAAATAATTGTCAAAAGTAAATTAGAATGATCCCTCAACCCAGCTATTTGTCAAATTTAATATTGAATTTAAAAATTTCAATTGTTTTTAAATAACATGAATTGATAGAGATTAATTACATTATGAAATCAAAGAAGATTTGTAACAGCATTCGCTAATAATATCTATTACATAAGTAAATGACACCTTAACTCGTACTTTTTATGAATCTAACAACTAAGAAAAGATGAGTGTTTTTACCTTCATAAAATAATTCAAGAGTACTGAAAATTTTTAAAATCACAAATCTACACAGAAAAATAAGATGCCATAATATTTTGTTCAGTTGAGCAGATAGTCTCTTGGATTCAAATTTAGAGAATTTAAATCTATTTATATATTTTATAGATATGCCATAACAATTTTGATATAAAAAATGATTTATATCATATATAAATGGATAAAAAATGTAACCAAAAATTGTTACAACTATTAATTGATTTTTCTAAAAACTCTATAAGATCAAAATTATTTGCTATACAATTATAACTATTTGGTTTATATTACAGGTAATAACCACAAGTTGTTAATTATTATGAATTAAAATATTGATTTTAAATCTTTCAATGAAATAAAATTTTTAAAAAAAATTTAATTTGGTACTTACGTATTAACGCAACCAGGCCAAAATTCGCATAAATTTCCAAATTTGGCGACTCTAAGTGATTTATATTACTTTTCTTCACACATCTTGAATAAATGTATACCGGGCAGTGGCACTTGACCTTAAAAAAACATCAGTGTAGGATAAACCGGGCAAATGTATACCGGGCAGTGGCACTTGACTTTAAAAAAACATCAGTGTAGGATATACCGGGCAGTGGCACTTGAACTTAAAAAAAAACATCAGTGTAGGATAAACCGGGCAGTGGCACTTGAACTTAAAAAAACATCAGTGCAAATCGCATACATACAAAAAACATAACATACAAATCGCGCCAACCTGGTTGCGATAATACGTAAGAACCTTTAATTTTGAGTTGATGAAAACTAGCATCAGCGATTAGTCAAAAAAAAAAAAAATGTAAAAATTTTTTCAAAATAAAATTTTGATACATTATTCTAATTATTAAGCAAGGAAATGAATAATAATGAATGAATGCAATAAACAAAAAATATTAATAAAATGAATGCAATAAACAAGTAATTATAAAGCACAAGGAAGGATTTTTTTCAGATGTTATCAAAGTACTTACAGGATGTTGGCAGTTTTCATCGTAATACACAGTGTGATCATCAATTTTTACAGCTTCAAATTTTTCCCGTGTCTGTATTGTTCTTTTCAATTGATCAAGTGGAAGGGGAAATTGTCCTCTAGAGTATAAAGTATATTTTAAGTATTCAACAACCAAATAATTAATAGTTTCTTTTGAAACTGGACTTCTGAATTTTACGAAGCATTCAGACATTTTTCATATAAAAGGTTTTGGATGCCAATCAAATTCAAAAAAGAATAATAAAGATTAAAACATTTCACCAGCCACTTGAAATTAAATCATCAAAAGAGCAGTTATTAACCATCAAAATCAGCAATTTTTAAATTTCACTAAACGTATGATTTGAATTTTGAATTCAACCACTTTTTGGTTGATTTTGAAAATTTAATAGTAATAGCTGCTTATTTCTGCTGCATTTAAAGTTAATCCATCCAGACTACTATTAATCTAAAGAGCATGAAAGTTCCTATGAAAAGTTCCTATGTGAAGCAGAAACAAATAGTCAGAAACGTTAATCTTGCCATGGTAATAACATATATGAAATATTAACATGGCTTATCGTTTATTTTCTAGCAATTTTCTGAGAACCTCAATTTTTTCGTTTCGAAATTATTGTAGTTGTTCAAAAGAAGAGATTCAAAAATTAGTGAATAATAACAAAGTTGTAATTTTCATGAAAGGTGTTCCTGACCAACCTCGTTGTGGATTTAGCAATGCAGTAGTTCAGATTCTTCGAATGCACGGTGTGAAATATGATAGTCATAACGTACTTGAAGACGAGAAAATGAGACAAGGCATGTTCATTTTAATTTCTAATAGTTTAGACTGGCTCATGATTGCGTGAATGATTAATTTTTGTTGTTGTCGACTCTACTGTTGTTAAATAACATAGTTTAGAAGTACTATGTTTATGTAAATATTGTATTTAAAGTACTTTATATAATTTTAAAATTAGTATATGAATATAAGTCATAAATATTCATACTTCTAATGGGAAAATTTCCGTATATAACCGCTAACTTTTCAGTAGAGAAACCTCAAAAGGTATAATTCGTAATAAGGAGATTTCTGTATCATGATCTGTAGCGGAATAATCGCCAGCGCCCTACGAGAAACTAAAAATAACATCACAGAAAGGGACCAACTCGAAAGGTATAACTCGTAGCCACCCCCGGGCAAACATCTACATGTTTTTTTTTTTTAAATTTGGAAGTTTAGATTGCATTTTTATCTTGTTGAAGATTGTAGTTGGCGCAACAAATCACGATATCGAAATATCTCCTTGTAATCACCCATGGCCAAATTGTGCTCTTTGCAAGTTAAAAATCTGGCACCTTGCTGATTGCATTGGCCCACTTCTAAACAAGTTAATGACGTAAAAATGCAAGATTTTGTAAACTGTATACTGAATGTAATGGAGCTTTTAGCTTTATTACTTTGTTTTTGACTTATCAATTTAGGATTAAAGATTGCATAATGCAGTGTCTTGTGCCCAGGGACATAGGTAAGGGGGGTGTTTAAACACCCCCCCCCATTGTACAAAGCAATTTTTCTTTTTTTTAATACTGTAGATAATTTTTCCCTAATTTTAGAAAATTTTTAAGTGTTTTATTTACTGAAAAAAATGGAGAATTCCCATGACATTTTATTTTGAGGCCTCTATTAGTCTGTAACAAAAATTAAATAATCACTGCTACCTCTTTGCTACCCATTCATCAAGAGAGTAATAAACGCTTCTCTTTAGTGATTAAATTCGATAGCATCCCTTTCCTCATTGATTTACCACCCACAAAGCTTCTTCCCTCAGAAAAGTAGTCAGCCCAGCTCATATTACTCTTAGGGGAAATTTTCTTCGTTTCTTCCAATGGGTTCTATCTTATCTCATCTACTTTTTAAAACATCGGCTATGCAGAGATCCTATTTATGGTCATAAAATGCATGCCTCAAACAAAGAATTCTCTTGGATTTCTAGGACTGCATATATATGTTAACCTTTTCAGGACATAAAACTTCCTTGGCAGTTTTTTCCGTCATTCTGTCTGGGAACTTTGTCTTAGACATTCACCCTAAAAGCGCTTAGTTTTTGATTTTTCCTTTTGTTTAATGTAGCATTTTATTTAAAATTTCTTTTTATATTTTCTTTCTGATTAATTTTTATTTGTTAATTTCGTCCGTTAATTTTTAATTTGTATTGTGTAATTCTGTTCCTGTAAATAAAATTTGATCTTTTATTGGCTATAAAAAGAACTTTAAGTTACAAAAATATTGTAGGTAAGCAAATCAAAAATATTGTAGGTAAGCAAATATTTGTATTAAATCAATCTTTCGGCATATATGTAACATTTAAACTGTACAACAAATAGATTTATTTAGCAAATTTGATTATTCATGCATAATTTTATTTTTAATTCCCAATTTTTGTACTTATTTTATGATTATCAAATCGGACTTTAAAAATTGTTGAAATTTTAAACTGAAAATTGAAACAACTTTATTATAATTCAGTGAGAATTGAAATATCTATATTACATTTAATTTTATAATAATTCACAAAAATTTCATAAATGAATAGCTGAGAGTAAATAATCATTCTAACTATCTTAGTATAAATGTGTAAGTGTAACTTAAAGTTCAACTTTTTTTCAGAAAATTAAAAAGAACTTTCTTTTACTAACTTTCCCTTCTTGGGATCTTATTGCAAGGGAAGTTACTTATGATATTGACAAATTTTAAACGATAATACTTCATTGCATAATCAAAAGATGAAGACGATATATGTAACAGTTTTTTAAATTTAAAACAAATATCAACAAACCTTCAAATTATCATAAAAATTACTGAACTTGTTAATTAAAAAAACAATTCAGTACTTTCTAAGAATGATTTGAATCAGCTCAATAGTTTCTTTTTTTTTTTTTTTTTTTGTATGCTTAATTTCATATATATTTATAGCAGAGTCGAGACCCCTTTTTCGTTTGCTATTATATGCATAGACCTTGTGAAGAAATCTTTAAAAAAAATATACGCCAACAGAAATTTAGTAAATAATGAATATTTTATTCTAACGCAACAGATTACAGGAAACCTTTACATCCACTTATTAAATAATAGCAGTTTAAATTACAAAACATCAGAATAGTATCGAACAGTTTCTAATCTGTATTGAAAAAATTCATTATATATATATATAATATATATATATATATATATATAATATATATATATATATATATATAATATATATATATATATATATCTATATATATATATATATATATATATATATATATATATATATATATATATATATATATATATCTTTCATGAGTATGTTATTGCTTAGTAATTCTTTATAATGACTGCTGGTTTTCTTTAATTTTAAATGAATAATTTTATGTTTAACTTAGGAAAATTTCATTAAAATTTCAGATCACTTAAAAACGAATCACGAAACAGATATGAAAAATTTATCATTGCAACTGCATTCAGTTTTTCATAAATGATCTCAAAATTTTTATTTGTTAACCATAATCTTGTGTGCCGGCCAGGTGGCTGAGTGGTTAGCGTGTCTGACTGCGAAGCCAATGGCCGCGGGTTCCAATCCCGCTCTGGGCATGGATGTTTCTCTCTCTGTGTTGCCTTTTGGTTGAATGTGGCCCACCCTATAAACAGGTTTGTGGCATTGTGGTGTGGGTAATATTGCTCGCCTCCGTGACTTTGGTTCACAGGTGCCCACTGGGTAACGTTAAATGAGCAACACCTCCGGCATCTTCTAAGGCGAAGAAACGAAAGTTTAGTGCCTGCCGTTATTAAAAAAAAAAAATAATAATAAATAAATAAATAAATAATAATAAAAATCTTGTGTAAACAGTGTAAGCAAATAAAATTAACAATAATTATGCTGCACTAAACTAAGTCTGACACTGAATAAAAAAAGAAATCAAGTTAAATAAAAGAGTAAACTACCTTAAAAATAATACTTTAATTCCAAGAGTTTGAAGATATTTTATATGCTTTGACTTGAAGTATCCAACGCCTTAATTATGATTTATTGTCAACTCAAACTAATGAAAAAAATCTTTGTTTAGCAAAATGTTTTAAGATTATTAAAAATGTAAGGAGGAACATCTATTTATGTTTAAAAATAAAATTTAAATAGAAATTGCTTAAAAAAATATCATTAAGTCATTACTGTCGTACATGATACAAACATTTAAGATCGGAATGGTAAGAATATTAATTATATTCCATTCTATGGTGAAGCTTAGACGGGATATATATATATAAACATAAAAAGATTAATAGAAGCTATGTAACATAAAAAGCTTCTATTAATCTTTTTATGTTAGTTTCTTCGTAAAAAACAACTCCTTATTTATTACTAATTAATTTCAAATCGAAACACTTTATCATACTTTTAAAAAGCCATATCCTGTTTCTAAATCTATTTTTGGCCCAACTATGCATAAATTTAAATAAAGATATTTCTCCTTTTAAGCTTCGTGGGAATCACGTGATCTATTTAATTAACCAATAATAATTTCTGAGATTTCCCTCTTTTCCCTAAATAGAGACATTTTCGGACTTTTTGCAAGATTTTCCCTACCAGAAAGACTGTTCGTGAATGGAGTTAGCATCACTTTTTCGCTCCCACTCAACAAAGAATGACATAATAAAAATTACTCTGCTTTCATTAAAATCCTGTGTCTGTTTTCCTGCTCGGTCCGACTGCATCATACTATATATATATATACCAGTCAGACCTCTATTTAACAAAGTCGCTAAATCCCGATAATAAGTCCGTTATAAGGAAAATTCTTTTAATGGAAAATCACATTTTAAAATACTTAAATAACACAAAACATGCTTTTAATTCATAAACACTAGGCAAAATTAAATTAGCAATTGATGCATCTTTATCTTGTAAACTTTTTTTTCTCCAATGCCCACTTGGAGAATGACTTGCGTCATACAGGCATCTAAAATACATTTGTTGGCCACTCTTTCAGGGGCACCATATCAGATGGGCCAACGTTGCTCCCACAGTAAGGACAGAGAAGGAAAAAACACCCATGCCTTGCCCGGGATTCGAACCCAGAACCTTTCTGATGCAAGCGCAGTTCCCCCTACACAGGCCGCGATCGGCTTATCTTGTAAACTAGTATCTACTTTTTATTTTATAAATCTTAACCAAAAAAGAAATCTGCGTGGAAAGCAAGAATAGAGCAAAGCATTATCCAGTGTTACACTGTCATGCGACACACATTTTCAACTAAAAAAAAGGAGCCAAATTTATATATTATAGCTGCATTTATTATAAAAGTAGTTTTAAACATGCATTACCACATGCCGTTAATTTTGTCTGAGTTTTTCGTTTGAAATGCAAACAAAAAGTGAAAGGGATTTCACTGCTTTCTTTAAAATAACTTTTAGAGAAAGCAGTAAAATACATAAAGCAGTATCTCCGCAAAATAATTCAAGTTCAATTCCACCATAAAATGCGTTAACAAGTTTGAAATATTTCAGAAAATAGGGAAATTGGATCTCAAAGAAAAGTTCGTTAAATAGAAAATTTACTTCACTATTTGGAAGTTATTTTACGAAGAAATTTCCGAAATGCTCTTGGTTCCTCGAAAAAATTTGCAAAATGGAAGTTCGTTAAATAGAAGCCCCCGGCGTATAAAACATTGAAACACATAATGTATTATACTGATTAAGTAACGAAAACTTTTTTTTAAAGTCAACAAATTTAAAAGAATTATTTGTTTCTCTGATATTTAAATTTAATTTAGTGTTATAAGTAATTCTTTAAATGTTGAAAAGTATCACTCTATCAAAATCCAAATTTGATAATCCGCGACCTTACGAAACACGGATTTTTTCATTCAATATTTATTTACGAAATATTTTGAGACTTTGTATCTAATTTTTTTTATTGTGCTGTATATCTTTTGTATTTATTAAAATAATTTTTGTTACATTATTAAAGTTTTACACCTTCTATTTAATAATGTAGTTTAACAGGTTATTATTGAAATAAACAAAAAGAAAAATTTGTGCGAAGATATATTCATTTACCGACTTCTGCGAATGTACTATATATCTACGAGTAATTTTCGTTAAATGCGACAATTTAATGTAGCTGCCATTGAAATCTGATATCATAGAATAAAATGACAATTTTTTTAAAAGTTTATTTAACACCATTATTAATAGCTTTTTGGAATGATTTTACACATTGTCATTTTCCTGCGTTCTCTAAATAATTAATATAAACTATATGATTCAATCTGAGCTGTTTAATAAAGTCTTGTGATTAATAGCACAAAGACTAACTAAAAACGAAATGGAACATGGAAGTAAAACCTATAAAATTATAAATTGTAATTTTTCTGGCACTTGAATGTAAAGGAATAATTGCAAACTGCTAAATGCTTGTTAACTATTGTACATTGCTCTCTATAAGGTATTAATTAGAGTTACTTTAATAAACGAGTATCCTTTTTTTTAAAAAAATAGTATTCCAATCCAAAAGGTTAAAAATTGATAAAAAAAATTCCTATGTCGTATTTAAATGTGTTGTATTTTCTGAAAATTACCCATGTATTCTACTTCGCAAAGAATTCATTTTTTTATATATTATTTTGGCTGCTGAAATGCATTATAATTTGCTGTGAACAGATGAATTTTTATTGATATTTTATACGTGAATTTTTGACAATAATGTTTTAATGTTCTTTTTATTTGAATTTCGCTTATCTCCCAATCGAAGGGAAGCGATCAACGACGTTTATGGCTTGTCTATATTTTGATCTTCATTTAGATCACTGGTTGTGATTTTTAGCTTTTAAATGAAGCTTACAGTGAAAACTTCTGTATTAGATTATTTTATCAAAACCAAAAAGAGTTTACTTGTATGTATGTAACTGGTTTAATTAAATTACATCTAGATAATAAATTCCTCACTCACAAAACACCCCCTATGAAAAAACTATACCTACGTGCTTGCTTGTGCTACAACTAAAAACTATGATATTGATTGTTGTGAACTAAATAATTATTTCTTTTTCTTCTAATATTTTGTTCATTACCTTCAAAAATGCCATTTTCTTGACATTACAACTTATTTTCTGATCTATTGGTAATCAAAAAATAGAATTATCTTGAAAATAAAAATAAGATTTCTGTATTGGTACCTGCACCAAAGTGGTTGCCAACCTGATAGTAGCACAAAAAAATAAAATCTTTGAAGGTTTATATTTGTAATCATCTTCAGGCAAGTGACCATAAATTTTTTAAATTTTTTTCCTAGTACGAGAACTTGGCAGTTTCTTTGGGCAATTTGAATTGGTTCAAACAAGTATCAATATGGAAATATTCCCCTAAAATACACAATAATTTAAAAACAAAATTATTGATATATTTTTGTTTTAAATGTGTATGATCAATTTTCAACTTATATATATTAACAGTAAGTTTATTAATCAGATTTCAAACAAATAACTGTTATTCGCATCCACAGTCTGCACACTTTTGTTGTAATTTAATGAAACTTTTTAATGTATTTACTGTAATTTAATGAAACGTTGCATCCTAATGGTTACATTTTTTGTAAAGTAATTTTATGTTATAATATATTTACATCAAATGTAACTAAACGAGCATCAATGTATATTTACCTTGGATTATTTTGTAGAGAACTAGAACTTTAATATTTTATAAAAGTTTAACAACTTCTAAGATTAGTTCTATGCCACCTTTTTTCTCTTTAAATATTAAAAGCAGACTTAAAACTATTTAAATTTTTTTCAATCAGAAATTATACCTTGGTATGTATAATTCCCAATTACTTCTGAGGTATTTTTTGGTCAGCTAGTTTCTTTCATTAGAGTGAAATTTTAAAGTTGGTTATACAGCTGAAATTAGAAAATAATACGTCATATCGAATAGATAAATCGACAAGCTATAATTTAGTAGCAAATTATATGATTTATTTTAAAATAACAAGCAAGATATAAGAAAGGGGAAAAAGTTATAATTGAATGTAAAATTCAAGAATATATTTAGTGGAACTTCTATAAAATGACTTCAACAGCCAATTTCTTAAAGTCCAAAATTTTTACAATTTCCATTCAATGTTAAAAAGTCTTCTAAAAGAGGCCATTCAACTCTCTGCAAAAGACAAATTTTCTTGTCTTTTGATAAAGTTTCTGATCTTTATCTGAAACAGATGCAAGAATGAGATAGGGTGACCCGGGGTAATTCATGATCACTCTGTTTCTGGGGTAAATAATGATCACCTAAGTTTTATTTAATTTTTTTTTTTGTGGGGAATTTGAGACATGGACAAGAATGCTTGTACATGTTACTACAGTATAACTACATTTACTTAATAATGTTTAATCTAACAAAATAAGTATCTTTTAAACTGCTTTCTGTATTTTCCATTTCAAAATGTGCACATTTCTGCAAAGATCCCCCTCCTTCTCTTAATAATAACTATTTTGAGTTACTTTCTTTTTCTTTGATATAAAAATAGTGTAAGCTTTTGTTTAATTGTTTCACATCTACTGTAAACATTATAATTAATTATAGGAAACTATATCAAATGTTGCCCCCTACACATGGGGTAATTATTGATCACTGGGGTAATTCCTGATCATTGTCATTTTTTCTTATAAATAGTATAAAAAATAGCTAATTGTCTTTTCTTAAGTAACAGTTCATATTTATTAAGTGGAACAACTATAAAATATATTTTAACTGTAATCACAAAATTTCTTTTTAACTGTATACAAGCCAAATGTGTTCTGATTTGCACCATATCTGGTTTGTTTTACCTTTCTTCTATCTTAATTTTATGTATGTACATTGTTAGAATTTTTAAGTTTATAAATTAGCCCAATATAAATATGGTGAGAAATTATAAGCCTAAAAAGGATACTTAGCTTCTAGAAAGCAAAATTAGTGCATTTCTTTTAATGATTGAAAACGAAAATTTCAATGTGAGAGCTGCTGTCAGAGCTGTTGGCAAACCTTACTTAACTTTACACTCTGACTTAATGAAGTTAAAAAATCCAGCAAAAGTAACCTATGTGGGAACTCTTTCTTATATTCCAGCAGAACATGAGAATGAGTTGGCTGCTTGCCTAAAATGCATGGCACAATGCAAAGATTTTTGGAAAATTTAAAGTGTTAATCTTTGTTCTTGCTAAATCGTTTTATTAGCTGCTTAAACATATCTCTTTGGTTTATTTGTTTGATCTTGATGTCTTATTTGTTAATTACCATTGTATAATTATTTTTAAACAGCCCCTTTACTATAAAAACTGGTGATCAGTAATTACCCCAGAAGTGATCAGGAATTACCCCAGAAATGATCAAGTGAAGAGGTAATTCCTGATCACTAAAAATTTAAATTCTAATTAGATTTTCAAACAAAAGAAGGTAGCATAGGACTCATCTCATATAGCCTTAAACTTCCAGTAAATATTAAAATTCTATCTTGAATAGTTTTTTCACAAAATAGATGTTTGCATTTTTTGATCAGGAATTACCCCAGGTCACCCTAATAATGCAATGAAAGTAATAAATAATAAAAGATGATGAGAAATAATGTAGTTTTTTTTTATGTATACGAAATGTAATTATAAATTTGTATATATTTTTGGGTTAATTGTTTTGGCAAGTGTCAACATTCTTGAAAAGAACATCTTTCGAGAAGACCGTTTTTTACATGATGATAGGGGAAAGTTGCTTTCAAGACATTTCACTGTCGTAACAATTGCAAGTTTTTTTTCCCTTAAATTTTTATGGCAGATAATCATGTTTTTTTTCATTCTATATGATTAAAAGAATTTTGGATAATAACCTTAGCAATAATTCTGTTAAGTTTATTTCAATAAAATAAAAGATTGGCTAAATATATGCATGAAATAAGTGTATATTTTTATGTCTTTTCTTAAAACAATAACTTTTCAAATAATTCAAAATTTTATTGGGTTTTCATGTCTTAAACATTTATAATTATTTTTATTCCTTGTTTTACTGTATATTTGTAATTTTTTTAAAATTTTTTATTTATTAAGAAAATACGTTTTTTTACTTGAAATTTGTAAACAAAATACAAGTATAATGATTATAATAAATATCTTCAATTTTATGACATGGATACTTTTTTTTCAATTACTTCATTGGCTGAGTGTTAAAAATCTATGGATGCTAATTTCTTCATTATTAACTGGTAGGAAGTTTTCTCTAAAAAATAACTAAATTTTTAAGAAGGAGTAAGCTGAATATAAAAATATTTTTACTCAACATTTTTTTTCTCCAAAATTTTACATCTCTTATTACTGTATATGTATTTGTAATTTGTTAAAAAATTTTTATTTGTTGTTAAGAAAAAACTTTTTTTACTTAAAATTTTTATGACATGGATACTTTTTTTTCAATTGCTTCATTGGTTGAGTGTTAAAAATCTAGGAATGCTAATTTCTTCATTATTAACTGTTATGCAGTTTCCTCTAAAAATAGCTCAATTGTTTAGAAGGAGTAAGCCAAATATAAAAATATTTTTACTGGACATTTTTTTCCCCTAAATTTTGCATCTCTTATTAATTTTTGTGATTGTCTTATTTCAAAATTTACTAATTCTCATAATATTTTTAAAATTATTCCCAATTCATATATAAAATATATATTTATGATATTTTTGTTGTTGTAGGAATTAAAGATTTTTCCAGCTGGCCGACAATACCTCAAATATATATTGATGGAGAATTTATCGGTGGATGTGATATCTTGATACAAATGCATCAAAGTGGAGAATTAATTGAAGAGCTTAAAAAAGTGGACATAACATCAGCATTACTTCAGAAGGATAACTCATAATGCGTGTCATTAAAATATTTGTTCATTTATATAGAAAATAGCATTATTTAGCTTTTACTTAAATGTTCCATTTGAATTAGAAATAAATTGTACATATTTTAAATTAAATTAATTTTTCAATGAAGCATGAAATTTTAATTTAAACATGAGTTTTGCAATAAATTATGAAGTTGCTGGCAATATAAATAAGTTCCGAAAATTCTTTTTTTTAGTCTTTTTTCTATAAATGCATTTTAGAATAAATTTACTGGTGACCTTTGTCTATTTTTTCGAAAGGAACTGCTTTCGAATTACCTAGCGATACAATATCGTTTTGCTTATTTATTAGATTCCAATTTGTTTTGGTTTAGCTTTGTTTATATACTAAAAAGATTTTTGAAAATGATGTTTTAAAAATATGAAACATATTCTGTGAAACCTTTAAGTTATATACATTTTGGTTCTACTACATTTCCTCAGGCCGTAAAAAACTATCACTACAGTACGTAAATTAATTAATTATAAGGTATTTACAGCCACAATACCTGTAGTACCTATTATCGTAACTAAGTATCACTGATGTCTGTAATAGTTCTGTGATTTTTTTATGGCCTTTTGAGACAAAATAATACCTACTTATCTCATTGTATATACACAATTACAATTTTTATATCAGTTTTAAGACTTATCAGTAATTAAATGAAAGGAAATCTATCTATATAAATAAAGCAGAATGTCTATATGTATATGTATTTTATACACATCTGCAATTCTGAACCGACCCACACGAAATTTGAAGTTGATTGTACACATGGTGAACCTGTCTACTTTGAAACACTTTTTGACCACTGGTACTATATAAAAAAAAAGAGTTTTGGAGAGATTTGGTAAATATTTTTTAATATGAGTGTTTTTGAGAGATTTGGTAAATATTTTTTAATATAAGTGTTATGTAGCTTTAATCCAGTGATGGGATTCAGCGGGTACATGCGTACTGGTTCTTCAAATATCTAATCTACCACTTACTGATTCTTAAAATGTCTGAAGTGCCATTTACTAGTTCTTCAAATTTCTTCACGGCATTGAGAGTGCACATCGACCTGGTAGATGTACAAGAGTTCGTACGTACCTCACCCTCATAGCTAGAGTGGGTAGTATTAATTCCTCATATTTTTTGAGAAAAATATTGAAATTGTTCTTCTGTCCAGCTTTCAGGGAGATTAGTTTCATTTTTCATATTAACACATATTGTTTCTTTTGAATTGTTGTGGTTTTCTGATTCCATATTAAGAACAGTTACAACATTTTTCGAAAAACATGAAAGATTAATTGTCGTTAAAGGTAAATTGGGATGTGATTACTGTCACAAATTTTATATTAGAAAAGTCAAAGACATTTTATGTTCCTAAAGAAAGAAAAAATTGCTAAGTGTAGCCATCAGGGAAATATTAAAAGTAACCAGCAAGCATCTTTACGAGGAAAAAAGATATGAACAGAAGTTTAGTTTAAAATATTGCAACTTATGCCAGAATAACTTTAAACAGTCAAATATTTATCTGATGTAAAGTTGTTGACAAAATTAATGAAAAATGCACAGAGACAACATATAAAATATTTCTGTGTATAACTTGACAAAACGTTATCTTTCACTGTCAGACAAAGATGAAATTAATTTTCGTCCAAGGAAAATATCAACAAATTGTGTGTTTCCTCTAACTACTTTCCAATTCAATGGTAATTTCTATGAACAAATTGAGGCTTGCACGATACCTTCTCTCCTATTATTTGCGACACAGTTATGCATTATTCGAAGATCATTCAAATTGTCTTTTGGTGGAAAAGATATTTTAACGATACTGATTTTCAAGAGTTACTGTCAACTATGTTGATCCCAGCATTCAATTTACAAGGTGCGTAACGTTTTTAAAAAGTGCTTATTTTGGTTTTTTTAAAGCTCTTAAAGGTGCTTTTTTCCATGGATGTTTTTAAAAAGTGCTTAATTTTCCCTTTTTTGATATTTTTCTTTAACATGTTGATTTTCGCCACAAATTATGCAAAAAGACATTGTCCTATTCAACGTTTTAACGATTAATTCAATCCCAATCTATTTCGGCGTACCGCCGGTCTGTAGTGTATGAAAGCACCATTTGTTCTACGTGTTTGATGAAATACTTGCGTGGTAAGGATTTTTGACTCTCATGTGCAACCCTGCTGCATTTTGCAAGAGATTCTCAATTTCAAACTTCATTTTCCACCCTCTGTAATAGAATCGAAAAATCTCTCGAATTTTTGCTGATTACGGGGACCAACTAAATATTGTAAATTTTTTTTTCTCTATTAGTGATAGCAAATTTCATTTCTCTTGTTAATTTCATTGTTTGTGACGTGCCATCGTTTTCTTCACTGTAAATAAAACCATCAATTGTCAAAAACTTGCCAACCCTGTCTAATTATTATTTGGACAACAATTATTTGGAAAGAAATTTAATTGCATTTTGCCTTAATGGAACCAATGTGAAGTTCAGGAAAAAGTCTGGTACCAGTGATCGAGTTGTTTTTCAAATATTTTAGCCTGGCATTGCTTAAATCATCGTCTTCAGCATGCTTTCAGGCAACAGTTTTGTGATTCGTGAATATTAAGACTGTTTATTTGCGAACTTCCGCAAATCAATTTATCTTTCGTCAAAATTTTTTCGGAGTTCCGTTATTCTAAAATTTACGCAAAATCTTATTAACGAGACATTTATTCCACCCATACCAGCATACTTTTTTTTTTTTTTTTTCTTAGTTCGCATTCACGCGCAATAAACACTTTTTTTACTTTTTTTTACTCAGATTTGTTAGAGATAAACGCGAATTCGGATAAACTTTAGTATTAATGAACTACTGACGCAAACACAAAAATTTAAAATTGGTTATCTAAAAAGTAATTCTGATTTAAAAGATTGTTCATTAGAAAAAATTGTGTTTTTTTTTCTCAATTTTTTTTAAACTTATATTTTAGTGCGTAGCAATTTTGTTGCAAATTCCAATTTGTAACACAAAAATTATTTAATCAATGTGATATATTTACCCCCCTTTTTTGTTTGGCTACAATTAGATCGAATTAATTTTTAATATGATATTACACCATAGGAATTTCGAATCGCGCATTTCAGTTATCACTTTTCAACGCGCTCTGTAGGTAAATCCGTGTTTCGATCTATTACCCCCCCCCCAAAGCAATTGGTTCTCCCATAGCTTTTAAAATTTTGATATTATTACGACAAGTAAAATTGTAATCGCGTATATGAATAATCACTTTTTGATGCACTGGATTTGCGCCGATACCATCGTAAATCCATGTGGTATTTTGATCTTTTTTCGTGCTACGAATATTCTCAATTTTTTGTTTTAAAATCTCTATATTTTTATACAATATCATTACAACACGTAAAATTCAATTCGTACATTTATTTGTCACTTAACTAGATGATACCACTGTTTTTTCGATCGACACTATCACAGTTATTGCTACTCATAAACCATGTGGTTTTTTAAATCCCGATATTTTCCTACGATATTATTGAGGAACGAGAAATTCGAATCATACATTTAGTTAATACTTTTTGACTCACCCGATTTGCACTAAATTCATGAGTGTTTCGACCAGGATTTTTTTCAGACTGAGGATTTTTTTCAATTCTCTCTATATATTTTTTTTTCAATAAATTTTCCGGCAGTTATCACATCTCCTGATTTTGGAATATTTTTTAAAAGCTCGATATTTTTGATACGATAATATTTATCGTATTAAAATTAAATATTATTTATCGTATTAAAAAAAAAGAACCACCCTGAATAACTTTTGATCAAATATCTGTGATCTAATATCTTTTGATCATCGGGTTCTTGGACTTAATCTTAAAGGTTCGAGGGCATGACCTCAATTATTCTAATTAATTGGTGCAGACGATATTTTAAGTTACGAAATCAGACACAAAAACTTACTTTCCTTGGATAAACACACCCTTTTTCTCGACGGATTTCTGATTCCCAAAATATGGTCCCCAAACAGTAGTTTGGTCAGGCGAGCGGTTCTCTGTTTGGATCCCTTAATGGTAATTTTACTTTTTGCGTATTTCGCCATATCTCGAGAACTTTTTAAGCGAATTGAAAAAATTTTGGCTACAATTATAAAATTCGTTTACCCAAAGATAATTTCTACGCAAAAAATAAATTTCAATAAATATTTATTATTTTTTTAAATTTCATTTAAAAGTACAAATTTTTTTACATAATTTTAAAGTATTTAAGTTTACATGGCAAAATATAAAACTTGGGAGAAATAGGTCAAATAGTTTCTGAGAAATCGAATTTTAACTATAAGGCTTTTTTAAAATTCGATAAAAAGTTATTTAGGGTGATCCATTTTTTTTTAAACCCACTGTACATTATAATATCCCCATTTTGAAACGTCCGATTCGTACGATTTTGTCGTAAGTACTTATGGTTTTATCATCAATCTTTTTTTTTTTTTTTTTTTTTTTTTTTTTTTTTTTTTTTTGGATCAACTTGGAAATGAAATCATTAAAATTGAACTTTTTTTTGTTGCTCGCCATAAGAATGCAGTTTATGATCAACAACTGCAGTTAAGCGCGTTTAGACATCTCTGTATCTTTTCTTCAAATTAAATGAAAAATTCTCAGGCATGCAGAAACACTTGGAAAATAAAAACTACCTTAAAGATCATGATTCATGGTTTGACGGAAATCTCTGTTTTCAAATCTGTGATCTCTAACCCCAGGTCGCCCAAGGAACATTAAATTACTTTCATTTTATCGTGGTTTGTTTCTCTTGGGTTTCTACTAATGGGGTTCTATGTACCCCGGGGTTTTCATGCAAAAGTTTAACCTCTATATAATACCTAAGTATAAAGTTTACCTAAGTATAAAGAAATATAGCAAAAAATATTTTATTGTTCCGAATTTCTATTTTTCTGCCAAAAGTTTTACTGCCATAGGTCATTTTACTACCAGGGGGTTACATACTTGGTAGTACAATAATACATAGGTCCACATACTTGGACCTCCTATTTAAACTAAGAATGGATCTAAATATTTCTTATGTCGAACTGCACTTAAAGTAAGAAAAAATATGCATATTGTTATTTTATGGTCCATTTCAATAGAATAATCTATAGATTTAATAATTATTAAAAAAAATAAAATTAAAAAAAATATGAAGTGTTATCTAAGTACAATGCAATGCACCATCTATCCTATTAAAATAAGCAAACCCTACCGGAAGCCTTGAGGTCCTCCTCTGATGCCATAGCATTAACGTGACTATTTCTTTTTTTTGGATGTCCCTAGTTTGTTTGTATGTACTCGGAATACTCAGTTGTTCTGAATTTAATTTTTGTTTCGTGTTTTTGCGAAAAAATGTGTTTAAAATATCAGATAAGGGATGAAAAAAATGTACTTTTGGAAATTATCCTATACTGATATGTAATAACCTGATCGGTGAGATGCGGATTTAGTTGACGCCAGCAGAAATTCTTCTACCGGAATTTGAAACAACCTCTACAAATACTGCTCCCTATCCTGAACATGAAATACTGTCAGGAATTTAATGAATTACATCGCAGTCTCAAAATTATTTTAACTATGCAAACAAAGCAAAATAAATAATCATTAAAATAATCTAGCATTAATTGTAAAAAAAAGATTTGATTCTTGGTGGTAAAATATCTAATGAATGGAGAAAAAAATACAAAAAGTTAGTTTTTTTAAATGTATGGGTCATTCTCACGAAAACTGTCATTTTTCTGATCATAAAATCCCAAAAAAGTAAAGTGAATAAAAAGCTCTGAAACTTTTTATATTAATAAAAATTTGCAATGGCATTATGAAAAAAATATACATCCTTTAAATTATACTTAATATTTAAATAAACTAATTAATTTCGCTGTTTTAAAAGTGAGGGAATGACACTAATAGTGAGGGAATGATATTTTATCTTAATGCATGTTTTTCTCTAAGTTACAGCTACCTCAAGTTTGAAAATGATAACATACTAAGTATATCTAATATTTATTATAGTTTAGTTTTATATTATTAATAGTTTTTATAGGTTTTGGAAATAAAATTGGCTGGCATAATTGTCACATGGAATGAGTGGTAGAATTCTTCTTTTGATGTCTGTTTTGTGTAGCTATGTATGTGTTTTGGAAAGGGTATTTTCCTACATTTGTGGAAACCATTACATCAATTGTTAAATTTTTTGAATGTAAGATCTTAAATTCTCCGGGGTATAAAATTGTTTCATACTCAACTAGCACCCAATCTCCTATTTTGTATTCCTCTGTATTTTGGTTTTCCTAGCGCAGTTTCAACTTTACATAGGTTTTTTTCTTTACAGATAGGAATAAAATTTTTTGTATGTAATCACAGTTGATACTACGATATTCCCGGAACAAAAAGTATTAATAGTTTACATTATATTAATATTATACGTCATGTGCGATTGAGAAAATATTAATTATTATACGTCGTATGAGATTCAAAACCGTGGAATCGCCCCTTTGCGAGCTAATCTGACTGATGTGTAACTGATTCGACGATTTGGGTTTTCACTTAAATATTTTATACGTAGATTTCTTAGTGTATCAAGAAGCAGTCTCTTTTGCTTCGTTATTTTTTTTCTTGTGACGCATTCCTTTTTACCTGAGCATAATCTGGATACATCATCGGATTAAAAAACAACAACAAAGCTTTCTGAAGTATCATAAGTTATGCTATTTTTATTTAATTTTTATTTTGCCGATTCTTTATGTTTTCTATATTTCAGAAATCGCTTTGAAAAGCACAATGCTCTGTACTTTTTCAGAATTTTTCCACTTAAAAGTCTATGAAATAACTTCTTTTCTCTGTGAGTCTTTGCTAAAGTTTTAAAATTAGTTCCTATTTGCAAACATAGTACTTCACTAAAAACCAATTAAATTTATTATCTAACCTATTTTTATTAAAGAAAGAAAGAAAGAAAGAAAGAAAGAAAAACCATGAACAAAAAAAAAAAACAAAAAAAAAAAAGTTTAATCATATACTTATCTTGAATCATTCCCTCACTTTAGCGTCATTCCTTCATTTTATACATTAGTGAGGGAATGATAGTGAGGGAATGACAAATTTAATAAAATTTAAAAATAACAGTTAGGTCTAATTGATTTCTGAAATCAATCATATACAATTATATTCATACAAGAAAGCAACATATAATTATCCACTTTCTCGACGAAGTTGTATTTTATTTTACTTTAAAAAACGACATGAGGGAATGACAAATGTAAAATTTTTTATCTGGTTTGATTCATTCAAATTTATTCCACAGCAAAGATTCTTAAAGTTGAAGATGAAAACATACTGCAATTTTGTTCTATGATGCCAGTTGTTAACTGCTAAAGTTTTTATTAAAATATTTTTATTCTAAGAAGATTGCAGGTAATAAGAACATTGTTGTGAGGGAATGATGCGAAACATTGGGGACAAAGTTTGAAGTAGTGCTATGGCAATATTTTTATCAGAAAAAATAAATTTATAATTTATTTTCTGAATTCAATATTTCAATATTCTGAAATAAAAAGCACGAATTTGTAAATTTTTTATTTCTTATTTCAGAAACAATTTTTTCATTTTTTAAATCATCAGTGGGGACAAGTGAGGGAATGACATATTGGCATATTTTAATTACCTAAAATAAATAAAAAATGAAAATTGATAATTTTACTAATATTCTTTTGTTAGCCTGCATTCTGAAAGACACTTTCCCTGAATTTTTTTTTTCATAAGTTGTAAAACAAATATAAAATATACTGGGGACATGAAAATGACTGTTTTTGTGAGAATGACCCATATGTATGTACGTTAACAATTAATTAAAATACGCATAAAAATATTAATAAGTAGATATAAAATTAAATACTTATAATAGAATGAGATTTTTCTTCACTACCACAACTGTCATAAAATCACCATACATATAAAGGTACACATGCGTGGTGTACCTGCATATCGTTTTTAAATAAATATAAATTTAAAAGCTTCATACAGATCACATAACGACTAAGTTAAAAGATAAAAAATTATTTTCAGAATAACTGAATTACATAATATTTAAAATTACTTACGTTTTCGAGCACGTGGATTCGAAAAACACTGCTGTTTATGTGGAATAAATAACTTAACTGTTCTTCAGAAACGTTTCAGTAAGGGTTTTCTTACAGCGTGTTTTTAGAAGTTAAAAGAATTAAAACTATTATAAAGTATTATCAATAATTACTTTACTTTTCAATTTAACATGCAAATAAAAATTTAATATATTGTTAAATTAGTAATGCATGTAAAAGAATGGATGCATTAAAGATTTATTACAAGCGTTATTTGATGTCATTAATTTACATTATTTATAGCATTTCTATGAAATTATTTTATAAAATGATTATGCCTTTTTTTTTTTACTCGAACACACACAGAGTTTAATTTTTGACGTAAAGGAGATGTAATGAGAAAAATGTAAGATAATATATTTTTTTCAATTAAAAAATATCTGTGAATAATGATGAAAAGGACTAAAAGCATCACATAGGCTGAATACATAGATAAAAAGGTATGTTTTAGCATGAATGATTTAATAATATAGAATAAACTACTTTTTTTTGCGTTTTATTTTAATACAATAGGGCTATAAACATAACTGTTTTTATAAATAATACATTATTAAATGAAATAATTTGCATTAATAATATTTTAAATGAATTTTGAATTTGCTCTTTTACATCACCATTGTATTTTGAAAACATTAAAATTGTTTATAAAAGTATACAACATACAATAAAAAATTTGTTTACAATGATAACTGAAAAATATCCTAAAACTAAATTGCAAAATAAAATATGAAAGTTTGTTTAGCAACTCCTTCGCATACATGCTTTTGATTGTGAAGCAGCACAATGCATTAAAAACAAGTGCTCTTAAAGCATCGATTCTGAACTGATCTGCCCAAAGTTTGATGTTGATTTGAAGACCTGGTGAACCTGTTTACCTTAAAACTCTTTCCAACCACTGCTACTATATATATATATATATATATATATATATATATATATATATATATATATATATATATAGTAGCATATAGTAGTATAATATATATATATATATATATATATATATATATATATATATATATATATATATATATATATATATATATATATATATATATATATATATATATAAGAAAGAGTTTTCCGTAGGATTTGGTAAATATTTTTAAGTACGCGTGATTTGTTTTCAGCTTTAATCCATGGGATTCAGCCGGTACGTGAGTACTGGTTCTTAAAATATCTTCGGTACCATTTACGGCATTTGTTATCTTCAGCTATATTTTCGGCTCACTTCCGCATTTGGAAGATTGATATGCAATTGCCTGATCATTAAGATGCGGATTTACGCTATTTAGTTTACGCCAGTATAAATTCTTCTAACTGAATTTTCGACTGGAAGTTAGTCCCACAGTGGACTGATAGATAAGACACAGTTCCCAGCAGATCACCGAAATCAAGCATCACTGGGTGTGGTCAGTGTGCTGGTGGGTGTCCATTTGGATCAGTCTGCGTAGGGACCGATGGTGGGCGGTATGGGTCCTCGTTAAACTGTTCTAATGTAAAGTGCTCGACTTCAGTCGAAGATCGTCGGGCTACCGAAGCAGGGGTGCCATCTTTTCTGCAGAGGATCAAAATTGGGATGTCTTCGGATCATCTTCAGTGATGTTTCTCGTCACCATTGCCGATGATACCTTCATCATTAGCCCATTGTGCAATTCTAGTGCGACGTAAATGGACTTTCGATTGGAAGTTGAAACAACCTCTACAAATACTGCCCTTTGAACATGAAACACGATCGGGAACATTGTGATAATAATAAAACATAAAAATCAATGTTTCAAATTTGAAATGCAATCACCTACAAATGACGTAATGTGGGTATATCGATACAGATGGATAGTTGAAACGTGGCATTTGTTTAGATTATTGATTGTTCTTTCCATTCTATTTCGAGTAAGCCAAGCCCGTCAAGTATCAATTCTCTTAAGTGAGATATTCTATATTCTTACACAAAGATTCTTTCATAAAGATTTCAATTCTTTCATTATATATTTTTTACTTAACACAAATACAAGCTTGAACCCATGCATTGAAGTTGACAGGTAAAAAAAAAAAAAAAAAAAAAAAATCTAACACGGTTACAATAAAATAAATACATTATTTAACATTCTAACTTATCTGGAGAAACTTAGCTCAACTTTAACACCCGATTTTGCTTATGAACAATCAACTGGAGCTGACGTCATAGGTCACATGTGTAAGTAAAATGATCTTCTTGAAGTGCAAGTACCCAATTCCAAATTCTAAATTTCAGTGTTTAGAGATACAATCAGTCCTTTTTAAATTCTTTACTCTATCATGAATTCTTTTAATGTGTCAAAGAGGTAAGATAAGAAATAAGAATATAATAAAAAATTAGAAAATCGACTTATTATTCTAGGGTAAATATACAAATTTTAAGGTAATTGATAAGCAATATAATTAAACCTGAGTAGCATAAAATTGGCTATTCCGTAAATTTCTAAAAGTTTTCTACAAAACAATTGAATGTATTTCAGAATTTGGAAGTTTGGAGTCGAGGTTGCAGAATTAAAAGATCTCACTTTTTTGTCTGTATTTTATGGTCGATATCCATTCAATCTGTTCTTACATTCATTAAACCCCCTCTTTTTCTTATATAGATTATTAAGCATCATTGAAAGTAAAATATAGTACTAAAAATTATTTTTTAACCTGAGTAGAACGATTAGTTTTTTCGCTTTTTTTCTGATAAGCTTAGAGCTCAATTTGTTACATTTTATTGGTTTTGTGACTATGAGAGAAAGGGAGATTGAGGATCTTTGCGACGTAATTTTTTCCCCCCTATTGTTTTTATCCGATGCTTCCGTTGCTTGTCCCGCAGTGGACTGATCGTTAAGACTCGATTCCCAACAGATCACCGAAGTCAAGCATCAATGGCTGCGGTCAGTGTGCGGCTGGGTGATCACTTGGATCAGTCTGCGTAGGGACTGAGGGTGGGTGGTATGGGTCCTCGTTGAAACTGCTCTACCGTAAAGTGCTCGACTTCGCGTGCAGGTTGTTGGGCAACCGAAGCGGAGGTGCCATCCACTCTGCAGAGGATCAAAATTGTGATGGCTTGTCTTCGGATCATCGTCAGGGATGCTTCCCAGACCGTCGCCAATAGTACAGCTCTAGTGTGACGTAAATTAGCTACAACAACAAAGCTTCCGTTGCTTTATTTTACGGCAGTCTTACAAGTTTTTATCCGTGTTGTTTTTCTTTCTGTGTAAATAGTAGTTCTGAAGCATGGTAGTGCCCTTTATTCTGAATAATTTGTAGCAACTATTGCTGCTAACAGTTAATAAAATACCAAGATAATCAAGAAACAAAGAATTTAATATAAGTGAAGAGGTTTCATATAGCTTTTCAAAATCTACTGGCTCATCTCACTTCATTATGTTCGAGGAAATCTTTTTCTTCTGTCTGATGATTAAGATCGTTTACGTCATTAATGTTGGCATTGATTTCCAATTATTTGTAAACAGATACCAAAGAATATAATTCTTCTGTAAGAATATACGCAAAATGCATCAATTATACAATGTACGCAAAATGCATCAATTCCGTCTGTTTTGAAAGGAGACTTGTTATGCGAAATAAAGAGCATCTTTTTCGAATATAATAAAGATGTATTAAAAATTGTCAAAATTATATTCCGTCCAAAAAGATATAAAAAATATCACATTTCTAAAAAAAATTATAACTAATGTTATAATTCAACCAATCTACTGATTATAAATATGCTTCTTTATTTAAACCTATTACGTAAATTTTGAGTTGAAGATAGAACGAATTTTCTAAAAAGTATAATCCTTACTAAAGATAATCCAAAACGTATCCACCGCTAAAAGGAAAATTCTAATCTACCACCCCCAAAAAGTTCTAGTTCCTCACTAATTAGACAACTAGTTATATATGCGTTTTTTTTATTTGTTATAGAATTACAAATAAAAAATTAGGTTATGTACTGATGATTTTATAATAAGTTTGGCTGGAAAAAATCCCCAACCCCCCCCCCCAAAAAAAAAAAAATATTTCAAGAAATATCACCCCCCAAAACATTAAACAATGCCTCCTTAAATAATCAAAAGAATTCCTTAAATCTAATTTATAGTAAATTAAGACTAGTTTTAAAAATTTTGGTCGCACATTTCGTCCAATTGAAGAAATTAATAACCTTACTTTTTTGGGAATAGGAAGTGGATCAAGAGTATTAGATTCAAAGCGGACAAATCTCTTAACAAAATTTATTAAGAAATTTACATAAAATTAAAAAAGTTGGAGCGAATGAGTTCTCATTCTGCAACAGGTTTTGAACCTGAAAATCTTTCTAGACATGCCAGTGTGCCAAACCTTGCACAATACTGTATTGCAGTGAATTCTGTTTTAAAATTAATTTTTTTTTTTTTTTTTTTGTTTTGGAAAACGCGCAGACTGCTCTAAAATGACTCACGTGTGAGGAAGCATTTTCGTCAAATATTTTAGAGTTCGTGTTCGTCAAAATTCCTGTGATTTTATGATAAAAGTATTGCAAAAAATAACAAAATGCAGATCAAGGATTGCTGAATGCTTGAAAATTAGTGTAAAGTAATAATTAATAGATTATAATAAATTTTATTCTCAGAAAATAAAATCGCTATCGAATAAAACACTGCACTCATCCCTGTACTATCCCGTATTACAGTGAATTCCGTTTTAAAATCAAATGATTTGTTTCTGAAAACTCATAGAATGAACTGAGATGACACATGAAGAATTTTCTTCTAATATTTTAAAGTTTGAGTTTCGTCAAAATCTCAGTGATTTCATGATAAAATGACTGTCAAAAATAACGCAACTTAACTGCAGAATGCAGGGTTTTATTTCTATGAGAGTCAAGTTGTAAAATTTGCCGCTTGTACTACTTTTAAATCTCCATTTTTGTATGCTTATAAACTTTTTTTCAAGATACATTGAATGAGACGCTCCAGGTCATCCCAACCAACAGCAAACAACACAAACTAGAGTTGCTCCAATTACAGTGAAATGGATCAAACAAAAGAACTTCCTTCCTAGAATTATCGAGTCAAACAAAGTCAAGTAAAACTTTTCAAGCTATTAGTATTTATTTCTTCTAAAACGAATGATTTTCACCATTTTTTTCTTATTATTTTTTCTGCCAGAGTTTTAAAATGAGGGAATAGAATTAAATTGATTTTTTAAAAACTGTTTCTGAACTTTATTGATTTTATAAAAGTACAAAAACTGAATTGAAGTATTTAATTAAAAGATATCTGAGACTACGGCTTTTAATTTTTTTTTCTTATCATGTAAAATTTTGATTTGTATATACAGAATGTTCTTTAATGACCATTCTCAATATATATTTTCACAATTCTTGTCTTAGATGACCTTTATTTACCTCGCACTAGAGCTGCGCAATGGGCTATTGGTGATGGTCTGGGAAACATCCCTGAGGATGATCCGAATACATGTCATCGCAATTTTGATCCTTTGCAGAGGTGAAAATTTCCCTGCTTTAGTAACCCGATGACCTGCGCATGAAGTCAAGCCCTTTACGGTGGAACAGTTTCACGAGGACCGCGCACCCTTGGTCCCTACGTAGACTGATCGAAGTGGTCACCCACCCGCTTACTGACCACAACCAGTGATGCTTGACTTCGGTGTTCTACTGGGAATCTTTACGATTACTGGACTATCTTGGATGAATTTTGAAAAGTTACACATTAGATTTGTAAATAAATATTTTAGCGAAGAAAACGAAAAAAAAAAAGTTACCGTAATCAGTCAAATTAATAGAAGGCAAGGTGGAATGAAACATCGAAACCTGTTTGTTTGATTACTAACCGGTGGGGACATATGCATATATGAACAGAATAGAAATTTTAAAAAAATATTACAATGTAAGCAATGTCAAATTTCAGTGATTCCTACATTTTTACTACTAAGAAACCCTAAATGATCGCTCATCTTTTGGCGGAGCCCCCAAATATACTATTGCTCAAATATAAATAATATTGCAGTGAACATATTCACCAAAAAGGACTACCAATTATTTTGATAATATTTCATGATATGGCTGGTCCATACGAATTCCGCACCCGACTTGTACCTACCACAGTGCTGACGTAAAGTACCTTCAGTGGCAGACGGATTATGGGTTTGATTCCCCTTGCCGTCAGGCTAACCGTGGGAGGTTCTGGTAGTCCACCTCTCCATGTAATGCAAGTGGGGGTTAGTTCCATCAAAAAGCCCTCCACGAAGGCACATTTCTCCTAATTCCAGGAGTTCCCTTCTGGATTGGATTCAAAATGACAAGGAGTTGAAGATTATTAGTCTTAAACGTTGAGTCGACTGTTCAACGATGGTTATGAAATAAAATTTTATTCAATGATCGTTTTATTAATAAAACACATAAAATGATAGATTTTATGTCAAACAGTTGAATTCGCAGTCCTATAGTAGTCTAGTTCTGAATTTGTATTTGGAGCATACATTGGCTGAAAATGACTAAAATATGTCTAAATTATGGTTTTTGAAAAAGAGCTCTTATAAGAATATTAACAAAATAAACATTTATTTTGACATTTATTATTCTTGAATGCGGTCATTTTATTTTAAATTGAAAAATTTGACGTGAAACACTGAGGCAATGCTTTCATAAACTTTTTGCTTTTTTATTTATTGGTATTTTACTTAAATAATTACATATAAAAACCAAACTATTAAAAAAATATGTTTTTTTGTTTTGTTTTGATATAAACATGATAGCAAGTTTTAAAAATTATTACTGTTGTAAAAACTTTCGGAACCTCTTGATCCTCCTACCCATCCCTAGGGCTCCACTGAACACTATTTGGGTTCCGCTGCTCTAAAAAACGCACTCATTAGAGCAGCAAATCGGAGCACATACTAGAAAAAAAAATGACAATACCGTATAAAATAAACGAAAAATGCCAAACACATTGTAGAAACGAAATCAACGTTCTTAGAATCAGGTATGTGATGTGTGAATGTGGCCCACCCTATAAACGGGGGGTTTGTGGGAGTGTGGCGTGGGCAATGTTGCTCGCCTCCGTGACTTTGGTTCACAGGTGTCCACTGGGTAACGCGAAATGAGCAACAATTCCGGCATAGTATGGCGAAGAACAAAACGTTCAGTGCCTGCCGTTAAAAAAAAAAAAAAAAAAAAAAAAAGAAAAAAAGAATCCGGTACGTAGAGGCATTTGCTACCGACGAGGCTTTTTTTTTCGTTTATGTATCTTGTGATAAAAAAAAAAAAAATGTATGTTACAGTAAAAGACTAAAAGTGATGTTTACCAACTTTCACTAGTGAATGTTAACAATCACATCGTCATTGAATGTCCGAAAAGTAGGCTGAAATAAGATTTGATAATTTCGAACATTGATGTTTCCTTTAGGTCAAGTACCACTGTTCGGTATACATTTGCCCTGTATCCAAACACGGATGTTTTTTTTAATCTATCCTAATCGCATATTAAAATATCGAATAAATATTATTGAAGAATCAACGAATAAATTAATATCAAATTGGGGATCTGATATGTTTCGGATATTTACGATGGTTGACCGGTGAAAATAGACATTCCTCCCCAGATTTCGGTCATTTACAGTAACATAATATGATTCAAAAGGAGAAAATTTTAAATTTTTCAGACCAAAATTTTTCATTTCTAATTATGCGGTAGCAATAACACAGCTATAAATGTTTTCGGAATAAAAGTTGTGGCCAATGTGTGCTCGTATTTACCCAAAGTATTAATTTTTTGAAATTTTAAATTTTCCTTCTGAAAATTATATATTGTACAAGAAACATTGTGATAGTCAACATTGAGAATTCATTTATTATGAAAATAAGCTAAATTGAAACTTTTAAGTTAAATAAAATATTTCAATGGTAGAGGTGAATTTTCAGTTTTCTTTCTATTTTAATGTATCGATTAAACGTGGAAAAATTTCTAAATATATTTAAATTATTAAAATTAAAAATTTTTTTTTTCATTCAAAAACTTATTATAAAAACTTATTACGAAAACTTATTAAAGTTATTTATTCAATTTTCTGACGTAACTAATGCTTTGAAAGTATATTCAGATAGAATAATGTAATAAAGAAAGCTTTATCAATGTGTATAACAATTCTTATGCAAAACGATAACAAATGACAGTTGGGCACAGAGAGTTTAGTTATAAATCAGTATTTCTGAATTTATCCCGCGACCCTATAATAAAAAGGGATATAAAGGAACTCTGTTTAGAGAAAATAGGTTTCAAAATTTATCTCTTTTTTACGTAATCTACTGAGTACAGGAAGAAAGAAGATATCAAAAAATTTAATTCTAATGTTTGGATTTTTACAAAGTGCCAATTTTAATGCTTACAGGTGGTGACCTCAAATATGCTAATTAATTAGTGCTAATTAAGTTACAAATTCAGACACGCAAACGTACTTTCTCTGAATAAACAGCTATTTTTTAAAAATAAATACTTGGATTCCTAACTCTCAAAATAAATAAAATAAAAAATAAATTAAATTAATCAATTAAATTAGTAAATAAAATTTCGAAGAAATTGGGCCATAAATTGCGAGGCTATCTATCAATGATTTTAAATCAATGATTTTAAATTAAATATAAATAAACTGATAACATGGAATTCTAATGTTTCTAAAAACATTTATTTAAACAACATTTTTAATCAGGTGAATAGAATGAAAAGAATTTTTAGTAATGTTTATTTATCGTAAAAACAAATAAACGAACTCTTCCAAAATTTGCTAATAAATAATGGACTAAAGTAATTAAACTCTACGCTAAATCATTGCATTAATTATCTTAATAAAAAAATTCTTTGTTGACTAAATTTATAGTTTTACCATGTGCAAATCTAGCTTGGGAAAACCATGGCTAAAAATCTCCTAATATTTAATAAAGAATTTTTTAAAATAAATTGTTTTTTCATTAAGTGTTAATTTCTGTAAAATCATCAATATAAAAAATTTTATAATTAAAATGCAACCTTATTAATTATATACTTTGAATTATCCATTATAATATTAATACCTTGCACACATCCAGTTCAGGCCAATCCAAGGTAACTAACAAATCCAATGCGCTTCTGTACTTCAGTAAGAATGCGCCATAAAAAGATCTCCTCAAATTCTATTTACGCTTCTATTTTCATATTTTGTAATCTGGCAAACTTGTTACGAAAGTATTTTAAATGATTTTTAAAAATGCTATTACTTTTTGCGTTTTATTCGGTATTTTCTTGATTTTTATTTTTTGTTTTAGCTTGATTGTTTTAATTTCCATTTTTAGCTTTATTTTGCATTTTTTGCTTAATTATTTCTTTTTTCATTAAAATTTTTTTGGGGCTCCTCTCACTATTGTATTGATATATTTTGCTTTGGCTATATTGATACAATATTTGAAAGCACTCCTTTTGTTTATATAATCATGTGAGCTGATGACGAGATTTCTTTTCATTATTTTGCTTTCGGCTTCTTAATTTTTTTAATAATAAAATTATTTTTTAAAAATTATTATTTTTAAAATATTTTTATAATAAATATTTAAAATATTTTTATTATATTTTTTTCCATACATTTTAAACTTATTTTATGAATTCTATATACTTACAGCTTATACGCAGTCAATAAAACTCTTTCTTCTAAAAAAATTTTCTTCGTTTTTTTTCTTTTTCTCATTTATTATTTTAGTCTTTATTGTGTACACACGCACGCACACGCACATGCGCGCGCAGATCTCTAAAACCTTTAACTTTATATAATAAAAACAAATAATAAAAAAATAATAGGCACACTATTTTTACACCTCCAAAATTGTTTTAAAATTTATGAAATATCATATAATAATCGTGAACACCGAAAATTTTGATGCCCTTATTATGTTAAATTCAATTAATTAATTTTGAGGTTACTACCTTTTGATAATAAAAAAAAAATAATAGGCACACTTTTTACACTTCCAGAATTGTTTGAAAATGTGTAAAATATCAGAAAATAATCGTGAACATCGAAAATTTTGATGCCCTTATTATTTTAAATTCAATTAATTAATCCTGAGGTTACGGTTTGACAGGGTTACGGTCTGGACAACCTAGAGAATAGATCGAATTCGATTAATGATTCCTGAGATTCACCCCCCCATATATGTATATATATATATATATATATATATATATATATATATATTAACACAAATAATAAAATAATATAAAATACAAAAATTATTAGTGGGAAAAACCAAAATATATTCCTTTTGGTATAATTTAATGCGATATTTCTGAATAAAGAACAATTATCCTAAGAGAAAAATTATTCTTTATATGTGTCTTTATATATATATATGTATAGAAAATTTTATGAACCCATCATTAAATCTCTTGCGTGCCAGTAACGGTGTCACACAAAGAGATGTCCCTTAGCGCCGGGCAAAGACGAAGGTGGTCTGCATCCATCTCCGCTTGAAGGTCACAGAGCGTACCGAAAGGGGTTTAAGCAACATGAATTCGATGGAGATGTTTGAGGAGGCAGTCGTGTCTGGTAGTCAGTCGAAACTCAGCAACTGCCCTACGTCTTGGCCACATCTTTGAGAATATTCCACCAGAATTTTTCTCTGTGTATTGGTTTAGAGTGAGATCCATCATCTTTTTCTTGATTAGGCATTGGTGAGAGCTCTCTTTGATGTTTGTAGGATCCCCGCTTAGCAAGATGGTCTGCTAACTCATTACACCGCAGCGCCCCGGGATCCACTGCAAAGCAATTTCCTTAGAAAGGCCGAACGCATAGTAGCAGGGCATTCTCTTGAAAAATATTCTTTAAAGGTTTGTTTTCTGTTATCACGAGCATTGCGTCAATCAGCGTTGTTTTTACGGCCCCTGTAATAATCCGCAGTGCCTGATTTCGGGTCTTATCAATAAATCAGTAACAGAGTTAGATGCTGTAATCAGAGGCAGTAGGTCATGACAGGCAAAATAAAAAGTTAAATTTAAGGTATGGTTAGAACATCCCCACGATAGTGGAGCCGGCCAGCCGTTTCAAGAGATTTGAGACATGATTCACAATGTTTTCAGTATGGGCTCGCCAGGATAGTTCCCGATCAAAGGTGACACCCAAGTAATTGAACTTGTCAACATTCGGAATGGCAGTGCTTGATACGACAGATCAATCTGTAAGGGTTGGATCTTCACGTTCGAAGACTCAATCTTAGTGACTAGAGGGATTGACCTCAAATATGTGCAGACGATTTTTTAAGTTACGAAATCAGACACAAAAACATACTTAATTTTTGTAATTGTAAGGCGTAGAATTTTTTTGCATCATTTTAAAGAACATAATTTTACATAGTAAAATATAAAACGTGAAAAAAATTGGTTGAATAGTTCCTGAGAAATCGAATTTGAAATATCTGACTTTTTTGAAATTTAATTTCTCAGGAAATAGTCAACCCATTCAATGAATGAATTATTTTAATGGAATTACTTTGGAAATAGTCAATAAATGAATTGTTTTGATGAAATATTCACCTAACTGAGGAGGTTAAAATATATTTTTGAAGTATGACATTATTTTAGTTTATGAAAGCTTAAAAAGGTACAGAAAAACTTTTATTTCAGTATATGTAAGCTCAAAGCTAATCCGATGTTCTTCGTAGCAAGGATTAAGTCTAATAGATTCTCTAAAACAAACTTAATCGAGTATATCTTTGCTAAAGGAGAGTACTAAGGCGATTAGATGCCAGTTCTTGAAGCTTGTGTAAATAGACTTTCAGTTTTACGAAAAGTGGGGAGTAATAAGGAGAGTGGTTTTATTTTTGGTATTATCTCTTCCTCCGAGATGAAATTGAGTGAGACAATTGATTTTAATTAAGTTTGTGTTTAATAATTTTGCTAAATTTTTTGTGGGAAAAAATTTGAAGTATTAGAAGTGTAATAAGACATCTGTTTTTTAATTCAGTTTGTGTTCAATGTAGAATTTGTTGGGAGAATAACTAGTGGTAAAATAAATTAAGTGATACAACTGATTTTAATTCAGTTTGTGTTTAATAATTTCGCAGAATTTGTAATGGAAAGAATTTGTAGATGAAGAAGTTAAGTATGAGAGCTGATTTTAACTCAGTTTGTGTTAAATTTGCTCAATTTGTTGTGGGAAAAATATTAAGTACGAGAGATGTAATGAAACATCTTTTTTTTAGTTCAGTATGTGTTCAATAACAATGTTGAATTTGTTGGGAGAATAAATAGTGGTAAAATAAATTAAGCGAGACAATTGATTTCAATTCAGTTTGTGTTTAATAATTTCGTTGAATTTGTAGACGAAGAGGTTAAGTAAGAGATCTGATTTTAATTCAGTTTGTGTTAAATTTGATGTGGGAAAAAATTTCACATGTTTTATAATTCAGTTTGTGTTCAATAACAATGTAGAATTTGTTGGGAGAAAAATTAGTGGCAAAATAAATTAAGGGAGGCATTGGTTTTAATTCAGTTTGTGTTCAATAATTTCGTAGAATTTATAGATGAAGAGGTTAAGTAAGCGATCTGATTTTAATTCAGTTTGTGTTAAATTTGATGTGGGAAAAAATTTCACATGTTTTATAATTTAGTTTGTGTTCAGTAACAATGTAGAATTTGTTGGGAGAAAAATTAGAGGTAAAATAAATTAAGGGAGGCATTGGTTTTAAATTCAGTTGGTGTTCAATAATTTCGTAGAATTTGTTATGGAAAGAATTCGTAAGTGAAGAAGTTAAGTGAGACTACTGGTTTTAATTCAATTTGCGTTCGACAATTTTGCTCATTTCTGGGTGTAAGCTTTATCAATTGTTGGTATTAGGATTTAATTACACATTTTAAAGTGTGTATGAACTCTTGATTCGGTATGGACTTTAAATAAGACACAATTTTCAGATTTTTTTTATAACCAAATTTGGGTAGGTATTGCACCACAGTTTTTACTATGCTCTAAATTTACTTAGCACAATTTAAAATAAGATTTATCTAATTTAATGCTATTTGAAGTTGTTAAGAATGTGATAATTATTCTTCTATTCAAATTTCTTCATTACCCAATTTCTAGGGGAAAAAGAAATACTCGTTATTAAAAAAGTAGTAAGTTGTTTTCCTTAAAAAAAAGACTGCGTGCCACAGCAATTTTTTTTCTCCAATGGCAGGCACTGAACTTTATTCGTTTCGCCTTAGAAGATGCAGGGGGTGTTACTCATTTCGCGTTACTCAGTGGGCACGTGTGAATCAAAGTCACGGAAGCGAGTAACATTGCCGACATCCCCACAGCAAATTTAAAAACCATCTATATCCAATAAGCAACCTGTTAAAAGAATTCCTGGAAAGTAATGGGCAGTTATCATGCCTAATTTATTCGAGTAACTTTTCAAATTTTTTTTGAGAATTCTGAAGTCTTCACTAAGAACCAGCACTCTTCCGGGAATTGACCTTTTGATAAATTCATAGAACTTCACCCCAGAACCAATAGCTATCATGGAATCTTTCATTAAAGCAAATCTAACAACGGAATGTGGTTTAATTAGTTCATCCAGTGATACCATCTAGCGAATGAGATGAATAATACTAAAGTTTCTCTTCCTAGGAGTCAGAGAGTGATGAGAAGAGCTGTTGTGCTGACATCTATGTTCGCTCGTGAGAGATAATTGCTTGTTTGTCCAGTCCACGTTCGTCCCGCATTGGACTGATCGTTTAGACACGGTTCCCAGCAGATCACTGAAGTCAAGCATCACTGGCTGCGTACAGTGTGCGGGTGGGTGACCACTTGGATCAGTCTGCGTAGGGACCAAGTGTGTACGGTATGGGTCCTCGTTAAACTGTTCTACCGTAAAGTTCTCGACTTCGCGTGCAGGTCGACGAGTTACCGAAGCTAGGATGCCCCCTCCACTGCAGAGGATCAAAATTGTGATGACATTTATTCGGATCATCGTCAGTGATGTTTCCCAGACCGTCGCCAATAGCCCATTGTGCAGCTCTAGTGCGACGTAAATGAACTACAACAACAACAAATATAGTCCACGCTCGCCAATTGAGTAATGTATGAAGTAGAAACTCATAATGTGTAAAAATAATGGAGGGAATGTGTAATGTCTATGTTTGAAGTCTCACTCCTAATCAGCCGGTCTTAAAAATGACAACTTAGACCCCTCGGCTAATGTACATGCCTAACTTCAAGAGCCGAGTGGCTTCATAAGGCTGGCTTCCCCACAGAACTCAGAAAAGAAATGCTTTAGTTTAATAAACGAAATTACCTTGATATCAAAGGTTTAAATATTAATGTAGGAAATGTAATATTAAAGATATCATAAATAATCTCGCGTGGAAAGAAAGAATCGAGAATAATTTTGCCAGTAGAAGTAGCATTTCTATCAAAGCATGGGTTTCCCTTGAAACATGTTACGCAATTAGGTAGTGCTATTAAAGGATGTTTCAGAAACATTAAAATAGTAAAAGAAACTGCATAGAAAATGGTATTTACAGTTTATGGCTTTCTTGGAGAATAGAACCTAGGAGATCTCCAACTCATTAGGAATTTAATATATTGACTCGGCTGACGAGCACTACATGTCATATACAGAGGTTTAACTATACAAAAAAAAAAAAAAAAAAAAAATGAAATAAGTATCTAAACAATCACTGCATTTAGGAAACTTTTCGCAACAAAAATTAAAAAAAGAAAGAAAAATAATAACATATCTTCAGGCATACAAAAATAGTTTTCCTTTACAGTTAACATTGCACGAATTCTTATTAATTGACAAAAAAAATCATGATCGAATCATGATAGTTGATTTCCATTACAAATAATGCCATGTTGATGACAGCACTCAATTCATTAACTACAATAGGGTACTTGCACTTCAAGAGGAAGTAGATCGCAAATACCGACACATGTGACCTATGACGTTAGCTTCAGCTGATCATTTATAAGCAAAATGGAGTGTTAAAATTGAGCTAAGTTTCTCCATATAAGTTAAAATGTTAATTAAAATAAAGTTAATTGAATGCAGCTCCGTATCACACACCGAATAGGTTGAAATATAATTCTTTCTCCTCTACATATTTTACTTAACATGTATTCATTATTTGCTTATGTATTTTATTGTAACCGTGATATCTTTTTGTTTTGTGTGCCTGGCAACTTCGATGCATAATTAGTTTGTTTATGTTCTACATGGCTGCGTGCCGGTCTTTGGGTTAAGTTAGAAATATAAAGTGAAAGAATTGAAATCTTTGTGAAAGAATATCGTATGTGTCTCTTTAGAGAATTGATACTTGACGGCCTTAGCTTACTCGAAATAGAATGGAAAGAATAGTTGATAACGCAAGCAAACGTCATGTTTCAACAACCAATCAGAATTGAGATGCCCACACTACGTCACTTGCAGGTATCTCATTCTGAATTATCCTCGCGAAATAATGGGCAATTTATAAATAACTTGTAAATAATAGTTGATTAATGATTACTTAATAAAAATTTTATTTCTAAATTTAAACTTTAATAAAGAATTACTTTATTTTCTATGTTAAACAAGCTTACATAGGGCTACAAACGTGCTCCTAATCGTTATAAGATTTGTTCATGAAAAATCGTTTTCACGAAAATTATATTCATATTTATTCACAATATGAAACAGACGATTTTTTTTAAAGAATCATTAATTTCAAGTTGGAAGGACATTTATTAGTTTCGGTTCTTTTTATAAAAATTGAAAATTTCGTTGGATTATGTTGAATAATCAGCAGAATAATTGCAATAACTGGATTTTTGTTTCTCTTGAAGTACAAACGTATGATTAAGCGGAAATTTAAAATCACAGTTCGAATATGTAAGTTTTCAATTCTTTGATTACTTATTTTCTTAAAAGCTTTTCGTCTCTTATTCTTTCCTAATTTTTGTTCAAATCAGAATTCTATTGATACAAAAGAAATGTTCAAGTAATAAACTTGCATATATTGCATTCATTTAATTCTAAAACGTCTGAATTTTTATGTTTTATGCAAAATTTTTTTTTAGAGTAACAAAGTAAATAATTAAAAATGACAGTCAAAACTTTAATCAAATATAGACGAACAAGTGGCTAAGTTATGAAGGCGTAATGATTAAATTAAAAGCAAATAATTTTAATAAGCTGTGTTGTTTTCAAGGAAAAAATTGAATTGAAAACCATGATTTATTTTTATAGTGTTTCATTATACATTATTAAAAAATATTAAATACTATGTTTTAAAGACTTACTTTAGTAAATACTTAAACATAAGAGGAAAAAAGAATTGAGAAGTTCTTTTCTCGCCATCTATTTCGGAGTATTTTCTTGGTAACAATATTCACTATATATAAATTGGGTAACAATATTCCATCAATTCATCAGCAATATTCCATGATATATAAATTCGGTAACAATATTCCATCACTGGTTCAGGTTATTTTATGGTAAAAAATGTACAATTCTTATTCTCGTTTTGTAGCAAAACATTTAAATACTTTGTGAACTTTTATTAATTCTTAATTATGAAGTAGATATCTTTTTCAAGCGTAAATTGTATTTAAAACCTAGGAACAACATTCCATTCATTCGACATGCTAATATGTGAGCTTGAAAATTACAGCTCATTATGATAACAAAACCTTTAAATGTTTTATGATTTTTTAATAGTACACAAAAGTGAAAATTACTTTATGTATTCGAGGTATGCTTTAATTAATACAAGTTATCTGACTATTACTTAATTATTATTAATAAATCTAAATACTTTGAAAATACCTGAAATTTCATTGCTTTAAAATCAAAAGCTGCCAATAAGTATTTTTTTATACCTCGAATTCAGTCAGTTATTTAGGTATATTTTTAAAGTTTTATATCATTACTTCTTTTTAAAAAATTTTTTTGTTCATAATGCTTATTATTGTTATTTATTTTAAATCGTTTGGAATGATTTGTACAGAGCGCAATAAAATATACAGACCACCTTGAATAACTTTTGATCGAATGATCAGGTCTTCTCGTATTAAGACTCAATCTTAATCCTGAAACATGATAATTAGTTAGTGCAAACGATATTTTAAGATATTAAATCAGACACTAAAACGTACTTTCTCTGAATAAACATGCTTCTTTTTCGACTGATTTGGATTTTTGACCCTCAAAATATAAGGGGTAGCCACAATCTGGGAAATAGGGTTCCCATAGTTTGGTCGGGAGAGCGGTCCAAAGCTTGAACCTGTTAATTTTAATTGAATTTTATGTGTATTTTGCCATAACTTGAAAATTTTTTAAGCGAATTTAAAAATTTATGAACACATTTATAAATTTTAGTAAATATTTATTATTTTTTCTTATTTTAATCAAAACAGTCGAAAGCATTTTGAACTGTGAAATATAAATTTTTTTACATTATTTCAAAAAATGTAGTTTCAAGTAAAGAAATAAAAAATTTGAGAGTAATCAGTCGAATAGTTCCTGAGAAATCCAATTTTAAAAATACGACTTTTTATAAGGCTCTCTAAAAAAAAAAAAAAAAAAAAAAAAAAAAAAAGCCTTCATTATCCCTTAAAATAAGGTTTATATTTTAGTAATAGAATTAGTAAATTTTAGTAATTCATATGACTTAGTAGTTTAAGCGGTTTCTAATAGAAATTTATTCCAAGAAGAAAATAATCCCTTTGGTATAACTGTATTTCACAAAACTTTGAATGAGGGCTAACTAATTTGTGCCAATTCGTCGTTAGCCATCAAACCTTACTCTCTTTCAGGAAAAATTTACATAGGTTATGTTAAACATGGTTATTTTTTAAAATTATTCATAGTCTTGAAAACAAATGTTTTCCCTTAATGAGTATATTTGTTGCTTTTAAACTCAGATTTCAAAATCAAACGATTTTAAGCTTACTATTTTTCAAAAAAAAGTAAAATAAATAAATAATAATAATAAAACCCATACATCTTTTTAAAATAACTTTTCATACATTAGAAATGATAGCTATAAATATTTTAGGTAGTCGTAATAAACTGATAGTAGGTGTTATTAATTAACACGAGTCTTGTGTCATTAATAATTAATGGACGAGGGAGTGTGCATTTGATATGGCATTTCGGTACAATTGAGTTAAATTTGACATGAGTGCTTTGGTGCGCCGGACATTAATATTGTTTAGAATGAACCAAACGTCAGTAACAAAAGAGATTGTGGCTTCTTTACAGATAATGGGGGCAAATATGTTTGTATGATTGATTTGATTCCTTTTCCCCAAAACTACTTCATTAAATGAGAACGGTTAGATTAGATGCCAGATACAAACTGCATTTTCTCTCGCACGCTATTCGCCAGTTTGGTATTTATTTAACACCTGCTGTGATATTGATGAAAAGTTCTCACACCCAGTGGAGGGTAAATGGAGAATGCAAGAAAATGATTCTCCATTTTAAAGTATACATAAAGATAATAATAGTTGTTTAATTTAGAAAAAGAAAATTTAATGACTTTTTTAATAGTTTTTGCTTTTTGGTAAAATGAGTTCCGTTTTCACTAATCTTTATCAGTAATTACTTTCAATCGCTTTTTATTTTATTTATGAGATTGTAAAACATTAATTTTTTTTAAAATGAATGTTCTGCTGACATTAGTTATGCGAAGTGCACACATTTAGTTTTAACTTTGTATTTTATTTTGATTTATCTTCAATACGTAAAGTCCTTAGTCATAAATAATCTAATTAAAAATGTGGTTAACTTAATTCATAGAATTTACTAAAGTAATGATTAAAGATCAGATTTTTAAATAAAAACATGAAGTGATAATCAAATTTAAAGTATAAAGATGAAAATAATTGAATTTGCAAATAGATAAGTGAAATATAATGATTTTTCTGATAACATTTGTCTATTAATGATTTTTCTTTTAATTGTTTAGCTAATAACATTTAATTGTTTATTAATTTACGGTACTTCAGCGGATAGAGAATTTTTCTTTGTTATTTAATTTATATAAAAGAAGCATTTGAGGATGTGTCGTTTTAAATGTAATAGTATATGTTCTTCGTTTTGTATTATTCTAAAAAAAACGAAGAAAAAAAACTATAATTTGTAAACCATTTAATTTTTTTAATGTTTTTATTTGTAATTAATTGAACAACACATTTTGAAACATTCAAAATGTTTATAATTTAGTTATCCAGTGGAATTTTATAACTGATGAAAGACTAGAAAATGTTTAACAAACATAATGTAATAATTATGGAATTTATATGACAAAAAGTAAGGGAAATTCAACTGTTTTTTTTCTATATGTTTTTATTATTACCATTTATTTTCGAAAATTGTAGTCCTTAAATATTTTTAATCTTTTCCAGATACATAATGTATAAAAAATGATTTTTTAAAATTAAAACTAAGAAAAGGAAGGTTTGCTGATAACATCGATGAGAGATAATTATTCCAGACATTTGAACCTAATTTGCTCATTTTGTTGATTTTGAATAATTATCAGAAAAAATGAGTTACGTAATTAAATTATTTAGTTAAAAATGTGATCTACTGTAACTTGTCAACCTGTGATTAAAGTAACAACACACATATCTAATTATTTGCATCCCAAAAGTATCAGATCAGGTATAATTTTGTAATTGTTTACTGAATTCTTTTTTATATGACCATTTTTAAAAAAGAAAGAAAAGTATAAATAGCTGACGATTATCTTTTTCCATGGAGCATTTAACAACTTTCGATCAAAATGTTTTGAACAAAAATGCTGTATTGTTTGCACAATGAACGTTTCCATTCTGATTAAATGGTTTTTATTTGCATTTATGAATAATTTTTCACATATTTCTGGTTTAAAAGAAAAGGAAAGAAAGTAAAGGACGGAAATAAAAAGAAAAGAAAATTAGTAAAACTCGGTATATATTTGCCTTAATTTGCTCCTTTTTTGTTTTGATATTTATTTCTTTGTTAAGATACAAAAAAAGCTTGGATTATTCAAAAAGTTATTATAGTTTAATTTAACTTTATAAATATATTAATGTATTAAATGTGTCTTATGAGTATATTTTGAAACAGTTAAAATATTGTGAAATTCCATAATTTCATTAAAAGAACGCTGCACCACAAGAGAAAGCCTAATTCTCTTTCAACTGAATGAGTAATTTAAAATTTAAAAAGCAGAAAATTGACTTCAGATAAATCAAGTGTTAACTATGAAAGCATGAATGCAGAAATTTATTTTTCAAAATACAAAATTGCAAACAAATTATGACTGGAGAATTCTCTCTCTTCATTATATCAACTAATTCTGACATAATTGGTCTGCAATTTGATATTTTGTAAAATATATATATATATCTATATTTCAGCGTTTTGAACTTCAACGTTCATTCTTCTTTTTATCAAAACTCAGCTTTTTATAATGTTTTGATCCATGAAGGTTTTTTTCGTGATGTCGTGTTTGCAATCTCATAATCTATCGTGTTATCTTTTAAAAAAGAGTAGTTTAACAGTCTAAAATTTATTATTTTGGGGATATTTTTTCTAAAATATTCTAATAAACTATTTTATCAAATACTTGTTTAACATGCTGAAAAAAATGGAAATATATTTTGTCATTACTTAAAGAACAATTGAAATATTAATGAGATACATTTTCTCCTTTTTTCTAAACTCACAGTCAAGCTAAAGACCGAACTATTTCATTGTCTTCTTCTCTTCAAAATTTTATGTATTAATTTATGTAAGCTTTTTAATCAATTTTTTTAATTAAAAAAAACTACTCGAGAGATAGCCAATATCAGACAATTTTAAAGATTTTTTTTCAGATATTTAACTGCAAAATAAAACTAAGTTAATAAAATAGATTTGAATTGTAGTTACTAAATAGTTCAAACGCAAACAATAAACTTCAAATACATCACTCGGCATCAAGATCATCTTAGAGCATCTTCAGATATTTTTACCACTTAATTCCATTGAATTGGTCAGTCACGTTTCCCTTACAGAGCGAATTTTCTTTTTTCCTGCTAGAAGACTCCTAGGGCAGAGAAAACATATTTACAATAAAAATATGATAACATCTATCAGTTATATCTCAAAAACGGTTTTTGTTTATATCTATTTATTTATTATTATTATTATTATATTTTTTTTTGATTTTTCATTATGCACTCAAGGAAACTATAATCCATGAAATGTATGTATTTATTTTAAATAAAGAGGTATTTTTTTTCTTTCATTTCTTTTTTAAAAGTGCGAAGTCATATAGTGTATGAGCTATGGTATTACAGGTTATATATTTATAAATAAAAAATGAAGGTTTACTAGAAGTTTGTTAATTACCAATAAATCTCCTTCAAATCGATCAAGTTTTTGTCTTAACTTCTCCCAAAATAAAATCTAAAATAAAAATTAGTTTGTTATAATTTATATAAGAAGTAAGAGAAAAATTAAGAAAGTTAATATTTTTCTTTCATGAGTGAGGGAAAAAAAAATACTGTTATATTTAGTTCAAACAATGGTAAGGTATGAATAACAACTGGTAAAAAATTGAAAAGCAACTGGGTGAAAATTATAGCAAGTAAGTTGTTATTGCAATTTAAAAAAAAACCTATTTTTACGAAAAAGTGAATTATATATTTTTGAATTACAACGCAAGTAAACGTGAATAAGTTAGAAAAATAAATAAAGTTTCAAACTTCAAACACTCTTTAGATAGACTATTAAATGAGTTAAAGTTATAAAAAAAAGTGAAAATATTTGATTTAAAAAAAAAATAAATAAAAGTCTTTATGTAAGAACCAATGAATATTTTGTAACGATTATCTAATTGAATAAGAATAAAATATTTTATTACATTAATTTATGTGCCTAATACCAAAAGTAGATTAAACTATTTAGACCTCATTTTCCATAGAACAAAAGGAAAAAAAATTCCAATGAAAGTTGGCAGTTACTTGTATTAAATTTTGAACAATTAAATGATTCATTTATAAGTACTTTAAGAGAAGCGACATGTCAAAAATAATTTTGACTTTTTTACACACCTGTTACTTTTTTAATACATACATTTAAAAAAATATTATTGTGAAAGTTTATTAAGTTCTTATAATTACAATCAATTTTTTTAATAAAATTTAAAATTACATTACTGATTATTTTCTATTAAAATTACCCGTATTTTTGACATACTCTCTTTATTATTTGTTATGAATTGGCAATGACATTTATCAGATAAATAAGTTATCGTTGTATGTACTGATTAAGAACTGTTTAAAGCATCACATGGTATAAGATTTTGTGTTCTATCTAGAAACCAAAGCCGCGTTTGAAGGGGATAAATACACTTTTTCTCATGACTGAATTTGTTCTTAAAACTCCACATCCAAGTTAACGATGAGCTAAATTTTTCTTTGAAGAAAATTTTTTCAAACAGTGTGAGTTATATTACGTAAGTTTTTCTCTCTTCTTCTTTAAAATTTTCTGTCAATAGTTATCTACTAAAGTTTTATTGACGGAACCTAATAATTTAAAAAGTATCTAGTATGAATATAATTTATCAAAATAATAATCAAAACATTTTTCAAATGTTTTATACTTAAATACTTTTTGAGCCGTGATAGTTCAGGGGATAGAGCGTTCGCCTTCCAATGAGGTAAACCGGGTTCGAATTCCATCGATGGTTGGTCGATACGAATTTTACATCCGGCTTGCATCCACCACAGTGCTGATGTAAGATATCCTGAGTGGTAGACGACACATGGGTTTCCGTCCCCTTGCCATCAGGCTAGCCACGGGAGGTTTTCGTGATTTTCCTCTCCATGTAACGTGAATGCGGAATAGTTCCATCAAAAAGTCCTCCACGAAGGCAAATTTCTCCCAATACGCTATCCAGGAATCCACTTGTCTTCTGGATTGGGTTCAAAATAACAAGGCTACGGAGTTGAACATTGGCGGTCGTGAACCCAAAATTATGTAGGCTGTTCAACGACAGTTAGAATGTAAAATATATATAGAATATAAAAAAATATATTTTTGCTCATTTTAGCCTCCTGAAAAAGAAGATTTTCAAGAAGTTGATTTTCAGAGGCAGTTTTCAGTAGAAAATATCTGGTGAGTCGAGTTATACCAGTTGAAGGGGTATCATTGTCCACCATGATTTTGATTTTTTTTTCCGAAAAAAGAAGTATATTTAAATACCATTTATCAATTTTTCAAGCCCAAAACAAAATCCAGAAATTGTTTCTTCTCTCTAACTAATGGAGAAATACATGAAATTTTTAATAGATGTTTGAAACTTAGTAAAGTAATCCGAATCGACGGTAATCGATCTGTTATCAAATAAAATAATATTTACAAATGTTCAAAAAAAAAAAAAAAAAAAAAAAAAAAAAAAACATCACGTAAAAAAATCACACCCAAAAGTAATTTAAACCCTCCCTTTTAACTTGCTGCTTCGTAATAAACTTATAAATCTTAAAAAGTAAAAATTAGTAGTTTGGAAAATGATTTCAAACTCAAAACTAACAGCTGTGAAACCTGAAAACGACAGAAAATTAAATTTGGTTTAAATAACGATTCAAGAACATTGAAATAAGAATAAAATATTTTTTCATGTTAAAAGAAAAATAGCATATTGTTTTTTAATGTTGAAATGACAACTGCATGATGTTTTTGATTTATTTCCGCCACCCAAACCATTTGAGAAAAATTCTAACTTTCTTAGATTTTTATTTTGTTTCTGAAACAAAATTAATTTATAGGTCAAACCAAATAAAAAATCTTTTGAGTTTCGAAAGTGCGTCGTTTAGCAATTTATTTGAGAAAAACAAGGTCCTTATGACAAACACCACCTGACTTGAAATATAATACCACTTTTCCTCTTTTAGATTGGAAAGTAAAAAAAGAAACGAGATCAAGTTTTCTCTTTATCCAATACTAAAAGGCAAACTATACGCCCCCGATACTGTACTGTCCGCTTTGGTGAAGCAAGTCCAAGGGAAGAAAATCGCTCTATTCCGGCCGATTTTGTTCGAAACGGCCTTACTTCAAATCCGATCGAAGACAGAAGGGTAAAACTGAGGGGATACGATCGATCTTTTCAAAATGAGTTGCTACAGTATCTGGCCAGCAGACGGCGCTTCCTTCTTTCTACAGCTACAACTTCTCCTTCCGCATAGAAGGAAGATGGACGATTTAAAGTGATCATCAAACGGTCCGCGCCGGAACTCCGTTTGCGCTTCTCTCTCCCTAATTAGAGAAATAATATTTTTTTGTTTTTTGATAAGTGAATATTTGGAGTACAGGTGAACCTACTCGGATGTGCCAAACATTACTAAACTCTTTGCTCTGAAATTGTAAGGTCAGTTTCTTCCGAACATTTTCATCATTTTGAGAAGTTTTGTTTGTTTTCCCCCCAATGTTTATCCCTCGCTTGCACTCCTTCTGGTTCAGTTGCTCTTCGTATAAACATATACATTGCATCTCCAATGATCTGTTTGTGTTTTTAAAAATCGCCCGATTCCACTTAATACGAACCTGATTTAATTTAAAATGTAGATGTTTACATAAACATTGGCTCAAACAAAAGAAAACTTGCAACAAAACTTAAGTAGAATAAATAAATTTGTTTGAAAAGTTTTATTTTAGACTATATGGAATCGATTTGTAATTGAGTTACATACTTTTCAAACTTTGTTTCTAACAGAACTTTTTTTTGACACTTAAGAACAGAAAATATCGTTTGATTTTTATGAATCATTTCTTTTAATTAATATTTTTACAAAAATAACGACGAGTACCTGAATAGGTCAGTTTAAATTTGAGCTGAGGAGCATTCATTTGCAATATAAATAAGTAATAAAAATGAATATAGAATTATAAAGTTTACCATTTCTTCATAAGTATATATAAATTAGGGAATCCATTAAAAAATGAAGATATAACTTACCTCGTTTTTCGCAACATATAAAATATTTTGAAATAAGATAATCTCGTAAGAAATATATACTTTTGATTATAAGCTGAAACTACCATTAAAACACTTAAAATCTAAAATATTTACTATTAAAAGAATTTCATACGTTAAATTATTTTTAGAGTTATATTGAATTTAAAGAATACGTAGAAAAATATCCAAATAAGAGTTTTGAGAAAATCTTTTGATTTATATAATATTTTAAATGAAATAAACAAAACAAATAAAAAAAATTCTTTTTGATGAAAAATGAGTGAAATTTTTTTAAATGTATGTTATCAGATATACTATGAATTATAACATAATAATGATTCAAATGAAAACCCTGAAAAAAAAACAAACATGGCTGGTTTCTTATTAAATTGATACCCGGAAACAAAAACTATATTTTTTTAAGAAACTATCTGAATTTTTTTTTACTAAAGCTGAAATGGGAAAGTGGAAGAATGTTTTCCAATGTTGAAATGAGATATTCATACATTTCATAAATTTTTTTAAAATCACAAATCAAATGTTGACACCTCATTAAAATTGACATCAGTGATGATAAACTATTTTACCACTTCTCGTTTTTTCGATCAGGTTATATGACAGGTGATGCATTTTTTCTCTCACGCATGTAACGCAGCTAGTTTCAAATTAGATTATTATTTTTTATTTCAATAAGGATATTTTTGAATTAGTTTTTGCTTTAAATTGGTTTTAAAATTTTATTAGAATAAGGCTTTACCAAAACTGATTTTATGAAATAATTCTATATCTTAAATGAGCACACTCATGCAAAGCGTTAAAAAAAAATTCTTATTAGTCAAAATTTTTATTAGTCAAGGCAGTTTTAGAATATTTGAATCTTTAATGATTATATGGAATTAAAAGATTTTTTGAGCATTTTTTAATTACAAATTGAAAGAAAAGAATAGGAAATGAGAAGATAATGACACAAATTAATCAGAACTACCTTAAGAAAATAGTTTTTTTTATTCAAGTTAAATGTTTTTGAATTCATTTACACGTTAATTAGTATTATTATTTCAGAATTTTTTTTTGAACATTTCCTTTGAATTACGAATTAAATAGATTAAGAAAAAAGCAACGAGAAGAGATTTGAAATAATGTTACAAATTATTTAAAACAGTAAGGTTTCAAAAAACAGTTTTGATAACTAAGTTAAAATACGTGTACATGTCTATTTGGTATTTATAGTATCTTGTTTTTCTTTTTTATTTAAAAGTCTAAGAAAGTTCAAAAGTAATTAACTAGTAAACAGTCTGAGATTATATTTGAAAATAATATACGTATTCTAAATATTTTTTAAAGACAAAATCTCTTAAATATTTTTTGTTATTAGTTTGAATTATTAAACTTTTTTTATATATATTTAGCTGTTTATGTAACTCACGAGTAGTAGTAAAAGGAAAGAAATAAAATTGTCTTTATATTATCTAAATGTTTTTATATTTATAAAATGAGAAAACTAACTAAAATAACTTAAAAAAGTATGTATATAAATGCATACTGAAATCCATATCTTCGATATTTCTTGATTAATCTACAGAATTTATGGAAAACAATCGTTTGTCATTTGTTTTTTAAGAAAATTCTTCTACGATTTGAATAAATTATTAAATCATACTGCATTAATATACATTTTTATATGTGTTTAGTTTAGAGATTCTTGTATCAAAATTAATTTATATTTTTTCCCCAACGAATCGTTTTTAAAACTGTATCGATTAATTTTAAATAAGAAGAAAACTCTATTTTTATAAATAAAGATATTTACCCTGGTTGATGCAGAAACTTTAAAGTCTTTAGAAGAAAAAAAAACATTCTGTGTTTTATTTGTTGTTTTAATGTAAATTTGTAGAATTGAATAATGTTTTATTTGTTGGAACAATTAATGAGCAGTAAGTTTTGAATTAGTGTCTATTTTAGCTATTCATGCTTTAAAATATCTATTTTATTATAATTTAAAACCATTAAAATTTTAATTAATATTGATAAGTTATGGTACATTTTAGTTAAAGGTACTGATATTTGGTACAAATTATTGTACCGAACGGCAAAGGCCTATATAACTGTTGATTGTTAGAGAGCATAATTAAAGAACTTCTGTTGCTAAAATTGTATAGATGGAACATAGTTCAAATTTATTAAGCTCAAATAAAACTCGCCTTACTGCAATTTGTATTATACAAATCGAAATTTTATGAAACAAATAAATTTTTCAAAACCATGAGCTTTTAGGTGATTCAGCAATTTTTGATTTGATTTTTTTTTATAATTTACTACCATTTCTCTTCAAAATCAAATGACTTTTAGCGAAACAGGAACTATGAACTATTTGTCCATTTGCACGCGTGTCGTCGCTGTGCATTTTAGGAGTTTTTTCCGAAGGTCTTATAATTTATTTGCACTAAAATAACTTTCACAGTAGCATGAGATGGTGCAGGATTAGAGTGCTTAATTTTCAGGCAGGTCTTATTCAGAGTATTCATTAACTCATATTCTTTTTTTTATGTTCCATTTCTTATCAATTGTGTTAATTCAAATGTTTTATTAAGCTTAATGCGTTTGGCGAAATATTACTTCTCAAACAAACAATCCCTTCCATTTCAAGAAATGTTTAATCAGAGCTTTTCCCTATAAATAGTTTTGTGACTATCAAAAAAAATTTTCAAGAAGAATTTTCAGTATTCTTTTTGTACAGTTAAGCTGTTGATTACGTCTGGAAGATATATAAAACGACAATTTTTTTTAAAATTTTATGAAAATAAAGCAGTGTCAAATTTTTTTTGGCACACTGTTAGGATTTTCATTCTGAAATTACGGTAAAATAACCGGCAGCAGTCTCTCCATCTAATTAACTGTAAAGCTTACGGTAACGTAAATTTTTACCTTTACGGTTTTGAAATCTTTAACAACTAGTATGGTTAAAAAACTAAAAATACGAAACTATACGGTTTTTTAACCCTTTACAAGTAGCATGGTTTCAAAACCATATTTTTTTTTTTTTTTTAACTGGGCATTAGAGCTAGATTTTTCGTAAGGTAATGGGCATTGAAGTTAAGCTGTGTTTTATGAAATAAGGTGGAATGTGGTTTACTTAGTTTATCTGGTTGTTTCACTTATTGTAAGAGAAGGCTTTTTGTGTTAAGCAGCTTTATGATGCTATGCGTGAATGAGAGTATCGTATTCTAGCAGCCCAGAGTTACAAACTGGGGAGTGCTGGACACTGTTGAAGGCTTTTTATATATGTTGAAGGCGATGATGGAGGTATTTCTGTCGGTCATGAGATTTGCCACTCACCTCTAATAAATTCGAGAAAAAATTTCTTCTCTCAAAAAAAAAAAAAAAAAAAAAAAAAAAAAAAAAAAAAAGCATGTGTCTAATAGTTTTACATAATGAACATATCCTAAAAATTTTATGAAAATCAAAGATGTCAAGTATCCGAACCTGCCTGATTTGCTCAATTCTTTTAAAAAATTGGTTCCTGTTTTTTTGCCTTCGTTAATTAACTAGACTATCTTAGATAAGTTTATTGACCCTACATGTGGCTTTTTTTCTAGTAATGTTTTTGTTGAAATATTTTTGGGATCAGTATTGATTTATAAGAAAAAAATTCATTTAGCTTATTTTTTTTAAAAGGAATTTTAATATAATTTTTTTTTTATGGAAAGGTGGGTAAGATATTCAAAATTAATCTATTTTAAAGATTTACCCTTAAATTTGTAGTTCTTTTCTTAGAAATAAACGAATTTATAAACTTATAACTAAAGATAAAGTCGATGAGAAAGGATCACATCTATGAACGCATAACGCACGAAGGAAAATAGCTCTCCAGTTCCCTCTTCTTGACCGCATGCTAACCATTATTGTTACCGTCATTTATATAAACTCAGCGTTTTGTTTGGATATTTTTGTTTTGTAGTTTTTAAAGTCATCAAAAGAGGGCAGCACAAATCATAGGTGGGAAAATAGCTTTACATCGATATTTAATAAGTAAGGAAAATGGTGGAAAGTATACTTCCCACAGTCTTATAAGGGGTTAAATAATTCAGATTGGATCTTAGTCTGTGAAAATCAATCCATTCAGACAAAAGTTATTTGGGAAGTACCTATATATATATAAATATCAAAATTCATATCGACATTTAAATATTTCTAGGAATTCTACAAAATATAAGAAAAAAACCAGCTGAATAGAATCACTTGTTTATCCGAAATTTGGTTAGAAAGATTTATTTTCTGCAATCTTCTAGTAATAATAAGTGAATCATCATTATTCAATTATTCATAAAAATGTCATAAAAGATGAAGTACACATTGAATGCATTATTCAACATGTACTTTAACGGATGCCTGCTATTAATGACAGGCTGCTTCAAGGAAATGAATTATAAAATCTGGAACTGCTACAACTATGAACAGAAAAAATTTATGATACCAAAATTATAATAGATATTTAAGATTACTCATGTGAAAATAATCACATTGATTGGTATTATATTTGTACATTTGTAAATTGATAAGTCAATGCAAACGATTGATATTATGTTTGTATTGACAAAATATTTGTTAATTACCGAAACAATTAATGATAATTTGCCAAATTAAATCACCTATTATTTTGAGTAAAATTAATATTAAGTGAAGTAGAATTTTAGTGAAAGATTTTTATTAATTAAGTTTAAAAAAAGATTTTTATTATATGTTTTATTTTAAGCTTATTATATGTTTATTATATGTTTTATTTTAAGTTTATTATATGTCTATTATATTATTTTATAAAAAGTGTTATAAAAAGTAAAAAAAGTGTAAGTCCTTTTACAAAATTTATACAATCGATATGAAGTCTTTTATGTAGATTTAGAATATTCTTTTGTACAAAAAGTTGATAGATTTAGATTTTTACAGGTTCATTGATTTTGTTTTCTTATCATTCATATTGAATAAGTATCGTATTTGTTATGTTTATAAGCATAATTTGAATTAGAGGGAGAAAAATTAAATGCATCATGCATGGAAAGTACAAATTAGAAATAAATATACTGTGAGAAATATCAATTTTTTATTAGTACTTTAACAAAATTAAAGAAAACTCTTTAATTTATGAGTTAAGGACGAGAATATCCGAAAAAAAATTTCGTCAAAATTATTTTCTCTAAAGATGGTTTCAAACCATTATTTTACTAAAAATGTTAGTTTTCATTTTTATTTGAGATTTGAAATATTACGTTTAAAACAGTAATCAGACAATTTCTCACGTTTATGAACTTGAGAAACGTTGTTTTTAAACTATTCATTTTATATTATTTTTTTTAAAAACATTTATTTTCTGCTGTCAAGTTATAAGAAAAATGCTCATTTCCGCATGAATTTAAACTTTGTAGATGAAAAGATAATTCGATTTCTTGGCACTATGAGTTTGATACTTTGGTGTAATGTCTACTTCAATTTGAATAACTTTCAAAATGAGGCTTATGAGAACGAAACATTTCGGTTCATTTATTTTGGTTTTAACCTGTGTTGATGATAAATTAAAACTGGCTTTAGTTTCAGTATTCCAAAAGTAAGGGGATGATTTCATTAGATAATAGTCTGATGGTTTAAAAAGGAAAATTCAACGGAAGTTTTTTTTTCCAATTGAAAAATATTTTAAAAATATTTTATTTTTTATGTTAATGAAATGAACGCTTCACTTTCGGTTCAAATCAAATCAGCTCATTTTTATCTGTCGGATTTATCTGAATGCATATATTCATGAATATAAAATATAACTTTGAAAAAAAATCCTGCTGATAGGTTTCTTCCCATTCTGATGATAAAGCCATTTATGGTTTTCCAGAAGGTTTTAATTCAATTGCTGACCTTCGAAAACGTATCTTTCTCAATTATATATAACACGCTTTGATTTTAATAAAAATTTTATAGTAAACGAGCGGCAGCTATTTCAGAAATTATTTCAAAAGACAATTACACACACGCTATTTAATGTGTTTATTTGAGAAATGCATTCCTATATATTTCTACAATACATGCTGATGCATATGGTCATACGTTTTTTTGCTGTATAAAATGTGCGTGTTTGGTTTTAAATTTTTAATTTTTTTATTTTGGTCTGAGATTGCATGCAAAAGTGGAGGCTTCTTTTCGAAAAAAAAATAATAAATTCAGTCACTATTCTAAACATTATTGTAAGAAATATAAAGATAATAAAGTGAAATATATGCATTTTATATTTACTTAGTATGATTTTAAAAAACCTAAGAATATTTAATAAAATAAAAAAAAAAAAATGTATTCAGAATGTAATATAATGAATATTTTCAAACAAGATTACAAGACAGAGATAAAAAAGATAATAAAATTTCCTAGATAGAAGCAATATAAATAACACTTCAAACATGATTGGAAAAATCTAGCACAGAACAGTGAAGAATATATCTTTATGAGTATATGAACACTTTTAAAAGCTCAAAAGATAATATTCATTGTTAATACATGTGGAAAACGTTGAAAGAGTTTTATTAGATGCAATAAATGTTGGACTCAATAAAGCTCCAAGATGGAAAATTTATTGTAAAATTTAAAATAATGCATTATTATTTGGATGCTCGAATATTTAACATTTTGTTTGCAATACTTTGCAAGAGAACCTTTCTTTTCAATAAGTTTAAATATCTTTAGGTTATCAATTATGTTTTATATTTTATAATAAAGAGTTGGGCAGAACTGGGAATACATCTTAAATTTAATGATTGAAATGAATCGTTTAGATAGAGTTATGAACATGTAATTGTTTATCGAAACCAACAAGATAAATTAAGTTTAGTCCTTTTTTTTCTTTTCAATGTTGTAACCTAAACAAGGCAATCATTGTTTTACCTCCTAAATCTAAAATTTAGAAATGAGTGTTGTAAGCTTATAATCAAAATTAGTTTTCTTTATATTGATGGATATAAAAGCTGTTGATTACTTTTCATTACACTTATTTTATTAAAATACTTATCTATGATAGAGCGGGTTTTGATAGGACTCAATTGTATAGAATCTTTGATCAACTGGAAATACAGAATACGTCATTAATGTTGAAGTTTTTAAAATGTAATTACATTTAAACAATGAAAAAAAAAATATAACTACTTAAACTTTGTCGTAGGGCTAACCGTAGGAGGTTTCTACATTTTTCTCTCCATGTGACGCAAATGCAAGTTAGTTCTATCAAAATGTTCTCCATCTTTACTGTTGGAAACCTGCGTAGCTTCAAAATTACGAGGTTACGGAGTAGTTAACCATGGATGGCTATTTATTGGCTGTTCGAGGTCACTGATAGTCACTCGCATTGTATAACATTTACATGATGTGATAATATTTTTTTAAAACCACTTTGGACAAAATAAAACAATTTTCTCTAGTTTCTAACTAAAAAATATTCCCTATTTTCTGGCATAAATTATCGACAGTCATGTCAGCAAATGCCAGTAATTTGTGGGCTAAATTTTTTTAAATTAAAGTAGATGACACTTAAATCTTTCCTATTTCGAAAGTCCAAAATGTTTTTTAAAAAATAATGTAAATAAACTTTATGTTAGAGTTGTAAAACTTAAAATTAATTGACTTTTATTATAATGTGATGGCTATTTAACTGAATGCTGCATTTCTTATATTATTATATTTATTAAAACATGTATTTTTAATAATTTTTGACTTTTTTAAAAAAAATTATACAAAGTGTTTCTTTTTATCAAACGTTCTCTATGCAGGGCGAAGTACAATTTAAACTTCGAAATGAATGTTTTACTTCAAATGTAATATTTAACACTAATTAGACTTAAATGATTGGATGTCCAATTTTTTTTTGAATGGTGCTTCGGTGAAAGTAAAATATTTCTTGAACATCTAGATATAAATGTAGTTTCTTTCTTATAATTTTAACAGGTCAATAATATATTTTAAAAATTATTTTGGTTTTAAATAATCAAAATTATTTTATAAAATATAGACTACTTTTTACTATTTTTTCAAGTTATTCCGTTATTTAATAATTGATATAAGATTAAGCCCCCAACTGTGAATCTGAACACATGAAGTTGTATTGATTTAGATTTTGGTCATAATTCAAATATGTTATTAACGAAACAACTAAAGTGGAAAAAATGAGATATAAAAGAAGCTTTTTTGATAGTTGTAATCCATTACTAATACTAATCGAAAAACACTACGTATTAATGTTAAAAAAAGGAAAAAAAATTACCGTATTAACAGTTTGACTCCAAATTACTCAACGAAAAAACAGTTATAAAAAAGTACTTTGTAAATTGAACGAGTATTTTATACGACTATTATTACTGATATTCAAACATACGAAACTAAACCAAAATGATATTAAAAAGTCAAGTGCTTTATAATTTACAGTATTTGTTATTGAATACCGTTATTACGCGATTGCTAATTAATATCGAACAAGTAAATCTTAATTAAAAATATCCACTCTGAGAAAAAATAGGTATGATCAATAAAAGTTGCCTTATTTCTGGCTTGATGAGAACACCAAAATGCTTTGTAATTTTTACAGAAGCTTCCTGGTAAAATTTACAATAAGATACGGTTTTATAATAGGTGATAAAATTTGGTGATTTTATCATGATATCTTAGAGCATGGCCGAAAAATTATTTATTTGGTAAAATTTACTTTTGCGTTTTGTATTCTTATTAAATGTGTGGTAATAAGAACTAAAATTTCAGGTGAACCCTTACCATATTAATGGAAAAATGACCAAACGCATGGTTTAAATACCATATATTTCGGTTTTTATTACTAGAATTATGCTTTTTTATTTTTATTTACTTTTTATTTTTACCAGAAATTTTATTACTATACAACATTTTCATTTTACTAGAATTTTTTTTTCCTCCGTGCAACATGAAATTTTTTCTTCAAGCAATAGTAATAAATTTAGGGGTGTAATCGAACACATAAATACGAAACTGACATTTCAACCTTCCCTCCTCAGTAAATCGTGCTTGAGGAAGATTAAAAATGCTATAAAAAAGATTTCCCCCCATAATTTTTTGAGTTCTTTTAATCGCAGTCCATAGATTTTTTTTTACTTTTTTCTGAGCTGGTATTTTCAACTGCTTTTTTTCTTCTTCAGACTTTTAGCAATCCACAAAGTTTTAATTGAAAAAAAAATTCGTTTTAATTCAGCCCCCCCCCCTTTTTTTTAAATGTGGAACATACCTCATTTTTCCTTGAAATTCTCCTTATGGTGAAATCCAGATTATAAGGAATTCAGATTATAAGATTATAAGGATATAAGTAATGATATAAACTGTTGTAATAAATACAATGTAAAATTATACAATGTGAAATTATAATGCAAAGTAAAATTATAAATTTTTAAAATTAACTTTTATGTCTAGCAATAATTAAACAACGGATTAGCAGCATTAATTCATTACCTAAATGTATAAACTAAACAGTTCTAAGAGAAAAAAAAATTCCTAATTAAAAATTTTGAATATTTTATTTTTTTACAAACTGAACAGCATAGGGTTTTGTATGGGAAAGTATATTAGTTTATGGGTAGGGATTGAACTCTGCTGTCATAAATGTAGTCTTTTGTAAAAGTTTTCAATGACCGTTTTGTATAAATGTCGTTGAATTTCATTGGTATAATCCTTAGTTTTGTTCTTCAAAGCGCTGCTGACAATCAGCTTGCTGGAGCAAATTTTAAACTTCAAAAAAGTCCAACAACATTAAATAAAATGATCTATGCTGCCAATTTCAATACCCTAAATGGGGGAAATTATAACTGGGAAATGCCATGGTGGCTCAGGGGATAAAGGGCACGCCTCCCAAAAAGGCAATCGGCGTTCGAATCCCAGCTACGACTGGTCGAAACCAAATCAATCCGCACCCATCTCTCACCGATCACAGTGCTGACGTAAAATATCCTCAGTGGTTGACGAATCATGGGTTAGAGTCCTCTTCCCGACAGGCTAACTGAGGGAGATTTCCGTGGTTTCCCTCTCCATGTAACACAAATGCGGGTTAGTTCCATCAAAAAATCCACCACGAAGGCCAATTTCTGCCAATACTTGATCTAGGAGTTCCCTTGCCTTTTGCTATGGGATCAATATATATATATATATATATATATATATATATATATATATATATATATATATATATATATATATATATATATATATATATATATAAACAACACAACCAGGAAATGTTAGAAAAATGTTCAAAATATTGTTCAGTGTTGATATCGCATTGCTCATTCGTGTTGCGGTCCATTTTTTTTAATATCCCTGAACTAAAAGCATTTCCTTTGTTTTTTTTCTTCGTTGGCAACTTTGGATTGCATAATAGGCGCAGAATTCAAATCTTGCATAAATTTGGGGACACTCTTTATTTCTTTCCTGATTCAAAAGATCAATTAAGAGAACAATTTAAATAACAGACTCATTCTATTTATCTTCTACATTAAAATGATTATTTTTATTCAATTTGAACTTGCCTATTCCTGAATATTGGCTATAAAATGGGTGAAACCTATATTTCGTTTCTTGAAAAGAAGGTTGAATTCGTAGAATAGTTAGCACGAAAGTTTCTTAATGGGAAAATTCTTTATATCCTCATGACAACATTCTTACTAGGAATTTCAAAAAAAAAAAAAAAATAAAGAAAAAAAAAAAAGAAAAGAAAATGACTTTTATGAAATTCAACGCTACTTCCAATTTCTATTAAGTTTAATATCTTAAGGAACTGTATCTTTCGAAGGGAAATTAATTTACTTTTTATGAGAAAGAGTGTCCGGTCCCCTTGTAATGACTCGTTGCTATAGGAACAGTCATAATCACCCATTATACGCTCTAGTTTCACGTAATTTATTTTAACATCTTCTTGATAAGCGAGAACTAGTTTCAGCAACTGATATGCGCATGAGGAGAAAAAAGTTTTTCCTATATAGGAAAAGCAAATACGCTTGAATTCATTATTTTATGCTAATGAATTTGCGTATATTATATAGTAACTGGTGCTAATGATTTCTCCTACTTAGTTTAAGTACGGATATCTAAAAGCATAACAGTTTATTATATAAAAAGGAATTTTTATTTAAATAGTGATATTTTTGAAATTTTTTTTCCCATTATTATATAATACTAAAATATGTATCGGGAACAAGGGAGATTTGACCAAAATTTTACGAAAGTACTTTTCTAATTTTTTTTTAACTCGTTTGATTTATTTGATAGTTTATAATATTTGTCCTCCATTTATAATATTATTTTTACTTAAAATATAAATTACCCTTTTTATGAATAGTTTCCCAAATGAGTATAAACTATATCAGACCTTCTCACTTAAGCGATCCCTTAAGATAGGGTTTTGAACAACGTGATCCAAAAGAGTCATTAAAACTCTTACAGCAACAATTGGGTACTTGCGACTCAAGATGAAAAAGACTTCTGAAATCAGCTGGCTGTGTATGGATGGTTGACTAAATGTAAGCAATTACAAGCTTCCTAAAACCGGGATAAATTTCAAAAACTTCCGGTGTATCCCTCCGCTTGTGTTATACTTGCGAGGTGATGTGTGAACAGGCTTTATATTCTAGGAAGTTTTATTTTTGCGATATGTGTTTAAATGCACGCGTAATTTTACCATTCATAAAAGTTTTTTGTAATTTATAAATTCTAACAGCTCGTGAGCTTAAAACAAATTTATCCCTTATTTGGCTATATTTGTGTAAAATAGCACCGTTTGTTAATTTTTGGGCTGCATTATAGCAAGCTTGCGGAGTCTTCCAAATTCATTTGTTGTTTGTTTCGTTGGAAGTTAGATTGAAAAAACGCGTTACATTAAAAACACTACAAGTATAATAACAGTGGAAGGTGCATTCTTTCAAGCTTAGGCGTAGAAATCAGTCGGAAGTAGTAACCGAAAGTCTTGCGACAAATTTTAACCCCTAGCGCTATCCCCGCTTAGCTTTACACTATTCCTTAAACAAGACGGCGAGTTACTATTAGGCTTGGTTTATTATCTGGCTAAATCAGTTTTCATATCAAATTTAATTCGGTACCTGCTAGCGACGCCACCCGTAGGTGTCTAACCTGATTGGCTGCTAAATCGTGACGTAAACAAGTGCCACAATTTATCATTCAATGAGGTTCGACACTAACTTGTGACTTCACTTGCAGGTACCCATTTAAATTTATAAGGAAATGATTGAAATAATAATTGTGTCAACAGAAATATAAAAATTTATTTACTGACGAAAAGTAATAAAATTGAATAAATTCAGAATTGAATTTTGTGCATTTGAAATCTGAACAGTTTAAAAATAATTCTGTTATTTATTTTATGTTCTTTACTCGGTTTTCTAATATTTGTGAGTTTTTTTCTTCCTGTTTATGTCTCGTCTTAATTTCCTCTTCCTGTTAAAAAGTTTGATTTAGTCAATCATTTAACCTTCTTTATCCATTTTGTAAAACAGTTTACAAGGTGCATTAAAATAAAAAAGTAAAACATTAAGTATGCTGGCATTTAATATATTAATCTAAGTAAATAAGGAGTTCATTTTTTTGTGATTATATATTAATGGTAGAGGCAAAAAAGAAAAGAACTCTTCTTTAGGAGCGTGATACCCTATGTAATTTCCCCAAGATTTTCCTTGAAATTAGCTGATTGACAAAGACAACAGAGAGTTTGAGAGCTACATAAATGTTTAAACATAAAAAAAAGGTAGGGTTCGTCAAACCCCCCATGTTTCTCATATATCCGAAATTGTACTAGATATGTTTACGAATTAGTAGTATTATATTCCAAAATATATATCTAAAAAAACTTATTTTTTAAAATTTCTTATATATCCAAAATGTTGCTAGTTATGTTTACGAATTAGCAGTAATATATTCTAAAATATATATATATATAAAAAATACTTATTTTTTCAAAGTTCTTTTAGATCTTAGAGATCAGAAAAAATTCGAACGCATGTTTCAAAACATGATATGATTATTTTTCAGCAGTACAGTAGAACTTATGCATTTTAAACAATGTTTTATTTGACAAACTGAATTGAATTTAGAAATTTTTCAAATAAATAATTTTGATTGCCTGAATGTATGTCAGTCTTCAAAACTCTTAAAATTCCGATCAGAATTGGCCTCATTTGATAAATGTGTTGGCATAAAAGTAATGTTGGTAAGTGTAATGCACTAATAAATATGCAAGTTAAATTACATCTCATTAGTAAAATTAATCAGATTGAATTAGTAATAAATATTTTTCAATATTTTTGATTATTAATGTTTGCAAATAACTTATAATATATTCGCAATAATTTCAGAAGGTTTGAATTCACCATTTTTTTATAGAAAGTTTTATTTAGGCATTGTAGAGCTAGATTTGATCTTCCCAAAACTTTAGAAGCACTGGATGATAAATTATTTTGAATCAAAATATTTAATCCTAATTACCAACGTTAGTTAGGAATTAGCATTCTACAATTTTCCTGTTCAGCCCTTACCTAAGGTTAAATCTGAAATTTCAAAGTAGTGGAACTGCCACAAGCACTTCGATCGTTTTCAACTGTGACTCACGAACGGCATTTACAAGAGTCTCTCGTTCTTTGAGAGTCTACTTTGGATGTCAAGCTCTGCAAAACACATTTTGGACTTCTCCCCTTCTGGTTCTTGACTTTCTGATGATGGATCTTGTGTGACCGTTCGAAGAGCAACAATAACGGCATTTATTATAAGAGTCACAAGACCTTAAAAGAGACTTTATTTACTATTTCACTTTTCATGTTGTGAATATGGGAAGTATTTGAAATCATAATATTTAATTTTTAATGATTTTTTTGTTGTAGGGCGTTGAAAAAAGGAGTGATGGGCCCTTGAGATGTCGTTGCCCTCTAGACAGAGGTCCCTGCGCGAGCGAATTCAATCAGCCTCACGTGGAATCGGTATCTCGTGGCAGTAAGTATATCTTATTTCACTTAATTAAGATGATTTTATTTTGTATTTATAAAATGGGCATAAAATGGTTTATTTTGTTGATGTCTTTAAAACATGTTTCGATAAACCAAAGAAAATAAGTATTACTAAAATAAAATTGATGCTGTGTATTAAGTGCCTATTCATAGGGATAATTGTGATTATGGTAAATTTTGACAAACACAGGTAGAGTTATAATACTTGAAGAACCGGCTAAGTGACATTTTTAAAAAAATTGAGACTTCTCAGGAACAATCTTACTTTAGTCTTATTGAAATATATAATATTCATTTATATAGTTAAATCTATTAATTCCGAAGATACTCAATGGAAGAACTAGCTAAATGACATTATTTCAGTATTCTTTGGATGGAAGAACTGATCAAGTGATTCGGAGACAAATAATCAATAAACAACACTAGAAAATCATTTGCTTGGCATCGAACGCTAAGGTGCGGAGAGAAAAAACAGGTGAAAATAAAAAAACTTGAAAATGCAGCCTCCATATATTAAGGAAGAGCTAATATTTTTTTAAGAAATAATAATTTAAAAAGACAAGAAAAAATAACCCTTAAATAGCTTTAACATACAAGTTTTTTTTGTTTTGTTTTTGGTTCACATTAGTTTGTGCTTCAGAGACGCAAAAAGGGGGAAACTATAAACTTTATCACTCATTTACACAAATTCACTAAAATGTCATTTAGCCAGTTCTTCCACTAAACTCTTCATTTACGTTTAGTTAACTGTTCTTTTGCTGATTTAAATTCAAAAGATTATCCGTTTGTATAGTATGCGTAAAGTATTTGCTTTTCAAAAGTTTATCCGTTGTATCTAACAATGCAAAGTCAACAAAAAAGATAAAGAATAACAAGAAAAGGAAGCTGCGTACTAATATTTCAATATAGTAGGCTAATTTATAGTAGATTTAAGAAAAGAGTTTTGTAACAATTTGTGATATTATTTTGTTAAAAATATTTATAAAACTATTAGTGACATTTGTAATTACTTTCGAGAAATACAATTATGATTGTAATAAATTTTGACTATCATGAATTAGCTTAGGAGCAATAAGCGAAAAATCAAGGCTATAAAGTAAGTACTGATTCAAAAGCAATGAGAAAAAGAAGTACGTACTAAGTACTAATCTAGAGAAAAAACTTAAACGCTGGCTAAAAATACAGTATCAGTTATACTGCGCAGTTTTATTCACCAAAAATGATAATAAAGTCCTAAATTAAAAATGATTATAAAGTAATCACATGTACTTTTTTTTAGTAAGTTTAATCTGCTCGTACAAATCATTTAAAAAAGAGTCTTATTTTTCTCGATCAGTGTCGTTACTAGTTGTGAGATGAAGTACACTGTCAAAAATTCCTGATAAAATTACGGAAAAAGTAACGGCACTCAGGATGCCGGTACTTTCTATAGTAAAATAACATATATGGTGTTTTGCAATTTTTACAGTAATATTTATTGTAAAATTACTGTAATTTGAAAATTATTACTAAGAAAATTACACTATAAAATTGTACGATGAAAATGTTTATATTGTAAAACGGATTTTACGGATGATGAACCTAAAGTGCTTGTACTGCCGTAATTTGATTCAGAAATATATACAGTGTAGTTTATGAGGCAGTTTTTTCCTAGAAATTTTTTTTTTTTTAAATTCAAAAGTCAGTATTTTTTTAAATTTTTTTTTTACTTTCTATCAAAATCGATCTAAGAAAACACCATTTTTTGTCTGCATTGCTGATTGACATGTTTGAGAGTATTTGAAATTATCCATATTGATTTTATGCAATGTCCCCATTTGTCTCTGTAGATGAAACTAATGGATTCTACCACGGAATATGCAATGGAAAAAAAATGTTATTTCATTTTCGGCATAATAATTTTAGTTATTGATTTTTGAGCTTTAATTTGAAACTCGCATTAATGGTTGATTTTGATGCTTAAATGCAATATGCTGAAGCCAAATTAGAAGGAAATGATTGATGCATGTGAGATTCTTTGAATAGTTAATAATATTTTTGTTTGTTTTTGTATTGCTTTGATTCATATAAAATTCAATAATTTAATTTTCTTTAAAGCTGTTTCATAGAAGAGAAGGTGAGGTGATCACTTTAAGCTTTTGTTAATCTTGATGACGGTTTTTCAAGCATCAAAGCATTTATAAAAAACAACCTATTATATTTTACTTATAACTTTTTTACTTGAATTTAATTAAAGTTATTTTAATCATACTGAATTCATTATAATTAATAATTAATTAATATATTATAATTATAATTAATTAATTAATAATAGATTATAACTATACTTAATTAATTAGCTATGATTAAAACTATTTTAATTATAAGTATTTAATTGTAATTAATAATTAATATTATTATAATTATAATTAATTAATTAATAATAAATTTTAATTATAATTAATTAGTTATAATTAAAATTACTTTAATTACAATTTATGAATAAAATTTTTTTTTGAAAAACTGAAATGCTACCATTTTGCCTGTATAGGGTGAGTAAATTAGCGAGAAATTGTCAAGTAAAGTCATTCCAGACTTTAAACAAGTATTTTAATTCTACACAGGCATAAGCTATGCATATAGAAAGTTTCATTTTTAAGCATTTCGTTTATTAAGTATTATCTTGATCATTCATTAGAAAATACTAATTCTTGATCCATATGATATCGATGGGTCAATAACGGCATTAAAACTACTTTACATAAACTTTTATTTTTTCCCCCACAACCAATGCAATCTTTGTATGCCTATTTTTTACACATCAAAGTTCTAATTCACATTGTGAAATGTTATTTAACTAAATATTAATATAATGATGGTATCACAGCTTTCCATTGTTATCAATACATTTTTATTGACTGGAAAAACACATGGTAGGATCCAGTTTTTCCACATTAATTTTCAAATTAGTTTGGTCGCCATCAGCATAAAATTGATATAAGTCGTAAAGTTATTCGCGATCGCAACGGTCGATACGCCCTCTAGCGAGAGCCTGTAACCATTAGTTCCCTCATAACCTTTGGCAATGACGGACGCCATTTTCTTAGAAGCAAAATTTCCCTAAAGAAAAGGTAAAACTTCTTGAAAAAACTAATCAGAACATGCCAAACATTGAAGCAGAACACGCCAAGCATTTGAAGAACAACTTCTCAATAATTTTTACCTTTCTATTACCAACAACATAAAATGATTTTATGATCACTTGCTGTTACAGATGTGTGTATTGCGCTAAAATAATTTTTCTGTCTTCAATTCATTACAAGTTAAAATGAAGTCAAGATTGCTTTCGTCATTCCAATGAATAAATGTGTTCCAATGAATTCCATACAGAACTGTAATAGTTATAGAATATTCTTCTTCTTCATAGAATAGTATATATTTCTGTATCTACATAATTCAGAAAACAACAATAAAGAATAATCCGAATTACTTGAAAAAGTATCTTTTGTGCTGATTATAAATAAATTTTTTATCGTTTTCTTGGTAAGTGTTTTTTAGTTCTGAAAGAATTTCAACTAGAATTCAGCTATTCTGTTTTTAAGCTACATATTAAAATTCATATCGAGATCTTACAATTATAAAATTTTGATGTGTGGTATGTTATCTAAAAGTAATAGAGGGATAAACTATGTGTATATTATTTGAGAATAAAGTTTTCAAACAAAGAACATAAATCAGGTAAGTGTTATGATTTTTATAATAAAAAATTTGCTTGTAAATAATTTTTTTTCTTGATGATAGTTCTCTACAGAATGTTTTTTTTACGTCTGATTAAATACTATAAGAATTAAAAAAAAGAAACAATATGAAATTTTTTATTGAAAAATGAGGAATTTTTAAAATCGTTTTTATCCTAAGAATTCTTTATTTTACGTTTTTTAGTTTATAATTTTTTGATAAAATTGTTGTCAAAATACCTTTTTTGAAAAATTAAATGGTATTTAATTATGTGTTTATGTATACTCCTTGCATATTCTAATATTTGAAGTAATATGATTCAGAAAAGTATGGAAGAAATATTTGGTACTTACGTATTAACCACAGCTACAGATTTGGCAGATTTTTAATTGCCGCCAATCTACACTTAAACTTTTTGGAAAAAATCTTAAAATGAAACACTTTGTTTAAAATCAAAGTAGTCAATCGGATTTCGGCGGAAAATGGGCCGATATAGAGTTTAGCATAGATTCAAAACAAACTTTTCTCTCACCTGATTCTATAGCCATTATGAACTCTAATAAATAAGATTCAAAATGAAATAACATTTCCAAAACGGACGTTTACTAAGATAAAGTTTCATGTTATGGACATTGGTAAATTTTCGTTATATTTCACTCCATAAAATATTTCGCTTCTAAAAAAATAAAATTGCATCTTGTTTTGTTTTTGGCAAGTCCCAAAGACGCATTTTCGTAACACTAAAAAATGGCGACAAAAAAAAAGAATGTTTTTTTTTTTGTTTCTTTTTTTTTGTTTCGTAAGAATTCTTTATTTTACGTTAAAATTTAAATAGGACTTTCATGTTATATCATTAAATTTAGTAAAACTATTTCTCAGGCATTAGGTTCGAACTCTTATAAGAATATACCTATTTTTTTCTCTTTATTTACAAATATTTTTCCGATGTGTTCTGGATGTTCCTTCTCTAAAAAAAAAAGAGATACCATTTTGTTTTCGTTTGCATAAGAAAGAAAACAAAATTTTTTCTTTTTTTAAATTTAATCAGCCAGAATAAAGATGGAACGTTACAATGCTACACGCTACATTATAGACGTCTCCAGTGTAACTGAATGACTGTTCATATGGAAATCGCAGGGATTCGGCACATACAACAACGCCCCCTATAGTTCGTTGCGATCGCGAATTGTTTTCCTATAAATATTTTTGTTTCATTAATTTAAAGGTTAAAACTAACTGTACAGTTATTATTACGTTTTTGATTTTGTTTTTATAAATTAAAAGTTTAGGAGGATTGTTTTTATTATTATTAGAATAATGTAATTCTACTGTGTGTTTGAAGATAAAGTTTTTAAATCGCTTAAGATTTTTCGTTTGACAATTTGTAAAACAATACAAAAGTGAATACAAAGCATGAATTAATTTAAAGCACATTTTATTACAAAATCAAAAATAAGGAGCTAAACCAAAAAGAAAATTAATTTTTACTAAGAAAACTTGTAAAAAATGCTTATTAAAATATGCGTACATGCTTGCTTGTAAAAAATGCTTATAAAAGTTAGCTTTTTAAATCAATGCGTGAATTATTAAAACATTATTTTTGAATTATTAGAATTATTAGAACATTAGTTTTTATGACTATGACTTTTATAGTTGGGACTGATATGTTTTGTTATGTTTGTTGTTATTGTTTTAAATCGAGCATGCTATCAGCGAGCCTCACGCTATTTTTTGTTTATCTTGTACAGAGTTGCAACTTCGTAATCTGGCAACTTCTTTTCTTGTATACCTGAGTTTATTTTTTCTAATCGTTCTTTTCTTTTTATTTCCAAGTTCATATTAAATACTAATTTAAAATAGCTGTCACCTTTATTTTGCTAATAATTACAACAGGTTATGTTACAATGGGTCATTAGCAACGTTTTACTGCGTAGATAGCTGTTTTTGACGACGTGTATGAACTTTCGTATGCCAAATCGTGAGTAGTACTTCGTTTTTCATTAACATTAGTGGTGAAGTGATTGCTCATTTTTGTGGATTAACAGTTTGGCGATGAATGGAAAGAACTTTATACAGTGCACGAAGTTGGAAGGTGCGTCCAACTGGACTGACTGGAAATTAGAAATTAACTCTTTATTCATCCTAAATGATTGTGTTGGAATTTTGGATGGCTCAGTTGTAGAACCGTCGGTACCTGTGAAAGACGCCAGCGCCAAGACGGTCAGCGAGTACAACAAAGCACTCATATCCTACACAAAGACGAATGCAAAAGCCGCAATAATTATCCGATCAAATGTATCAGTGGATATTTTGAATCTAATTCATATGCATGGTAACTCTGCACGGGAAATTTGGACGGAGTTGCTAAACAACTTCGACAAAGTGTCGAGCGTAAAATTGGATACTCTTCTTCAAAAATTTTTCACTTTCAAAATAGAAAAGGATGAAGACGTAATGAAATCTCTCGCACGTTGGCGTACGCTATGGGCCGACTTGCAACGGGAACAGGAGGCGAGTGGCGAAGGGAAATTGCCTCAAAATCTGCTCATGCCGCGCATATTATCGATTCTTCCGGATGACGAATACAGAGAATTCAAGTCACAATGGGACTCGATACCAAATGCTGAAAAGTCACCTGAGAGACTGATGGAACAAATAAAGATGCGCCTTCAAAGGCAAAGTGTATGCATAAAAGAAGATGTTACAACAGCTTTTGTAACAAGCGGTGCAAGACACGGTGCGAACGGAGAGAAGAAATGGTGGAATGGGACAAGGTCTCAGATGGCGAGAAAATCTCAACCTTCAACAACTACAGGTATGAGTAAACTTAGTAAGGCCAATAATGGCGTGAAAAGCTTCCGTGGCAACTGCTTTCGGTGCAATAAGCCAGGGCACATGGGAAAATTTTGTCCTGATTTTCCAGACAAGTCAAAGACGTCGGGTAATTAAATCGAAACTTTTCTTACAACTACTCATTGCAGTGCATTTATTTGCCAAAATGACAGTAGCCGAAATGTGTGGCTCAAAGACGATGGAGCTACGGCACACATCACAAATTCAGCTGAATATTTCAAGACGTATCCTCATTTTGACAAGCCATGGAAATCGTAGTTGGTAACAAGCAGACAATACCAGCGTATGGCTGCGGGGAAATTGACATGTGCGCAACTGTTGGAACCCTACAAAAGTCTATCGAGCTCAGTGATGTATTGTATGCACCAGATATCGGCAAAATTTACTATCAGCGTCAAAGGCTATGAAACGAGGAATCTCAAACTTCGGAGATTCAGATGACATGGTTTGTCGTTTATTTCGTAAAGAAAACCCGGAAAATATACTTTTAGAAGCTCCATGTTTATCAAGTGGTCTTTTTGAATTACGCGCAAAACCGGTCAAGTCAGAAGGAGGTTCTGCTGCTTTAGCTTATCTGGTCGACGATGACGTAACAACACCTTTCCCAGATACAACAATGATGACAACGACAAAATTGCCACTATCAGTTTGGCACAGAAGACTTGGGCATCAGGGAGTACAGTATGTGAAACAGTACCTACGCCAAAATGGTATAGACTTCAAAGATGATGAACTCTTTTGTGAACCTTGCAGGTGCGGTAAACAATGTCGACGGACTTTCAAATCAAAGCGATTCAAAACGAAGGAGTCAGGTGAAATCATACATGGAGATTTACTCGAATCGCCAGTTTTGTCAAGAGTTGGAAAGAAGTACATGCTAGTGATCAAAGATGATTATTCCAAATTTCGAAGTGTAGAATTTCTGAGACACAAAGATGAAGCTGTAGATAAGATTAAATCATTTCTTGCTCGGGCTAATAAAGACGGCATAAATGTGAAAGAACTGGTTACAGACGGCGGCGTGAGTTCGACAATGCTAAGATGACAAAACTGACTGATGATGAAGGCATCAAGTTAAGAATTACTATGCCGTACACACCAGACCAAAATGGTGCAGTTGAAAGAGAAAACCGCCCAATAATGGACTTAGTTCGTAGTATGCTCAAGGATACAGGCCTACCACAGTTTTTATGGGCAGAAGCAGCATCGACGGCTGTCCACATTCTTAATCGAACTGGACCAAGTAAAATCACAGGAAAATCTTCATTCGAAGTATGGTTCGGACGCAAGCCGAAAATCAAAAAATTTCGGATTTTTGGATCAACTGCTTTTGTACATGTACCGAATGTCAACAGAAGTAAACTGGACGATAAGGCTGTAAAGGGATATTTGGTTGGATATTGTGATTGCTATGGCTATCGTGTTTTCATACCATCGAAGAATGACACAATTAAGAGCACCAATGTGGTGTTCAACGAACAGCAAATAGGTCCCACTTCCCAGTCTTCAGAAACTACTTCTAGTGCCAGTACATCAACTGGTAAGAAGTTTGAAATTTCTGGCAGTTTCGATGGTGCTGACATGGAGGAGGATGAGAATCTTCGCAATGTAGAAGATGAACCATCACAGATGACGACGCATGGATTGCGTGACAGATCAACTATACGACGACCTCCCAGATTTGACGACTATGAAGTATACAACAGCATCATGAACTTGACAAGAGCCCCAATCATATGAAGAAGCTATGAAGTCTTCGATGCATGTCAACTGGAAACGAGCCATGAATGAAGAGATGGCTTCGCAAAACAAGCACGGTACGTGGAAACTCGTTAAACAACCTAAAGGTAGAAAGATTCTCGCAAATCGCTGGGTTTACAAAGTGAAGACTAACCCAGATGGTTCTATCGAAAGATTTAAGGCTCGATTAGTCGCAAAAGGATATACGCAGACAAAGGATATCAACTACGAAGAGACTTTTAGTCCAGTGTGTCGCTACGATACTATTCGAGCGTGGAGACAGCTTTTCTTTATGGTGACTTGACTGAGGATATATACATGTATCAACCCGAAGGATATGATGACGGAAGCGGTCGTATATGCAAGATGCTCCGACCTTTATACGGTCTTAAGCAAGCTGGACGATGTTCATATTCCAAGTTTACAGACGTGCTAAAGAAACATGGTATGGCCCAAAGCAAATCTGACCACTGCTTGTTCACTCGTAAAGATTCGGGACACAAGATGCTGATGGCGATTTATGTCGATGACGGCATTGTTGCTGTACAAGACGAAGCATCATTCCTCACCTTTATGAACGAACTCAAGCAACATTTCAACCTTAGAGTGACAACTTTAAATTGTTTCCTTGGTCTACATGTTGAACAGATGAAGGACGGCTCAATCTTCTTGCACCAAGAAGCATTTACTAAAAAGATGCTAGAGCGTTTTGGGGATGCTACCAAAACATCACGCATTCCGGTGAAGAAGGCAAATCTGAAGGTTGAATATGAACTTCCAAATGCTGATGGGATGATAAAGATCAAGGAGGCAAATCCTCTCAGCAGTCACAGATCATCAGTAGGTAGCTTACTTTATTTAGCGATGGGAACCCGACCTGACATTGCTTATGCAGTAAGTTTAGTATCTCGTAAATTAGACAATCACACAGAAACTGATTGGGAAATTGTGCAGACAACATTCAGATACCTTCGTACTACCGCTGCTCATGGCATTGTATATAGCAGTGCAGATGATAGAAGCCTTATGTTATTTAGTGATGCAGATAACAACAGTTGTGCTGAAACTCGGAGATCACACACGGGTGTGATATCTTTCTACGGTGGAGGTGCAATTACTTGGAGAAGTAAATTGCAGGAGGCTATATCTAATTCAACAACAGAAGCAGAGTTCATGGCAGCAGCGGATGCGACAAAAGACCTGATATGGTTGAAGCGCCTGTTTGCCGAGATAGTCAACGACGTCTCATTACCATTCCTCCAGATTGATAATCAAAGTACCATCAAGTACATCAAAAATTCGATGTTTCATGCTCGCACTAAGCACATCGATCAAAGATACAAGTTTGTTCAAGATGAGTTTTCTAAAGGTCATTTTGAGCTAGGCTACGTCAGAAGTGATGAGCAGCGAGCAGACATAATGACAAAGGCACTTCTAGCACCTCAGTTTCATGCTCAAAAGAAATTACTTGGTGTGAGAGCAGTTTCTTGAGAGACAATATTGACTATTGACTGTTCTCATGCTCGAAGGAGGCTGTTATAAATCGAGCATGCTATCAGCGAGCCTCACGCTATTTTTTGTTTATCTTGTAGAGAGTTGCAACTTCGTAATCTGGCAACTTTTTTTCTTGTATATCTGAGTTTATGTTTTCTAATCGTTCTTTTCTTTTTATTTCCAAGTTCATATTAAATAGTAATTTAAAATAGCTGTCACCTTTATTTTGCTAATAATTACAACAGTTATGACTTTTTTTTCTATGCAACTTCTGCTGCATAGTTTGTTTTAACTAGTTACATTTTTGCTCTAAGCTTTCTCACCAAATCAAATTTGGATTTAAGAAAATTAATAAAATCAGATCCGTTTATTATTAGCAAAGCGAATCCTTATTGTTTCTTTTAAAAAAAAAGAGATTTTTTTAAAGAAAAAAAGAAAAACGAAAGATTTTTTAAAAATTAAAAAAATTTAAAAAAATATTTTTTGTGCATGTTTTAATTTATTTTAATTAGATTAGTTTTAATACGGTAAAAATTTTTCTCTAACCTAATGTATAAATTTTTATAAGAATTTTTTTACTATTGAAAGTAATTAATAAGTGCAGACGATATTTTAAGTTACGAAATCAGACACAAAAACGTACAGTAAAACCTTTTTTTGTGCGATCGATAGGGACCGCATAAAAGAAATCGCACAAAAAAATATTCTAAAATTTTATAAATTCTTACATGTAATAAACAAGTTTGTACGATATACTACCTAAGGGCCGGGATAGCCTGGTCGGTAGGGCACAGGGCCCATGTCCAAGAGGTCGTGGGTTCTATCCTCACCGGCCGAAGACTCCCCGTGTAGTAAATGGTGACTGATGCATGTTAAATCTGTCAGTCCCGCAGTGGACTGATCGTTAAGACACGGTTCCCAGCAGATCACCGAAGTCAAGCATCACTGGCTGCGGTCAGTGTGCGGGTGGGTGACCACTTGGATCAGTCTGCGTAGGGACCGAGGGTGTGCGGTATGGGTCCTCGTTAAACTGTTCTACCGTAAAGTGCTCGACTTCGCGCGCAGGTCGTTGGGCTACCGAAGCAGGGGTGCCATCCCCTCTGCAGAGGATCAAAATTGTGATGGCATGTCTTCGGATCATCCTCAGGGATGTTTCCCAGACCGTCGCCAATAGCCCATTGTGCAGCTCTAGTGCGACGTAAATTAACTACACTCACTTACTCACTCACGTTAAATCTGTCGAGTCTCAAAGTCCTCCATGTTCCCATAACAAATCAATACCTCTGGGGGTACTGATTCAGGAGTTTCCTTGTCTTCTGAATTAGTTCAAAATTACAAGGCTACGGAGTTGAACATCAGTTTTCGTAAACCCATGAAATTGGGTCGGCTGTTCAACGACGGTTATAAAATAAAATAAGATATACTACCTAAAACTTTTTTTATGCGGTTGATAGGGACCGCATAGAAAAAGTCGGACTTAGAAAATACATCAATGATTTATGAAATAGATGAGAGAATGCTTTCAATTGAATGAAATAATTAAATTAGACCTAAAGAAATTGTAAAAATATTTAATTCTTCATTGTACATACACCTGGAGAAGTTTTCAGATTATACATTAAATAGTGGAATTGTCTGCCTTTTTACTTTCTTTTGGCTATAATTATTCATTTTAAGGGAGTACTTATGTCTAAAAATAAAATAAAAATCATCAAAACTACATATAAATAGAAACAAAAGTAACTAATTTATTTATCTTTAATCTCATTATAAAATAAATCCTTAATCACGTAAATCGTGTATAAAACTCTGAATACGAAGCGTATACTGTTCTCGTGTCGAGCGACAATATGTACGTAACTGACTCTGCCTTGTCAGGAGATTGTTTAAAATAAATGACCAGAGCATTGCGAAGTCCAGATACATCGTTGTCAAGGAGGCCACGTAATCAGAGTTCGTCCCCAACATGTATATGTACAATGATAGTAAACATAAACTGGTGCTAACGCCGTTAAGATTCATATACCGCATAAAAAAAAAATCGCACAAAAACAAATCACACAAAAATAAAATCGCATAAAAAAGGACCGCACAAAGAGAGGTTTCACTGTACTTTCTCTGAATAAACAAAAAATTGCATACCTTAAAATTAAAAAATTGCTTGATCATTCTTAACTAAAAAAAAATTTTTTTTTACTAAAAGTTATTTTTTACACGAAATTATCTTTGGATAAACGAATTTTACAATTGAGTGTTTTTTTTATTTTTTTTATTTGCTTAAAATATTCTTGAATTATAGCGAAATGTACAAAAAGTAAAATTAGCATTAAGGGGTTCTAAATTTGGAGAACTCTCCTAACCAAACTATTGGGCCCTATTTCCCAAATTGCAGCTATCCCCTTTAATTTGGGGGTCAAAAGTTCGAATCTGTCAAAAAAAAAAAGTATGTTTATTCAGAGAAAGTACTTTTTTGTGTCTGATTTTGTAACTTAATATATCGTCTGCACTCACTCATTAGCATATTTAAGGTCACCTCTTCAAGCCAATAAGATAAAGTCATAAAACGGGAAAATCCGATCATTAGATCAAAAGATCAGGGTGGTCCATTTTTTATTGGCACTCAATACATTAATTAGCATTATGGAAACTTTTTCTGTTTAAGATACTCTTCCATAAATGAATACATGCAATATTTATTTCTGTTATTTCCATATCCATGCTGACAATATGACAATACAAACACAATAAGAAAATTAATTGGGCGATCTTTTCACGACACACACACACGTAATGAGTTTCATAAGCCGTATATAAAAAAAATTCTTTTCAAAACTCGCAATTATAGGATCAAGCAATTATAATGAACTATTTCGTTTTCCTAACTTATTAAATCAAATTTTCTTAAGAAGTTTCAATATTATGTTTGAGAAGAGGTTAGAAAGTCGTATGAAGTCACGTTATTTCCTTTATTTATAAAGGCTAATGTAAAGGTACGTCAATGAAACAAAAAATTTTACAAGTAAAATTTATTATTTTCGAATAGATTTTGTTTTATTGCTGTCTTGATATAGATTTTATGAACACTATATCTTTAATAGGAAACAGCATACATTTGTTTTGTTCTCATTCCAAATATGCTTTGTAATGCAGAAAGAATTCATTATTACAACATTCTTTTGCACGAAGAATTTAGTCTTTGGATCAAACAGTGCTCTTTAATGCATGAATGCATGTTTTTTAGTGAGAAAAATCTATTCACTTTAATTTTTTTTTTAATGAAAAACTGAAATGTAATTTCAATTTGAGAGGATAAAAAATGTAAAAAGTTTTACAAACAATGGAAGAGGAATATTAGAAGATTTCGCTGACGCATTTAAGATTAATTCTTAATAACTTATCCTTGAGAAAATGTAAATGTTCAGCTGATTCTTTGAGAAGCGTGTTATGATATTTAGACGCAGTTTCTACTATCGTTTATAAGTTGAACAATCTCTATGAGCGGTGAAGATTGAATATGAATTGTTATTTAAATCCAAATGTTTTATTAGGATTTTTGTGTAACTGGTAGGTTATTTTATAGTGTTTAAATTCAAATACTGCTTTTAAAAGTCAAAAAAATTACAATTAGTTTTCATTTTGTAACAAATTAAAATTTGTAACGAATTTTGTATTGAATTTTTTTTTAAATTTTCTGAAATGATAAAAAAAATTGAGTCAAGATTAAAAATAGTGTCTCGTATTTAGCTGTTCGTTTGATCTATATATTTTGCTTGTTTTATCGCTTCATCATATAAGACCTCCTCAATACTATTTAAATCATATTATTTAGTTAGATTTCTGTGAAAATGATGTGTTTATTTCTCAATTTCTCATTGTGAGATATTTTTTGTAGTAAATAACGTATAAATTGAACTTCTAAATGTAATAAAATTGTAATAAGCTATCATGTTAAGCTAATTTAACCTATTTAAAAAAAAAAAAATAGAATAAATTTTTTTTATAAATCCTAAATAAATGATGGTCATTGCTGATATTTTTGAAATAAAAAGAGTATTATTTTTTAGGTAAACGTTTTGTGGTAGGAAGTAGTTGCTAAACCATAATCATTTATGCATATTTTAATTTCCATGTTTAAATTTAAATTAAGTTTTTTATTATTTGTAAAAAAAGATATAAATATATAAAAAAGCATGATTTTTTTTTATTGTATCTTTAAATAATATATATTGGAGATTTTTTATTGCATTTTAAAATTAAAAGAATAGTTGTTTAATTGCTTATTACTCTTTATGTATAATTTTGAGTAATAACTCGTAATTCTTAGTTAATAATTTTCCTTCAGTAAAAATCAAGTTTTTAAGGCATTTTCAAAAATCTTTTAAATGTCTCCAGAAAAAAATTTACATAATGAAAACCACACAAATATCTTCGAATATGTTAAAAACTAATTAAAGAAGTTCTCTCCTCTCTCTCTCTCTCTCTCTATATATATATATATATATATATATTAAGTTTAAAAAAAGATTTCATAAGTTACGAAATATAATCTAAAAATTTCATACATATTTTTAAATTGCTAAAATTTTTCTATAGCTAATTGATAAACTAATTATTAAAAATAAATCATGTGCGATGTGTTTCGTATTTATATCGATAACATGTATTTTCAAAATGCTTGTAAAAATGAAAGCTAAAAAGTATACCCATTAAGAATTGAAATTCAAGAAACAAGTAGGATACAAAAACTGCTGAATCACTTGTGAAAAAGGTGTGATGACATTTTAAAACTTACATTTTTAAATGATACATAATTCAAAATTGAAGATTTTAAACTTGTTTTTATAATTATAAAATTTAGAACACCAATGAACTCCAATCTATCCTAATATCATTATATTTCATAATTTAAAGAAAATGTTGATGAAATAAATGAAAATTCTTCAAAGACTTACAGCATTATTCATTAAACAATCTGTTTTCGAAATAAAAATACTGAAAAAAGATCATTTTTCAATTGAATTTATTTTTAAACTTTACGATTCTCGGTGTATTTACATTCTGAATTTATTCATTTTTATGAAATTCAATGTCTTCTCTTAAAATTAAATTTTCATAAAAATAATAAAATCTTTTTCCAGATTCATTTATAAATTTCTTTTGACCTTTTTAAGAAACTTCAAGATGAAAAATATGTGCAATAAGATCAGTTCAAGCTGTGTTTTCTTTTAAGATTTAAAATAAGCTTAGTCTGAAAAATGTCAACCCAAGGATCTATTGTTTTTATTCTGGAATTTGGATCCTCTGAGTCGGGAGAGAATTTTAAAGATTACTTAAAAAATCTGGAAAAAAAAACAGTTTTAAGTTGTTTTTGTTAATATATAATCGTTTAACCCAGGGATTCTCAACCTTTTTATAGTCGTGGCACACTTTTAACGATTTCAAAATTTGGCGGCACACAAAGAAAAAGATAAAATTTAAAAGTTGTTTACTTACCTATAATACACTGTGTAAAATAGTTTATGATAATAATTTGGATTGTAAAATAAAATAATATAATATGTACTACAAAAGCAGTACGTTTTTTAAGGTATTAATTACAAATGAATAATAAGAATACTTTTGATGAGAAATTTGAGCTTGATGTTTTTTGATAATTTCATTTATATTTGGTCGTAAAAATGACTCTCATATCGTCTTCTACAATTAACAGTTTCGATCTTTTTTTTTCGTTTTTATGTTGGTTAATACTGAAAATCCACTCAAATAAGATGCAGAAAATTGTAATAATATTTTTAAAGCTTTTTTGGCTATCACGGAATAATCGCATCTAATGTTAATCCAAAATGAATTAATTGATTCTTCCGAATATTTTAAAATTAAATCTCGATTGTTAGAAAGCGAAATTAGTTCTTCCTCTTCATTCAAAGTTAATTCAAATACAGAAGTATTCGTTATCACAAATGGATTACGAACCCGATCAAAGTTTTTTTATTTTATCTAAATTTGGGAAATAATGAATAATTCTCTCCTCTAATGTTGTCAAATGGCAAATAACAATTTTATGAATAGTTTTATTGAAATCTTTTGGGACTGCCTCAAACTTTTCCAAATATCCTTCCTCAGCTTTATTCTTCCATAAAGTTATTTGTTTTTGGAATCCCACCAGTTTATCTGTTGAGTTTAATATATTTTCTTTCGGCCCTTGAATACTTGAATTTATGTTATTAAAAATAACAAAAATGTCTGATGAGTAAGCTAGTTCAGCACACCATATTTTATCTTCCAACAAATGAACAAAATCATAATTTTTATTTTGTTCAAAAAACATATTCATTTCGCCTTTTAATTCCAGTACACGAAATAAAACTTTTCCTCTGGACAACCACATTACTTCCGTATGCAGTAACAAGGATTCGTACTTAGCTTCCATAGCTTGGCATAAATTACTAAATAAGCGACTTTTTAATGGTCTTGATTTTATATAATTAACCATTTTAACACATTGGTCCAGAACTATTTTCAATTCTGATGGCAAATATGTTGTAACAAGTGCTTCTCGATGCAAAAATTAATGTGTAACTAATTTATCCCCATTCAGTTCTTTAATATGTGCTACAAATCCTTTTAGATGTCCAGTCATAGCTGGAGCACCATCTATGCAAATGCCAATACAATTCCACGAAACTTTAATTTCTTCTAAATATAAATTAATTACATCAAAAATATGTTTTCCAGTAGTACAATTAGGTACCTAACTCACGACAACATAAAAATTGATTAATTATATCATTTTCGTGAATAAATCGAACGAATGCAATTAATTGAGCTTTTCCCGTTATATCTGTTTTCACATCGATTTGTAGAGCAAAATTTGAATTTGCAAGAGTAATTGCAGTATTTTGTTCAATATTTTACGACATATATCATATTGGTTGTATGTAAAAAACTAGAGTAAAAATAGGGCAAAGACGAGACAGAGAAATATGTAACGAAGCGGTGAAAGTGAAAAATCTTCGTTACAATATTCATATATATATATATATATATATATATATATATATATATATATATATATATATATATATATATATATATATATATATAAGTACTTTTCTTTAATTTAAACTTTACTCGTAATAAAAAAAAGCCTTATGATTTTTATTATATACATTTCTAAAATTTGGCGGCACACTTTAAGAATTTGGCGGCAAAGTGCCGCGGCACAGTGGTTGAGAATCACTGGCTTAAGCTTTTTAGATTTTATGTCACGTGTTCTGATAACATTTACGCAAAAATGAAAGAAAACGGATTTTTCTTATAATTACAAACCATTTCTATTACAATTTTTGTATTATTTAATACTTGCTGCTTGTGATGAACAGCTGGTCATCTATACGTAATCACCTTTTTGTCTTTGTGTCTGCCTTGGTAAAAACGTATTAGCTAGCATTACTGACTCTTACACTAATCACCCCAATAATAATTACAATTACAATAATAATAATTACAAAATATCTAAATGAATCGTTCCTTTTTATTAATTCACAATTAACACACGGATCAAATTGTGACTTCTATCCTGGTAAGAACACGTTGTTTAGCTTTACAGTCAATTAGGCTAATGACTCTGATAATATGGAAATGAATCCCTTTTTTTTCCGAGACGCGGTGGCTCAAGGGATAGAGCGTTTGCCTTCTAGTGTGGTGAAACGGTTTCGAATTCCAGTAATGGCTGGTCGATACGAATTCCACCTTCGGCTTGCACCGACAAAAGTGCTGATGTAAAATATGATCAGTGGTAGACGGATCATGGGTTAGAGTCCCCTTGCCGCCAGGCTAACCGCGGTAGTTTTCTTAGTTTTCCTCTCCATGTAATACAAATTCCCTCAAAAAGTCCTCCACGAAGGCAAATTTCTCCCAATACTTGATCCAGGAGTTCCTTTGTCTTCTAGATTGGGTTCAAAATTACATTAGTTGAACATTAGTAGTCGTAAATCCGAAAAACATGGGCCGGCTGTTCAAAGACGATTATAAAATTAAATGTAATAAAAGAATCGAAATGTTTGTAGTTTTAAATTAGGAGATATTTAGTTATGCTATATTTTGAAAATATCAATTTATTTTATTTCATTCTGTACAAAACAGTTTCAGATTTCTAAAGCTAATACAAATGCAATAGTCAATATATTTATAGTGTTTTAAGCTTACTTTATGAACTACATTAATTTAAATCATTGTGTTTATTTAGGGATAGAGTTTTTATTAAACTACTATATTCTCAAAATTACAACTTTTTCAAAATGAGTATGAAAAGGAAAAAAAAGTTACAGCTTTGTTTATAAGCATGAAATTATCCTTTATTTTTTGCTACGAGCAATAAACTTGCCACCAATTGAAAGAAAACTGACCAAAATCAGTACTCATCTTGCTTGTGTACTTCTACAGTATAAGCATCATTTATGAGTGAGGCAATTTACATATATTCCAGAACTAAAAAAAAGTTTTTTTCCCTTGAAAAAAAGAAATTTAAAAAAAAAAAAAAACTTTTTCGTATTTTTTCACCTAATTATAGTTTTTATTTAATTAAAATATCTGCTGAGTTATTTTTTGTAAAATCAGAGGAAAAAAAATTCATCAGATGAAAAATATGTTTATTATACATCATACTAAAGTTATTTTGGTGAATAGAGTACAGTGCGTGAAATAAAAGAATGAATATCTGGAGTAACTTTTGATCTAATAATCGAATTTTCATGAACTTGGATTCACTCTGAATGATTTGAGGGCCTATCCTTAAATATGCCATTAATTAAGGACGGTGATATTTTAAGTTACGAAAATAGACAAGAAGGCGTACTTGGTGGGAAAAGACTTACCTTTTATTCTAAATATTTGGATTCTTGTTTTTCAAAAGATAGAAGGTAGCTATAATCTGGAAAATCTGATTAAAATAGTTCAGACAGGAGAGAGATAAAAAGTTTAAGGGCTAATTTCTATTTTTTCGTATTTCGATATATCTCGAGAACAGAAAAAATTTGCACTTAGTTATAAAATCCCTCTTTCTAAAGATAATTCAATACAAATTTGTTTTTTTTTTCAATTATTCATTATTTTATGTAATAATTATAGAAAAAATCATGAACTATAAGGCAGACAAACTTTTTACATAATTTTAAATTTCGCAATCTTAAATCATAAACTATAAAATGTAAACAAAATAGGTCTCGAGAAATATGATTCTTACTGTGCGATATTTTTAAAATTTAATTCATCGAGAGACTTCTGTCTGATTTAATTCAAATTTTGTTTAAAACTACAAAACTTTAAATGATAAAAAAATTCTTACAATTCAAGATTTTTTTGGCAAATATCAAATAAAATAATAAATAATTATTAATTAGAACTAATTATTGCATTGAATTATCATCAGATAAAGGAACTTTATAATTGTGTTGTTTTATTTTTTTCCGATTCGTCATAGAAGCATTTGCAAAAGACAAATTAGCATTAAGGATTCTAAACTAAGCTGTTTAAAGTAAACTGTCAAAACTATTGGCACCCTATTTTCCAGACTGATGGTTAAGAATCGAAATCTGTCGTAGAAAATTATATTTATTCAGATAAAGTATGTTCTAGTGTCTGATTTCGAAACTTAAAATATTGTCTGGACTAATTACTTAACATATTTAAGATTAGTCTCTCGAGCCATTAAGATGGAGACCTAGTACATGAAAATCCGATCATCAGAACAAAAGTTATTTTGGGTTTTCACTTATTTATTTCGCTTACTGTAAGTCTATAATATACTGAGAAACTGTTTTATTATGACCACCCTTTTATAACCTGTTTGGCTAACTGTTTTTCATACAGGATTCTTTTTGGAATAGAGTCTCTACGATATATTTATTGATGGGATATTTGTAGCCCACTGTAAAACAAATCCTCAAAAATACTCATAATTTTATAAAAAATTTTCTTTTCCTATATTTCAGTTGTTATCAGTAAATTTAGATTCATTGTATATATATTGGTGCAACTGAAGTATATGTAATTTTAATTTTAACTTTTTTTACACGACTACTTTGTTTTATCATTTACGTACAAAATTGTTTTGTATTTTAAAAAATACTCACACTACCCTCAAAAGGACAAACACAATTGGTCCACATTTATGGAAAAGTGAAAAAAATGTAGTTTCGAATATAACTAAAAAATGTCAAAGTTATTGCACACAAAGACAATGAAAAATTGTTTTCCTATAAATTTTTCACGTAAAATTCTATAACATTTAAAAAAATAAATAAATAAATATATTTTTAGAAACATTGCAATTAATTATTAAAAAAATTAAAATTCTAAATTATTAAAAAAATCATTGAAAAAATTATTAAAAAAAAATTCTTAATTAAAGCTCTATTAAGATAACTGATACCATGTAATGTTCTATTTAATAAATTGTTAACTAAAATAGAAAAGAAACAAAAAGGTTCATGATAACATATCCCTTTTGAAAAAAAGAAATATTCTCTCATAGAAAATATAATATATTGAAAAAGCTTGTTTCGTGTTTAAAGTGAATTTTGTGAAAAATGATTACCTTAATGTTTTTTCAGGGGGAAAAAGTCGAAGAGTTACCACAGCAAAGAGTCTTTAGCCGAAGCCCAATCGTAAGTGACCAGCATTTATTTCTCATGCTCCCTTTTTTTTTTTTTATCCTTTTACGAACGCTGTGCATTTAACAAATAAAATCCCGTGTTCTTAAAAAGAGATGATAAATGATGGGATAAAAATATTTTTCTATTATCTTTCCTTTTTTTCCTCACATTTTTATACTAAGCAGAATTCCCGGAAATTCTTGTTTTTTTTCCCCTCATCTGTTTGATAATTTGGGAAGAAATAAATTTAATCGTTCTCGTTTCATGCTAATGCTTTTAATCTCAAGATTTTATTGAGTAGGAAGTTTTTGCTTTTATTCCTTACAAATTCGTTTTCCCGTTTTTTTTAAAAAATGAAAAGTTTGCCGTTTTACGAAAAGGAAATGGGATGTGTTTATTATGCTCTTTTTCGATTTTTTTTTTTTTTGAAATAAGCCATCTTTATACGCTAATTTAATCTGGAGTTTTAAATAGGTTTAATTGTTTATGGATAGATTATTACTGCGAGTAAGTTAAATATTTTATTGGTTTCATATTTATTTTAATTATCAATAGTTATGACATTTTTTTGCTTTGTTTTGTAATCTAATGAACAATTTCTGACTAAAATGAAAATTAGTAGAATTGGTAAAAAAATGTGCATTTTGTTTTCATTTTCTGAAGAAAATGACGTAGAAATTGACTTTCACTTAATCACTATGCATCAGGGGGTGAATTTGTAGTAAGTTGAGCTACTTGAATTACTATTTCCGCTTTGTTAGCATTACTTTGTTAGACTGCCTATGGCTTTTATGTATTCTAACACAATAAAGCCAAAAGTTTTGTCAAAGGTTTTATTTATTGTAGATTTCAAAAATTCTTTAAGATTTTTTTAAAAATAATCTGTGCCTCTTTAAGTTTTTCTTCTTAATTTTAATCTATGCCTATTATGAAGCATGATTGCAAAATAACTGCATTTAGCTAAAATTATGATTAAATAATTTTATTTTTTATTACTATATTATATACATTTATATAATAAGTTTTTAATAATGCTATATACATATCTTTATTGATTCAAAATTTTATGGCAACTTTCGGAGTAAAAATTTTTTTTTATTTTCACTGCCTCTACTATATAAAATTTGTTTTTTTTTTTATTGATTTACAAAAAAAAATTTACATGGAGTAAAATTTAGTGAATAGAGTGGTTGTCCTATCTAGTAACTAGCCTGTTGGAAACGAAAAAATTAAAAGTGATTAGAAAGAAAAGTGATGTTTTGGTGCTAAAATCGGCAGTTTTAGCATTCGTCATCAATGCTTGGTCACAATCATGATTATTAGGTTTTATTTTATTTTATATTCGTCGTTGAATAGCCGACCCAATTTTGGGTTTATGACTACTAATGTTCAACTCCGTAGTCTTGTGATTTTGAACCAATCCAGAAGACAAGAAAACTCCGGGATCAGTAACCCCAGAGGTACTGATTTGATATAGGGAATATGGAGGACTTTGCGACTCGACAGATTTAATGTGCATCAGTCACAATTTACTACATGGGGAGGCTTCGGCCGGCGGGGATCGAACCCACGGACTCTTGGACATAGGCCCAGTGCCCTACCAATCAGGCTATTCCTGTCCATGGTTATTAGGTTGCATTGATTATTTAATGGTCGAACTGTAAACTATATTCATTTTTAAAAAAAAGTTTGCAACAATATTCTGACTAAAAAAATAGTATCGACCTGTGAAAAAATTAGAGAGAGTTTTATATCATGAAAGACTAAACTTATGATGAAAAACAAATAAGAAATTTGATATCATTTATCCAGTTCTTTTACAGTAAGCTCACGGCTCATTTTAATCACAAAATCTAAAATGATTCTGAAATTAAAAATTAAAAAACTTATAAAATATATATATATATATTTTTTTTTTGTTTTTGTTTTTTTTGTTTTGTTTTTTGTTTAATCAAAACTTAACCATCATATGAAAATTCTATACTATAATTGTAAACATGGTAAGAACATAACAAAATAAAAATCAAAACAACGAAGTAAGACAGACGCATAAAATTTCCAATAATCTCCAGGTAGCAAACAATTTAAGAATACCTATTTTTTCTTGAATCGTATCTCTAGCTTTTATCAGTAATAAATCATTCTTATCTCGTTCTTAAGCAATGAAGTCTGAAAAATACAAGAATTTTAATTCACTTCTGAGAAATTTGACTTTGTTTCGAAATGAAACATCATTTAAATACTACGTATTAAGTGAACTATTTGTTTGATCATAATGATGAATTTTTTCCACAGTAGTGAAACTGATTCTGATGCAATTCAAAAAGAAGAACAAAAAACCGAACAGACAGATAAGAACAACCCAATTGAAAATTCAGAAAACAATAGAAAATCATCAGATTCATCTGCTGTAACGAAAGATGAAGGTAAGAATTTTACTTAGAATAACTGTTGTTTTGATCCTCTATGGTTATTGAGTAACGACTGTCATTTCTGAAAGCATGCTTAATTTTTAAATAATTTCATGCTATGTACAGTGCCTCAAAATAAAAAAACGGACCAGCTTGAATAACTTTTGATCTAATGATCGGATTTTGACTATCTAGAACTCAATCTTAATGTTTTGACGGGGTAACCTCAAATATGTTAGTTAATTAATGCAGACGATATTTTAAATTACGAAGTCAGACACAAAAACTTACTTTTTCTGAATAAACATGCCTTTTTTTCGACGGATTCGGATTTCTGACCCTCAAAATATAGGGGTAACCGCTATCTGGAAAATAGGGTCCCAATATTTTGGTCAGAAGAGCGTCCCAAAGTTTGGACCACTTAATGTTTATTTGAATTTTTGCATATTGCGCTCGATCTCGGAAACTTTTTAGGCGAATTGGAAATTTTTTTACTCAATTATAAAATTCATTTGTCCAAAGGTAATTCTATGCAAATAAAGAATTTTAGTAAATATTTCTTATTTTTTAAAATTATTTTATTTAATAACAATCGAAAAATGTTTGAATTGTACGGGGTAAAACTTTTTTCAGCATCTTAAAGTACGTAATTTGCTTAAAAAGTTCTCGAGATATAGCCAAATACGCAAAAAAGTAAACTTAACATTAAGGGTTCCAAACTTGAAATGCTCTCCTAACCAAACTATTGAGATCCTATTTCCCAGATTGCAGCTACTCCTTATATTTTGGGGGCCCGGAATCCAATTTTGTCGAAAAAAAGATATGTTTTTCAGGGAAAATACGTTTTTGTGTCTGATTTCATAGTTTAAAATATCGTCTGCACTTACTCTTTAATATATAGGTTTGCAATCTTCACGGAAAATGAAAATTCAAAATAAGTATTAAAGTGATAAATAATCTATACAATCATTATTGAGGTCAATAAGAGAAAAGTTGGGGTTAACATGATCATCAAAAACTAGTTCATATGTTTAGTGTGATACGTTAGAAATTGATCTTTATATTAACTGGCTTTCAATCAATTCTTTACTCTTATTCTGTGGCATAGAAAGCCCTACCACCGAAGAATTAAAACTTGCAGATTATAGTTTTCGAAAGCTAAAAAATGTATATTTTATAAACTGATTAGAAAATGCTAAAAAAAGGCGTTTAGAAAAAAAGTTTGAGTTGGAAATTTTTAATTTATTAGTACAGTATACGACTTCAATAATGATTGGTTAAGGTTTGAAAGTGATCAAGTTAAAGCTATCTGAAATCTCTAATGTGCACACTATTTTTATTCCATTTTTAACAAAGGCCCTAAGAATAAATACCAAAGGTGATCATTATTGCATTCCGAGTTTAATATTGAATTATTCTCTTTTTTTTTATTAGGTTTAAAGTACCCAGAGTTTGAAATGACCTTAGTAAACAGTTTTCTTAAAATACATCAAAATGAAAATAAGATAACCAGTAAACCTGCCTAAATATGCCTGCCTAATGTACACTACGCAAAAGAAAAAAAAGAAGCGATTCACTCTGATAACTTTTAATGTAATGATCGGATTTCACGTACTATGACTCTATCTTGATGGTTAACAGGGGTGACTTCAAACATGCTAGATTAGTTAGTATAGATGGTATTTTAAGTCACTGAATCAGACTCAAAAACGTACTTTCTCGAAATCAACATACTTATTTCTCCCGACGGATTTGGATTTCTGATCCCCAAAATATAGGGAGTAGCCGCAATCTCGGTAATATGGTTCCAATAGTTTGCTCAGGAGAACTGTTCTAAGTTTGAACCCCTAGGTGTAAATTTTTAAATATTTAACAATATCCAGATAACGTTTTAAGCGAATTGAGAGCAATTATAAAATTCGTTTATCTAAAGATAATTCTATACGAAAAAGAATTGTTAAATAATAATTATTTATTATTTTATTATTTTATTTGATGATAAACAAACATTTTTATAAATAAAGTACATGATCATTTTTTCATTAAATTTTTCATTATTTTTAAAGAATGTGATTTCATATTTAAAATAACAAAATTTGAATGTTATAAGACGAAAATGCCTAAGAAAACTAATTTAAATATACAAATTCTTTTTCATAAGAGCTGCTCGTCCGATTTCATTTATATTTTGCCTTATAAAAAAAACATGTTTTAAAAAGATGTATAAAGTTTGCCTGCCTCACAATTAATAATTATTTTTAAATAATATTCAATAAAATAATAAATAGTTAAAAGAAAATAAGTAAATATAATAATTAGTAAAGTTTTTTTGTTGTATGGAATTATCTTCGGATAAATGACTTTTATAATTGTGTGAAAAAATTTTTCGATTTACTTAAAAAGCTTCCGAAATAATTTCTTGTAAAAACAAATTTCTCTCTGAAAAATCATAATTGTTTCACAATCAAAATGATGTTTTATTTTGCTAAATCTTGTGCATTTATTCATATGTCAGAAAATAAATAAAAATAGTAACCAATAGATAATAGTGAGAACTTTTCATAATACAGTGATACCTAAGAAAAATAATATAGTAAATGTTTTAGTAATGTAGAAAGTAAATAATTTTCTTTTGAAATTTAAATGCATTAAAAAAGTGTTATGTTTTAATAACTAGAAAAATAGATGCACAACGCATATAAAAAGATAATAAAAAAAATGAAGAAGAAAAAAAGACTGGGATATTTGATTATAAGAAAAGCATTAGAATCAGTATAGCACGACATAGAATGAAAAGAAATGCAGACATAACAGATAATTCCTTTATTGATCAATCCCATATTGTATAATATTTCTGTGTTTCGACTCTGACGATAAAGACTATTCAGAATAAAGATAATCCAATTCTTGTTAATATTCCCAATAAGGGTTCTCTTCATACAGAAAATGTATTCCATGTTAAATTAAGAATGAGAAAACAATTTTCTTATTTCTCTAAAGCAACTAATTGATATTATGAATATTTCTTCTTTTCATTTTAATTATTAAAACGTGTTCTATTAAAACTAGTCACGAAAATACTGATTTTAAGGTTTTCAAAGTTCAAATTAAAAAAATTCTTACATTCTTGAAATTTAAATGTTGGTAATTGGGTTTCAATGAATAAAAAGAAAGAAAAATATTAATTCGAAATAATTGTATTCATATCAGTAAAAGCCATTTTCTGTCTGAAGAGAAATTCTAATTTACAGTATTTGGTAACACTTCAACGCAGAATTTTTATGAAGTATATTTTTCATACTTTTTTCATTACAGTACACTTTCGATATCTCGAAAAATATATTCACTTAATGTTAAGTTGAATTCCTATGAAGAAGTTAAGTTGAAGAGTTTCTTCTCAAAATTTTTTACGCAAAAATATCAATTGGTTAAAATTCATTGTAAACTAATTTTTTTCTATTTAATTCATAATTATTTTTGTCTTATTTTTAAAAATAAAATTATCATTGTTGTATTTAGACTCATAGTTGACTATTATTACATACATATTTAATAGTTGTTATTTTTATGTTTCATGACTCTGCTTTTTAGAGTAATATTTTGGAATATATTTTTCTACTTTTAGAACATATTTAGTTCTGAATTTGTTATCTTAAAAACTCGCTGTCTTGAAATATTTTTAGCGTCCATTCAAATTTGAGATATCGAGAGCATACTGTATTGATTTAGATCAAAATAAATTAAAAATATTATAGTATTTAGCATATTTATGGCATTGAATTTCTTTTTCTGCGTTAAAGGTAAAATATTCCAAACACGGGTCACTTCCAAACAATAAATTTTTAAATTTGCAATTATTTAAATCTACGAGAAACAATTGTCTTTCATCACTGAAATTTATTTAATTTGCAAAACCAATTATGGATAAATGCTCGAACATGAATGAAATTCTAAACTAAACTTTTTTTGTATTTTATATTTCAGTACAAATATAATTCCGATAATCTAACCAACTTTTTTGGTAATTATTAGACTGTTTCTTGTAATTAAAAAATACCAAAATATACTTTTGCTTGTCATGAGAGCTTCAGAAAAAAAGGGACATCGGTGTCTCATCTGCTTAAAAGCTTTAATAATCTGGAATCGTAATTAGTATTGGTAGTTCTAAAAAGATATTAACTCTGACAAATAGTATGTTTAAATTCAATTTGAAATGAAAATTTTTAAGTAAATTCTGTCAAAAATCTGGAATTCACACAAATTACTGCTTCAGTTTACCGTAAATGTGTCGAAAAAAAACAACAACAATTTCAGAATTTTGGACATTCATAATGTTAACAGATTAAAAAAAAATAGTGTCCAGCTGTTTATAAATAATAAATAAGATTGTTAAGTTTAATGGGACAGTAACTTGATGACATAATCAACAAGTGCCAGCGGTAGATAAGTTATATTACTATTAGAAAGGAGTTTAGAACAAGCAATTTAGTGTTTTGATGCTTGTCAGAAAACCACTCTATTATTTCTAAAAAAACAGAAAAGAAAACTAAGTGATTGAAGAAAGTAATTGAAATTTATTAAATAGTTTAAAGAGTAGTTTTTCAAGATTTTAAGTATTTTAAAATGCTTTTATGAAATATTTCTTTGAAAACAATTTTCCTACACGCAAAATAGATGATAGTCTAAAAAGTGTTACATTCGCTAGGCCGAAAGTTTATTTTTTCTCCATGAATTGCAATTTTAAGATAATCTGGTGTCCTTAAATTTTATTTTATTTTATAACCGTCGTTGAACAGCCGTCCCAATTTCATGGGTTTACGACTACTAATGTTCAACTCCGTAGCCTTGTAATTTTGAACTAATCCAGAAGACAAGGAAACTCCTGGATCAGTACCCCCAGAGGTATTGATTTGTTATGGGAACTTGGAGGACTTTGAGACTCGACAGATTTAACGTGCATCACTCACCATTAGACACGGGGAGTCTTCGGTCGGTGAGGATCGAACCCACGACCTCTTAGATATGGGCCCAGCGCCCTACCGACCAGGCTATCCCGGTCCTGGTGTCCTTAAATTGGATGAAAAAAAATTATAATAATGTTAGTTTCATTTAAGTCGAAAAGTATATTCAGTGAATATTTAATGCATAAGTATTTTTAACCGCCGTTGAACAGCCGAGACAGTTTTCGGGTTTGAATCAAAGCCCATCCCACCCCCGTCAGGGGGCATCCGGAGAATATTGTAGTGCACGTACATGACCTCTCAGCAAAAGAAAAAGAGGATTCAAAAAGGTAGGCTTGGTGGCGATCCATAGCAACACCAGAAGGCCTCAAAGAATTTAGTGAATTAAAATTAACAATAGTAGTTACTCATATAATAGAATTTAGGAGTTTGAGTGTTCAAACATAATAGGTGAGGCATCAATTAAACAAAAAAATAAAAAATGAATAAAATTAAAAAAACATTGAAAAAAGGTAACAAACATATTGTTATGATGAAAAGTATCAGAATTTGTCCATGAAAACAGTTACAATATCAAAAAGAAGAGTTGCAGCCGTAAAGAAAAATCTATAAACAAGAAGAAACTCAAAATATGAATAGTTAGAAAATTTGACAAAATTTTGAACAATAAATTAATCGAAAATTCGAAAATCATTTCTGAAGAACACAAATACAGCATTTGCGAAGGTTACAAGATAAAAATAAATAAATAAGTAAATAAATAAATAAATATAAAATAATAATAATAATACTATTAGCATAAAGAAAATTGTTAACAGTGAGATACAATTAATTCATTACATGAAATGTAGAGCTCGTTAATTGTAAAGGACACATTTGTTGACGCCGTCTAGTCAAGTTCCCTTGTAAGGAAAAGACGCTCCATTATTTTAATGATTCCCTGTTTGACTTTCTTCTGCTTCCAAAATAATTTAAGTCGGGTGTTATTTAAATGTTCTGGAAAAAATTTACGACTACTCATGTTCAACTCCGTAGCCTTTTCATTCTAAACTCAATCCAGAAGACAAGGGAACTCCTGGATCAAGTAGTGGTAGAAATTTGCCTTCGCGGAGACCTTTTTATGGAACTAATCCATATTAATCCATATTTGCGTTACACGGAGAAGAAAATCATGAAACCCTCCACGGTTAGTTTGAAAGTAAAGGGACTCTAACCCATGATTCGTCTACCACTGAGGATATTTTACGTCAGCACCGTGGCTGGTGCTAGTCGGGTGCGGAATTCGTATCGACCAGCCATCGCTGGGATTCGAGCCCGGTTCACCTCATTGGAAGGCGATCTCTATATCCCCTGAGCCACCATGGCCCCCTGAGGATATTGAAAGAATTCAGAATTGGCTGCTTTTGTTCTTATTTTTTGAAGTGCCTTTATCTTTGTGCTGGTGTATACTGCGTGAAAAAAAAAATAATTATATTACTATAATAAAATTTTATAGTATCATAAACAAGTTTTAGCATCAGTGCTGCAGTACAGAATAAAGAAAAGCAACACATTCAGATTAAGTAAATTTGGACACTCGCAACAAAATAAAAACTATAACACATTTCTTTGTCCTTCAGTATATTTGCATGTTATCGGGATTATTCACAAAAGAAGGCATTCAACTCTGTAATCATATTGTATTGATTAGCCACGCACGAAGGAATAAAATTACGATATCTATCGGTAAAACAAAGTCCATAATCAGTTCGAAACATAATCCAACCCCAAAATTAAATTAGATACTAAAAGGGTGATCTTTGATCGGAAACATGCGAGGCTGTTACAAAAGAATCTCTCAAACTAATAATTACATTTTATACTTAACGGAAAATTTAATATCTTTATTATAGTGGTAAACGCAATTTTTGAACTTCGTGTTCATTATTTAATAATAATTATTAGGAATTAAAATATGTATAAACTTTTTTCTGAAATGATAACTTTATTGAAGAATATAAGTATATGCATATCATAACATCATAATTGTCACTGAGTAAAGTTTACATATGCTAATAATGGGACCCCAAATATGCTAATTAATTTGCGCAGAAGATATTTTAAGCTACAAAATCAGGCACAAAAAAGCACTTTCTCGGAATAAACACACTTCTTTTTGGTGAATTTGTATTTCTGACACCTAAAATATAGGGGGTAATTTAGGACCCCTTAATTTTAATTTAACATTATTTTTGGCGTATTTCATTGCGTATTTCATTATATTTGGAGAAATTTTGAAGTGAATTGAACAATTTTTACCCACAATTATAAAATTTGTTTGTCCAATTTCATGCAAAAAATAAATTTTATTAAATATTCTTTTTATTTTATTATTTTATTTAATAACAGCCGAAAAAATGTTGAATTGTAAGGTATACTATTTTTACATCATTTTGAAAATGTAATTTCACAAGGCAAAATACAAAATTTAAGCGAAATCGGTTGAATAGTTCCTCAGGAATCAAATTTTAAAGATGCCTTATAGTTAAAATTCGATTTCTCAGGAACTATTCAATCAATTTTATTCAAATTTTGGATTTTGCCATGTAAAATTACATACTTTAAAAGGATTAAAAAATAGCAATTGCACATTGCAATTAAGAATTTTTTTTGTTTATTATTAGATAAAACAATAAAAACAATAAGTGTTTAATAAAATTTATTTTTATCAGGGAATTATTTTTGGATAAACTAATTTTATAATTGTGTGCAAAAGTTTTTCCGTTCGTTTACATATTTTTCCAGATATGGTGAATTACGCAAAAAGTAAAGTTAACATTTAGGGGTTATAACTTTGGATCCCTCTCCTGATCAAACTATGGGAAACATATTTCCCAGATTTCGGCTACCCCCTATATGTTGGAGTCTAAAACCCGATTCCATTGTAAAAATGGTATGTTTATTCGGAGAGAGCCCGTTGTTGTGTCTGATTTCGTGATTTAAAATATAGTCTTCACTCATTAAGTAGCATATACCGTTTGACCATAAAGGTTCAGTCCTAGAATGTGAAGATCCAATCATTAGATCAAAAGTTAATCAGGGTGGTACCTTTTTGTTGTTGTTTTTTTATTTTATGCTCACTGTGCGAATGTGATGATAAATCTTTCTGTTGTATGTATATGTATTCATACATATGAACACGTTAGAAGAAAGGTTTCACCCAGACGTCGTCTACCGGCTGTTCGATCGATAGACGTCAAAAAGTTTTGTTTTGCTGATGCTGCAGTTTTTTTAAATCATGTGTAATGAGGGCATTACTTTGGATGTACAAATGGGAATCGAATAATTTTCCTCGGTAAAGTTAAATTTTAATGTTTTATTTTATGTTAAAAGTAGTTAGTAAGCTAAAAAAGAGTATTTATTATAATTAGTTGGAAAAAATATTTGTAAGAAAAGTTCGAGTATTCGTCATAAAGTTAAATGGTAGTTTAGAACACAAAAATTCTATTTGTTTGAACAAATTTTTCTTATTCAAAATAAATTTATTGATCTATTGAGTAATTTCTATTCTTCATTCTCTCTTTATTTGCGTAAAAAAGCTAACTAAATCGTATATTTTTCAATATGGAAAATTAAGATGATAACTTGAAATATGTTTTACGTATTTCACATTTCTTAAAAAAATACGTTCATTTGATATTAAATACATAAAGCACAGTTACGTTGTTTAAAATGGCGATAATAATAGTTCTTTAAAAAAAACTTTATATTTTTTTGAAGTATTGTTTTTTTTTTTAAAAAATGCAGTGAAAACTTGCAACCAAATTTTAAAAAAATCCCGAGTCTTATAACGGCGAGTTATCTTTTATAGAACGTATTGACAAAAACACCAGAATTTTTTTAATTTTTTATTAAAAATTATTCTTGATATCGATTATTATTATTTTTTGTGTTGTTTAAATATGAATTATGCTTGAAAAAACTTCCATACAGAAATAAACAAAGTTTCCTTTAAAAAGAGTGACAATCTAAGAAGGGTTCAATTTAAACTCAGACAGTATTCTTATACAAGGAAATAACGGAGAAGTCGACATTTTCCCCTAAGGATATCAACTTTCCTTCCATTTAAGGAAGGGAAACAAGAACGATTAAATGCTCTAGCAGCTCTTCTTTTTTCTTGATGAAGGTGTCGATTTCTCTCAATCTCATCCCAACGCGCATCCTCTTCGTTCACACTGAGAAATAGCATCTTCGGTTAATTAAGTTTCAGTAATCGAGATTTCAAGCACCGCCATATTTTGACTGAAAACATTAATTCTTCTGGATAACTTCAATGTCTTTTATGTCGGTACTCTTTTAGTCAGTTAAAATCTTTCAAACTAGATGTATGGAGTCTTATGCTTTATAAAAAAAGTTTTTTTTTTATTTAGTTTTTGAGAACTACACTATAAAAAATTACTTATTAAATCCTGGTTAAAAATATTCACACTCAGGGTGCCAGTTCTTTCTACCGTAAAGTTTTAAACGTGAAATTTTAAACCGTAATTTTTGCAGTAATGTTTATTTAATTGGATTTATTCAGCAAATATTACTGTGAAAATGTTTGCAGCAATATTTATTCAATTACATTTATTCAACAAATATTCTGTAAACAAAAATTACGGTATATTTTTTGTTCCGAAAAAAGTTTAGGGTGAATATGTATGTAAAAAGTACTGGCTCATTGAACGCCGGTACTTTTTGACTCTGCCTGAACACTAAATCACGATGTCATAAAAACATAGAGTATTTTGCTTTCTACTGATTTATTAGAATGTAGTTTATTTATGATTATTTAACATGTTGCTGCATGTCTACTTTAAAAGTTTTGGCGAGATTTTCTGGATTTTAACTTGTCATTACAACTACATGATTAACGTATTTAAAACTGCTTATCTTTTAAACACGATGATTCATCTTCACATTATAAAGTTAAAATGATTTTCTTTTGTCTTAAACTCTAGCCATCTTTCGCTTTCTTTACAATGTAAAGCTTCGTTGACTGAAAATATAAGCTCAAAAAACAAAAACTTAACCTGTGTGGTTTGGTGTTATCGACTATGTCAACCTTCATCTATCAAGAAGTACCTCAATATTGAATCGAATTAACATGTCTTATTTACTAGTGCATTGGTATTTAATAATTATAGTGGTAGTTACGCCACATTACTTCCCCACAAGAATTTTGCCAGGGATAGAATTCGATGAAAGGATACCACTAATTGATTCTTTTTCGTTTTTGCGAAAGACCGGGAGAGCTGTATTAAGTTCACAGGATTCTGAGTGCTGGTAGTAAGAGCTGTATTAAGTTCACCAAGTTTTGAGTGTTAGTCGTGAGAGCTGTATTAAGTTCACGATTGTATACCGTGGTCGCTCTTGCGTTGTTATTAGCAGTCGAGTTTGTGCAGGATCCCGTTGTGTGTAATTGAGACTGAGTAGCAACAGCGGGAGGAGGACAATGACGCAGTCACAAATAGCAAGTCGAACTGTTCAATGCTTATCGAAGTAGGTGTGATCATAACACGTTCGAGTCACCAATGTGTAGTTTGGTGTTATCGACGGTGTCAACCTTTATCAATCAAACGGTACCTCAAATTGGAATCGAGTTAACATGTCTTATATACTAGTGAATTGGTATCTAATAATTATAGTGACAGTTACGCCGCAAGCCTCCAGGAAAAGTATAATCTTAACTGGAGGCATCTGCTATTATTCAAGGCTGACAGCAAAGGCTTTTGTATAGGTTGGAAGTTCCCATAGCCTATACGGTGTAATGTGAAGCGCATAGTTCATTACGAGACGTTTGCAGTAGCACATTCTTTGAGATTCCCCGCTGTTTGGCGTCTGTTGCTCTTTTGTTGGCCTGGACAACTCTGGCAAGTCTCCTTTTAGCCCTCTAGAAAATCCAAATGCTCCTCTAGAGCCGCGATGGCTCAGGGGATAGAGCGTTCGCCTTCCAATGAGGTGAACCGGGTTCGAATTCAGCGAGGGCTGGTCGATACGAATCCGTATCCGGCTTGCACCGACCACAGTGCTGACGTGAAATATCCTCGGTGGTAGACGAAACATGGGTTACAGTCCCTTCGCCGACATACTAACCGTGGGAGGTTTTCGTGGTGTTCCTATCTATGTTACGCAAGTGCGGGTTATATCCATCAAAAAGTCCTTCACGAAGGCAAATTTCTCCCAATACTTGATCCAGGAGTTCTTTTGTCTTCTGGATTGGGTTCAAAATTACAAGGCTACGGAGTTGAACATTAGTAGTCATAAACCCAAAAATTGGGTCGGCTGTTCAACGACGGTTATAATATAAAATAATATGCCCCCCTATAAATCTGCAGCGCCCCTGTTCGGAACCTGTACTCTAAGTTGACTAATTTTTTGTCTGACGGTCTCGAGATATTTTTGATTTAGATTTCTCACTCTTTTTTACGTTCTGTAGATGTATCATGCTTCAGAATGTCTTCCTATTTGGAGCACTTTGTCATAAAAAATGAAACGTTACATTATTTAATCTACTATGCTTGTGAACATCCATTCATTGGGGATGTCGAATTGACTTTCTCCTTTTAAATGCATCGTCTCACTTATTTCTAATTCCTGAAAATATTTCACAATTTCAAAGAAATACTAACTTTTCTATACTTATTTATTCATCAGGCATAACGCAGGCTTATATACTTTGATCACGCTATTATAATTTATCAATTGAGGTAGAATTCGTAAATGGAATATTTCATTTCAAATGTATCGTGCCTATTATTGAGCTTCCGAAACAAGGACGAGAGACCCTATAAAACGTACACTGTTCAATAAATGCCTATGCATGTCAGGCTTTTGCCCCATTATGTTCCAAATTGAAAATAGTTTTGAAACTTTCAAAACCAATTTCGCGAGCTATTGAAATCTGTTATAATGCTTCACTAGAAATGCTAGCGCTGAATGCAATTTGTATCGTAAAACTACTTTTCAGTTGTTACCTTTCAACAATATTATTCGAATTTATATTTTGTGTAGCGTTTCTAGAAATAAACATTGGTTTATTACATAATAAATTTTATAATATTTTATATTAGTGCTCTTTTTAATGCGTAACTAGCTTTTTTAAAAGCAACATAAAGTAGTAAGAAATTAAAAAATATTTATACTATAATTGTGTTATAAATTTAACACTATACAATGAAGTTAAATTGTATAAATTTCTTGCAAATATTACTATAATTTTTGTTTAATAATCAGGTTGCATTTTATTTGTTATTAATAAACACTCACTCCTAGTAAACCTTATTTTCTAGATTTATAAAAATTCAAATATTCATTGTAGAAAAAAAACATTTCTTTATAGCTTGAGTCATGGTGAATATTTGACCCATTGGCAACACTATTTTTATTACTAGTAAAATCTTGTCAATGCAACATAAATAATTCTTTGTATTTGAAAAGGATCGCTTGCAAATTAGTAACCATACATTTTGAATTTATGTTATGTCTTAATTACATAAAGATATATAGACGATAGAAGTATAATAAAAAAACATGATATTTATGATGATGCGAGACTATTTACTGTTGATCATTCAGCAACGTTGAATTTTGGAAATCTTTTTATGTGTAGTCAAACACCCGACTGAGATCCTCTCTGTTATCAGCAGTACAATAAGATGCGTTTATAACTTCCTCTTGATGATACGAAGGCATTGATTAACACTAGAGCCCTCTCATCTGAGCTGGTATGACGTCAGAGGAGGACTGCAAGATTTCCGATTTGATTTGTTTTTTAGGGTGAATTAAAAATCAAATGTGTGCATTCTCTTATTAGGGACAGATAATCGCTACTGTATTTTTTGTATCGCACTACTCACTGCACTACTTCACTGCACTATTTGTTTCAAGCACTCAAACGCATCGCTCATTTTCAAAACAACAGCACATAAATGTTCTACCTGTTCTGTTTTTTTCTTATCCACAGTATATGAATGATGAACACAGTATAGTTTTTTCTATGTAAAGAAATCCCCTAGCCATTCGTCTGGAGTAGTGTCAGTGACTATGGATACGAGGTTTAACTATTTCAAGTAGGGCTGTTGGGTCATAAATTAAGGCAGGTTCGTGCTCGAGTCGGCGAGAGAAAGGCAGGGCTAAAGAGAATAGAAGGGCTAGTTCACTCCGCTCTTAGAGCTGAAGCTACGATTTCCCTCAGATCTGAGTGATCGCAAGCAAAGATATTATGATAACTTTGCATCTTTCTCTTTGCAAAAATAAGTTAGACTTTTCTGGTTATTAACTTTCAAACTTTACGTAATTAGCACATTATTTCCGTTCATAAACATAGTTCAAAAAGTCTTTCTTGGCCATTATATTAAAAAAATACCATTTTAAACTTGTAAAAATATTTTACTAGTTGGCAAAAATGACACTATAAATACTTTATTTTAAAAAGTTCAGTTTTAATTTTAATTATTAAGAAAAATGAAAGCATATATCGACACTTTTTTATCTACATATTCTTTTATAGCAATAAGTTGAGTTAAATTTAGAATCCCTGATTTTAAAATATGCCGTTAATAGCAATTTGTTCATACTTAATCATTAGGAAACATCAACCTTAAACGCTAATTACTGAAACAAAATAGTAATTTAGGTTCCTAATGACATTAGAAATTTTACAATTGTTTATAGATATTTAAATTTAAGAGAATATAATTTAAAAAAAAAATCATAAATATTTATAATAACTACATTAAAAAATACGTTATGAAATTAGGAGAATTTCAACTATACACTATATATTTTATTTATACTTTTTACTTATGTTTTAATTTTCTTTGACTTTATCCATTTTTTAATTTTTTTCACCTGCCTTTCTTTTTGAAGTAATGAGTCGGTTTCTATTTAGATAAAGAATTTTTATAAAAGTTCTTAATGATAGAAAAAACTTTTTGGTGTTTTATTTTAAATGTGTCATTTCGGAATCCATTCTTTACATAGTTGTTCATTTACTTTAGGGAACATGCGGAAAATTATATTTCTTCCTTTTGTTTTTCTATCAGAATTTTTGCAAGTTGCAATCTCGCAAACTGGCATTTCGTTAATAGTTTTAAATTTTTGTAAATTCACTGTAAAAACTGAGGAAAGTCATTATAGAAAACAACAAATGTCTTAGAATATGTCACAAAAAGAAATGCTCCAATATTAGTTAAAGCTAGTAAGGCCGAACGCTCTGTTCTTGAAGTAAAAGTGCGAGCTTTGCGCCAAAGTGGCGTCACTAGAGAAAATCGGAGGATTGGCGCGGCGAGAAATTCTTCAAAGAAGTGAACCAGCCCTTCTATTCTCTTTAGCCCTGGAGAAAGGGAATCAGACGAGAAAGAAGTTCCCCTTTTTGAAATGCGCGATTTCTTGCTCTATAGTAGCGGACGGCTTTAGATTTCGTGGTGAGGGGATTTCGTTCAACAGACAAACTATACAGGTTAGAACCTGTTTTGCTTTCCTCATTCATGTGTTTTTGAGATTGCCTGCCGTGTTCGATTGCTTGAAACAAATAAATTTATTTCCAATTTAATTATGAAAAAAATGAAGTAACATTCATTGAAGAGTATTTTTTTCATGTGATATCGACGCATACTAACTGATTTTTTATTGTCTTACCTTTTTTTACAGGCTCAGCTGGGGCTGAGAAGAAACTTCTGGGGCGCTCCCTCACTCAACCCCAAGGCACAGAGCAATATAAAGTAAGTTCAAAAAAAAGTTTTTCTCTCTCACTATTTTAGGTTTATTTTTGAAATTTAAATATTCAAGTGATTTAGAATTTAATTCTGAAGTGAAAGAAGAAGGTGAATATACAGCAGATGCCTTATTGATTTTAAATTTAAAAATACCAGGAACAGAGAAGGAATAAAGTGAATTGTATGTCTACAAGATTTTGTGTGTTTGTGTTAATCTGTGATATTCTAGTACTAGAAACACTCGTTGCTCAATAGAATACATGATTTGTACCTTCGAATCCGGCACGGCTTTTCATGTTTTAACGCTAGAACCAATCACTGTAGTCATCGATGGTTTGTAGCGCCAAGTGTTCATAATTTTTGTAACTTAATTCTTGAAATATCAGTATAAAATTTCTGCAGCTTTCACAAAAAATATACCATTGATGATCCGCCATCACCCTTTTTTTCCATGATTTTTAGTTTTGAAATCAATAAGTTATCCGCTGGACATTCTGTAACAGTTTATCAAATTATCAGATATTTTAAAATGTAAAAAAAATAAATAAACGCAATTTTCAAAAACAAGCAAAAACTCACTTGGGTATACACCTAGCTGTAGACAAGAAAATGTAAACAAAGGGGTGTGGTCAGAACAAAAATCATGATAATTTTCTCGATTGTGTTCCGATTAAAAAAGTTTTTGTTTTAAAATGTTTAGTTAAATGGTTAGATATCAAAAATATAAAAAGTAGAAAATCGAATGTTTTGGCTGGTTTGTTTGGATTGATTTTCCTTCATTTGAAAGTTCCATGTCCTCATAATCAATATTCTGTATCGATGATCGATTTCAATATAAAAAACAACTATCTCAAGCTCTTAACCTGCTCTACTTCCGGGTTAGAAAGTGTACAGCTGCTTACTACAGCTTATTCTGCAAGGTGATATTTTCAAACAGATAATTTTGTTTTTAATAAAAGAAATAATTTCTGAGCTCTAATCTGTGTGTGCAGTATTTCATAAAATATTAATGATATAAAGTAGTTCTGGTGAGATTGAAGTGAAAATTTGTTTTAGTCATTTACAGATGTATTCTTAAAAAAAGGTTTCTAGATTTAGAAATAACCCGCTTTTTAGGTAATTCTGATTTGACCTCTTTTTATTTGTTTATTACCGTTTCGTCTTGTTGAAAGCCATGCACCGTCATACGTTAGTGTTAGCATGTTGTTCGAGCAGCGAGATTCATTTTACAAATTATCATTTAGGCTTAAATTTTGAAGTTGATATATTCTTAACAAGGTAAGAAGTGTTCTATAAAGATTCTTTTTTCAAATGTCTTGAAATGAGAGGTTTTTAAATGATTCTTATAACGTTTCTTCCTTTTAAATATATATATAACAAATCTGGTAACAAATGCACGCGTGCAAGAAAAACCACTCAAGAGAGTCTTAAAACAAATGATCACGTTCAAAACATACCTAAAACAGTAATCGGGAAAAATAAGCTGTCGCAGCTGTGTAAAAAACATTAATAAATTCTCTTCATAAGCTTCAATTCAAATTTAAGACGTGAAAACTGATCATTTGATTAAAAATTATTAAGCGTGATCTCTTTAGTTCGTCAGATAATTCTCTTCCTTTATTCAAATAATGTAAAAAAAGTTAGTTACAAATTTTATGTTAATCTTACACAGCTCAAAAAATACATCTGCAATTACTGAAGAGTAAGGAATTATTGGAAAAAATAATTACAAATACTAAATCCTATCTTTAAAAATTCAATTCGAATAAGGAGTTTTATCAATATATTAGAAAATGGATTTATGCTTCTGAAACGACCAAGAAAGACAGTTACTACCGAAAGGTTTTTCTTCAATCTTATACTGTGCTCCAACGAGATGACAAAAAATTAATTATTTAAGAAAAACTATCCATTGGTCTGAGATATCGGCTAAATAGAAAACTATGACAAAACTTTGTTAACTGATCCTATAATTATGTCAGGTTTTAAAAATTAATTATTTAAGAAAAACTATCCATTGGTCTGAGATATCGGCTAAATAGAAAACTATGACAAAACTTTGTTAACTGATCCTATAATTATGTCAGGTTTTAAAAATTAATTATTTAAGAAAAACTATCCATTGGTCTGAGATATCGGCTAAATAGAAAACTATGACAAAACTTTGTTAACTGATCCTATAATTATGTCAGGTTTTTTATTCCTTTGTTTTTTTAGCACATTGAATCACTTGTGTCGAGATGGCACAGGGGATAGAGCGTTCGCCTCCCAATTAGGTGAACTGGGCTCGAATGCCAGCGATTGCTGGTCGTTACGAATTCCGCATCAACCTTGCACTGACCACAGTGCTGACGTAAAATATCCTCAGTGGTATACGGAGCGTGGGTTAGAATCCCGTTGTCGTCAGGCTAACGGTGGGAGGTTTTCGTGGTTTTCCTTTCCATGTAACACAAATGCAAGTTAGTTCCATCAAAAAGTCCTCCACACAGGCGAAATTTCTCCTTATGCTTGATCCAGGAGTTCCCTTGTCTTCTGGATAGGGTTTAAAATTACAAGGCTACGGAGTTGAACATTAATAGTCGTCAATCCAAAAAACATAGGGTCGTTTAACGACGGTTATAAATATTAAATCACTTGTATTTTCAACGATATAAATTCATAAAATTTTTTCTTCACGAGTATTAAAAAGTAAATTATTTCTTGTATGATTACCTTGAATTGAATGTTAAACGATGGAATTTTTGTTTTAAAGTTTGAATATTTTAAAGCAAGTAAGATAGTTTCTACTAAAAGTATTCACAAGTTTTTTGTTTTATCCCTTATGTGCTAAAACGGGAGCACAACACTATTTTATGATTTATCTTTTGAAAAGTAGTTGATAAAAAAACTCTTTCAACCGAGTTTTTAAGTCATGTTTTTTATGTACTATTTTCAGCATATTAAATCACCAGCAGTTTAAATGGAAGCAGTTTAAATGAAGTCATTTGATTGAAAAATCGATTTTTCTTTACAAGTATATACAAATAAAAAAGAAAACTCTTTAAATTATTACGTAAGTAAATGCTGCGCAAATTTTTTAACTCCAAATATTTGTCGATAGAGTAAAATATTTACATTACGTTTCACATTAATTTTTAGCACCTCCCAATGAACAGATTTTTTCTTCAGCTGGTTCCATAAAGTTTAATTACTAAGAAGCAAAGTTTCCATGGAGATTGTCTTTATTCAATCCAAAATCGAAATGCGTTACGGTGAAATACAACAATAATGGAAGAGACACTTTCAGTTTTGAAACTTCTCGAGAAATACTTAGAGAGTTAATTTGTAACTTTAGTTAATTAGTTCAAGCGATTTTTCGTACTTAGTTATAAGCTTTAAAACTTTTAGAGGTTAGACAATAAATTTGGAAAGAAAACAAGTATTTTTGAACACAATATGCCAGAAAATAGATTAATAAGCTTTTAACTTATACCGATTACTATTATTGTTATTTTCAATAACTAAATTAAATTTTATAAATTCAGTTTAAGTATTTATGGAGATATGGACACTTTTATAAAAACTAATTTTACCTTGCGTTTCTTTCCTGTAACTTTAAAAATATTCAATACAATTAAAAAAGAAGCATTGGATCAATTTAAAATTAAACACAAAATTATTGCTTTAAGGGGTCACAGTACCCTTGCAAATTTTTTTAAAAATAAAGGTATAATCATTCACTTTGCGGGTGCTTTACATGCTCATTTAACTTATAATCAAGAATTTATCTTCAAAAAATATTTAAACTATTTATTTTTTTTTTAAATTAAAAAAAATTGAAAATTTTTAAATCCTTAAGGCTTTTTTATTTTAACATATTTTCAAAAAATGTTTTTTCTTATTGCTTACAATATTCATCTTAACAATTTTGTGCATTCATTTTTTGAGATAACAATTAGAATAATTTTTACAGATTATTTTGTAAAAAAGTAGCAAAAAATTTTTAAAAATTCCTGTTAGGTATATATAACATGCTGTAAAAATTTTAATATCTCATAAAATGTTTATTCCATGCACAGTTTAAATAAGTGTATCATACTTAAGATAAAAAAATTTATTTCAAAACATTATCTTAAATAGAAAAAATTCCTTAGGGATTTAAATAAGATTCAAACACAAAATTATCTTCTATGAGAAAAAGCACTTTTAAGTCTGTCTGCTGAGCAAGTTTCTGTATTAGGGCAATCTAAAATAATTCGTAACTTTTTTAAAAATGTAGATAGAGAGATGATTTTTTTTCAGTACATTTGAAATAATTTGAAGTTTTATTATAAGCAATAATTTTTTTGTTGTTGATGTTTTGGTCGTTTTTTGGATACCCCTTAAATTTTGAGAAAAGTTTCTTTGAAACTGAACAATTAAAGTAATTCTTTTATACTGTGCATGCATGGAAAAATTTAAATTCGTCTTTCTTAATTTTGAAATGAATTGTATTTGGCAACTTTATAAAAAAATTCGATTTGAATATTTTAAAAATTTAAAAAGTTTCAAATAATTATCTAAGTATTTGTCGTCCTTTTTTAAAAAATTTCAAAATGATAGGGGGTTTTCCACAAATTTTATTTTGTACTCTTAAGCAAGATTTATTAAAAATGCCACCGGCATTGTGGAGGATTACCCCCCCGCAAAAGAATGTTTTTTTTTCCTTGTACCATCACAGTTTGGTGTCCGGAAAATTATTGTAAGGTCTTATCATTTGTTATTAAGTTTTGTGTTCTGCTACAAAATGATATTTGTGAAAAACCTCTTACCATTTTAAGCTTTTTTTGTGAAGTACAAAAAAGTATTTAGAAAATTGCTTGAAACTATTTAAATTTATAAGAAATTCAAATCAGACTGTTTTCATTAGTTGCAAAATACGATTCACTACAAAATTACGAAAAAAAATTCTTTTTAAATTTTTCAGCTTATGAGCAGTATAAAAGAATTATTTTAAATAGTCATATCTTGTCCAGTTTTTTTTTAAAAAAAATTCAAATTTTAAATCAATAATTTCGTAATTTATTTTTAATTGCTCCAAAAATTTTGTTTCATTTTATTAAATGTTTTTAAAGTTATAGTAAAAAACGTTAGAAAAAACAGTTATTTTTTCTAAAAATGTCCATACTTCCTTAACCGTTTAAGTTAGGCTGATGACATTTTATGCAGTTTCTGCAAATAACAACTAAAGTAATCGGTACACGTTACAAGTTTATCGCTTCATTTTTTGGCATAGGGCTTACAAAATTACTTGTTCTTTCGTTATTTATTGTCGATCCCTGAAACCTTTGAAATCTTTAAACTTTATTGCTAAGTATGAAAACTCGCATGTTCTAATCACCACTAAAATTAGAAAATAATCTTGAGAAATTAAAAACAATGTTAAAAATTAAAAGTGTCTCTTCCATTATTGTAGGGTAGGGGATCGATTGCAGTGAATTTTAATTCCGTTTTTGTTCGATTCGCTAAAAATTAGTTATTTAATTAATTTAAATAATTAATAAATTTACCCTAAAAAGATTGAGTGGGAAGAGGAGAAATTGCTAGTCTTTAAATTCTGAACTCCTCCAAAATTCACAACTATTGATAAATTCAAACTGTTATTTAATTTTTCTTTATTGATAAATGACAATAATTAAATGCTTCAAACTGCAATAGTCTATTTCGATTAAATTTTCATAAAATATGACAAAATATTTTTTCATTTATCTAGATTTCGCTTTTCTTAAGAATGAATTCTCTTTACGTACTACTAGAATATTTATCATACCTTGATTAATAATTTTCTTTTGCATATTATTGCATATATTTGCGTTTTTTTTTTCTTGTAATTTCCTTTGTTTATAAAAGTATAGGAATTAGTTTTGGGAGCATTTGGTGATGAAATTGTTTCAAGATGTCAATACACAGGTATATGTCGATATCGATATTACAGGTTGGTTCCGTTTTATTTCGATTGGCTAAAATTTACTAATTAAATACTGAATTGAATCAACACTAAAAAAGGTAAAATAGGAAGAGTCGAAATGATTAGTCTTTAAATTTGAAACTTCTGAAATCAAAAATATTGATAGTTGTGAATTCTTATTTTACTTCTAGATGAACTTGGGTTTTAAATTGTTTTTGCAAAAGTGTTTTTGTTAAAATTTTTTTTTTATAACTTTCTTAGAGTAAAACACTATGAGAAATTATTCAGTGAGAATTCGTATGGCAAAAACAGCTCTTATATAGCTAATTGCTATGCTGTAGTAAAATCTTATTTCAGATTAATAATTATTTGAGGAAATAAAAATTCAGATTTATGCTAGAAAGATGGAGTGGACAAAATTTTCTAACTTTATCGAAATTGCAGTTCACATGTGAGAATATTTACCTTAAAAAGAATACCTACTTTCGCATCGTTGAAATAAAATTAATTTATGTCCGTGTTCAATGCCTAGCATGCTTCAGGTTTAGCAAATGAATTAAAGAAAAATATATTCATCATCCATCCTAAAAAAAAAAAACAACAAGCAAATCCTACCGAAAATTTTGATGTCTTTTTCTGACGTCATAGTATTGACTTGACTATTTTTTTTTGTCATCCCGGATTTGTTTGTATATACTCGGAACATTAAGTTATTCTGAATTTAATTTTTGTGTTGAAATCTGTTCTTTATATTTTAAAATATTACATGAAGATATATATATAAAAAAGGGATTTTTCCTATATTGAGATGTGGATTTACACCAATTTAGTTTACCCAAGTAGAAATTCTTCTACCTGAATCTTTTATCGGAAGTTGAAACAACCTCAAAAAATACCTTACATGAAACACGGTAGGGAATAAGGTGAATCGAGTGGCACTCAAACAAGAAAATGCAGCTGGATAAAGTAATGATTCAAACCAGGAATCTCTTAAAAATGGAATTTAGTTCATTGTGGTTCGCATAGATCAAAATTTAAATAAATAATTTAGTAGGAATTTTGCTAGCAACCATATTTATTTTAGCTAAGGGTGAAATGCAAACAATAGCTACAATAGTTAATATATATATATATATATATGTATATATATATATATATATATATATATATATATATATATATATATATATATATATATATATATATATATATATATATATATATATATATATATATATATATATATATATATATATATATATATATATATATATATATATATATATACTTTTTTTTTTAAAAGTATTGCAATGAAATAAAATTTATTTAAAAATGAGTCCTTTCAATTTATATTTAATCTGAATCCGAAAGTTAAAGTTAAATTAATAAAAGAACAAGAGTGATAAATTTTTACTGAATTTATGTAAGGCGATTTTTCTATCCATCTTTAAAGAATTTATTTTAGCAAATTCACCAAAGCGAAAGTTATTTCTTTTTATTGCATTATCCATTCAGTTATTTTGAATAAAGTGAAGCTTCTTTTTCATTAACAGTTTTAATGGTAATGGTTTATTATGTGTTTTGATGTTTTCCGTCCAATATTAGATTTTCTGCTCATTATTAAAATAATAACTTATTATACTTTAAGAGTATGTAAGTTTAATATTCTGAAGTTATTTTATTATACAAACTTTTGTAAGTTGATTTCCGTAATTATTCTTTTGTTGTTCTAATTCTTTTCGATTAAGGTTACAATAATTTCTATTAGTTATGCTTGTTCAATGAACAAAATTTTAAACGTCAATTTTCTAATTGTTTTGTAACTTCGTAATTATGTCACGCACTGTAAAAATTCTGGTGTAACATCGCACGGAATATAATGTTGTAGAGTGCGCAAAATAAATACTGTAATTCTGACCACGAAATATAGTCGCAATCTGAAAAATATAGCCCCAACAGTTTGGTCAGGAGAGCAGTCTAATGTTTGAACACCTTAATGTTTATTTTACTTTTTACATATTTCACCATATCTCGAGAACTTTTTAAAAGAATTGAAAAATTTTTGCACACAATTATAAAATTTGTTTTTCCAAAGATAATTTCATGAAAAATATAACTTTTAATAAATATTCATTAGTCATTCTTTTAATTAATTACCTCAGAAAAATTTTGAATTGTAAGGTATATACTTTTTTACTTCATTTTAAAGAATGCCGTTTTAAATTGGACGAATAATTTCTGAAAAATAAGTCGTATTTTTAAAATTTGATTTCTTAGGTTTACTGAAATTTTGTATTTTGTCATATAAAATTGTATTCCTTAAAGTGATGTAAAATTTTTTTTATTTCACAATGATTTTGGCATTTTCTTGATTGTTTATTTAATTATTTCTGCTCAATTTTCTTAGTATTTCTTTCTAATTCAAGAGTGTAGACATTAGTTCGAATTCTTTTTTAAACCTTTACTATGGATGAATTTTATTTTTAATTATTTTAATTGCTACTTAAATCGCTAATTAAAAATATAATTAGCGGTAAAATGTACGGAAAAATGTCATTTAAAGAATAGCTCTTTTTAAAAATTGCTAAGTTATTTTCTATTTTAGGTGGCAGATTCGGACACACTGGCGGGTATCGCTGCCCGGTTTGACACAACGCCTTCAGAACTCGCCAAGCTCAATAGACTCGCTGCCCGTATAGTCTTCCCTGGACAGGTAATAACCCAAAATTTATTTTCCTACAAGTTCTTTCCATAACCATGATCTGTATAAATTCTTTTTGAAATGTTTTACTTCAATATGTACTCAAAAAAATTTCCAGAATGATTTAAAACCAGAATTAAATAGAAAAATTATTGCTGCCAATCCTGCCTTTTATAGCTTAAAAGGATATTAAATCTGTTGTTGTTTTTAATGCCATCCAGCAAGTTAGCTTCATGAAACCAAACGAATGTAAGGCAGAAGTGCGTTTCTTGTTTTTTATTAGCGCCATTTATGGCCAAGAATATGACTTCAGTTACACACACGTCACATCCCGTTTATAGGGTGGACCCATTTATTCTTCCACAGATCGTAATTTTGACCTGAACCAGAGAACGATCCATCTCCAATTCATTACTCCCAAAGGTATTGATTTGTTATGGGAACATGAGGGCTTTGTGACCCGACTGATTTAACGTGCAACAGTCACCATTTACTACAAGGGGAGTCTTCGGCCGGTGGTGATCGAACTCATGACCCCTTGAACATGGGCCCAACGCTCTACCATCCAGATTCTACGGCTCTACGTTTTTAATCTAATCATATCAAGCAAAAACTTGAACATCTGCTGTGAAAGAAGATGATCACACGCCTGATGTATGCTTTTGAGACTGTTTCATGATCCGAAAAGCATGATTGCCCTTAAGCAATGTTTGAGTAAAAAGTCTTAAGAATAATTTTAGAGCATTAGAGGATAATGAAGAGAAGCAAAAAAGATACATTTTTGAACTTTACAATATCTTTAAAGATTATGAGGTCTTAAAGTTTTTTAAACTACAATGAATGTGTTGGATATGGCATGTTGTTCACTTGCGAGCAGAGCGAATTCCCCTTAGAGTTTTTGAAATCTTTAGGTAAGTGTTTGAGATATAAAGGTCTAAGATCAGTTGGATTGAATGTTTGGATGTGAACTTCATCGTTATTGAATAAAGTGATAAGTACTGCTGAAACCTACTCTCGGAAGGAAAAAATGAATAGTTCATGGAGAAAGCTAGGACTGTTGTCTAGTCACTGATGATGATGATACATACTATAAAAAAGAATCTTAAATAGATTATATTATATTGATCTTAACTAGACAATATTGTATGTAAAATACGAATACAAGGGTAATTTTTCTAAAACTATAGAGAGCAATTTATCTTTTGCTATCTTTTATAGAATTATTTCTGAGGCTAAAAAAAAGAAGATTTTTCGTGTTAAAGAAATCTTTTTATACGAAAAAAACAGGATGATTTTTTAAAAATTATTTATTATAAAATATTTCAAGATCATTTTTTAAAGTTTGTTTTAGAATATAAAAAACCTATGGCATTAATATCATAAAATTAAACAGGTGAATAAAAGTAAAAAACACTAAATGTTTTTTTTAAATATTTTTTCGTTATTGTTTAATCTTTTACAGTAACTATCAAGTGTTTGTTAGTAATTTGCTTTTCCTTAAGAGATAAATGAAGTACTTAAGAAGTGACGTGTTTAAAGACAAAAGATTCAGCGATGATACAAGAGAATTTAAACATAAGATTAGCAAGTTAATTAAGCAAGTTTTGTGTCCCTTTTTCTGGAATAAAATGTCCATGGAAAGAACAACTGATGGTTCATAGGTATTTAAAATTAGTGCTATACGAAAAATAACGCATCTATCATTAAAAAATAGTTCATAGTCATAAAATTTCTTGTTTTGGCGATAATCAAAACAAGCCCAGAGCTGAAAGTAAAACGGTAAAGAGTTTTTTTAAAAAAAAAAAAAAAAAAAAAAAAAAAAAAAACTGGTACTGAAATCATTTTCTATACAACCGAATGGGGTGGGGGATTGAACTAAGCTCTTACTATTTTTAATTATATACTGCTCTCTACTATATACTTTTCTCAGGCAAGAAACAGTGCTATATGTCAGTGTTAACTGTTAAAAAGTTTTGATTGTCATGAATATATTTTATTTTATAGCCGTCGTTGAACGGCCGACCCAATTTTTGGGTTTACGACTACTACTGTTCAACGCCGTAGCCTTGTAATTTTGAACCCAATCCAGAAAATAAGGGAATTCCTAGATCAAGTATTGGGATAAATTTGCTTTCGCGAAGGACTTTTTGATGTAACTAACCCGCATTTGCTTTACCTGGAGGGGAAAATAGATCTCTCATGGTTAGCCTGACGGCAAGGGGACTCTATCAATACCTCCTAGATGGGAAGAAAGCCGAAGGACGCAAAACGATGACTCATGAAGTTAGGCCCAGATTTGCTGATCACTTCAGTCGATGACGGTTTTTTTTTCTTTCGTTACTCTTTTACTAATTTTTTAATTGTTACAATCTTTATACTTATTTGTATTCAGAAATGATTTACAATAAAAAAATTTCTAACAAAAATAACAGCTGTGTGAGTGGAAATTTTTTTATTTAAACATTAAATACCAGTTTAAATAATTTTTATTAAAGAATAAAAAAGTATTTCATTAACGATCAATTATTTTATAAATTGGAAAATTTTATTTTGGTTTTTTTCTATAAAATGTATGGAAATATATTTTTCAATTATATTTTTAAAGGGTTTCTACACATTTTTTTTTATTATTATAATTTTAAACTAGTTATAAAACTTAGAAAAGGGTCTAATTTTTATAATACCATATTTGCATTTTTAGTAGATTCATTTGGATTTTATGATTAAGTTTTTCAGATTATTAAAATTATAGAATACAAAATAAAATAGAAATTGTATCTAAACAATGATATAAAATGAGCTTAGGAAAATTTAGAAAATGAAATGCATTCTTTAAACAAGGTTTAGAAAGAAAAAAACATAACATCAAAAGCATGATTATAACTTGGATTTTTTTTCATGTGGAATTGTGATTGTTAGAAGTGATAAACTAAAATAAAGGAAGCAACCTTAGATAACAAATATTTTATTAGCAAATTCAAAAAATGATTAAAATGTGTATCAACTTTACACATGTGTTTTTAAATTTCTTTCAACAAGTTATGTATGTATATATATATATATATATGTAATACAAAAATTATTGATACTTTTGTATTAATAAAAGAATTAAAACCCTTTCGTTTTCATAAAATGTCTTTGTTAAAGAAAAAGCGTAGAGAGATTCTATTTTGGGAAGTCAAGGCTAATAACATACGATTGAGTTATTTTTAGAATCTCTCCCCCTTTCACTTCCATATAAGGAAGCATGAAATGATTTTCCTTAATGCGTAAGGATACAAGTATTTCAAAGACTGTGCCTTTTTACTTCAAAATGTGTTAGTATAAAAGCGAGAGCAATGCTTTTCGCATGGCTTTTTCATCATGTTCTGATCCTAAAAAGTTGTTCCAGAATTGTCCAAAGTCTTGTCCATCCCCTCCCTTGTGGATAGCGGATGTGGACTGTTATCAATACCAACCTACTGTTAATAAACCATTTTAGAACGTATGATGGCTTACGACTGCATTATTTAAGCTATCTATATAACAAATAAAAGAGATTTTAGCCCTTTTATTACAAGACGCCAGGATGATTACTTGCTGAGGAAACCATTGTTATCTATTTTCTGGCTGACTACAACGTTGATAAAACCTCATCCCGGGGGACGAAAGACGAAAAGTTGCCTAGTCCGCAGTGAAACAAGAATGAAGGAAGGTCTGTTTTCACCACTCGATCTTTAACTACCCGTACCTTCATCGCTGTGAGAATGCTGACGTTGGCTCGAGCTCGTCACATGCCTCTCTGAAACCCATAGTGTTGATCGAGATGACCCTACAGTGTCCAATCTGGAAATGACCGATGACCCTACAATTCCGTAGTGCTCAAATTTTGAAAACAAAAGTGAATGTGCGCGATTTATATTAAATTTATAGAGAAGCTTTTTGCTTCTTTATTAAAAGTTCCTTTCTCATGAAAGTCGGAGAAAAATTTGGCAAATGAAAAAAGAAAACAAAAGTGAATGTGCGTGAATCTTAATCATGAATATTCATGAAGTGCAATGATATTTTTTCTTTCTCTTCAACGAAAAACAAAACAATCATGAAGGCCGAAAGAAAGTACTGTAGATATATATTTTCTTTATCCTCTCATTTTTCTTTCTCACTAGTATGATCAAATATTTTAGTGATATTAGAGATGAATAGTTAGATTGCATTTCTTGTGTTTAGATTGCTTTTCTTTAAAATTATGATATAATAGTGTATTTTTTATGCATTTAAAATGTTTTTGAGGGAAATGAATGTGTTTCAAACGTCAATTAAATTTGTGACGGCAAACAAAATTCAAAATTTTTCAGATTTTCAAACAAAAAACAAAACAAAAAGAAATTTGTAATGCTTTTTCTTTTTCGGACTTGGTCAAAACTAAATATTCCTATTAAAAATGTGAAAAATTAAATGTTACCCAAACAAAAAGACATTTCACACTTAACAAATTGTGTGAGTTTCCCCTTATTACGATAGGCGAAATTGTTAATTCAGCTAAGTTTTTTATACTTGATACTGATTTATCATAGGCTTTAGTAGGGTTGCAGACTTGCAAAGATTTTTGTTTGTTTTTTGATTGTGTCGGGCCAGTTGTTACTCAATTTGGTAAGAGACTGATCATCTCTGCCAATTTTAACAATGACAACTTATCCTTGCACATTAGACAACAGAATTCTCATAATGTTAAGGTCAAAAATTGTGAAAACAAAAATGAAAGTTTAAGATGTTTCAATAAAAGTAAACATTTTGAAAAAATGGAAGTTTAAGATGTTTCAATAAAAGTAAACATTAAAAAAAAAAAAAAAAAGAAGTTTAAGATGTTTCAACAAAAGTAAACATTTTGAAAAAAGTTTAAGATGTTTCAGTAAAAGTAAACATTTTGAAAAAAAAAATATTGTGAGGGGTAACAAAAATAAAAAGAACAGGAAAAATAGGAAAAAGAAAGAATGACCAAGAAGTTAATAACAAAAAGTACAGGAAAAAGAAAGAAAGGCCAAACATTTCAAATGATTCGAAGATAGAACTAGGTAATGGGTGCATACATTATCAGGTTAACATCGACGAAAAAATAGGAAATAAAAAGAATTGTTTAAGTAAACAAAATTTTGAAATAGTACATGTATCAAATCTTAGGAAATATAACAACCCACAAATGTTGAAATTAAATCATGAATAGTGTCCAAAACAAAAGAAAATTTTTTACTTCTTCAATGGAAGAAGTGATATTTGGATAAAAATCCATAAAAATTTTGTATGTTTTTGTGTGAAAATTTTTTTTTGAAAATTTTAGTAGATTAGTTATAAAAATGTGTTTCATTTTTCTTTCTGTTTAGTTGCCTAAACAGATAAATTGTATTATCATGTATTTAGTGTTATTATTGTATATAGTTGTTTTTTTTACAGATAATTGAAAAAATGTTATTTGTAGTAGTGAAAAGGAACAGTCGTACCAACATAAATTTTAAAAGTTCAGAGAATTGTAAATTTTATTATGATTTCTTTTTGGCTTGCCAAAAATCTTTTTTGGGGGGGATGTAATACAAAAATTATTGATACTTTTGTATTAATAAAAGAATTAAAACCCTTTCGTTTTCATAAAATGTCTTTGTTAAAGAAAAAGCGTAGAGAGATTCTATTTTGGGAAGTCAAGGCTAATAACATACGATTGAGTTATTTTTAGAATCTCTCCCCCTTTCACTTCCATATAAGGAAGCATGAAATGATTTTCCTTAATGCGTAAGGATACAAGTATTTCAAAGACTGTGCCTTTTTACTTCAAAATGTGTTAGTATAAAAGCGAGAGCAATGCTTTTCGCATGGCTTTTTCATCATGTTCTGATCCTAAAAAGTTGTTCCAGAATTGTCCAAAGTCTTGTCCATCCTCTCCCTTGTGGAGAGCGGATGTGGACTGTTATCAATACCAACCTACTGTTAATAAACCGTTTTAGAACGTATGATGGCTTACGACTGCATTATTTAAGCTATCTATATAACAAATAAAAGGGATTTTAGCCCTTTTATTACACACACACACATATATATATATATATATATATATATATATATATATATATACATATATATATATATATATATATATATACATATATATATATATATATATATATATATATATATATATATATATATATATATATATATATATATCTTATATATATATATATAAGACGCCAGGATGATTACTTGCTGAGGAAACCATTGTTATCTATTTTCTGGCTGACTACAACGTTGATAAAACCTCTTCCCGGGGGACGAAAGACGAAAAGTTGCCTAGTCCGCAGTGAAACAAGAATGAAGGAAGGTCTGTTTTCACCACTCGATCTTTAACTACCCGTACCTTCATCGCTGTGAGAATGCTGACGTTGGCTCGAGCTCGTCACATGCCTCTCTGAAACCCATAGTGTTGATCGAGATGACCCTACAGTGTCCAATCTGGAAATGACCGATGACCCTACAATTCCGTAGTGCTCAAATTTTGAAAACAAAAGTGAATGTGCGCGATTTATATTAAATTTATAGAGAAGCTTTTTGCTTCTTTATTAAAAGTTCCTTTCTCATGAAAGTCGGAGAAAAATTTGGCAAATGAAAAAAGAAAACAAAAGTGAATGTGCGTGAATCTTAATCATGAATATTCATGAAGTGCAATGATATTTTTTCTTTCTCTTCAACGAAAAACAAAACAATCATGAAGGCCGAAAGAAAGTACTGTAGATATATATTTTCTTTATCCTCTCATTTTTCTTTCTCACTAGTATGATCAAATATTTTAGTGATATTAGAGATGAATAGTTAGATTGCATTTCTTGTGTTTAGATTGCTTTTCTTTAAAATTATGATATAATAGTGTATTTTTTATGCATTTAAAATGTTTTTGAGGGAAATGAATGTGTTTCAAACGTCAATTAAATTTGTGACGGCAAACAAAATTCAAAATTTTTCAGATTTTCAAACAAAAAACAAAACAAAAAGAAATTTGTAATGCTTTTTCTTTTTCGGACTTGGTCAAAACTAAATATTCCTATTAAAAATGTGAAAAATTAAATGTTACCCAAACAAAAAGACATTTCACACTTAACAAATTGTGTGAGTTTCCCCTTATTACGATAGGCGAAATTGTTAATTCAGCTAAGTTTTTTATACTTGATACTGATTTATCATAGGCTTTAGTAGGGTTGCAGACTTGCAAAGATTTTTGTTTGTTTTTTGATTGTGTCGGGCCAGTTGTTACTCAATTTGGTAAGAGACTGATCATCTCTGCCAATTTTAACAATGACAACTTATCCTTGCACATTAGACAACAGAATTCTCATAATGTTAAGGTCAAAAATTGTGAAAACAAAAATGAAAGTTTAAGATGTTTCAATAAAAGTAAACATTTTGAAAAAATGGAAGTTTAAGATGTTTCAATAAAAGTAAACATTAAAAAAAAAAAAAAAAAGAAGTTTAAGATGTTTCAACAAAAGTAAACATTTTGAAAAAAGTTTAAGATGTTTCAGTAAAAGTAAACATTTTGAAAAAAAAAATATTGTGAGGGGTAACAAAAATAAAAAGAACAGGAAAAATAGGAAAAAGAAAGAATGACCAAGAAGTTAATAACAAAAAGTACAGGAAAAAGAAAGAAAGGCCAAACATTTCAAATGATTCGAAGATAGAACTAGGTAATGGGTGCATACATTATCAGGTTAACATCGACGAAAAAATAGGAAATAAAAAGAATTGTTTAAGTAAACAAAATTTTGAAATAGTACATGTATCAAATCTTAGGAAATATAACAACCCACAAATGTTGAAATTAAATCATGAATAGTGTCCAAAACAAAAGAAAATTTTTTACTTCTTCAATGGAAGAAGTGATATTTGGATAAAAATCCATAAAAATTTTGTATGTTTTTGTGTGAAATTTTTTTTTTGAAAATTTTAGTAGATTAGTTATAAAAATGTGTTTCATTTTTCTTTCTGTTTAGTTGCCTAAACAGATAAATTGTATTATCATGTATTTAGTGTTATTATTGTATATAGTTGTTTTTTTTACAGATAATTGAAAAAATGTTATTTGTAGTAGTGAAAAGGAACAGTCGTACCAACATAAATTTTAAAAGTTCAGAGAATTGTAAATTTTATTATGATTTCTTTTTGGCTTGCCAAAAATCTTTTTTGGGGGGGATGTAATACAAAAATTATTGATACTTTTGTATTAATAAAAGCATTAAAACCCTTTCGTTTTCATAAAATGTCTTTGTTAAAGAAAAAGCGTAGAGAGATTCTATTTTGGGAAGTCAAGGCTAATAACATACGATTGAGTTATTTTTAGAATCTCTCCCCCTTTCACTTCCATATAAGGAAGCATGAAATGATTTTCCTTAATGCGTAAGGATACAAGTATTTCAAAGACTGTGCCTTTTTACTTCAAAATGTGTTAGTATAAAAGCGAGAGCAATGCTTTTCGCATGGCTTTTTCATCATGTTCTGATCCTAAAAAGTTGTTCCAGAATTGTCCAAAGTCTTGTCCATCCTCTCCCTTGTGGAGAGCGGATGTGGACTGTTATCAATACCAACCTACTGTTAATAAACCGTTTTAGAACGTATGATGGCTTACGACTGCATTATTTAAGCTATCTATATAACAAATAAAAGGGATTTTAGCCCTTTTATTACACACACGCACATATATATATATATATATATATATATATATATATATATATATATATATATATATATATACATATATATATATATATATATATATACATATATATATATATATATATATATATATATATATATATATATATATATATATATATCTTATATATATATATATAAGACGCCAGGATGATTACTTGCTGAGGAAACCATTGTTATCTATTTTCTGGCTGACTACAACGTTGATAAAACCTCATCCCGGGGGACGAAAGACGAAAAGTTGCCTAGTCCGCAGTGAAACAAGAATGAAGGAAGGTCTGTTTTCACCACTCGATCTTTAACTACCCGTACCTTCATCGCTGTGAGAATGCTGACGTTGGCTCGAGCTCGTCACATGCCTCTCTGAAACCCATAGTGTTGATCGAGATGACCCTACAGTGTCCAATCTGGAAATGACCGATGACCCTACAATTCCGTAGTGCTCAAATTTTGAAAACAAAAGTGAATGTGCGCGATTTATATTAAATTTATAGAGAAGCTTTTTGCTTCTTTATTAAAAGTTCCTTTCTCATGAAAGTCGGAGAAAAATTTGGCAAATGAAAAAAGAAAACAAAAGTGAATGTGCGTGAATCTTAATCATGAATATTCATGAAGTGCAATGATATTTTTTCTTTCTCTTCAACGAAAAACAAAACAATCATGAAGGCCGAAAGAAAGTACTGTAGATATATATTTTCTTTATCCTCTCATTTTTCTTTCTCACTAGTATGATCAAATATTTTAGTGATATTAGAGATGAATAGTTAGATTGCATTTCTTGTGTTTAGATTGCTTTTCTTTAAAATTATGATATAATAGTGTATTTTTTATGCATTTAAAATGTTTTTGAGGGAAATGAATGTGTTTCAAACGTCAATTAAATTTGTGACGGCAAACAAAATTCAAAATTTTTCAGATTTTCAAACAAAAAACAAAACAAAAAGAAATTTGTAATGCTTTTTCTTTTTCGGACTTGGTCAAAACTAAATATTCCTATTAAAAATGTGAAAAATTAAATGTTACCCAAACAAAAAGACATTTCACACTTAACAAATTGTGTGAGTTTCCCCTTATTACGATAGGCGAAATTGTTAATTCAGCTAAGTTTTTTATACTTGATACTGATTTATCATAGGCTTTAGTAGGGTTGCAGACTTGCAAAGATTTTTGTTTGTTTTTTGATTGTGTCGGGCCAGTTGTTACTCAATTTGGTAAGAGACTGATCATCTCTGCCAATTTTAACAATGACAACTTATCCTTGCACATTAGACAACAGAATTCTCATAATGTTAAGGTCAAAAATTGTGAAAACAAAAATGAAAGTTTAAGATGTTTCAATAAAAGTAAACATTTTGAAAAAATGGAAGTTTAAGATGTTTCAGTAAAAGTAAACATTAAAAAAAAAAAAAAAAAGAAGTTTAAGATGTTTCAACAAAAGTAAACATTTTGAAAAAAGTTTAAGATGTTTCAGTAAAAGTAAACATTTTGAAAAAAAAAATATTGTGAGGGGTAACAAAAATAAAAAGAACAGGAAAAATAGGAAAAAGAAAGAATGACCAAGAAGTTAATAACAAAAAGTACAGGAAAAAGAAAGAAAGGCCAAACATTTCAAATGATTCGAAGATAGAACTAGGTAATGGGTGCATACATTATCAGGTTAACATCGACGAAAAAATAGGAAATAAAAAGAATTGTTTAAGTAAACAAAATTTTGAAATAGTACATGTATCAAATCTTAGGAAATATAACAACCCACAAATGTTGAAATTAAATCATGAATAGTGTCCAAAACAAAAGAAAATTTTTTACTTCTTCAATGGAAGAAGTGATATTTGGATAAAAATCCATAAAAATTTTGTATGTTTTTGTGTGAAATTTTTTTTTTGAAAATTTTAGTAGATTAGTTATAAAAATGTGTTTCATTTTTCTTTCTGTTTAGTTGCCTAAACAGATAAATTGTATTATCATGTATTTAGTGTTATTATTGTATATAGTTGTTTTTTTTACAGATAATTGAAAAAATGTTATTTGTAGTAGTGAAAAGGAACAGTCGTACCAACATAAATTTTAAAAGTTCAGAGAATTGTAAATTTTATTATGATTTCTTTTTGGCTTGCCAAAAATCTTTTTTGGGGGGGATGTAATACAAAAATTATTGATACTTTTGTATTAATAAAAGAATTAAAACCCTTTCGTTTTCATAAAATGTCTTTGTTAAAGAAAAAGCGTAGAGAGATTCTATTTTGGGAAGTCAAGGCTAATAACTAGACAGCGGATAATATGCAATTGCATACGTGCATATGCAATTGCATATTTTAGCGCTTTTTGCCATTTGTGCATATAAATGCATAAAAAGGTATATTTGCTCTTATAAATGCATATTTTCAGCATTTTATGGCTTTTCCCTGCTGCAACCATATCACTATTCTTTTTATGTTAGCATAAGGAACGCTTTAAATTTTGTTTTGTCGTTCTTTATCACCTGAAAGGGTCAACTGGATTGATGTTGCTGGGGGTGATTGCAATCACGTGAAAAAGATGTAGAAATGAGGTGTGTGTTGGGAAGGGGGGGTACAAAGGGCCAATCCAAACAGACATTCGTCATAGAAACCTCAGAAAGGGATGGTCAGATATTCTATGAAGGGATGTCTTTTCCTGGAATAAATAATTGTCAATCTGTGTGGGAAAAACAAGGCTTCTGTGGTAGGTAGAAAATGACCTCCCTTTCCTGTGATTGATTAGTTAAAAGGTGGAGTGAATACATTTTCGGAGAGATCTGCTATTCTAACATATTTCGATAGTCCATCCGATAGATAGTTTCGACATCCATCAGTTGAAGTTAGTGAAGCTTCGAACGTGATTTTTGACTGCTGAATTTTATAATATGCCAAAAATTAAGTCGACTAAATCAAATTTAATGAAGACATGGATTTCAGACTATGGGAGGGACTTTACGACTGATGGGGAAATAGTATTTTGTGTGATTTGACAAAAACACATTTCCTGTGAAAAAAAAAAGTACCAATCGATCAACATATAAAGACTAATGCTCACTCCGCGAAAAAAAATCGGAATACAAAAGTATTTGTTCAAAGTTTATTAACTATTCCTGTTCAAGCAGCTAAAAAGGAAAGTGATTTTTCTAGTGATTTATGCAAAGCCTTAGTAAGCAGGAATATTCCTTTAAAAAAGTTAAATAATCCAAACTTAAGACAGTTTATAAAAAATATTGTACCAATCAGATCATTCCCGATAAATCGACTTTAAGGAAGAACTACCTTCAACCGATATATAACGAAGTACTGAATGATATTCGACGAGATATTGGAGATGGCCCTATATGGATTGAAGTCGATGAGACGACAGATAAGTGCGGTCGCTATATTGCTCATTTTATTTGTGGAAAAATGGATAATATTCCTACTCGACCACATCTTCTAGCAAGCAAAGCCCTTGAAAAAGTCTATCATTCAACCATAGCAAGGTTTGCCAATGATTCTATCAGATTATTATGGCCTGATAGAGATGGTTCTGAAGATGTTTTGATTTTTGTCAGTGATGCCGCTCCGTATATATGGTCAAATCTGCAGCAGCACTGGAAATTTTTTATCCCAGAATACTTCATATTACATGTTTGGCTCATGCTGTTCACAGACTGGCTGATACTGTTCGAGAAGTATTCACCTCTGTGAATGATTTAATTTCTAGTATCAAGAAAGTTCTTCTCCAGGTACCTGTGCGCATAAAATTGTATAAAGAAATGTATCCTGATTTGCCCTTACCTCCACAGCCTGTGATAACTAGGTGGGGTACATGGATTGAAGCTGCACGTTTTTACGCTAATAATTTTGATGCAATAAAGTCAGTTGTAGATGCAATTGACAGTTCCTGTGCTACTTCAGTTTATGTCACAAAAGAATTACTACAGGATATCTCTTTGCAGAAGGACTTGGCCATAATTGACACTCACTTTTCTTTCTGAATTGGAGCAATAACAAAGCTCGAAACACGAGGTCTTCACCTGGCTGAGGCCATATCCGAAATTGAAATAATTCAACAGTGCATCAATGCTCCTCTAGACTCAGTTGGGAAGAAAGTAAAAGAAAAATGGTGTTTCGTTCAAAACAAAAATTCGGGTTTTGCAGAAGTGAAGAAGATAAATGATTTTCTTAATGGAAACGGAACTGAACTTCCAGAGAAAGTAAAACCAATAAGTACGAAATTGTACCAGTTTTGTCCAATAACATCGGTTGACGTGGAGAGGTCATTTTCTACTTTCAAAATGATCTTTGATGACCGACGACATCAATTTACCCTTGAAAATTTGGAAAAACACTTAGTTGTGTATTGCAACAAAAATTATTCAGTTTAATAAAATCTTTACGGAAAATGCGATGATTTTTCTTCTCTCATTTATCATACTTCAGTTTTAGGCCTTTTCTTCAGAAATGTGTAGATTCAAGTAAGAAATATTTTGATTTTCTTCCTTTTAACAAAAAAATGTTTTAGCTGTGTTTGTTAGAAAAAGTAAGTAGTAGTATTTAAATAAGTTGAACTTTTAATTTCTATTTTAAATGCATATTTCTAGTTTTAAGAGCATATATTCAAGTTTTTTAGTGCATATTTGCATGCATATTTTGTCCGTTTTTTAGTGCATATAATCCGCTGTCTACTAATAACATACGATTGAGTTATTTTTAGAATCTCTCCCCCTTTCACTTCCATATAAGGAAGCATGAAATGATTTTCCTTAATGCGTAAGGATACAAGTATTTCAAAGACTGTGCCTTTTTACTTCAAAATGTGTTAGTATAAAAGCGAGAGCAATGCTTTTCGCATGGCTTTTTCATCATGTTCTGATCCTAAAAAGTTGTTCCAGAATTGTCCAAAGTCTTGTCCATCCTCTCCCTTGTGGAGAGCGGATGTGGACTGTTATCAATACCAACCTACTGTTAATAAACCGTTTTAGAACGTATGATGGCTTACGACTGCATTATTTAAGCTATCTATATAACAAATAAAAGGGATTTTAGCCCTTTTATTACACACACACACATATATATATATATATATATATATATATATATATATATACATATATATATATATATATATATATACATATATATATATATATATATATATATATATATATATATATATATATATATATATATATATCTTATATATATATATATAAGACGCCAGGATGATTACTTGCTGAGGAAACCATTGTTATCTATTTTCTGGCTGACTACAACGTTGATAAAACCTCATCCCGGGGGACGAAAGACGAAAAGTTGCCTAGTCCGCAGTGAAACAAGAATGAAGGAAGGTCTGTTTTCACCACTCGATCTTTAACTACCCGTACCTTCATCGCTGTGAGAATGCTGACGTTGGCTCGAGCTCGTCACATGCCTCTCTGAAACCCATAGTGTTGATCGAGATGACCCTACAGTGTCCAATCTGGAAATGACCGATGACCCTACAATTCCGTAGTGCTCAAATTTTGAAAACAAAAGTGAATGTGCGCGATTTATATTAAATTTATAGAGAAGCTTTTTGCTTCTTTATTAAAAGTTCCTTTCTCATGAAAGTCGGAGAAAAATTTGGCAAATGAAAAAAGAAAACAAAAGTGAATGTGCGTGAATCTTAATCATGAATATTCATGAAGTGCAATGATATTTTTTCTTTCTCTTCAACGAAAAACAAAACAATCATGAAGGCCGAAAGAAAGTACTGTAGATATATATTTTCTTTATCCTCTCATTTTTCTTTCTCACTAGTATGATCAAATATTTTAGTGATATTAGAGATGAATAGTTAGATTGCATTTCTTGTGTTTAGATTGCTTTTCTTTAAAATTATGATATAATAGTGTATTTTTTATGCATTTAAAATGTTTTTGAGGGAAATGAATGTGTTTCAAACGTCAATTAAATTTGTGACGGCAAACAAAATTCAAAATTTTTCAGATTTTCAAACAAAAAACAAAACAAAAAGAAATTTGTAATGCTTTTTCTTTTTCGGACTTGGTCAAAACTAAATATTCCTATTAAAAATGTGAAAAATTAAATGTTACCCAAACAAAAAGACATTTCACACTTAACAAATTGTGTGAGTTTCCCCTTATTACGATAGGCGAAATTGTTAATTCAGCTAAGTTTTTTATACTTGATACTGATTTATCATAGGCTTTAGTAGGGTTGCAGACTTGCAAAGATTTTTGTTTGTTTTTTGATTGTGTCGGGCCAGTTGTTACTCAATTTGGTAAGAGACTGATCATCTCTGCCAATTTTAACAATGACAACTTATCCTTGCACATTAGACAACAGAATTCTCATAATGTTAAGGTCAAAAATTGTGAAAACAAAAATGAAAGTTTAAGATGTTTCAATAAAAGTAAACATTTTGAAAAAATGGAAGTTTAAGATGTTTCAATAAAAGTAAACATTAAAAAAAAAAAAAAAAAGAAGTTTAAGATGTTTCAACAAAAGTAAACATTTTGAAAAAAGTTTAAGATGTTTCAGTAAAAGTAAACATTTTGAAAAAAAAAATATTGTGAGGGGTAACAAAAATAAAAAGAACAGGAAAAATAGGAAAAAGAAAGAATGACCAAGAAGTTAATAACAAAAAGTACAGGAAAAAGAAAGAAAGGCCAAACATTTCAAATGATTCGAAGATAGAACTAGGTAATGGGTGCATACATTATCAGGTTAACATCGACGAAAAAATAGGAAATAAAAAGAATTGTTTAAGTAAACAAAATTTTGAAATAGTACATGTATCAAATCTTAGGAAATATAACAACCCACAAATGTTGAAATTAAATCATGAATAGTGTCCAAAACAAAAGAAAATTTTTTACTTCTTCAATGGAAGAAGTGATATTTGGATAAAAATCCATAAAAATTTTGTATGTTTTTGTGTGAAATTTTTTTTTTGAAAATTTTAGTAGATTAGTTATAAAAATGTGTTTCATTTTTCTTTCTGTTTAGTTGCCTAAACAGATAAATTGTATTATCATGTATTTAGTGTTATTATTGTATATAGTTGTTTTTTTTACAGATAATTGAAAAAATGTTATTTGTAGTAGTGAAAAGGAACAGTCGTACCAACATAAATTTTAAAAGTTCAGAGAATTGTAAATTTTATTATGATTTCTTTTTGGCTTGCCAAAAATCTTTTTTGGGGGGGATGTAATACAAAAATTATTGATACTTTTGTATTAATAAAAGAATTAAAACCCTTTCGTTTTCATAAAATGTCTTTGTTAAAGAAAAAGCGTAGAGAGATTCTATTTTGGGAAGTCAAGGCTAATAACATACGATTGAGTTATTTTTAGAATCTCTCCCCCTTTCACTTCCATATAAGGAAGCATGAAATGATTTTCCTTAATGCGTAAGGATACAAGTATTTCAAAGACTGTGCCTTTTTACTTCAAAATGTGTTAGTATAAAAGCGAGAGCAATGCTTTTCGCATGGCTTTTTCATCATGTTCTGATCCTAAAAAGTTGTTCCAGAATTGTCCAAAGTCTTGTCCATCCTCTCCCTTGTGGAGAGCGGATGTGGACTGTTATCAATACCAACCTACTGTTAATAAACCGTTTTAGAACGTATGATGGCTTACGACTGCATTATTTAAGCTATCTATATAACAAATAAAAGGGATTTTAGCCCTTTTATTACACACACACACACACATATATATATATATATATATATATATATATATATATATATATATATACATATATATATATATATATATATATATATATATATATATATATATATATATATATATATATATATATATATATATATGAAAAATTTTAGGAAAATTTCATAATTAAATAAAAAAAATTTGCTTAAAGCACTTAGAATATATTACGCTCAAACAAAAATGTTTAAAGTTTGAACAGAAAGTTTATAAATACAAAAACTTTTAATATTTTCATTAAATAAAACTCAATCAAAAAGTAATTAATAACGCTTTTCTTAATTATTTATACTACTTTCTTAATTATAATTAACTTACTTATTTCAATTTAAGAGCAGTCTACAATTACAGCCAATTATTAGTAAGATAAAAATAAAATTAAGAAAATGACTAAACACTTTTCATATTTCAATTACCTTCTTTTGTCCCTTGATTCGCAGTATTTTCACTGTTTATTTTTAATTTTGGCTTTTGAATAAAATTTTATTTCTTAATTAATCAAATTTAAAGCAATATATGAATGTTTTTCTTTTAAAAATATTTTCGGCACCAAAATTTGTGCCATATTTTATTTAAAATAACAAATTCCTGCTCTTAACTATTATATATATACATAAATCATATTTACATCTATCTATCTCTGTATGTTTTTATGTATTTTAATATATATATATTATTTTATTGTTATAAAATCTACAAAAAAAATTATTACAATATTTTGCCATATGATTGATAAGAACAACTTAATTATTAAAATAAAATTAATCCACAATTAAAAATAATTTACTCTAAATGAAAATATAATAAAGAATCATAACTAAATTCTAAAATGAGGATCACAGCTAATTTTAATATGAATTTGCGCAAGGGATTTTTAAAAATAAAAACAAGTATTACTCCCTTTGAACTTTAAAATCTCTCGGTATGGTGGCAAGCCATTTCTTATGTAGTTCTTTATTTTTGGGAAATGCAAAAACTAATACTTTCCTACCATCAACTTTGTAATTTCCTTAGCAGTTTGGTACACAGCACTTATATACCATTATTCATAACACTAAGAATTAATTTAAGCTGAAATTTACAACATTTGTTGAATAAATATAAATTTTACGAAGCACGTTGACATCAGAATACCAACGGTTGTTTACAAATTCTAATCAAAAATGTTCGCCAAATGGCTGAATGCAGTGAATGACAATACACAGGTTACAATACTTCAGAATATCGCCAATAGCTCGTTTGATCAGATTCGGAGTTTTTCGTAAAAATAGCTACCCTGACTGGTTTTCTTCTGGGCCTAACTCTACTACGTCATCATCGCCTATAGTAACCCGTTGTGGGATTTGATTCCTCTCTAGAAGGTATTGACTCTATCCATGATTCGTCTACCACTGAGGATATTTTACATCAGGTCTGTGGTCGATGCAAGCCAGATGCGGAATTCGTATCAACCAACCATCGCTGGGATTCGAACTCGGGTCATGGATACATTGAAAACAAGCTAGAATGAAATGCTTTTCTTACCAGTTTTTGCTTTTTTCCTTACTGATATTTATTGCCTTTCAGTTCTGAATTAGCCGGCTAGATCATGTGTTTTAACCTTTTTATTGGTTTATTTTTGCTTTATACCCATAAGCTCCGTTTTAAATAGCTAGTTGTATTTCAGCCATTTATGATTTTAAAAGGGATTTTTTCCCCTTTAAGCTCTTACAATGCTTTTTTTGAATTAAGCTTAGTTAAAAGCTGAAACTCAAAAAATACAAAAAAAACCCACAAGTTTCGTTTAAAAACGTAAGTTTTCTATAGAAATAATTTTTTGAGTGATTTCTGGTACTGCAAATGTTTCGTTTAGTTAGAATATAATTTAGAGGAGTAACTAGGGTTTGTATCACCAGGGGATAAGTTACTTATTGGCGCCCCCTAACGATATGGTAATTTTTATTAAAATTATTAATTAATTCATAACTAAAATTAAATTAATAATTAATATTAAATTATTAACTGATAATAAAATAATAATAAATATGAAATTAATATATCATTAATTGCTTTTCGGGATCATTTTATGCTTTAGATCATAGAACGTGGGCGTAATCAACTCCACTGTGGGCGGTGTTGTGGGAGTTCCCAAAAGTTATTCCGTAGAAGAACTTTTCAGCGGAAGAAATACTATATTTTTAAAAATTAATAACGAAAATAATATTTAATTAAGTATTTAATTTAAACTGAACTGTGAAATGTTGAACTCATTTTTATGTAAACACTTAGAGTAGTTTTCATCATAATTAGTATAAGATAAGGTTCCAATGGATTGGCGATTAGGTATGCTTGCAATGCAAAAAGATAAGATAACAGAAGAGCATTATAAAAAAAAAATTGCAAGGCCTATTTTTTATTATATAATTATTCATATTTCTTGTAAGGGAGTGTTGAAATTTTTTTGACCTGCGTAGTAAGTGGTATCCAAAAAGAATTGGGAATCCATATTTCAGAAAATGTCAAAATTCAAATCAACCGTGTTGGTGTTAAATTTTGCATTGAAAAATATTTAACAACTTTACATAATGTTTTTGCGACCTCGATAATTTCACTTTGATTCGGTTCACATCGTACGAATGTTGTTACTGTGAATGACCGAAATGGGTGGTTGTTGACTATCGCTTTGGTCCGAAATATATACTTGGTCTAGTTAAGTGCCCTATATTCATGTTTTTTTTTAAGGTTCTGCATTACATCAATGTTTCTTTTAAGGTCAACGCATTTTACCGGTGTTTCTCCTAATCTATCCGCATATCGAAAAAATATAATAATATCAACGAATAAATTAATATAAAATTGAATATAAAAATATTTCCGACATTCAAAAAAGCGACTATATGATGGTTGACATTCATCGGTAAAGTCGACATTCTCCTGATTTCGGTCATTCACGGTACATTAGTTATATACACTGTTGAATTTTAAATCGAACTATTACACTTAAATGTTTTTGATTGCGTTTGTTTTTTGTGATTGAATGATAGTTTTCCTAAAGACATTTTTCAGTTAATATGCCGCAAAGTCTAAGAAATAATGAGACAAAATCTAAGTACAAAAGCAAACTATAATATCGGGTTGAGTAAAAAGTTTTCCGCCAAAATAAAACAATCCTGTAAAAAGATAAATACATAGAAAATCATCAAAGCTATTGAGGATAGTAATCTCAATTCAAATCAACAATAGTCTGCCAACGTTTTGGCAACTTTTCAATCCCTTCTGCGAAGAACTGGAGGGTGCGCGAGTCCAGAAAGCGATCGAACTCATTTATGACCTCCTCATTTGAACGGAAGATTGTGCCATCAAGATGCAGCTGCAGATGTGAAAACAGATAGTAATCCGAAGGAGCCATGTCTGGGCTGTATGGTGGATGTTGCATCAAATCCCACTCCAGCGTATAGAGGGTCCAGCCGGTCATTGCACTGACATGTGGCCGGACATTATCTTGATGAAAGAGAACCACCTTCCTTCTGAACTCGTTTTTTCGTTTTTCGCGAATGGCATCGCTAACTTTGATTAGCATATTGCTGTATATTGTACTGTTGATAGCCTGCCCGCTTTTCAGGTACTCCTTGTATATAATTCCACGACAATCCCATCAGATACAGAGAAGGACCTTCTTGTTAGTTAGCGTTCGTCTTGCAACCGAACCTGCTGCTTCCCCGGGTGCTGACCACCCTCCTTTACGACTAGTATTGTTGTAGTATACCCATTTTTCATCACAGGTCACAATTCTGTCCAGAATGTTCTGTTTTCCTTGATCTCTGAGCAGAACCAAACAAACCGCTTCTCTTTTGCTCCTGTCTTCAGCAGTCAATTCGTGAGGCACCCAGCGGTTAAACTTAAATGTTAGATTTATGCGTTTGAGGGCATTTACTATTGTTTTTTGGCAAACGTCAAGCTCTAACACAATGGTTCGTGTTGAAACATTTCCGTCTTGATCAATAATTTGCTTTAATTGGTCACAATCAACCTCAATAGGGTGGCCAGAACGTGGTTCATCTTCAATGTTGAAATTTCCACTATTAAACTTTCGAAACCAAAATTTTACTGCGTCATGAGAAACAGTATTGAAACCTAAACTTTCACACATTTTCTTGTGGCATTCAGTTGCACTGAGTTTATTTCGGAACTCATAGTACATAATCGTTCTGATCTGTTTACGTGATAGCTCCATTTTAAACAATTTTTTGGTGCACAAGATGATAAAATTTTGACAAACAAATTACACAGTTGTGTAGCTCCAACTTTCAGCTTTAAAATGCAAAAACTCGCTTCAAAAAAGGTTAACTACCACGGGAATGGCTGCTGATGGCACGGAGGTATCTCCCCTTGGCGGAAAACTTTTTACTCAACCCGATATTAATAGACAACATTACAATACAATTTTCAGGCAAATCATAAGCATATTTGAAGAAGTTATGAGTTCGTAATTACGAAATGAGACTGAAGATATTTTAAAGAAAAAAGTATTTTATTTTGGAATTTTATTTTCAATTAGTTTTTCATAATTTGGCGCTGTTCTTAGACTGCGCCCGGGGACATATGTTCCCTTTTGTCCCCCCACTACGCCACTGATATAATTACTGGACAAATGTTCTAAATATTTATTGGAAAAATATAGAGTTTAGTTGATGCATATTGGCTTTTGCAACAATTATTATTATTATTTTAGCTTAGAGAAAACATTGATTGTAAAATCTTTAGCAATCTAATAGATAAATATTTGTATTTAAATTATTAATTATTTGATAACGATATTGAAACTTAATTTCCAATAATTAAAATTACAAATGAAATTAAATACAGTTTCAAATGAAAATGAGTTATATAGTTTTTTGATAGTTTCTTGATAATTTTTAAAAAACTTTTTTATTGTGCTTCGGTCAGACCTAACATGAAAACTTTTCTAAAACTTTTTTTTATAGATCAATATTTTTCTATGTCTTATAGTTTTTCATATTTTACATTTTTTACAGATTTGTTTAATGTTAGTGTAGAGAGAGGAAATCCTAACTTAGAATAATGTCAAATGATTGTAAGCACTTCTGTCACATTTATTATCTTCTGTGACAGTTTGCTTTCATTTTTTTTTTTGCTAACGTGTTTTTCACTTTAAAAAAAAAAAAAAAAAAAAAAAAAAGCATTTTTTAATTGTTTGTGTAATTACTTATTTTACACTACACATTGCCTTTTCTTTCAAAATAACAAATATGTTTTGAAGGAAAAAATTTTTTTAGTTATAAAAAATTTAAAAAATCGTTTTTTAAACATTTTAAGTCTCTTCATCCTTAATCTCCCCGATTGCCCAAGAAGCAATGCTGTAGCTGCTTTCCGACTTGCTACCAAGCACGATTGCTTATACGCTCATCTTTTCCGTCTTAAAAAAGTGGATAATCCTGCCTGCCCCCTCTGCTGCAGTGGTGCGACGATGAATGCTGAGCATCTGTTCAGTTCTCACAAAGAACTGCATCACTCCCGATACTGGGAGGCCAGAAACCTTTCGTTCAATTTAAATTCTTGTATTTGATGTTTTGCTTTTGTTTTTGTATTTTGTATATTTCATCTCTTTTCTGTATTTGTATTTTTCTTTTATTGATCTCTGTACGGTGTTAGGATAATGTCTGTATCGCCTGCTGCATTGGAAATAATAAATAAAAAAAGATTTTATGTCTCAAATACTTAATTATCCATCGCATATAAGATTTTTAAACATTTTAAGTTTAATCAATCTCTATTTTGGTATATGGATACATTGGATACAAACAATTTAAGAGAATGATTGCACTTTTGTAATAAGATTAAAAAGCGTTTTCCCACCTCAAGTTATCTACTGTGATTTTCTTATTTGAAAGCCGTTAATGCTTTGAAAGTTTTTTTTTTTTTTTTTTTTTTTTTTTTTTGTTGTTGAGTTTATTAAGTAAAACAATGTTTTTTGAAAACAGAAAAAGTGTGAAGGAAGCGAAAACTTTCTTTTATGCGTTAGTTTTTTTTTTATCAGAATTTTTTTTATTGTTATTTAAGACTTTGATGCATGTGCGCAATGTAAAATTCAGATTTTGTAAAAGGAGAAATCCTTGAGCTTTCACACTTAACTTTCACATTCTTTGTTTTCAAATATAAACAAGAAAGATTTATTTTTGAATCGGAATAGATGTTTAGATATGCTCTTTGATATTCTCTGTTCCTGTCGAAGATGATCTCCTTTAATCCCCTTATTTTACATTCCTTTTTTTTTCGAAAGGAAAAGATCAACGGATCAAAAAATCTCATTTCTTGTTTAGTTGAAAAAATCCCAGCAACTATACGGGATAACTCGAACACGCTGAAGAACATTCGAATGAAAGGCATGTCTAAAAAGGCGGCGTGGAGGGGATGAAAGAAGATTCGCCCTGGCGTCGCCCTCACAGGCGCCCTGAGATTCCGCAGAATCGGCAGGAAAAGAAGGAGCGGACGCCGCCCTGACGACGTCGATCCCCCTTCCCCCGGACTGCTTGTCAAGGTAATCATGAACAACGACTAAAGGTGGGAGTAGTTGCCTGGATATGTCCGGAAATGGTGCCGGACGGACCAAATCGACAAATGTTCTGGATTTGTAACTTTGGACAGGAGCGGCTCGTAAGCAAATTTATTGATGATCACTCTGGGCAATGATCCGTAAATCTTTTTTCTTTTCCTCCCTCCCCCTCCCTTCATCAATACTGAGAGTCATTTCATTTGGATTTTGAAAGAGGGAAAATCTTTCGATTTTACTGAAGGAATATTTTTGGCAATAGTTCATTGGCAGCGCTATAGAACTGCGCAACAGGTTGATTATGAAAAATGCATTGAATTATTGACTAGGCAAGAAAAAAGAAAAGAAAAAAGAAACGTTTCTATAAGAATAGAAGTTTCTTTTTTTTCTTTTCTAAATTGATGTATTCATCGATTGACGTATAGATCTTAAAGAAGGTCTTTTTATTGTATATATTTAAACCATCCACTGATCTCTAGTCTGTATGAAGAAAGTACAACGCTTGCTTTATGCTTGTTGTATGTTTATCCTTTCAGCCTGCTAGTTATTTACTTTTAAAATTACGAAAACTAGCTCAATAAATAGTTATGAATCATTTTAATTTATAAAAAAAATAGAAGGCAACCCATTTTTTGAAATTAGTAGCTTCATTGGATTTTTAAATGTATGCATAAAATTATATCTAAAAATAGATATATTTTAAAGATAAAAAAGAAACGGTATTATATTTTATGAAAGTATTAAATAAAGATAGTTGTAGTGTCGATATTATTATTAATTATTCTTAACTATAGATAAAAATCTAATGATGGTATCGCAGTTTCCCATAGTAGACGGTGCATTTTTATTGGCCTTAAAATCACATGGTAGGATTCAGTTTGCCCCACATTAATTTTCATATTGGTTTGATTGATATCAGCATAGAATTGACACAAGTCATAAAGCTATTGTTTTTGTATAAATATTTTTGTATCCCTAATTTAAAGGTATTTATCTCTACTGACATTATTACGTTTTTAATTTTGTTTGTTTCCTAAATTTAGAGATTAAGAGGATTGTTATTATTGTTATTAGAATAACGTAATTCTAAGTTACATTTTAAGATAGAATGGAAGGAGAATAACGGCAGTTATTCTCCTGGGCATCGAGTCGAACAGTGATAGGATAACATGGACGGGTACAGCATTCCACGCAGCTTCAACATCATGCCACAATTCATCGACCGTAGCAACTGACGAGTAGTGGCGTGCCAGTCATTAGGCAACCATTGACCAGACGTTTTCAATTGGTGAGAGATCAGGAGAACGTGCTGGCCAGAGCAACAGGCGAACATGTTCTGTGTCAAGGAAGGTCAGGACAATACGGGCAACATGCGGTCGTGCATTGTCCTGCTGAAATGTAGCGTTATGGAGGCATCGAAGATAAGGCAGAGCAACTGGCTCTAACACATCAGAAATGTAACGCTGCTGTTCAAAGTGCCGGCAATGTGAATGAGAGGTGATCGAGAGGTATCCAATGGCAACCCATACCATTACTCCAGGTGATCGGCCAGTATGACGACGTCAAATGCAAGCTGTCAATGGGCATTCTCCACGATCTTATCAAACACGGATGCGGCCATCATGATGCTGTATACAGAACCTCGATTCGTCTGAAAAGACGCCTTCATGCCATTTCAGCGTTCTGGTTCGTCGTTGATCACACCATTGGAGGGCTCCTGTTTGTGATGCATCATCAAGGGTTGCCGAAGCCATGGTCACCGTGCTGACAACCTATGCAGCTGCAAACGTCATCGAACTGTTAGTGCAGACACTTGTTGTCTTACAAATGACCCCATTTGGTGACTCAGGGTTCGTGACGTAGCTGTACGATCCCTTAAGGCCATTTCGATAACATGTCTGTCTTCTCGGCTGTTAGTGATGGGTGGGGTCTCTGAAATCCTGCACGGCGTTTCATATGACCATCATTACTATCCATTTCATATTTTGCTAACAGTCATGGGATCTTGACCAACGCGAACATCAATACTTCGGTATGATAAACCGCAATCCCGGTAGGCCACAATTCGACCTCGATCAAACTCAGACACGTGCTGGTAGGCATTTCTCCTTCTTACACGAGGCATAACAAAAACGTTTCTTACCCAAGAACAACGCTTTATTCCAATTTCTGTATACGAAACTTACTGTCAAATCTCTTCTTTTGTACACATTGTAGGTGTCGCTACCGCCGCTTGCTTTGCTTGAATGCGCTGATAAGCTAATCATTTGCATGCCACAGCGTGCTTTATCCGTTCTGCAAATTTCAGGTACATGGTGTTGTCGCCTTCCTGGTGTAGCAGTTTTAATGGCCACTGATATACTTTTCTGAATTACGGTTAAAGAGATCCATTATAAAACTTAACTTTCAGCTTCCTGCTCAAAGTAATGAATGCAAAAATTCTATTTGAAATATATCAGTCCGTTTGGTAAGCAAAAATATTAAATAACAGTTGTAAACTTGTTACAATGCTTTTAATTATAAATGTTATATATGTAGTTAGATTTCAAAAAATTATTTATGTCCACTAATAGATTTTAATTGTATCATTAGGGAAATATTTGGACGTATGTGGTGGCACAAGCGTTCTTTTTAGTACATACTATATGGTTAGTTGAGGAATTACAACTGTTTTGTGCCAAGAAACAACAATTATTGCCAAGCAATCATTGAGGTTGGTGAGCAACAGTGAACAGGGGGATTAGCCACTTAGTGTTATATTAAATGAGAACGTAATTAATGAATACTAGTGGGCTGCGCCCCCTGCTCGCTGACGCTCGCCTACCCCCGAAAATTGCTACGCAATCTTATATGGTTTGCTTCGCAAACCAAGCTTGCTTCCCTCGCTACTAACTTAGGTACATTGCAAATGCACAAAATTCTAAGAATTAAAAACAATCATTCAAATCCATATAACAACTTTAAAAAAAAAAAAAATTACATCTTTTTAGTAAATACTAAGTCATTAAAATAAATTTGAATTGAAATAAATGACATGTAATTCGTTAAACCTATTAGAAATGTGCTATAGTATAAAATCTTAAGATAAAATTTCTAAAACTGATATCTCTTTAAAATGGTTAAAATTTTGGCTATAATTAAGTCTATTAAAAATTGAAATAAGTGAATTGCAATTGAAAAACCTGCATAAACAAAACATTATGTTTTTAAAAAATAATAACCATGAACGATTCACAAATTTGTTAAAAACATAAGTATAAGTCTTAGAACTTTGACATACAAAAGAAAAACTTGCATAAACTAAACATTAATTTGCAATAAATACTAAATACGAACAAATACTGAGAAAGATTAAGGGCTTTGTTAATAACAATTCTTCCTATCTTTGAGAACGCTTCTTTTGATTATACTTCAAAAGCGTAACAGCACGACTGAGACTCATTTTTCAATGAATAACTCATAACAATAATAAAACAAATAAATTCGTGATATAAGTCAAAAATCGTCAAATAAATTCGTAATACATAAATTCGTGAAAAAAAGCGCTTTCGACAAAATACTAAAATAGAGATCTATCGACAAAAACTACTCACTTCTGCCTAGCTTAATAGTATGAGATTGCCGCAGCTGAATTGAACAACCTGTTAGGGTGAATTTCGGAAGATATCACATTTGGTGAGAATGCTCTCTCTGGTTATTTCAGTTTCCGTTTTTAAAAGCGTTATATGTTGAGCCACCTCAGCTAGATTTGGCATGTGACATTTTTAGCGGCAATCATGGGTCGATTTTCTAGCGTTGCCATTCGAGGAGTTGTAATGAGGCTTTTTTTTTGTCGCCGTGTAAGAGAAATATATATATAGATTTATGAAGGTACGTGTATGGAGAAAGATTAGTATAGTTAAAATATAAGGATATAAAAATAACCGTTAGACTTGCCAATGGTACTATACAGTGTGTATAGCACCATAAAATACTGTTATATTTTAAATTGCATAAAATAAATTTAACTTTAATAATAATGAAAGTTTCAAATATGCGAAAGATGGACATATATGGGATACCAATCAAAATACAAATCATAACTTTACTTGTTCTCTGGTCGTGATCCAACAGGTTTGACATTTAATTCACTTTGTGAAGTAAGATTTCTGTCCCTCATCTGGACAAATATCGAGCCATATAGTAGATACATCTAATAATGATTCATCTGCCTATGTCAGACTTTTTATATAACAAGTCGAAGATTTTGGTAATACATTATAGAATCTTCTTCGAATGAAATTGACTCTGTTCATTTTATCTCGAATGCTCATCCTCTCCCACACTGTACCTTTGAATGTATTGCATCTCAAAGCAATGTACGAACACATGATTATCTACAAGCATATGAAATGAGACTTGGAACCCTACCTCGTCTATGCCCCCCCCTCAACCAAAAAAAAACAAACAAAAAAACACTTTGAACGCTGAACACTCTTAGAAATTTCTCGAAAAAAACTTTTAAATAACAATTTATTTAATTGTTATTTTACCATATTCAACCAAAACAGGCAGATAACCGTATTCAGACTGTGTGAAAAACCGTTTATTAACTACTTTCACCTAATACGGTTAAACAACCAGAACCCAATGAAGCACATGGGTTATTCATATTACAGCCGATAATCTGTCAATCTCATGACAGGCAGAACGGATGTTCCCTTCAGCACATGAAGAGTTTCCTCCACTCCATTAAGTTGCTAAACTATCTAGTTGAATTTCTTTTTTACGATTTTAAAACCATGTTAGCTGTAAATGGTCAAGAAATCTTGCAGTTTGTATTCATGTTTTTTTTTTAAAACCAGTTTTCTAGTTGTAAACAGTTTAAAAACCTAAAAGGTAAAGAAACGGTTCTTTACCATAACATAGCGATTAATTAGATGAACAGACTGCTGTCGGTTACTTATCGTAATTTTAGAATAAAAATTCTAACCGTGTTTTTAGACTGTCGTCTACACTTTATCTAATATCATTAGAATTTAATGAAATAATTGTTGTTAACCTTTTTCGCAATTTAGTTTGTTATTTCTTATGCTGGTAAGTGCATGCATTTTTACTTTGTCGAACATTAAGTTGTCATCTAATATGTCAAATAGAAATTGTGCCATCTTCCTCCTGTCTTGTCCCGATGTCTTCTATCTCTTAAACATTATTTCGAAATTAAAGTCAATAAAAAATTTGTTTCTGTAGTCACTTATTTATTAAGAGATTTCTATTGAGATTGAAAGAAATTAAATTTCCTGGAATACGTCTTAATGAATACTGTACTAAACACAAGTTTTTGTGGGTTTTAATTAATGTATATTTAAAAGTACTAAAATGCAAATATAATGTATTGATTATCATTTCTCATGTTAAATATTGAAAAAAAAACTAATCTTGCCACATGATATCGAGGTTGCAACTTTCTAATCGAAATTTATTTGATGTATTCGTTATTTTCTTTTACTACGGTTAATTTTTTTTTTTATAGTTTCTGCATGCAATAAAGAAAAAGACTACCGCGTTCACACACCTCATAGTAGTCTTTAAAAAAATCTCGTAAATATAAAAATAATTTTATATTTGATTTTGTCGTAAATAGCTGAAATATCCATCATAAATAAAGAAGATTTCAACTATTTTTATCCCTGATTTTGAGGATAAAAAAGCGAAAAAAAAAAAATGATTGAATTCTCGAGTAAAAAAGATCTGCATAAAAAGCATTTCTGAATGGATTGCTCAAAACAGCCTCACAAAAGAGAGAAGGTGGGGTTGGGAAATTTGATTATCCTTTTGCTGTCAGAATTCTTCCTTCTTTTCACAAACTGCACTTCAATAGATTTGAGATAGAATTCATAGAAAAATTGTGATTTCATAGCTGTGTATTACTTCGAAATATTCCCGCTTTATTTATTGCAATAATTTTTATTTGGATTTAATGTAAATACATCGGTTTCTTTAAATGAATGTGTGGGACATTCAAAAAAAATTTTATGAAGATGAAATTATCAGCTTAATTTATACAGAAAGAAATGCTTTTATTCATATCATAAGCATTAACAATCTTACGAGTATCAATCAATGAAAATGTTTTACAAGAATAACTTTGTATTTTGCAATACAGAAGAAGTAGGTAGTATTTACATTGTAGGTGTCGCTACCGCCGTCTGCTTTGCATGAATGCGCTGATAAGCTAATCATTTGCATACCACAACATGCTTTATCCGTCATGCAAATGTCACGTTCGTGATGTGTCGCCTTCCTGGTGTAGCAATTTTAATGGCCAGTGGTGTATATATAAATATTAAATTCTCAATGTAATGTCGACTATTTGCATAAATTACTTAGTATATATGTTTTTTTAGAGATAGTGCTTTTCAATAGACGGTTACAGGTTCTTTTTGAAGGGTTGCTACGGGGATATAATAGTGTTAGTATATATGCGATAATACCGGTAGGAATTTCGTTTTTGAAATATCATTTCATCGTTTAAAGGTTTGAATAAGAATATTTTAGTAGATATACTTTCTTCAAAAACAGTTTGTAGCAGTAGTCAAAAATATACAAAAATATCTCCGTTAGTTTCATTTTCATTATCACTTTTTAAAATTTGTGCGATCCATTTGCAATCTACTTTTAGATTTTTTTTTTTTTTTATGTGGGAAAAGTTTTCGTAAAAATTCGTGGCATTGAAGGAGTATGAATTTTTTTCATGATGTTTACTTGTCTTGAACTTTAGGAAAATATTTTGGAAAAATAAAGATTTTCAAAGAAACTAACACTGATTTATTTTTTTAACTTACTGATAATCATCTTAAAAGCTGCACTAGTAATTTATTCAGACACTTTGATTCGTAATAATTATGTTTAATGTTTATTAAAGTAAGCAATATTCTTGTTTTAGATTTAACAATGAAAACAATTGTGTCGATTTTTTTAAATACTTTTTTGGAGCTGTGTATATTTTTCCTTAAAACGCTTCCTTTTGAGACCATTTTTCTTTAAAACGCATTTAAACCTGCGTTCAACACGCATTTTGAACAGTGGTTGGAAAAACTACATAATTTTTGTAGTTTACTACACTTAAAATTACTTTGCTACAAATGTAGTTAACTACTTTTTTGAATGTAGTGACTACTTCATTACTTTGAGGAGACGAACTTTGCTGGAGAACTTAATTTACACCTATATTCAAAATGGTTTTGAATAAGAAATAGGCTTACATTAAATATAAGAGAATTATTAAGAAATTAAGCCAGAGATTATTAAGAAATTAGGCCAGTTTGTTATTCCGAAGTATTCTTTTTCGATTTTTTTCAAGTTTCAACTTTTTATGCTTTTTGACAACAAATATGTAATTTAAGAAATGCGGAATCATCAAATACTTAACATTTTTTTGAAATACTGAAATACATTAACGGAGAATTCTCTAAACTTTGTTTGAAATTATACAAAATATTTCATAAATTTCCATGAAATACGATTTAAGTTAGCAATATTTTAATATTTTGCGTGTCTATTTATGAATACTTAATTGTGTTCCATTCACGTCAATTAATATTTTAATTACTACGCCAGTTTGAATTTCTATAATCTAATTTATTGTATTTCTAATTTTGAATTTCTATACGATTTAGCTCCTTTTTGTACCGGAAAAGAGAAATCGAGGAACAGAAAGTGGAGAAGGACATGATACGTCTGACACACTACTACCACCACAAGTTGGTACTTTTTTGATATCTTGTAGTCTATTTTAAAATTCAGAATCAGAGGGAGATTTTATTTAAAGTGGTACCAAAAGGGTATCTGTAAATATTTTTATCTTTATTTTATTCAATTGATTTATAATCATTGTGACCACCATTACCTATAAATACTTAAATATATTTGTCTATAAAAGAAACCTAATGGGAAATTAAAGATGGACTGTTCTATTCATACTTTGTGAAAATTCATAAGAAAGTATAGATACTTTTGGAAACATTGGGTTGCCAGTGTTAAGAATTACATTACTGGGAGAAAAAAGAATGTCACGGAAAATAGAATCATTAAAAAACTAAGATCAATGCGAACTTTTGTCAGATAATAAAAGAAACTCTACTTGCAACAAAAACTACATAATCTGGCACTTAATCTGATCTGTGAGTATGACACATTTTTTTTTGTTTTTAGAAAACGCCCTTTAAAAATTACAAAAAAATGTTTTGTTACTGTGAATGACCGAAATGGGTGGACTTCCACCGGTGAATGTTGAGATTCACTTTGGTGAATGTCCGAAATAAATATTAGGTCTAGTGAAATGCCATTGCACAGTATGCCCTACATTCTTGTATTTTTGATGTCAAGTGCCACTAGTCAGTATGCATTTAACCGGTACTCCGAATACTGATTTTTCTCCTAATCTATCCTCAGCAGATATTAAAATATCGAATAAATATAATAATATCAACGAATTAATATCAAATCGGATATAGCAAATATTTGGGACATTCAACAAAGCGACTATGTGAATTATGACATTCACAGGTGATAGTCGACATTCTCGGTAACAAATACATAAGTTTTAACCTCAAGATAATGTTTTCGAATGTTTGTGTCTGAAAAAGTAAGGTTGAATTTTTTCAATTTAATACTTTTGGTTCTATTCTCTCAAGTGAAACTATGTTATTGATGTGATTTTCAGGGGGATGAGAGGAGAGCGAGCGTGACCGATTCTCTTCGTATTCCTTATAGACGGCACAGTGAGAGGACGCACAGATTCCTGAAAGTGAAAGCGAGACATTTCACTGATGGACAGGTCTATATTGCAATGCTTCTTTTCTTTTTTTTTAAATGAGTATTATAACGACTGTATAAAGAGATGTTTAAGTATTTATATTTTAATTTTTCTCAATATATATATATATATATATACAGGGATTGGACAAGACAAAATAAAGGAAGTACTTCTATACTAACATATTTTTTTCATATTTCCGATAATAAATTAAAAATGGAAAATAGCGTTTTTGAACAGCCTATGGCAAAAAATGTAGCAATAAATTTGTAATATTAAAAGAATTATTTTGATTATTATATGTAACAAGTGTATAAAATCTCGTAAATCTAACTTATGGAGATATAGACATTTCTATGAAAAACTAATTTTTTATCTTACGTTTTTTAACTATCACTTTAAAAATATTTAATAAAATTGAACTAAATTTTTAGAGCAATTTAAAATGAATTATGAAATTGTTTCTTTAAAATTTGAAAAACATTCGTTGAAAACTGTGTAATATATAAGTAATTAAAGTAGGTCTAACCTCTACTGCGCATGCTCGAAAAAAAATTTAACATGTTTTTTCATAATTTGGTAGTGAATCGTATTTGGCAACCAATGAAAAAAACTGATTTGAATATCTTAAAAAATTAAAAAGTTTCAAGTAATTTTTTAGGCAGTTTTTGCATTTTTTTTTTTTTTAAAAGATCTCAAATAAGGGAATTTCGTTAAATATTATTTTGTATCATAAAGCAAAATTAAATAACAAATGATAATACCTTACAATAAATGCTCATACACTGAAATATGATTGTATAAGGAAAAAAGAAAAGACGCTTGAAAAATGAGTCCCCAACAATACCAGTGTCATTTTTATAAATTTTGTTTAATAGTAAAAAAACAAGATTTGTGGAAGACGCCTTATCATTTTGAGCTTTTTTTAAAAAAGTACGAAAACTACTTAGAAAATTGCTTGAAACTTTTTAAATTTTTAAAGTATTCAAATCAGAATTTTTTTCATTAGTTTCCAAATAAGATTCCAAACACTACGAAATTCAGAAAAAATAATTTAAAATTTTTCCTGCGCATGCGTTGTATAAAGGAATTACTTAGATTACTTGCGTAGTTTTAGACGAATTTTTCTCAAATTTTAAATAAACAATTGATCCAAAAATTTTATTGAATATTTTTTAAAGTTTTAAAAAAAATGGAAGACAAAAAAATTAGTTTTTTTTTAAAAAATGAATGCCCATTTCTATAAATATTTAATATGGGTTAACGAAATTTTGTGCAATTATTACATATAATAACCAAAATAATTGTTACAAATTACAAATTTATTGCTACATTTTTCAAAAACCCTATTTTCCGTTTGTAACTTATTGTCGGTCCCACAAACCTCTAAAAGATATAAACTGCATTGATAAGTGTAATCTAAAAATATAGAGAAATCATGGAATTAGTTAACTTATTTTGTGAGTTCTATATACTTGCAGCTTATGCGCAGCAAATAAAACTTGTTTTTTTTCTTAATTGTCTTCATTTTTCCTCTCTTTCTTAGATTCCGTTTTGTGTTTCGTTCCGTATTTTCTGCTTTTTACTTGATATGTTTTATTTCGTATATTTTTTTTACTTAATTTACTATTTTCGTTTCATTTTTTTTTTAGTGCTTCTCACACTTGTATTAAAAAGCATTCCTTTTTTGGATATAATCACGTGAGCTGATGAAGAGATTACATCTTTTCCTTATTTTGTTATTTGGCGTTTTAATTTTTTAATGCAAGTACCATTATAACAGCTCCATAACTTCTCAGCCACACCGAAATATACATTCCGTTCGACTTTTTTTAAATAGTCCCTTTTTTCATGACCATTTAATAGCATATCCACACTCACATTCCACTTTATCAAGTAATACAATAGTAGGAAATTGTTTTATAAGCAATTTGTTTACATCAGTGGTTCATAACCTGGGGGCGATAGGGCTCCTCAGCGAAACGATATTCTTCAGGTGGGTGATCAGGGAGCGAGGAGTATTCAAAAGAAGAAAAAAAATCTGTTAATAACAATAAGAAAATAGCCAATGAATCGCTTCCCCTCTGGATCCCTCAACATATTTAGAGGGGAAAAAATTAGTTCTTTCTTCCAACTCCGCACAAAACAAAGGAGTAGGTTAGACGTTTGCTTCAAGGTAGATCTATGCTTAAATCTGACGAACAAAAAGCTTGATATTCATGCTTTACCTGAAATCCACCAAGCACAAGACAGTCATTGAAGACGTGAAAATGAATAATTGAATTTTCAAATTTTTCGGTTTTTTTTCTTCACATTTGAATTGTTGAATTTTTCGATTTTTCCAGATTACATTAAAAATTAAATTTAAGAAAAATGTACCATTGTTTCAATTATTTCGCTTCGAATATCACCTCTTATTGAAAAAAGAGTGAAAGGGATACACTTTTTTTTAAAAATTTTCTGAAGTGACTTGATAAAATTGCTTCATTATTTACATTATAATTTAAATTAAAATCAGGTATAATTTAGCATATATTCAAATGCATTGATGCTCACTTGTAACAATGTATGGTTTTTTCTTTCAATTAAAAGAAAGGGGTCTATAAATGTTAACTAACTTCAAGAGTCGGGCGGTTGAGAACCACTGGTTCACTCGTAGATAATGTTGCTGTTATTACGAGAATGATTGTATCAATTGATAGGTAATTTAAATTGATATATATTAATATATTCATTTCTATTTTGCAGGGCGTTGTAGCTGGCGTATTAATAATTACTCCCAATGCTGTGATGTTTGATCCCAATGTCTCCGATCCTTTAGTTATAGAACATGGGGTAGAGAGTTATGGTGTCATAGCACCTTGTGACATGTTGATGAGGGCTGCTATCTATTTTGATATAGCTCACATGAAAGTTCAACATGCCGCTGCTGACACAACTCCCAGGTAACCTTCCATACAAATGACGTGCTTACTTTAAAAATAAAATAGACAATTTTTTTGAAATATATTGCATAACATACATATATATATATATACCGTTACAAATTTTTGAATGATTAACTTTAATGTATTTCACATTGCTGAAATCATTTTATGCAGTCAAATGTGAAAATATGTATTTTGCACATTCAATTCATTAACATACAAACGTCATTACACACTGTTAAAGACTACCTCCGGTAACTGTATCTTTACTAATTAAATTAAGAGTTTGTATGTATCGTTTGTATGTAAAGTTTGATTAGAACCGTGCGAGAGAAACTTGGAAAAGACGAGTTTGCTTCTCCATTGGACTAGCATTATGCTTTTTTCCAAATAAAACTGCAAATGGGAACTATTTTCAACTGTTTAAAAAAATAATGATGAGAGTGCTCCAATCAATTAAAAGCGATATAAAACCTCGAGTTTTGTATTGCTTATAGTTGTATCTGTTAACCTAAATAATGTAATATGAACAATAATAATAGAAAATTAAAGTTAAGAAAATTAAGTTACATACTGTGTGTCGAAATGGATTGATTAACTTTAATATTGACTATCTAGTGCTCACCGCAGTTCTTCGAAGCTAATATTTTAATTAAGTTTGGGGATAGCGAATCTCTTTTTTTTTTTTTTTTTTTTTTTTTTTGATGAGTTGAATTTCTAAAATCATGTGTTAAGTAATCTATTGTCGTAAAATCACAGAAGAGAGCAACAAATAATAAAAATGAAACATTTAAATTTTTTTTATTGATTCAGTATGTCTTTAAGTTTTGTGTATGAGTGTGAGGCGTTAATTAATACCAATTTTAATTAACCGGCACCAAGAATGCGTGTTGAGCTAGATGAATTTTTATGGCTTAAATTTTATTGCATAGATTTTATGGCATAAACTTTATTATTATGAAATGTTTATTTTTCACATGCAATTAGATCACATTTATATTTATAGCAATAATCAATATAAAAATGTAATAATGAAATTATCTTTTATGTAGGCCAAAAGCAGAGGTGTATTTCGGGAAAATGACAGAAGAGGCTTTAGCTTATGAAGAAGAAATGAGAAGAGATTCTTCGCAAGAGGAAGCACAATTTGTACCTTCTGTCATCAAAGATACACAGAATATATCTCCTCCGCTCATAAAAGATATACCAACACCATCGACTACTCCAGTCAATGAAACAAGCCCAGAAAATTCCCTTCCCGTAGAAAGTAACTATTTAAAACCCTTTTATTTTCAATTTAAACATTTTAGTTTCCATTTTATTCCATTTATTTAACGTAATTCGCCTCACATTTTATGAGAAAAAAAAAGATTACAACCATTACTTTTAATTTAAGTTAATTAAATCACTTTTCAATTTACGGAGTATACTAACTGGAACAATTATTTTATTGTTTAATGGATTACTTGAGTCTCCATGTTAAATAAGAGTTTTGTTCAGATAACATGCTTGTTAAAGACAATAAAAATAAATCATGGGGGCTAAAAGCAACTCATGCCCTAAATAAAACTAGCCATAAGAATTCAAGATTTGACTTATGTTTGTTGGAGATTTACACATATTTGTTTGTCAAAATAAAGGTATGAAAAATATAAATATTTCTTCAAATATTTAGGTTACGCTAAAAAGCTCAAGATGCTTAATTTGATGATCGAAGTTCATTTAACAATGCAAAGGAAATTTATAGCTCTTTTACAGTTTGTAATAAGCTATACTTTAGTGGCAACTATTCATAGTTTTGAGACTTGATTCCGAAACAACAATGAACCACAAAGAAATCAAAATGGAGTAATAATCAATGAAGTAAATCAAACGACTGTTTGAGTCGGTGTATAAAAACTGTTAGATAATCGTACAAATCAATCATCTAAACTCTACTAAAACAAGAAGCTTGAGGGTATTTAAAAACCCAACCTAAAATGGCTAAAATCAGCTTCTGAATTTTTTTTTTTTCAAAAATGGCTTAAGTTAATGAAATGGTTTCCTGAATTGTAAAATAAAGAGAAAAAATGCATAAAAATGTAAACAACTTCATATAGTTCTAGAAAATTAATTTATTTCCCTTTGATATAGAGACCAACAAGTTTATTTAACCAAATAGATATTTTTCCACTGCTCATAAACAGTTACTGAAGATAGATTAGAATTAACTGCTGTTGTCTCCAACCAATTATGTTTACAACATTTAACTCAATAATAAATAAAGAGTGATGAATTTCTTCAAAACGAATTCTGATTGCCGAGGGAGGTGAAACATTTTAGTATTAAGAATATTTTGGCAGATACATTCCAATTTTGTTATGAAGAAGGGATATTGACGCCAGAAAAATAAACAAATTCATTTGAGAAAAGCTGATTTATTATTTAGAGAATATGACCATACTTAGAAATAAATAAATAAAGTCCCTCAGGGGATCAAGAGAATCATTCTCTTAACAAAAAATTTTTTTTATATGATAAAAATTCCACGATTGGGTCTAAGAGGCGAAAGCCGCCCCCCTCCCTTTCGAATCGCCAGGAATTCGAAATTAAAAGTAAATGAATTTTTTCAAACGGACCGGTTGGAGCATAGGAAGAGATCCATGGTTGGCGATTTATCTAAAGATGATATAGCCAAAAATAAGGTCAAACCCCTTAATAAATATTAAATTTGAAAATAATTTGGCTATGGCTAATCACCAAAAGACTGTGAGAATTAGTATAACCCTATAACTTTAACGTTTTTGTGGTTAGAAATGAAAAGTTATCAATAGATTTTGATGTTCGATTGAGTTGCGACAGTGAATGAATGAGTTTTACATTTGTATTCAAATAAAAATTTAGCCGTTACATTGATTGTAAAGAAAAGATAAAAATATTTATGTTAGCTTTTTAAGGAATGTAATAAAAAATACATAATTGGTTTAATTTAATTAAAATTCGATTAAGAAAGATTAAAAAAATTAAGAAATGAAAGAAATTTTAAAAGCTACATTTGTGATTTCCTCTATCCATCTATTTATTTATCTCACTTATATGACACCAAAAGTTCTTTCTAATGGATTTTTTTCATTAGCCATTTGTCGGTACAGAAAGAAATTGTTTTATCTGTTATTTGAGCAATTTTGGTTGCCTTTTTTGCCATGGAATCAACTGTTTTATTTCCCTGGAGTCCACTGCAATGCACCTTTTCTATGGTTTTCAATTATATCATCAAGAGCCAGACGAATATGAAAATAAGTTTTCTAAAAATACATATTATTAAAATATAAAAATAAGTCTCAATAAAAGATGTATTGATTCACTGTCAACTATACTTACGAAAAATATTGAGTTCATTTTACGAATGAACTGCCTTTCCTCAGACGTTTTAAAAATTTATTGTATTTCCGAGTTTCTCGAAACTCCAACCATTCTGATTTGAAAAACATTTTTAATTTATGTTACATAAATAAAATAAATCGCTGTCGGCATCAAACTGGAAATTCCCTTTTGTTACGTCCGCCAATAAAAGAGAACCTTTTTCAAAAATGAGGAGCACCGCAAAAAAGCAGGGAACACCTGTATTTATGACAGGCAATCAGTTTTCCAAACTCTTTTCGCTAAGAAAAGAATAATACGGCTGAAGGGAAGCAACGGATCAATACCTTTTTTTTTTCCTCCTTCATTTTCCGAATATATTTTCCTTCAGCAGCAGTTTCCGAAAAATGTTCGCAAGTTGTCTCCTTCGGCCGAACGAACTTAGCTGAATCGATGATTAGGGTCTCGCTCTAGTGACCTCTTCTCAGTATATCGATATTAGAAACACATATACACATCAAGTGCTGGCCTCGCAGAAAAGCCTTTTTTGCACATTCAAGACATTTCTTTTTATGATTATGACTTCTGATTTTTACCATTTTTGAGGCGACTTCAAGATAGAAATTTTTTTTTATTATTATAACATTATGAAAACAATTTGCTTTTTCGTTGTAGTTTTATCCGTTGCTATAACTTTCTAATTTTATATTGCAGTTTTTAAATATTTTTACAATTTTATTTTAGCTTTAAACTCTACAAAAAATTGTTTATTCGGAGTAAGAGCACTTTTAACGTTTTTAAAGTTGCCAGTTTTCTAAGGAAATAAACAGGGTGTTCCGTTATAACCGCTCTTAATATGTATTTTTCGAATTCTAGTTAAAACTTAACCCTTTGAAGTAGAATTTTAATTAAACATTTTTTCATACTATTTTCATTATTTTGTATTAATTTAGGTCAAAACAAGAGAAAATTATTATATTTAGCTCATTAATAATTTATGGTTATGAAATACAGCATGAAACACCGGTGTCTCTTTCCGCGTTAAGAGTAAAATCTTCCAAACACGGCTAAATTTTAGACCTTAATTTTTCAAATTTGCACTTATTTGCAGTTAATTGGGTCTAAGAAAAACAGTTTTTAATCATTAAAATTTCTTTAATTTACAAAATCAATTACTGATAAATTTTTAAATATGAATGAAAAAGAAATTTCAAACTATTTTTTTAATATTTTATACTTTAGTAGAAATATAATCCGATAATCAAAAATTTTTTTAGTAATTATTACACTGTTTTTTATAATGAAAACACCAAAAATTTTTTTTGTTTGTAATTAGAGCGTCATAAAAAATATATAAAAGGGATAACTGTGTCTCATCTACTTTATCCGATTGAAAGGTTAACTTAAAAAGTATACAGATCAGAGGACATGATATTTAACCCCTTAACGATCGGTTAATTTTCAAGAAAATGGTCATAAAAGTGAAAATTATATAAATGAACAATATATATATTCATTTTTAATTTTTGATTTGTTTTTAGCTTGAATTTAAAAAAAAAAATTTTTTTTTTAAGATAATGACTAATGTTGGTTTTCTAGCAAGCAAGGAAAATTTGAAAAACATGTGTTTTAAACATTAAAAAAGAATTTTATTAAACTTACGTATAATACAAGTAAAGATTAGTCATTTTTTCGTGTGAGATAAATTTCAAAGCATGAGATACAGAGGCCAACGTCACAATCTGAACAGTAGTACCGAGTTTCCTTTCTACATCAACAATACTTTAAAAATATCCTGGTACTGCCATCTGGTGTGTAAAATGAGAAATAAAATGTTTTCCGGGCAGAAAAAATGAATTAGTTTTATTCTCATTGCCACGTTACTACTGAACACTCCAGCCCGGAAATATCACGGGAGCGAGACATAAAGGGCGAAACCTCACCCCGTCATTTTCTCGGGAGCGAGAAGGAAGGGGTTAAACCATGAAAAAAAAAATAACTACCATTAAAATCGAACTAATGTTTTCAGTTCCAAATTTCTCGGTAGTGATTACTTGAGGAAACTAAGGCTGAATATGCCAAAGCCCGTTTGATTGCCAAAATAAACAGTGATAAGTTAAAAGGTGATTCATATTAGCAACCAAGGTTTCATCAGGCAATCAAACTTGTTTTGATACTTTCATTTTAGCTTAATTCATTAATAAGAAAGTTAATCTTATAATGTAATGAGATGCTGTTTACATCATTACCTTTTTTTTAAAAAAAAATTAGTAGCTTTTATTTTTAAATTTGGATTATTTTGTCAATCATTTATAAAGTTTGTTGTCATAGTGACCCTATCATTTTCAGATCGAATATTTTTACCAATTTCATTGCATTTAAACTAGTAGTTCGCTACAAAAATATTTTAATCAATACTTTATAAATAAATTTGAAGCAAACTTTTTTTTTATAAGGGGAACATTTATTTCTTAAAACGTTTGAAAAGAAAATGTATTTTATGTAAAAGTGAATTTCTTTGTTGTTTGTTTGTTGAAACATAAAAGTTTATACAGTATAATCATGTTTAGAGACTTTTTTTTTTACATAATTAGCGAGTAAAAGCTTTTATTTTTTGTGAAATGACTTAAATTTTTAAGAAACAAAAACGTTTTATTAATTTAATGTTTGATTTTTGCCAAAAAGTGTTCTTTTTTTTAACACTGTATTAAAAACTCGTAAAAAAGAAAAACATGTGTTAATCTCAATGTTTCATTTTTTTTCAGAAAGTTCGTCAGTGTACTTAAAAACTTAAAAAAAAAAAAAAAAAATGCATTATTTCCTTTGTGTTTCATTTTTTTTACAGAAATTTATTTTTTGTCAGTGAACAAAAAAACTTTCTAAAGCAAAAATATATTATTTTCATTTCTTTATTATTTTTCTCTTTTTAAATCTGCGAATTAAAAAAAAATCATTTCTTAAATTATCATTAAAATTGTTAAAAATTTGCTTCATAAAAATAAAGGTACAAAAATGTATTTTTTCAGATGAGGTTTCTTCGGAGCCTATTATAGGACCAACGGCTGTTGATTCCGTCGACAGCTTTGATGAAGAAGTAAGCAACGCATTCGCTGCTTCAGAAATTCAGGTACGAATCACAAGAAATAATTTAGATATAACCGTCATTCAGCAGCCGACTCAAATATCTAAGTAATGTTCAACTCCGTAGCCTTGTAATTTTAAACCCTATCTAAAAGACAAGGGACCAAGATCAAGGGACTCGTGGAAGACTTTTTTGATGGAAATAACCTGCATTTGCATTACATGGAGACGAAAACCACCCACAGTTAGCCTGACGGCAAGGGGTGGCTGTAACCCACCTACCACTGAAGGTTTTTTACGTCAGATGGTCGGGGTGAGCCGGGGGCGGAATTCGTATCGACCAGCTGTCTCAGGGATTCGAACCTCATTCACCTCATTGGGAGGCGAACTCTCTATGCCATGAGCTACCATGGCTCTAATTTAACTATAGAAAAGTACGTTATTTTTATTTCATAACCGTCGTAGAACAGCTGACCCAATTTTGATTTTACGACTAACAATATTCAACTCCGTAGTCTTGTAATTGTGAACCTAATCCAGAAGTCAAGGGAACTCTTGGATCAAGTATTTTGAGAAATTCGCTTTCATGAAGGACTTTTTAGTGAAAATAACCCTCATTTTGCGTTACATTGTGAGGAAAATCACGAAAACAACCCACAGTTAGCCTAGCGGCAAGGGGATTGTAACCCATAATGATCCGTCTACCACTGAATATATTTTACATCAGGTGCGAGCTGGGGGCAGAATTCTTATCTACCAGCCATTACAGGGATTCGGTACGTGACTAGTTGAGTGATTGAGTCTTTCTTTATTGTTCTTCTTTTATTATTTTTCATTGCATTTATGAAGTTCCTTTAAATCATTTGGTTACTTTAATTACAGAAAACACCTAGGTATGTTCCTAAAAGGATGTCGATTGTTAATGAAAGCTTTATGTGCAGTGCGAAAAAAGAGGATAATGGAGAAAATGATTTTAAAGATACTTTTCTTGTATCTTAATTCCCGTGAACTTCTCCCACATGAGTTAGAAGAGGTCACAGCACCACAGACGAGGTACTCTGCTTGGGACAAAGAGCAACTCATCAGACCATGGCGACTTTCTTTGACTTAACTAATGTATTTAAGAGTATTATATAGTAGAGTGTTACGGCAGAGAGCATTGCACTTCGAAATACTTATTTGGCGCTTATTAGACCCATTATGGAATATGGTTACAGGGTCTATTGTATATCTAAAACTAAACTCCCAGAACTCGAGCTTAGGGTTGCTTGGATTATTACAATTCTAAGTAACAACTGCCCTAACGACATTGTCCTTTTCGAGGCAGATTTGCAACCACTCAGCTCACGAAGAAACTCATATCTAGTAAAATATTTAATCAATCTCTTGAGCTTTGTATTCAACAATCGAAGGTCTGCTTTTTTTCGGGTTTGGTGTAACAATCAGGAAAAAAAGCCCCTTTAATGGTTGGTGAGAATTTGATTTAAAGTGCTGTAGAGCCATACTCTATCCAGAGTATCATTGATCAATCTGCAGGTCTTCCCAATGTGTTTTTCCTATAAAACCTTTCTACGCTTGTTAATAAATCATCAGTTATGCTTTCACATCTAAGGCAGATCACTCTCGATTTAATTAATACAAAGGAGGCTGCTCTTATTTATACAGATGGTAGCAGGAATGAAAATACTTGTTCTGGTAGTGGAGTATATCAGATCCAATAACACCTCATACTATATCAAACTGAGAAATCCTGACGGCTGCTGCGCCTTTCGCAGTGAATTAATTGCTATAGAAGCTGGACTCAAAAGAGTACTTGCACTTACTTAGCTTGAAAGACATTTGGATTTTGAGCGATACCCGGAGTATCAGTCTATTATCTTTCAAATTGGCATGACGTGGAGCTATTCTGAACAATCTGAAAAATCTTTCAATCGCTAGGGAGAGTCACTTGCAGTGGATCCCTTCCTATTGATACTACTTTTGTTTGTATCTTGTTAATTAGAGTTAAAAAATCTATTACACATATTAAATTAATTTAAATTTTAATTATTGAAATTATCTCGAGTACAATTATTCAAAAATCTAGAATACAAGTGTCGGAGAAACTAGAATCACTCACCAGGGCGTCATCTCTATTCCTTCTATTTAACCTTGCAACTGCTAGGAAACGCTTCGACTGATTCCTAAATGAATGCAACCCCTACAGCACGAGAGAACTTCGCCAAACTCACCCTTTGGCTCACTTTATCGATATTTTTGGCGCACTTACTATTTTGGGACTCCTTGCTCTGCATCATCCCTCCCCCGCCACAGACGAGGAATTACCGAGAAATTCATTGACGCACCTGGTGAGGGACCTAGTTCTCTAAAAGTGAAAAAGAAATTAATTAGTGTCCAAAGCAAAAGTCCATGAGTTCAAGAAGTTGTAATCCTTGACGGCATCTTCTGGCACTATAAACACTGTCGAGCTGGAACTCGCAGGCTAATTGCTTCGTCTCTCGTAGTCAGATGTAGACTGCTGAATACTTTCGGAGGAAGTGGTGCAGCATATGCACTGGGTGGAGCAGGAATTTGAGATGCAGCTGTTTTTGGCAACGAAGGTGGTCGTCGTGGAGGAATCCTACCAAATGATAAAACTAGAGGAGCAGGGAAATCCGGATGAAGGATAGGTGGAGGAACCATGTGAGTGGGAACAGTCATTGTGGCATGAACAGTACGTGGAGCCTCAGCAAACAGTCGAGTACGATCACCAAACACTTCATGACTCAGTAGCTTTGAAGCCAAGACTTCACCTCCATTTTGCGAGCAGGCAGTCATTCTAATTGTCAGTCTTTTTCTTTTCCAACATCAGTAAACTCTCTAAATCTCTAAATGCAAATATAAGTAACACCAATAGCTTTGGATGTAAAAATAGCAGTTTATCTAATTTGACCAATAAATAGCCAGGGACCACAGGCCCCCGGTGAGCATCCTAGTTTTCCCCCAACTGTAGAAGGAGATAACAGTTCGTAAGGACGATCAGCAAACCTTCTGGTGCTGTAGTTTGGATTTTTCTGGAAAAACAATTGTTAAATTATTAACATATCGGGATAAATGGTCAGCGACCACATTGAGTTTGCCTTTGATATAAATTATCTTATAATTAAATTCCTCCAGAGCTAGTTTCCATCTCAAAATTTTAGATGAGGGATTCTTATTGGATAAAAACCTTCGAGAGGTTTGTGATCAGTGTAGACATTAAATTCTCTACATTTCAGGAATGTTCTAAAAGAAATCAAAGCTGAATAGATTGCGAAAAATTCTAATACCGTAGCCCTACATTTAGCTTGAGATGGATTTAATTTCTTTGAGTAAAAATAAAGAGGTCCCCGTTTGGATATTTTTGTTCGAGTACTGCACCGATACCTTAAGAACTGGCATCTGTTGTAATTCGGCTTCCGGGTCAGGTAGGGCTAAAACTGGTGGGTTCAAAATTGCATTATCGTCGAAAGCGTTTTGTGTTTCATCATTCCAAACTAACAATACATCTTTACAAAGTTAAGTTAGTGAGAGGCACGCTTTGAAAAATTCTTTATATATCGACGATAAAATCCCAAAGAAAGATTTAATCTGATTTTGATCTTTAGGAACTTGAAATTAATTTATTTTAACTGTTTTATCGCGGTTTATTGACAATCCTTGAGGTGTTAAGACAAATCCTAAAAATTTACACGTTTTTGTGAGAAACTAGCATTTTTCCAGATTAAATTTTAATTATTTAGAAAATCTATTTAACATTTTATCAAGAAGAATTAAATGCTCTGTGATAGATTTACTATACAGTATTATATCGTCTATATAGACGAGAGCTCCATTGTGTAGCAAATCACCTAACGCTTCCTGTGCTATCTTTTGAAATGCCTTGGGAGAGTTTTTCAAACCAAAACAAAGACGATTAAATTCAAATTTTACACCATCAGGAGTGGTAAATGCTGTTTTATGTCGATCTTTCCTTTTAATATTTATCTGATTGAAGGCTGTCTTGAGATCTAGAGTACTCATATAACTATTTGATCCGGAAATTTCGAACAATATATCATCTAAAGTTGGAATTACAAAATCTTGGGGAACCGTTATTTCATTAAGTTTACGAAAGTCTAATACGAGGCGATATTTACTGTTTTGCCTAACAAATAATGCAGGAGCGTTATAATTTGAGTTTGATTTTGAAATAATCCTAGCCTTTTATAAATCACGTATTTGTTTTCGAAATTCTTCACGTAAATGAAACGGTATTTTGTAGGAAGGACATTCAATTGGATTGTTATGAAGTAATTGAATTTTGTGAGGATCAGTAATAGCTTCCGATAATTCTATTGTCGATCTAGCAAACGCATTTTTATGCTTTAACAAAATTTGAGCAACTCTGTGTTCTGTTTTGGAATCCAAATGTTATAATTTAAAATCATGTTCGTTAATTGAGGGGGGTAATTCTCCGGATACGGGTAATTCTTCTGGCAAATCATCAAAATTATTAATTGAACCTATAATTGTATGCTTATTTAACATAATAGCTTTATCTGTTTTATTATTTAACACGACATGAGTTTTATTATCAATTACATCTAATAAATCATTAGTTTCTTCTAAACAAACGCCTTTTCTTTTTAATTTTTTACTTTTATCAACTGTTATTTTAGAGCAATTTTCATGCAGTATTGGTACGTCAACGTAAACAACTGACGAAATTCCAGGTGGAATTAACAATTTTTGATTTAATCGTAATTTTATATGTTTACTGTTTTCATGAGTGATATTCGATACATAATTTAATGGAATTTTTTCTTCCATGATTTTAATGCTATTATCTTTAATATTAATACTTGCATCTCTGGTTTTTAAAAAATCTATCTCTAACATAGCCTCATAATTTCTTGAAAAATCTTTATAAAAATTTTGTTCAACCGATGTATTTCCTATTTCTAGGATAAGTTTAAACTTTTATTTCTACCATTTACTGCTTTTATAGTTACATTGGATTCTGAAACCTTTTTGTTTATTTCATCGAAAACTGTTGGACTCAATAATGAAATTGTTGCTCCGCTATCTATTAAACAATTAAATTTACATTGGTTTGATACTACGTTAATAACGGGTAATTTAAATTGGTCTGACTGGCAAGAATTTCCGGGAGATACAACAGACCCTGATTTTAATACCTCCCTCTGGAGTTTAAATTTCGATAATTTTGAGTATTAGCATTTCTCCTTTCATCAGCATTATTTACGAAATTTCTCGTGTTAGCATAATTTGTTCTCCTAAATTCAACCCTTTCTCGGGAGTTTGATCTGCTTCGTCTATTATCTCTCTCTTTTTTATAACACTTTGCTTGAATGTGACCCTGAATCCCGCAATAATAGCACATAACCGATGCCTGGGGGTGTCTTCTGGCAATATGATTGCTTACCTCGGCCTCATTTGATTTCCCCTGATTTTTTAATGTATCTACCTCGACGGATAATTTAGAAATTTTAGCCGTCAACTCACCTATTAACTTTTCTTGAAATTTGTTAGTGACCGATACCTCCCTGTTTCTCGTCGCATTCTCAAAAATTTTAAAATTCTCCTCTTCCCTAATCCCACACTGAACGGCGTCTTCAAATGTTTGAGGGTTGTTTCCTAAAACCTGTCTCTGCAAATCTGGCCCGCACAAAATCTTGCCAATAATATGCCATTATTCGCTTCTCTAACGGCGCCATTTGTCTGAACGGATAGTATATTCTCACCCAATCGACGATTGCTAAAATTGAAAATGCTTTCAGAATCGTACTGAGTACAAATAGCGAGTTCCTGCAAATATGTTGTTATTGGAACTTTTTTCTCAAAATGTGACTTAAGTAGATCAACTAAATTATTATATTCATTAATTGTAGAATAACTTTCAATAAATTCTTCCGCCTCCTCACATACTTTAAGTTTTAATATCGTCACTTTATCCTCATCATTCCAATTATTGATGCGTCCTACTTCATCTATTTTTTTTTAATAAAACTATCAATTGAATCTTCCTTTCCTTTAAATTTTGGGATTAACTCTATTAAATGCTTTGAAATGTTTCATAACCCTTGTTCCGCACCCGCGTCGTACGGCTCCGGTTGCCGTGTTCCTGCTCTATTTCTGTTCATAATTATTCAAAATTTAAACAAATTATATTCAATAAATATTTCCCTAACGTTTACAAAAAACATAAAATAATTCTAGTAAAAATAATTTGACCTGCAAGCATGTGAAACAAAATGAAATCGCGTACATACAATTTTCAGCACGTGCATAATTCAACATAAGTTTCTTTTTTTTTTTTTAACAAATTAATTCAAAAAATTTTAAAATATTTCTAAAACAATTAATAAATAATGAATTTTAAAAAACTGATTCCTAAATGGATGCAACCCCTACAGCAACAGGGAACTTCGCCAAACTCACCCTTTGGCTCACTTTATCGATGTTTTTGGCGCACTTACTATTTTGGGACTCCTTGCTCTGCTTCACTTCCTCTCCATGTTGCTGGCAATGAGTCTACAGACTCACTTGCTGAAAATGGCGTAGCTCTGCCCTTGTTTTCTCAGGCATCCCCGACCATTTCAGAACAGTATTCCCGCTTTATCAATCCACGAAGTCCTACTGTCCCTTCTGTTCACCAATGTCATGACAGTAATCACTCAGGTGGTTCCCTGTCCCTCCAGTGCAGCAGACAAGACCAGACTCTCATTTCTCTTTTTCGTAGCGCTCTTAAAGAGCAGATTCTAAGTGGGCTTGTTTAGCCTGAACCCGACTGCCTTGGTCTTTCTTGAGGAAGATCTGTTTGTGGATCAGTTTTGCGTGAATGATATGCTCAGAGTTATGGACTTGATTAAGCTTTGCTAACAATCGAGGGCTAGCAACAACAATGTGAGTAGAGGAAAAAAAAATTAAATATGCGTCGTATTACTCTTTTATGGTTTGAACTTATATAATAAGCAAATTTAAAAGTTCTTATTTTTCATCAGAAATAAGTTCATTTCGTTCATTCGTGATTTAAAAAGCTAGTATCAGCAATAGGCTAGAAAAATCAACTATAAAGTATTTTTAGACAATACTGACCCTTTTTAAATTTCTCGGGCCATGGAAATTTATAGACTTACGGTATGTTTGTACTTCAAATAAAATTCTTCAATTAAAAAGAAATATTTTAAAAGAGAGTTTTTACTTTAAATCCTTTTTCCGTAAATGTTTCGAGTGCCTTTCCATTTCGCCGGTGCAGGCGATTAAGCCGCCGATGCAAACTTATTAAATGCAAGTAAATTCAACTGTTTTTTTTTTTTTTTCATTTTTTATTTAAAGTGGCGTTTATTTTAAATACAAAAATAACCGCTGGCGAAATGCAAAAGTGCATTCTTTGAATTGACGCAACTCATTCAATACAAGAAATAAGTTATGTAAAAGCTAGTACTTCTCTCCGTTAAAATTATTAGTCAGTGAGGTGAACCGGGTTGAATCCCTGCGATGGCTGGTCGATACGAATGCCGCACCCGACTCGCACCGACCACAGTGTGGACGTAAAATATCCTCAGTGGTAGACGGATCATGGGTTAGAGTCTCCTTGCCGCCAGGCTAACTGTGGGAGTCTTCCTCTCCATGTAACGCAAATGCGGGTTAGTTCCATCAAAAAGTCTTCGACAAAGGCAAATGTCCCCCAATACATGTTAAAGGTGTTCCCTTGTCATCTGGATTGGGTCCAAAATTACAAGGCTAATGAATTGAACATTGGTAATCGTAAACCCAAAATATTGGTTCGGTTGTTCAACGACGGTCATTAAATAAAATAAAATTATTAGTAAAAACATAGAGCGTAGATACGTAATTGAATACAAATCTATTTTAATAAATCTTTTAAAAATATTTATTTTATTTAAGAAATGTTAGGCAATTGAACATTAGGTTAGTCGAGCTCTCCAATACATTAATTGCATAGTAAAGGACTTTAATATTTTAAAAATAAGGTTTATAAAACCAATTAAGTTTAATAAACTCTTGAAATAAATTCGATGAATGCCAGAATGATTTTTTTTTTTTTTAATTTTCCATTTTTAATTTAGTTTATTTATATAATCCCATTTTTCAAAACTAGATTGAGGATTCAAAATCGGTGATTGAACTTCTTTTTTTTTTCCTTTTCTTTTCAGTTTTTACTTTTCCAGAGTTTTTTGATATTGACTTTTTCGCTCGAACTCAAATTTACTATAACATTATAACTTTAATGAAAGAATTCTTTTCGGAATCAGGAAAGCGTTAACAGAAGAGGATCTGTGTTTTTGCAGGAGAAGCAACAGCCCTCTGAGAGCCGTCGAGAAAGAGTGCTGAAGCGGCTGTCCTACCCCATGGAGTCGATCACCTCCATCTCTCGTATTCTCACCTCGTCGCCCAAGTCTTTCGTCGACTTTTCTGGATCCCTTTTCTCTGGATCTGTGAAGGGGGAGGAGGAAGAAGTGAAAGAGGAGGTGTACGAAGAAGGGGCAGTGGAGGGTGGTCCCAGCAGGTATCAGAATCTCGTGGAAGAAAAGCCGGAAATCTTCGAGGCACTCGACAGTGAGTTTCTTTTTCCTTCCTCTTCACCGGCCATTGTTTGTAAACTTTGAACGGGAATGAGTTTACCGAATTGCATTTTCTTTCGGATATATTTCTTTCATTTAAAAATCTTTCTCTCGCAGCATTTAATTCCAGTTCTGTAATCTGCATTTTATAGAGTTGAATTTAATGATGAAAAATGTATGGAGATGCGTAGGAGGAAAAAAAAAAAAAGAAAAAAGGATTTCTATTTTAAATAAAACACGTTACTTTACAGAGGAGAAATGCTTTTCTCTTTGTAAGAGATTTTCTGACATTTATTTTCAAAGTATATTTTAAAATATTATCCTACATTATATACATTTTTACCTCTGCACTTTTTATCTTTATAAGGAAAACCTTTTAAAAATGTACTGGATTTCAGAATAGTTTGGAAAATAAAAACTGCAAGTTTAAAACTTGTTGATTATCATCGTACTGCGAGTTATATTAAAAAAAGGAATTTTAAATAGGGTGATTTCTATACCCGAGGAAAGATTGAGTCCAATGAGCTGAACTGTCCCCCCTTCCAATCCTTTTTTTTACTATACTTTATCTTCTTTAAACTGTATAGTAAACTCTGCCGTCCTGTTAAGTTTCGAATTGAATGATTCAAAACAAAATATAACGACATAGATTTGAAATTTCTTAAGCAAAATATTATCCATAGTAGTAGTCACTACAAAATGGCTACTGAGACATTTCTTTAATTTACACGAGTTTTAAATCATATAAATTGTATTAGGACAATTCCATGATCAAAGGACAACATAACAATAAATAAATGAACATTTAAAAGCTTCCCTCCATTAACAAATTTCCTAGTTTTTTATTAACTACTAGGGTGCTGAACTATACTTTTACTGCCACTCACCAACCTCGATGATTGCTTCGAAATAACTGTTTTTTTTTTTTGGCAGAAGCAGTTTTTATTACAAAAGTTGAAATCATTCACTTAGCATGTATGTACTAAAAAGAAATCGGTTGGCTTACGCTTGTGCCTCCACTTCTCAAGTTCAAATATTATTATCTTTTAGTATTATAAATGTTTAGATCTATTGGTGAACAGAAGCAATTTTTCTTAGCAATCATTTTTTGAAATAACGTTTATAACATTATATTGTTTTAACTAAGGCTCCTAGTTTTAACGAATTTGGTGAGTTCACATCCGTAATTCAATATTTTCGCTTATGGATATGTTAAATACTATTCTTGCTTGCATCACACTGTAGGGGAGAGGGGGGCACACGTGAACAGGGGGCACATGTGAACATGGCATGTTTTACCAATATGATTTGAAATAAAAAATCTTGAAAAATTCTCATTAGATGGTGTACTAGTCTTACCTATCTGCAAAACTTTCAGAACAATTATCCATTTTGTTGTTCTATTCTGACAATTTCTTTGTATCAGCTGATGTTGTATATACTTTTATCACTCGCTTCTTCAAGTGAAAACATAGTATAAATCAACTAATAAGCAAAAATTAACTATTGCAGACCATTATATGAACATTCAGGTAAGTTAATATAAATTATTATTATTTTTTTTTTACTCAATTAAAAATTCTTTATTTTTCAAGTTAGGTTTAAGAAAGATGATGGGGCACTTGTGAACAAAACATCTGGGGCAGATGTGAACAGTTCACATGTGCCCCTACATAGCATTGAGATTGTTATCATGATATTATAAGTTCAAAAAATATGTATGCATTTAAAATTATTATTTAATTTTATATTTATTTAATTAAGTGTTAATTTTTTATTTAATCTTTTTTTTATTAAATGGTTGGTCAACAATTTTGTGTTATATAATGATTACAAGAAGAAAAAGACATAATATTTTATTACTTAAAAAGTTAGGTTTAAAATAATTTTTAAAATATATTATTATTCTTAGTAGAAAACCTATTTTGCAAAAGCAATATATGAAAGAATAATCTTTATTTAATAAAATATTCTTTATGCTGCATAGTCTTCTAAGTTTTTCTATCGACTATAAAGTGAAGTTGTTTTTAGTAATAATTAATAAAACTATAGGCTTAGAAATAACTAATAAGTTGTCCTTGTTTTTAAGATTCATAATAAGGAATCATGGTGAGGACATATAGAAGAAAAACAGGAAGAGCCTCGATTTCTGAAAAATGTGTGGTTGATGCAGTGTCTGCTGTGATTAAGGACAATGTTTCCATTCGAGCGGCTGCAAAAGCATTTGGTTTAAAACCAACTATGCTTTTCAATCGAGTGTCAAAGTTTCGTATGTTACATTAAGAACCAAATGAAATTGATCCACTTTCGACCACAATGAACAGTGAATTTCGTAACAAATATGCTTCCAGGCAAGTATTTACTAATGAGCAAGAGATTCTTCTAGAAGGATATCTTAAAAAAAGCTCTAAAATGCAATATGGCCTTACATATAGATGTGCCAGGCAAATGGCCTACAGTTACGCAAAACATCTTAAACGACCATACCCACCTACTTGGGAAATAGAAAAATCAGCTGGAATCGACTGGATAAAATGCTTTATGAAGAGGCATAAATCTTTGTCATTAAGGAAACCAGAAAATACCAGTATAAACAGATCTTTAGGGTTCAGCAAAGCCAACGTTGAACAATTCAAAACTAATTACCAGCATCTTCTGCATAAGTTTGAGTTTGCACCTGATAGAATATATAATTTGGATGAAACTGGAATTACCACTGTCTTGCAAGCTCCTAAGGTGATTGCTTTAAGTGGTGAAAAACAAGTAGGGTAAACTGTTTCCAGTGAAAAAGGTGAACTTGTCACTTTTTGTGGCATAGTAAATGCACAAGGAAACTCTATTCCACCTGTTTATATTTCCCCCAGAAAACGTTATAAAAAACTGTTTTTAAAAGGAGCACCTTCCCAAAGTTTCGGTCTTGTACACCCTACAGGATGGATGACAGCGGACAATTTTCTAGAAACTATGAAACATTTCCACAGATTTTGTCATTGCAAGAAAGAAAATCCTGTTTTGTTACTAATTGATAATCATGAGTGCCATGCAAGCCTGGAAGTAATCTTGTTCTGTCGAGAAAATGGAATAGTATTATTAACCTTTCCTCCCCATTGTTCACATAAGTTACAGCCACTAGATGTAAGCGTTTATGGTCCCTTCAAAGCAGCTTTAAAAATTGCATTCAATGACTGGCTAACAACTAATTTGGAAAAAAGAATTTCAATTTATGATATTGCTGAACTCTCAGCAACAGCATATTATAAAGCTTTTACAATCAGAAACATAAGATCAGGGTTTTCTAAACCAGGCATTTGGCCTTTCTCCAGAACTGTTTTCACTGAGGATGATTTCCTTCCTGATATTGTAACAGGCAAAAAAGAGGATATTCCAAGTACTTCTGGCCATTTTAATGAAACCAATGGTCAGGCAGAAAATGTTGACAATAGTGCCATCAGTACTTGTCCTACACCAGAATCAATCCGACCATTTCCAAGAGCCCAAGTAAGCAACTTAAAAAACCGAAAACGCGAAAAGGGAAAATCACGCATATTAACTGATACGCCTGAGAAAGAGAGAATTGCAAAAGCTAAAAATGAAAAGATAGAAAAAATGAAAAAAAAAAGCACGGAAGAGCATCAAAGAAGAAAGAAAAAAGCCCATTACAACAACCGAGGAACATGAAGTTGCGAAAAAAAACGTTAAATTATCCCAATAAATTTACATAAACAAATAAACCCAATAAATTCACATAGTAAGCTATAACCCCTTCACTATAATGTGTATCGATATCTGTCATATTAAAGATTTTTTCCTTTTGTAGATGACGATTGCTTTGTTTTTTTAACCTTGTTCATATGTGCCCCAGGCACGTTCACATGTGCCCCAATGGGGGGGGGGGGCACATGTGAACATTTGAAGTAATTTTTTTAAAACATCATAAAGTAAAGAAATATTTTATTGAAAAATCTCAAAAAATTCCATAAGACAAAGAAAAGACTATTTAAACATATGAAATTATTTACTGTCAGAAATGGATGATATTTTTTGAAAAATTAAGAAATAAAAAAAAATTGTTCACATGTGCCCCCCTCTCCCCTACATGAAACTGCTAAACCATTAAATGAATGTTATAATGGTAATTTATAACACTATATTAATGTTATTTGCACAAAAAAACAATAATTGTAAAACAGTTAATAAGACTCAATACATTTTTTAATAATTTTATCATAAAATGTAGCTCAGAATAACGTTAAAATAATTGAGGGGGCTGATTTATGCTGAATAATTTTCCCTGCAATATTTTTCAATCCTTAATAAGAATACAAATAGTAAAATAAATGACGACAGGAATAAGAGAATAACACTAGCAATTTATTTTCTACACTTATTGGAACAGCAACAAAAACATGATGCCATTCACCACAAAACAAATATATATACAAAAAGTTGGAAATAAAATTAAAGAGGGATCATAGAGGGCGCTACACACTCCCTTCCCAGTGGAAACGATTAAGAAACATAATCCTTTAACCCACTGACGGTTTTGCACGTAGAAAGTCGTATTTTAACCTGCAGTTTTCACTGCATAGCAAAACCGGTTTTCCCATGTTAATGGATAGGGAAACTGTGTGTAGGGGAAAAACTTTCTCCCAATTTCGCCCATTTCCTTAACCGCCAGTGGGTTAAATGAGGTGGAAACCTGACGGTTCTTCCACTACGTGTGGTTTGCTTGTGGTTGTCAGAGGACGAGATCCGTTCCGGGGGTTCACACTGAGGGTGTGAATCTGTGTCAACCCTTGGTTTGTGAGCGAGCATCAAGCGAATGCTCGGTATTGTCCTGTATAGTAAAGCATGGCTTTAGTCTATCAATTGAAATTCTTTTGACTTTTTCATTGATTTCAATATCAAAGTATTTCGATGTTCGGTGCTTGACAACGTAAGGACCAAGATCAACTGGTTGCAATGATGAAGTGGCAGCATTATTGTAGATGAAAACATGCGAGCAAATCGAAAGTTGCTTTGAAACGAATACAACTTTAGTGCCATGAGTAGTCGTTGCAGAAGGTTTCATGCTACGTATGATACTTTGTAGCCTATGCACGAAGTCTGAGTGCGTGACGTTAGGGATCTTAGTAACAAATTCTCCAGGTAAACAGAGGGGAGTACCGTACAGAAGCTCAGCTGAAGAATATCCGATATCTTCTTTTAGTGCCGTACGTAATCCGAGAAGAACAAAAGGTAAAGCGTTTACCCAAGATTTATTTTGTTGCAAATGGCATCTCAGGCTGACTTTTATAGTTCTGTGTTGACGCTCAATTAGTCCGTTCGATTGAGGATGATAAGCAGTTGTCCTGGAGGATCCCAAATATCTGCTCAACGATGAGAAGAGTTGGCATTCAAACTGGCGTCCTTGATCGAATGTAATGCGTTGTGGTAGGCCGAAACGAGAGAACCAGGTTGAAATCATGCCTTTTGCTACTGTTTCTGCTGATTGATCCGTCATAGGTAGTGCTTCAACCCATCTTGAAAAACGGTCAATCTTCGTTAGCAAGTATCTGAAACCTTGGTAAGGAGGCAAGGGCCAGCAATGCCGATGTGAACATGTTGAAAGCGTTCGGGTGGGACCTTGAAGTCCATCAGAAGTGATTTTGTATGTTACTGAACTTTGGATCGTTGGCAATCCACACATGCCCTGCACCATAATTTGCAATCTTTATTGATACTTGGCCGTATGAATCTTTTCGTGATTAGTTTCCTTGTGCTCCTAATTCCTGGATGCGATAGGCTATGAATAGAGGAAAATATCTGTCGTCGTAATTTTAAGGGAATGTATGGATGGCTACTGGGTGCAGAGACATCACAATAGATCGATTTATTGGTTTCCGGAATGGGAATTTTAACCATTTTCAGTCTTGGATTGTTTTTCAAAATTATTAAATCATCATCGTTTTGAAAGTCTGCAATAGTTGAGTAATCGATTGCAGACGGTGTGAATATAGCATTAATTCTAGAGAGAGCATCGGCCACAACGTTCTCTTCTCCAGCGACGTAGCGAATATCCGTTGAAAATTGAGCGATGTAACTCAATTGTCTGGCTTGTCTAGAGGAAGCTTTGTCCAACTATTGTTGAAAAGCGAAGGTGATAGGTTTGTGGTCTGTGTAGATGGTGAAAGATCTTCCTTCCAAAATGTGTCTAAAATGCTTAATAGCAGTGTAGATTGACAACAGTTCCCTGTCATAAGCGCTGTATTTTTTCTGAGCGTCGGTTAAGGAGCGTGAGAAGAAGCTTAATTAGCGCAATTCTGTATGTTCGATTTGATGTATGACGGCCCCAATGGCTGTATCTGAAGCGCCGCATGTCACAGATATATTAGCATCAGTAGAGGGATGAACAAGCGTAGTAGCATGACAAAGCGCATTCTTGAGGTTTCTGAACGCATTGCGGGGATCTTCTGTCCATATCAGAGGTATTTTGCTATTTTTGTATTTTCCACTGAGTAATGAGATCAGAGGTTGCTGAAGCTTGGCGCAATTTATGCTGAGGAGCTGATTTATGCTGAATAATTTTCCCTTCAATATTTTTCAATCGTTAACAAGAATGCAATTAGTAAAATAAATGACGGCAGGAATAAGAGAATAACACTAGCAATTTATTTTATACACTTATTGGAACAGCAACAAAAACATGATGCCATTCACCACAAAACAAATATATATACAAGAGGTTGGAAATTAAATTAAATAGGGAACATAGGGGGCCTACATAATAATAATAATAATAATAATAATAATAAAAAAACAACAACAACAATTCTCTTAAATTTAAAATCTTAAATCAAAAGCGTAATAATAGCACTACAGGAAAATACCTTTAAATGAGGAATGCAAAAATATTTACGGAAAAACAATACCTATATAACTTTTATTAATTTTATACTGATGACAATCAAAACAATATGGAAATGAATAAGGAAAAACTGGATCTTACCACGTGATTTTTCAGCCAATAAAAATACATTGACAAGAATGGAAAACTGCGACACCATGATTAGACTTTTTTATATAGCATTTTGCAAGTATTTTGTAATAATAAAAAAAAGTTTATTAAAATTTTAATATATAGTTTGTATTAGTAGCATCAGTCACACATAAAAAATGTAACATCAATCACAACAGATTTGTCTCTACGTTGTGTACTTTCAATGTTCCTGTTAACTACAGGTTTATTTTTTAAAATAAATTTTGAGAAATTAATCCTATAATTGTTTATAGAAGACGGAGAATTTTAAAATAAAAATATGTCGTTTTACTTCACATTCCTTCTATGTAATTTTAGTCATATTTTATGTTTTTATTCTAAATTGAACTTTAATAATTTAATTCCCTTTTACTTATATGAATATTAATATTAATATTAGGCTATTAAAAGCATCCTATTTACTTTTCTTAAAAAATATATTAAATATTTATCAATGGAAAAAAGTTTAAAATTGAGGAAACCTATCAAAATGTAACATCCACCAGCATGGAATTCCCTATTTGAATAGAAAAAGAGTTCATAAATTTTTCTTATCATTTTCTTTCATTAAAATTCATTATCATTTTCCTTCATTAAAATTTTAAAAAATCTACTTCTCATTTCTTCTTGGGAACTGTTTTGTAGTTTCGCTTCAAGAATGAGATCCCTACTTAAATAAAAATAAACGCTTATGGAAGTGTTGCAATAAATTTTAGGTCACGTGTTTTTTATTGAAATTTATATTTATCGTTAAATCAACGAATTTTACATTATTTTTAAATGATTTTAAATAGGATTTAAAACGAACTACTCTGCAGTAACTGCTTTGTTAAATAATCCACTATTCGAGATCCCGCCGTTGCATGGCAACGAAAAAATGTTTGATGTAATTAGATAATTTTTCTTCTTGATATCAGAGTTTTCTTCGTTACTGCTAAGCAACAAATTAGTTTGAGAAGAAATTAATTTCCCCTAAAATTCTCTCTTTGATAGTTCTTAATTAATAATAGGAATCTTGAGAAATGTTTGTGAAATGATAAAGAAAATTTGTATCATCATGTTTAAAGGTATATTCTATTAAAAATTTTTTTTATTTATCATATAATATTTTCGTTCGTATATATAATTTAAAAAAATCCATTATAATTAGATTGCCTATGAATTATAGTCTCCTTCTATAACCTACATGTCTTGCGTAAATACTATCTATGGTAAATCAAGAAAAAACTTTTTTTCTGAAATTTAAAATTTGAAGTCAATCAAGATTTCACATATATATTAAAATTAAAACAAGGGGAAGAATAGTTAGGTCTATCTAAAAATGTTTGAAGTTTTCTTTTTTAGAAGGTTAAAAACACAAAACTTAAAATATTTATAAAGCATGATAAAACTTAATAATAAGAATATAAAACAAATTACAGTTTTTAAGTTGAAAATGTAAAGTTTGAAATATAAAGCAGGAGTTTAAAAATATAATGAAATGTAATATTTAGGTCTTTAGGTATCTGCTGGAAAACCTACATTATTACAAACCTACATATATATCCTATCATAAATCTACATATTTTCAATTTTTCAACTAAACCTTTAGGTTAAGTTGATCTAGGCAGATTTCGATTCGTTTTTAGGTTTTCACACAGAAAGACTTTAATTTTCATTAAAACTAAGCATGATTTTAATCTAATCTTTAGTTAGGCCATTTAAACTGCTGGACAATCGCTAAGGGCGGACCATAAATGGCCGCATAGTGTATAAAAAATTAAGCATGGCTAAATGCCAAATAATATAGAAGAATGCCAGAATGTTAGAACATTAAAAAAATATAATATATTGTGCTCTGAATCCCCAAATGGTTTGAAATGTGTTTAAGGAAAAAAATTGTCCTTTTGTCTTAAAAATGCGAAAATGAAAAAAAAAAAAATTATGTAAATAACATTTGTAGGCATCCCGGAGTAAGATGCCAATGGAACAACATGGATAGTGATGCAAGTTTCCAGATGTCGGGGTATGCTTTACACAACAGTATTCAACAGCTGTTGGCAATTTTTTCTCATTCCTCTGTTAGTGCACGGACGAGGGTAGATTTGTTTAATGTCGGACATTCTCGATCAGCAAAACTCCTCTCTAAAGTATCCCACACATTTTCAATGGGATTTATATCTGGAGAATGTGCTGGCTATACGACGCGTTGAATATCCACGTTTTGCACACTCTCTTCGATAGCGACTGTTCAATAATATGTAGCAAATTCGTTCATTAAACAAATTTATCACCGACAGCACCACGGTACAAGTGAACATGAGACAGCAGAATAACATTAATGTAGCGTTGGTCAGTTATGGTCCCAGTTGGATGCACTTAGAGGGGCGTATGGCCAGCCCATACCATGACACTACATGTAGAATATCGGTTCCTGTCCTGCATGTCTGCTCGACTATACGCAGTTTCAATCTCACGCCAGATCATTTGGCGTCGACAATCAGATGAGAGACTGAATCTACTCTCCTCTGAGAATAGTACGCAAGCCCAGTCCTCTTCGCTCCAATTGATGTGCTGCTGAAGACACCGTTGAAAACGGACGCTAAGGTGACGTCTGGTCAATGTTATGCACACAACAGGTCGGCGGATGTACAGTCATCTTGCTTGAAAGGGTCTGGTTACAGTGTTCGGCAGATTCGCTTGTCAGTAGCAGCATGAAACTGACCTGGCTGGCTGTACTGCGCCGGTTCCTTTTTGTCGATAGCGCTAAATATTTGTCTTCTGTAGCCGTCGTATATGGAATGCGACCTCTTCCGTGATGTCTGCTACACATTCCAGTTGTTTGAAATGATTTCCAAAGCCTTGAAACAGCACTGTGGCTGACGTCAAACTCTTCGGCAACATCTGTTATTTTTCAATTCTGCTGATACTACGGACAAGTGTAAAATCATCTAATTGGCATTGGGAAGAAAAATCGAAAATCGCAAGTTCGTTAATTGATTGTTTCACGTTAAAATTTGATTTTGAACAACAACGCTCAATATGCGTCAAATCCCTTACGTCCTGGAATGTGACAAACCAGTCCGACAACTCAAAATTTGCATACGCAAAACACGTGTTACTCTATTTTGCTCTTATTTTTAATTTTCCTTCCTTGGATTTTGTGGTTGCTGATATCATCCGTTCTTAGTAATGGTCACGAAGTGTATGAAGATTTTGGGTTATTTTATTGATTTCATGTAGATCCCGGAAGATCTAAAAGTTACATTTATGTAAATTTGTTTTTTACTGTTATTCCATATTTAAAATTTAATATTTGAGAACTTAAAATTTGTTTTACTTTTATAAAAAAAGAAAATTTTAGGATTCATTTCGGCAGATTAATCAAATTAAACATTTTTCTATGTGGTTAAAACATCTTTTTGTGGTGGTATATCTTATACATACATGTAAGAATTATTAATGTATAACTATAGTGGAAGAAACATAAAGGTAGTGGTTAGGTTTAGAATTTATTCTATCCACTACAGTGTTTTAAATTAACTGAAGTCATTATTTTTAGAATTGTTGAGCCAGAGGAAACCAGGTGAGGATACAGAAGGTCCTCCTCTGTACCTGTGTTTGAGGATGGGCATACCGAAGGAGCGAAAGCCCCAGCCTTCGCCTGTCCTTTCTTACGGAAAGAAACGAGCACGTTCAGAATATTGGTTTTCTATTCCACGAAGCAGGTACAATTTTTATATTAGATTCAAACATAATATTTTTTCTTTTCTATACAGGCGAGCAGAGCTAAAACGCCACTAGACACTTTCAGAATGCTTTTTGATGTATAAAAATCACAATATTTGAATTTGAAATTAAAAATGAAAATATTCAATGCAATCTCTTCTACTATACGGCCGAGAATGTTAGAATCCAGCCTCAAATAGTTAATTTTTACTTTATGAATTTGTAGGCTGGCAACATTATTTTTTGTTATTAAATAGAATCTTTCGATAAAGATGTTGATGTAAGTATAGACGTGAAATTGTTTCATTTATTAGTATATTAAGAGAAAAAAGAGCGGTTAGTTCTTGCAAATTCTCAACAATTGGTGACCAGGACGTGATAATAGGTACCAAAGTGAAGATTTTGTGCTGACTGTGAATAATTTATTCTCAAGTCATAAAAAAGCACCTAACTAGGATGGAAAAGACTCTATTCTGTGAACCAAAGATAAATAATTATTAAAAGCGTGCTATAATTTCTCGGTGAAACACTAAGCTTGTTTCAATTGGAGCTGAAAACTAAAATAAGAATCATCTGTAATTTAAATTGCAACAATGCGTAATGTTATCCTCTGAGAAAATTCGTTTTTCGCTCATTCCGCAAGATTGGTTCGTAGTAGAATGCTCTGTTGTCGGCCGTGACCTTCCCAGTGCTAAGACCTATCAGTATATATATATTGTTGTAGTGATTAACTCATAGCTAGAGGTCGAGTTTATTACTCACCTAACTAAATAATTAAGGAAGAAGGGTAGATGAAGAGGCGAGTTAGGTTCTTCCATAAGGGTATGTTTTCATATTTCTGCATTTTGGCAGCTGAGGACCCTTTTATTTTTCTAATTGTTTTGTTTACTGTTTTTAAATGTTAATGAATAAATCTTTTGTTGCTGTTATTACACTTGGATTTATTTCAAAGCAGTAATGCTCGTCACATCGGTCCAGCCGACAGGATACGAATTGATTTCCTTGGAAAAATCACGCGAGTAACTGTACTGGAACTTTCTTTCATATTAATGTGGAAAATGGTTTTCCTAGCCAAAGGTAGGAAAGAAGATTTGCGAATTTATTGTCGTAGAATTAGGTGTTGAGAACACCCGAGGCTTACAACTTTATGAATTAAGATGTTGAAAATGCTAATTATGAAGAAAATTTTGTAAATGAAAAGTTAAATTCGTTAATTGATAGGTAAAAAAAAGAAAAGTAACGAAAAGAAAAAAATATGGAGTTAGAATTACTAAAAGCTATTTTAGAATCAGAAAAGCTCGAATCTCAGTTAGAAGGGAAAAATAATTTGAGAAAACTAAACTTGAGAAAGAATCACTTTTGGAATTAGAGGGTATTAATTTAGAGAAAGTTACATTAGAGAGCCCAAATAGTGCAGTGATTTCAGAAAACGTAAATATAAGTTCATTTGAGAATGCTAATACAGCTTTAACTCTACCGATTCCCGAAAGAACAGAATTTTTTGCGCTAGAAAGAGCTTTCAATACAAAAAAAGCTACCCGAAGAATTAAAGGGAGAAAGATCGTTAAATTTAACGGGGGAGAAAGCTGTAAATAATTTAATTTAAATTAAGGATGAGGATATAAATTTTTTTATTTTATTTTATTTTATAACTCTCGTTGAACAGCCGACCCAACGTTTTGGCTTTATGACTAATGACGTTCAACTCCGTAGCCTTGTAATTTTGAATCCAATCCAGAAGACAAGGAAACTCCTAGAACAAGTATGGGGAGAAAGTTTCGCTGGAATTAAACACATCATTTGTGTTATATGGAAAGAAAAACCACGAGAACCTCCCAGGGTTAGACTGACGACATGGAGACTCTGACCCATGATCCGTCTACCACTGAGAATATTTTTACGTCAACATTGTGATCGGTGCAAGCCGGATGCGGAGTTCGTTTCAGCCAGCCATTGCTGGGATTCGAACCCGGTTCACCTCAATGGAAGGCGAACGCTCTATCCCTTGAGCCATCACGACTCACGCGTAATAATTAAAATCTGAACCCATGAGTCTTAATATCCATTAAAAAGAACGATAATAAACGTAGTCGAAGAGAGGATTAATTGCGTATTGGATTCCACTCGTAAATTATTTATAATTAACGAGAATATCTTCCAAAACGCAGAAAGGTTTGATAACGATACTATAATCTTAACTGAGCTTGGAGCAAAACTTAAAGCTAAATTGATTAAAACTAGGAAACGTTGATACCTCATTAAATCATCATATGGAAGTAAATTTGCTTTGACCGACGAATTGTATGTGGTTTCGGCAATCTCTACATGAATCGTATCATATTGAAAATAAAAGAAGTGCTCTTTTTCAGAAGAGATGCTCTCTAACGAAACGTCATGAAAGGAGAGGGAATGATTCCATTTCTTCGGAAGAATGTTTTATTGCATCTGACGCGATAAAATTACAAATGGAGTGTTCTTCTTTGGGAAATGTTCAGCAAGTTTTAAAATTAAATAAAAGAAATTTAATTTTAATTAGGCATTTCAAGAAGACCTCCCATAACCACAAACATGACCTATGACATCAGCTCCAGTCTATCTTTACCAGAAAAATGGCGTATTTAAGTTTAGCTAAGTTTCTCTCCATTAGTTAGAATGTTAATGAGCGATAAATTAATTAAATACAGAGCCGTATCTTACATCGAATGAGCTGATATATATTTCTTTCACGTCTATTTATTTTGCTTAACTTAGATTTATTATTTTTGTTAAGTATTTTATTGTAATCGTGATACATTTTTGTTTTGTGTACCTGGTAACTTCGATGCATAATTAGTTTGTTTATGTTTCGCATGTCCTTTGTCTGCGTAAACATATAGAGTGAAAGAATTGAAATCGTTGAGAAAGAATATAGATTATGTCACTTAAGAGAATTGACGGGCTTGCCTTACTCGAAATAGAATGGAAAGAACAGTTGCTAACGTAAACAAATACCACGTTTCAACAACCCATCAGGATCGAGGTACCCACACTACGTCACTTGTAGGTATCCCATTGAGGATTTAATTTATCATAAACATAAAATTGTTAATGAGTCTGTAACTCAATTAGGGTTACTGCGTAAAAGAATAGAAAAAGTGATGAAACTCGAGCATTAATCTGTTTTTGGAGGTCATTTCGGTGTAAAGAAAACTATAGAAAGAATAAAGTATAGTTTATTTCGGCCTAACATGTCTGGTGATATTTCGAAATTCGTATTAACATGCGAGGGTTGTCAATTGAGAAGAAAAGAGAAAATTAGTGATAGGGTACCAATTACACCTGTTCTTCGACCAGAACTTCCATTTGAAGTTCGTAGATTTGATAGGCCCAATTGAGCCTCCATTTCGTCGTGGGCATAAATACATCTTATGTTTAATGGATCAAATGTCTCGAAGCGGTACCCCTTTGTACACTCTCTGCAAAAGTGACTTGTGAGACGTTCTTAAATATATTTTTGAGAACGGGGATCACAAAAATAATAGCTAGTGATCAAAGTACTAATCCATCGCAAGAGTTTATAAAAGAATTGGATCGAGCCCTAGATTTTCTTGTCCTAGATATCCTGCCAGCAAGGTTTGACAGAACTCTGGAATACAGTCTTAAAAGACATGTTGCATCATATCCCTATTTTATAGTCGTTGTTAAACAGCCGACCCAATTTAGGGTTTACGACTACTAAAATGACTTACTTATGACTACTTACAAGGCTACGGAATAATGTTCAATTTCGTAGTCTTGTAATTTTGAACCCAATCCAGAAGAAAAAGGAACTCCTGGATCAGGTATTGGGAGAAATTTGCCTTCGTGGAGGACTTTGATGGAACTAACCCATTTATGTGTTACATGGATAAGAAAACCACGGAAATCTGTGCAAGATATATGCGAGATGGACTAGTCCAGGGATGATAGTTCAGCAGCAGTCTCCCCATTCATACAAAGTGAAATTGTCTGACGGAAGTATGAAACATGTTCACGTGAATAAAATTCAGAAATATCATCTTCGATCTCTGACTTAGGGCGTTATTTTTGAAGACTTTGGCGAGATTCATCCGTGCTGCACCGAATATAAAATTTAATGAATCCTTTAACAGAGTAGGCGTAACCCATTTCGACCAAGATAAAGGAGAAGAACTTAAACAGCTGTTTATGGAATACGAAGATACTATTCACAGGCAAAGTGAAAATCGCAAAAGCAGGACCTCACCGTTTACGACTCAAGCCCAACACAGAGAGAAAGAAACCATTTGTTTATCGGATTCCAGAAGCACTAAGATGTAAAGTAGACGATCAGACAGGAGAATTGCTGCAACAGGGTTTCATCGAAGAAAGTAACGCAGAGATCGCATATTCAATAGTATGCGTTAATGAAAAGGATGGTAATCTGCGGTTATGCGTCGATTATAGAGCTCTAAATGCTGTTACTATTTCACTATCTTACTGCATATGCAAGACAGAAATTAAGTTCTTGCTATCAATCAGGGTCTACTATAGAGAGAGAAGCATAAGCCATAGTGTGGCGTTTTTAAAAAATTCGAAGCTTAGGATTTTGGTTCACCAATAGACTTCTATAAGGACCACAACCCTCTATCATTTCTAACAAAAAGTGTACGATTCCAAAGATGGACATCCGCTTTACAACGATATGACATAACTATTAAACTTTTCCTTGGAACTAAAATGCCCACAGATGTTCTAACACGTCTATTTTGGTATTTTTACATAATTATTTTGTTGTTGTTGTGCATAATGAACAATTTCAACGCTTAAAGAACATTAATTTGTTTTACTTATTTTGCAAAAAGTTATCAGTAAATATTATCTTCACTCATTTAAATATGTTAATTTTGGTTTATGGTTAAAATATATGAATATATTTAGTAAAATTAAAATGTATTATGAATAAGAATTTTCAGTAACAACTATTGTTTTACATAGTTTTAAAACTATCTTATAAATTGATGAAAATTATGAAATTTTCAGTATTATTGCTTACATATATTTACACTACATATATATTTACATATTATTGCATTTATATTTGTTCATTAGCTTTTAGATCAAATTCGTTTTGCCTTCTAGTTTGAAAAAAAAAATATTACAAAAATATAAAGCACACATGAAAAGAGACAACTATTCATTATCTTTAAATATTTTATTTTAGCAAAAAAGTTAAATTTTCTCCATTCTGAACAAATACATTTTTATACTAGTGGTTATTTTCAGAAATTTTTTTTTTTTAAATTTTAAAATTGATAAAACCAATGATAATGACAAGGTTTTTTTTTTAAAACACATTCACAAGTGAGAAGATGTACCTTTTAATCCGTAATACTCCCAACCTTAATACCAATTTTTTTGAAATTTTGCAAAAGTATTTAATATAAAATAATATAATATAGTATAATATTATATAAAAGTATAAAAGTATACCTTATCTATATCATGGCTTTTTTTTTAAATACTTCTGTGTAAAAATTAGATATCATTTAAAAATACTGGTTTAACTTCTAAAATATTATAAAATAATGTATGCTAATGTAAAATATTATTCTTATTATGATAGTCATAATAATAAACATAAAAATTCCTTTAAATTAAGAGATGCAAATATGTATTTTTAAAAGTTTCGATTTAGCATTATTTTTTAAGAAATTTTAATTTTTTTCCCACTCATCAACTCATAAAATATTCGAACTACTTAACAAATCCATTTTCCGTTTATGGAAAAATTGTTGCTAAATTTGTCTTCGATAAATCATACGAATTAAAAGTGTTGAACTTGTATATTTAATTCGATAAAACACAGAAAATTCTTTTCGAAAATATTTCAGGGACGCAATCATAATCGGAAAGAAGTGATAGATACAAGATAAATAATATTTGCTATTATCTGTGAAATACAAAATAAGAACTAATCAACTTATCATAAGCTGTTTCTTATCTTATCACCCGAAGGTTTATTTTCAATCAAGAATAATTGTTTGTGATATATCCTCATTTACACAGGGTTAGAGTAAACATATGGATTTAACATGCTTTTGTAACTGACTTTTGTAATACATGTTCTGTTAAGTTAATTTTCCCTTAAAACGTTTTTAAGTGCCTTTATTTAAATAAGTAATACTCAAATCAAGTCCTTAGAATGTCAACCAATGTGAGTTTTTCACTTGGAGACTATTTCTTGTTTTTAAAACCGGCACTTACCTGCTTACGTCTTAAAAGGTGAGATTTAATTTTTTTTCCCTTATGAATAATTTAATATTACTAAAGGTGTTGCCACTTTTTATTTAAGTTTGGAGAAACTCAGTCCTCATATTTTTCATACTTAATGAAATATTGTGTGCAACTTATAATCTGTTACTCTACAAAAGTCCTGCTAAGATTGTTTTGATTAGTCAGTATGTTTGATTGTCTTTTTTACTAGGGAGGGATTACTAGGGGTTCACTGACTTTTACCACCCCCGATGATTGCTTCACAATACTTGCTGTTTCTTGGCATGAAACAGCTGAAATTTATAAATTCTAAAATACATGTTCTAAAAAGAACACTTGTCCCACCACTTACCACGTCCAAATATTTCCCTTATGGTACTATTAAGGTATATAAGTGAACATAAATCATTTTTCTAAGTAATCATTTTTTGAAATAGCATTTAAAATTAAAAGCATATTTATAACAAATTTGGAGAGTTCACAACTGTTATTTAATAGTTTTGCTTACCAAACGGACGGATGTATTTTAAAATACAATTTTTGCTTTTATCACTTTGTGCATGAAGCTGAAAGTTAAGTTTTAAATCATTTAACGAATCTCTTAAATCGTAATACATAATAGTATATTAACGTAATTTGCTCCAAAAAATAATAATTGTAAAGTGATTAATAAGATAAAACACCGATTTAAATAACTTTATCTTAAAATGAAGCGTAGAACTACGTTATTCTAATAATAATAATAAAAACAATCCTCTTAAACACCTAATTTAGAAAACAAACAAAATCTAAAGCGTAATAAAAACATTACAGGTAAATACCTTTAAATTAAGAATGCAAAAATATTTATAGGAAAACAATTCGCGATCGCAACGAACTATAGGGGTTGTTGTGTGTGCCGAATCCCTGCGATTTCCATATGAACAGTCATTCAGTTACACTGGAGACGTCTATAATGTAGCGTGTAGCATTGTAACGTTCCATCTTTATTCTGGCTGATTAAATTTAAAAAAAGAAAAATTTTTGTTTTCTTTCTTATGCAAACGAAAACAAAATGGTATCTCTTTCTTTTTAGAGAAGGAACATCCAGAACACATCGGAAAAATATTTGTAAATAAAGATAAAAAAATAGTTATATTCTTATAAGAGTTCAAACCTAATGCCTGAGAAATAGTTTTACTAAATTTAATGGTAAAACATGAAAGGCCCATTTAAATTTTAACGTAAAATAAAGAATGCTTACGAAACAAAAAAAAGAACCATTCTTTTTTTGTCGCCATTTTTTAGTGTTACGAAAATGCGTCTTTGGGACTTGCCAAAAACAAAACAAGATGCAATTTTATTTTTTTAGGAGCGAAAAATTTTATGGAGTGAAATATAACGAAAATGTACCAATGTCCATAACATGAAACTTTATCTTAGTAAACGTCCGTTTTGGAAATGTTATTTCATTTTGAATCTTATTTATTAGAGTTCATAATGGCTATAGAATCAGGTGAGAGAAAAGTTTGTTTTGAATCTATGCTAAACTCTATATCGGCCCATTTTCCACCGAAATCCGATTGACTACTTTGATTTTAAACAAAGTGTTTCATTTTAAGATTTTTTCCAAAAATTTTAAGTGTAGATTGGCGGCACTTAAAAATCTGCCAAATCTATAGCTGTGGTTAATACGTAAGTACCGAATTTTTCTTCCATACGTTTCTGAATCATATTACTTCAAATATTAGAATATGCAAGAAGTATACATAAACACATAATTTAATACCATTTAATTTTTCAAAAAAGTATTTTGACAGCAATTTTATCAAAAAATTATAAACTAAAAAACGTAAAATAAAGAATTCTTAGGATAAAAACGATTTTAAAAATTCCTCATTTTTCAATAAAAACTCTCGTATTGTTTCTTTTTTGTAATTCTTATAGTATTTAATCAGACGTAAAAAACCATTTTGTAGAGAACGATCATCAAGTAAGAAAAAAAACCATTTACAAGCAAATTTTTTATTATAAAAATCATAACACTTACCTGATTTATAAGTCCGGAGAATTCCAAAATGATATGCTCTTTGTTTGAAAACTTTATTCTCAAAAAATATATACATAGTTTATCCCTTCATTACTTTTAGGTAACATACCACACATCAAAATTTTATAATTGTAAGATCTCGATATGAATTTTAATATGTAGCTTAAAAACAGAATAGCTGAATTCTACTTGAAATTCTTTCAAAACTAAAAAACACTTACCAAGAAAACGATAAAAAATTTTTTTATTATCAGCACAAAAGATACTTTTTCAAGTAATTCGGATTATTCTTTATTGTTGTTTTCTGAATTATGTAGATACAAAAATATATACTATTCTATGAAGAAGAAGAATATTCTATAACTATTACAGTTCTGTATGAAATTCATTGGAACACATTTATTCATTGGAATGACAAAAGCAATGTTGACTTCATTTTAACTTGTAATGAATTGAAGACAGAAAAATTATTTTACCGCAATACACACATCTGTAACAGCAAGTGATCATGAAATCATGTTATGTTGTTGGTAATAGAAAGCAGGGCCGTCTTAATAGCATGCAGGGCCCCCGAGCACAAAAATATTTTGGACCACTATAACATATCATAATGTTTAAAAACGAACTAAAAAAACTTCACATATTTAAAATAAATCATTTTTAAGATATGATACCAATAATTTTAACAAATTTAAACACATTTTGGTTACCCCAAAAACTAAAAAAAAAAGCATTTTTATACTATGTATAATTTGAAAAAAAATTTATATGCTAACCAGTTGTAATCTTCAAATAATAAAATAATTTTCAAAATCACAAAAATTAATTAAAATAATTAAATTAAATTAAATAAACATAAAGGTATAACAATAAAATAAATTCAAAAGTTATGACTTATTTGTCAAACTAAACAGTTATTAAAATATCTTTCAATGCCCAAGTGCCTGAAATTTTTATTGGAACGTAGAAAAATAGATTTCGGTTTCCTTTTTGATAAACTATTCAAATTATTATTGAATGCATGATAATCAATCACTATTTGTAGAAAAAAATGCACTCTTTATATAATAGAACATATTTATTTAAAAAAATATATAAGGCAATGTTGTTTATTCTTTAAACACAATTTATAAAAAGTAAGATTCTCCAGGGCCCATTGAGTGCCTGGGGCCCCCGGGCACTGCCCAGGTGTGCCCATGGGTAAAGATGGTACTGATAGAAAGGTAAAAATTATTGAGAAGTTGTTCTTCAAATGCTTGGCATGTTCTGCTTCAATGTTTGGCATGTTCTGATTAGTTTTTTCAAGAAGTTTTACCTTTTCTTTAGGGAAATTTTGCTTCTTTTTTGATGCTAAGAAAATGGCGTCCGTGATTGCCAATGGTTATGTGGGAACTAATGCCCGATATTTACAGTCTCCCGCTAGATGGCGTACTCGAGCGCTGCGATCGCGAATACCTTTATGACTTGTATCAATTTTATGCTGAGACCAACCTAATCAATATAAAAATTAATGTAGAAAATCTGGATCCTGTGTGATTTTACGGCCAAAAAAAAAAAAAAAAAAAAAAAAAAAAAAAAAAAAAAAAAGGCGCCGACAACAATGAAAAACTGCGAAACCGTCATTAGATTTTAAATATAGTTTACAAATGCTGTTAAAACAAAAAAAGCCCAAAAGATTAATTTGAGAATTGCATGGTCATAAAAAAAGGAATTGCCCTGAATAACTTATGATCTAATAATCCCGTTTTCTTGTATGCTCAGAGAAATGGCTTCTAGTGTGATCTGAAATCTTGATATGAAACAAAATTTATTTCAATGATTTTGAATTGTTGAATTTCAATATGCTATTTATTTTAAGGTCAACGAAAAATATCATTATTTGTCATTAATGTCACAACCCGCATCTTTCATCTCCTGGCAACATATACTTCACAGTGACAGTACGTTTTTTTTTTTTTTCAAAATATTTAGTTTACGAAAAAAATTTTATTGTAAAAAAAAGTTTAAATGTTTATTGAGAAATTTAAATTAAACAATGAATGTAATTATAAGTGATATGGATGGCTTGGAGCCTTAAAATGATAAATAACTTATTTTCCCACGTGGAGTGTCGGAATTTTAACCGTGTTATAGTTGTGGTACTTGGGTTGATAACTAAATGTAATTTTTTTTCTTATTGTAACGTTTATATTACAGGCATTATTAATAAAAATTTGCAGTATGTAATTACCAGCCACATTCTCAAATTAAAAACGTTTTCGGTTAAAACGCGAATTTTTATGTAAAATGTTTCAGTGTATTATGCTTTTATCTAGAGGAACTGTGTGAAACTCTTAAAATACCTACCGGGAAACAATATCAAGGAACAGCTTGATACAAAAATACTAACTTTGGAAGTGTTGCCTATTACTCTATTATTTCAATATTACCGTAAGTCACTAATAAACATGTATGTTAATTTATTGAGTCGACAGTTTTTATGAAAAGCATCAGACTTGTGACATCCAACCCGTTGACCCGATAATATTAAAAGTACTATTTCTCAAATACTAGACAGATTTTTATTTATCAATTATTTGAATTAATGAAATGTTTTTTGAGTAAGCTTTTAAAAATATTCTTCTAAAATGCATTTTGCTAACATATTGTACACAATGCTCCTCAACACAAGGTAATAGATTTTGTTTCGCATTTATAGGGTAGAAGATTTGTATAATTTCCTACAACAATGGATACCTAGTCTCTATGGTGATGTAGATGACGTGGATCCTGATGAAGCTGGCTTCATACCTATTGACGATTCTGCTCCTGATGAGGAAGAGGAGGAAGAGACCGAAGAAAAGCAAAATGAGGATGGGGGAGATAAAGAGGCTCCAAGATCTTTCCTCAAACTAGTGGAAGAGCACTTCGGTTTTAAAAGTGGTATCAGTCCTGGGGACTGGGAAGTGAGTAGTAATTTTTAATAGACTTGCATTTAAAAAAGTAAATAGCGTTATCTTTAATGATATATGAGCTATTGCTTGATCAAATAAACAGGTTAGATATCAATCTAATTTATGGAAACCTTATAAACAGCTATAAAAATATTTTTAATTGTTTTCGCGTGAAGAAATATTCGTTTCATAAACAGACGTTTATGCTAGAAAAGACTTAAACACTTAACTAATGTATAGTTTGATTGTAAAATGCACTTTTGGGAGGCACGGAATTTTTTCCAAAGACTTTATATTGAAGAAAACCTTCAGGAGAGACCATCAAAACCACTCCCATTGACCAGGCGGACCTGACACCAAATGCAGAGAAGGTTAAATAAGGAAATACGAAATAACATAAAAACAAAACAAATAAGTGGGTTAAAGCGCATTTAAAATATTTGTGTGAGGCTCTTTTTTTAGAGAGCGCTTTTTGACGATAAAAACCTCACGTTGCATTTAAAGTGCACTAAAGACGATGCTATCAATAATTTATTTTTTTGAGTTGAAAGTTAAATTAGAAAAATACTTATTTTGGAGAAAAAAACTTAACATGCCGGTATTAGTTTTAAGTAAGATAGATATAGTGAAAGAATTGAATTCTTTATGAAAGAATCTTTGTGTAAGGATATAGAATGTGTCACTTTAGAGAATTGATAGTTGAAGGGCTTGACCTACTCGAAATAGAATTTTTATTGCTAGGTGTCTGCCATTATTTCTGTGGAGTGTCATCAATGTTGAGTGTTTAAAGAAAAGTTGATAAAATTCTCGTTATCTTCTCCCTTTGGTTGTATTCAATTTTAGAGCTCCAGTGAAACAAAACATTTATAATTTTTTCGGTGATCTAATTAATTATTATTTTACATTAAGTCCTATTTTAAAACGGGCCCATCTTGGCTAGATTGGTTCACAAAGTACACTATTGCGTAGCAATCTTTGGCGAGTGTCAGAAAGCAGGTGGCAAAGCCCACTGGTTATCATGATTTTTACGTAAATAACTTGATTCACTGACAAACTTTCAGTGAGTGAATGACAGTGAGAAAACGGCCTGGTTGTAGATTTTAACATCCTGCGAGTATAAACGGACTTCGCCTGTAAGAAAAAGTGCGCTACAGTTTGAACTAGCCATTCTCTAGCTATAACTAGCAGTATGTTTACTTTATGTTATTTCTGACACTAATACAGAACTTTAACATTTAGCTGAAATCGGGATTTATCCATAAATTATACGATAAATGGAAGTTAAACTACTTACTTTTTTGAGAGAGAAACACTTTCAAAAACATCACAGACATTTCTTTATATTTTCGTGATTTTTTCAGGAATGACTCATTTTTTGTTCTGAGAGTCTAAATATTCAGTATTTGTGAAATTCTGAGTAGAAGAATGTGATCGACTATCAAAAACTATACATACAAAACCTTCTTTCTTTATAGTTCAAAAATCGATCTTCATTTCTTGCACTGAGCAACATTGTGCAACGACATAGCTTTTGAATTAATCAGCTTAGTTTTTTGCAGTATTAAGAAAGTTTCATAAGGAAATGCTGGTAGTTTTATTCTATTTACGTCGCTCAATGGCTATTGGCGACGGACCCTGCATCCCTGAAGACATGCCATCACAATTTTGATCCTCTGCAGAAGGGTTGGCATCCCCACTTCGGTAGTCTGACGGCCTGCGTGCAAAGTCGAACACTTTACGGTAGAATAGTTTAACGAGGACCATTACCGCACACTCTCAAACCCTTTGCAGACTCACCCAAGTGGTCACCCACCCGCACCTGTGACCGCAGACAGTGATGCTTGATTAAGGTGATCTGCTAGGTACCGTGTCTTAACGATCAGTCCACTGCGGGACAACACAGTTCAATAAACGACGAGATTTAACGTGCATCGACATGCTGAAAATGGAGTACAAAATAAATTTGAAAAAAAAAATCGATTTCAGCTCTCAATTAGAGAATCGGGTCGTGTTCTTTCTTGTGTGACGTCAAAACTTTTGCATGCTATTCAGTTGTAAAGGCTGTGATTTCGGAGTTCGAACCTGAGAACTTCTTAGTCACGGTGACTTAGATCATCGAAATGAGATAAAATGGGGAACCTGCAAAATGCTTTTTAATTTATTAATTTAAGCAACTGCAAAAATATTGTTTTTCAATTCCTCTGATCATCTGTGTGTAATTAAGATACTTTATTTTAATTTAACAACACACGATTAACTCCGTTATTCACGTAAAAGTGTTGTCATCTTCAAGACTTGAACCCTCTAGGCATTCTTTAGCTATAATTTCTGCTCGATTATTTGATTATTTACGATTTTAATCGCAATTTTTAATTCTCAAATTTGTATCATTTTGCATCATTTTTCTGATATTTTCATGGTTTTGTTTATAGGTATGAATTTATTTCTTTGAAATTGGTTATTAAATAGTTGATTAAAATGCCTTTCTAGCTTATATTATAATTCATATAGAATTTGGAATTGATTTCGTTGTTAAATAATAATACAAGTTCATAAATACTGGTTGAAATTGATAAAATTAATAATTAATCGATCAAATTGTATGTGACTTTAGTTGATAAAATACATAGAAATAATGAGATAAATTGTTTAGTAAGATAAGTGGAAATCTAGAAGTTTATTTCCTATTAAAAATATTTTTATTATAGACTGTACGTGTCTTAAAAGTATATTATGTCAAGGTCATTTATTTCGTTTAAGCAAGAACGTAATATTTGTTTGCATTGCGTTTTTGAAAATCGAAATAAATATGTCTCAGTCACCTGAGAAGAAAAATATATTATTTTCCAAGATTTATATAAATTTCACAAAATCATCAAATCCTATTGCATTAAGATTTGGAAAGATCTAAAATGTTAATTTATGACATTTTATAAAAACTTATTTAACCCGAACTTAGACATAAAAAATATTTTTTTCATTTAAATAACTCATTAAAAATTTTGTGATCTAGTTTTTTTTTATTTAAAAACCTTAATTTTATAAAGCATTTCAATGTTTAAAATTTTTTTATAGTTTTGAGTGCATTTCTTTAAAAAAAATATTGTTAGGAAATGTTATCATAAATTAAAACATTATCAATAATAATAACGTTGAAAGATATAAATATTTAAGAGAATAAAAAAATTTTCAAATTAAAAAAAAAGTTTAATCCGCTATTGATTAAAAATTTCTCTAACAGTAAATCTCTTGATAAGTGTCAGGTTTTTTTAATGCAGGGAATCTTGAAGTAAAATGGGAAATATTAATCTCTATTTTATTCAATATTTCATTGTATAAATTTCAATTATGGAGTTTTTATCATTTAAGATTTAGTTTAATGTAATTGTTGAATTCTTAAAATCTAGCTGACTGCTTATGCCGAAGCCATGAAGTTTTTACATAAATTTTAAATATATCAAAACACTTAATTTCTAAATAGAAAATATCAAATTAATTTTAACTAATAAACAAAGAAATCGAAAACACATGCAGTTTGTACTTAATGTAAAGCTAATTTACGAATGTAACACCATAAGTAACTTCTGATCTAATGATCAGATTTTCGCGAACTTAATGGTTCGATGGGGTGACCTCAAATATGTTAATTAGTAAATGTAGACGTTGTTTTAATTTATGCCATCAAGCAAGAAATATACTTTATTTCAATACACATACCTTTTTTTTATGGCAGATTTGGAATTCAGAATCTACAGGATTTATGCGATTTGAGAAATAGGGTCTCCAATAATTTTCAGGAGAGTAGTTGAAAGTTAAGACCCTCGGTTTTAATTTTACTTTTTACATAGTTCGCCATATCTCAAGATTTTAAGTGAATCGAAAATATTTTGCACACAACTATAATATTCGCTTATCCACAGTTACTTCCATGAGAAAAATAATTTTTAGTTTATTCTTTTTTGCTATTTTACTTAATAACAGTAAAAAAAATTAATTAGTAACGTTTATAAATTTTTACATCATTTTAAAGAATGAAGTTTTATATGGCAAAATTCAAAATAAGCTATATTGGTCGAATACTCGCAGTTTCTGAGAAATCTTTAAATATACGATTTTTTTAAGATAAGATTTCTCATTAGACCGATTACGTTAAATATATTTCTCCGTATGAAATTAAATTTTAAAAATTTGCATACATTACAATTTAAATTTTTTCGATTATTATGAAATAAAATAATTCTAAATTTCTGTCCGTAAACTGTTAATCATAGGTAACCTTCTTTGAAACAAGCTACTAAAATTTTCAATTTTGCCAAAATAACTAATAAGCAATAATAAATAATAAGCAATTCTATTTTTCTCTTTTGGCAGAAATTAAAAGTAGCTAAAGAAATTAATCTAAGAAAAACCAGTCAGGTACCAAAAATCAGTAGAAATGTAAACAATAGTTTTAAATATGAATGGAATTACTAAAAAAATATTTCATGATTCCTTTATATTTAAGAAAAAAAAAAAAACCTAAATTTTTGTATTTTTCAACAAAACATTAAAATTCTTAAAAATATTTATAAAAAAGCATCTTAACTATTTAAAAAAAAACACACACGCAAGAACCTTTATTGAATGCTCCCGAAAATGTGCCTATAGTAATTAATTCCAACTGTTTGAAGTTAGAGGTCATCTATAAATTTCCTTTTTAATTTTTTAAAGCACATTTATCATCAATAATTTATGTTCCTTAATATGTTATGTTAATAAATTATGTTATGTTATTATTTAAATAGAAAGGCAAAATTAAATAATATGAAATATTCTATAGTATCGAATTCTCCAGAACAAATAAAGATAAGATTTTGTAAAGAAACTTCTGGTTTTCTAAACAAGAATGGATGAATCATTGCAGTTAAATACCATAATGACGCGTGTCATTCAACCAAAAACTCCACAAATGTTTCCGATTACAATGACAACATATTTTTTATTGGTATTTATTGTCATTTTCCACATTAAACGACGACTGTAAAATTCATTGCAATTTTTCAAACATGTGACTGCTGAATAAATAGTTCCGCACTCACTACGACAACGCAAAACTCGAAACTTATTTTATGCAAAAGGCAGTTGCTAAAAAAAAAACTGTAGTAATAATGTGTTGGATAATATCGCCTCTATTTTATTTATGCCTCAGAGGGTGGAGAAAACCAATGAAAGTGAAAAGACAAGTTAAAAGATTTGCACGTCATGTTCAGGTTAGATTTATTTCTTCAATTTCTCAATTTTTTTAGTTTGTAATATAGTAAATAAGGCTTGTTTTTAAATCGTGTGATATTTTAGTACAATTTTAACATTTTACTGTCAATTCAGATTCTTAGTATTCTCAGTTTTGAAAACTATGTAAATAAAAGTGAATGGAAACGCAAAGCATGAGCAAAAATATGTTTTTTCTCTTTAAGAAGTTTCATTTAGTTTATTATTTTTCGCATAGTTTAGAATTCAAATATTTAACAGTATGAAATATTCAACTAGTGTTCATGTTATCAATTGTTAAAATAAAAAAGAATAACTTTGCACGAAAAAAAGTTACAAAAATTGTAAAAAGTACTTTTTAGTTATAATTTTTTAACAAATGAAGAGGTTTATACTATTTATCCGTACATCTTTTCGTACTATTACACTATTTGTACTGTTAGCACAGAAAGTTTCTATATCTGTTCATCACCCAGATCAGAGAAACGAATAGTAATACTGTGTTAAACTTTTAAAAAATAATGGTGAAACTATTTTAGTGTGAGTATGTAAGTGAGAAAATTTTTAAAAAGCCGTATTTTTTAATTTTCATTCTTCAGGAACATTTCATTCTTCATTCGACAGATATCGCTCAAATTTTGAATTGTGTCGTTTAAAATTTCATCAAACAATTCTAAAAAATTTTTTTGAGAGAGTTTTAAATAAATTATAAAAAAATATGAAATTTTTAAAAATTATTTTCTAAATAAAAAATTAATTTTGCGTGGAAAACACTCATGTTCGGATAAAAGAATTTTACACTTTTGTGAAAAAAAGCTTCGATTCGCTTAAAAGCTTCCCGGCGTTTAGCAAAATAAGCAAAAAGTGAAATTAATATTAAGTGTCCCAAATTTTTGACTGCTGTGTCTTGACTAAACAGTTGAGATCATATTTATTTAAAAAGAGAAAAAAAAAAAAAGAAGAGAAGAAACAGTTGAGATTATATTTACATTAAAAAAATAATAATAATAATAATTATTCGGGGAAAGTTTGTTTTTAACTAAAATCTCGTAAATTAAAATATGGTTTGCTGTTTTAATTAACATATATGAAATCACTCGTTTGACTTTTAAAGATTGACACTTTGTGAAAAAAACTGCTTATTAGAATAAAAGTTATTCTAGGTGACATTCTTTTTAGGTGACATTTTCACTGACCAGTGTGCAAAAAAAGACCCTAAATAACTTTTGATCTAGTGATTGGATCTTCACGTTCTAGGACTTGATATCAAAGGGAGTGATCTAGTTTATTCGAAATTAGATTTCTCGAGAACTATTTGACCGATTTCATTCAAATTTCGTATTTTTCCATACAAATTTACGTTCTTTAAAATGATGTATAAATGACATACCTTACAATTCAAATTTATTTTCAACAATTAGTAAATATAATGTTAATAAATATCTATTCAAATATTTTTTTCATGGGATTGATTATCTTTGGATAAACGATTTTTAGTTTGCATGCAAAGTTTTCGATTATCTTAAAAAGTTCTGGAGGTACAGCGCAATACGCAAAGAGAAAAATACTATAGTCCTAACGTTTGACCGCTCACAAGACCAAATTATTGGGATCTTCTTTTCCAGATAGTGGTTATCCCCCCCCCACACTATTTTAAGGGTCAGGAATCCAACTCAATCGAGAAAAAGACCTGTTTATTCAGAAATAGTAAAACCTTCGTCCGATTCTTAAAATATCCTCTTCATTAGTATATTTAAGGTCAAGACCTCGAGTCATTAAGTCCTGGTAAGAGAAAATTCGGATATAAGTTAGTCGAGGTGTTTCGTTTTTTATTCTATGCACAGTGGGTTTTTGAGTAACAAAGCTTACGAATGATTTTGAAACATTATTTATCTTTTTTTCTTCTTCTATAGTATTAAGTATGATAGCAACAATTATGAGTAATGTTTTTCCTAAGTGTTTGAGCAGCTTGATTTAGACAAGTCATATTCACGACATACTTTCACTGATTTTGTGTTAGTTGTCCAATGCTCACGATTTGGTCTATTTAGATGTTATACTGACCCATTAATTTTACACACTGCTCAAACATTCGCAAAAAAAAAAAAAGTCAAGGACACGTTTATAGTCTTCCAACATCTTGCTGCTTTATGACTCTAAAATGTAAGTTTGGGATATGAAATTAGAATGAGTAATCTTATTTCTTCTATGCTAATTTCTATACAAAAATTAGATTCATTACGTTAGAATAAAATACTAGTTATTAAGTTTGCTAATTTCTAGAACTTAATTATATTGGAGATATATTTGCTTGTAATATTCTGAATTAACGATGTATTATTGATTCGACCAAAGATTTTTTTAAAAAATCAAAGGAATGCTTTCTTTATTAAAAAAAAAAAAAAACACCATAGGTCATAAGCTGAGTGATTAGAGTATTTTTAAATTAAACAAGTTAGATATTACTTAATAAGCCCAAAATAAAAAAAAAAATCGAAAATTTTTCTGAAGGACTCAAATATATTATAAAGTGGGCAAAGTAAAAATTCCAATAGGGCATATTATCACAGCGACGTAAAAAACCTATGAAGTCGAATTTTGACGGAAATCGAAAGCAGGCACCTCAAATTTGTAATTCTTACTGAACATCTGCTTCAAATATTTAATTAAAATCAACATGTCAGCACAGAATATGTTTTTTCACAACAACAGTTGGTTTGATATTCGTTCATGACTCGTATTTTCTTTTGGGCTTTGTTTTATCGCTTTTGAAAGATGCAATAATAAGTTTCATTAGTTAAATACTTAGTTATAATAAAAATATACAAAAATGAACGTTTCCTCCTTTGCAATTGGAACTTGGTTCTTTCCCAAATTTTAAATTTATAAATTATTTAAAATTCCATTTCTCGGGAACTATTCGATTGATTTCATTCAAATTTTGGATTTTGTCATATAAAATTAAGCTTTTTAAAATGATGTAAAAATTAGTATACTAGAAGAATTTTTTTCGACCATTATTAAATAAAATAATAAATGTTTACTAAACAATAATTTTTTGCATCGAATTATTTTCGGGCAAAGAAATTTTAGTATTGTGTGCCAAAATGTTTCAATTTACTTAAAAAGTTCTCGATACATGATTAAATGCATACTAAATGAAATTAACTTCAAGGGGAATACAAACTTTCTTTCGACCGTTCTTCTGACGGAATTGCGGCGGCTATCCCTTATATTTAGAGGGTTAAAAACCTGCCAATAAAAAAAGTGTGTTTATTCAGTGATAGTGCGTTTTCGTGTCTAATATCGTCTGCACTGATTGATTAGCATATTTGAGGACACCTCATTGAATCATTAAAATTTTGTGTGAAATTTATATATGTAGACACAAATAATTATATGAATTTGCGTTTGTCTATCTTTTGGTTTAGTAATCATATGCATTTCTCGGAATTTTTTAAAACTTAGATTTATGAAAGTTTTAAATGTTTGTCATCAGTTTAGTTAAGATTTTTCAAAATAATTCCTATTTTTAAAGTAATTTTACGGTTTTAGGCAGCATTTGTAGCCTGGAGAATGATTGTTTCATTAAGGTAACAACTTGGTTCAATATCGATATAATCAAATCTCTTTGGTTTAAAATTAACCGAAGAACAATGCTAAAGAGCAGAAGAAAAGTATTCTCTACTTATTTTGTTTTATAACCTTCGTTGAACTGCCGACCCAAGTTTAAGCTTGTGACTACCAATGTTCAACTCCTTGTAATTTTAAACCCAATCCACTAGACAAGGGAATTTATGGATCAAGTATGTCTTCGTGGAGTACTTTTTGATGAAACTAACCGCATTTGAGTTACATGGAAAGGAAAACTTCGGAAATCTTCCATGGTTAGCCTGACGACAAAGGGACTCAAACTCACGATCCGTATGTTGGTGAGAGATTGGATTCGAGCCCGAGCCAACTCATTAGGAGGCGAGCGCCTTATCGCCTGTGCCACCATGGCAGTATCTTATCATTGAACTATTATTGTTCAAAATCACGAAGATTGCTGCAGAAATCTAATCTGATCAAAATTTATCCATTGTTTATTCCCGCATTTTGTACAAACTACTTTTTTTTTTTTCCTTTAAATTTTCCTCAGGTGGCCTCAGTCACTTGGTGCTTATTACCAAACATATGATAAGCTATTTCAACGAGTTTTTTTTAATCTATCAGTTAGCAATCGCTTCTTTTTTTATTTGGATAATCTTTCACAAATTTTAACCCAGAAGACATTCATAAGGTTTAAACAGTGCTCAAAAATCTGATGGCTGACTACGCTTAGATTAAGGCTGTTTTCGATGGCTCCGTTGCAATATGATAGAATGCTTTTTCACTAATAATATGCTATTTTTATAACTGCTGAGAATTTTCAACTGTTAACTCATGACTGTTAGGTCAAGTTTAGCCAATCTAAAGCAAGCGCTGTCTACGCTTATTTTGAAAATGGCACAACACGTCGATTTGGAGAAAAACCACAGTTTTGTAAAAATTAAAAGCTTTTGTGGCCTAGTTTTTTAATATTTAAAAACTTATTCCAATTCTACATTACCTGAACTCATAAAAATCAGCAAAAATTGAGAATATTTGGCATTTGATAAGTTTCATCCAGGTTGAAAAAGAATAGACGATTTTTAAATTTTTTTTTACTAAGTTTTAAAATATTTAAGTTAGTTGTCTGTTCTAAAGCCCAGATAATTTCTTACAGCAAGATTATATTAAAAATTTAAAATCATCGCATTGCTTAAAGTGTTCAAATTATAATTTCTCTAAAATTTTCTTTGGCCACGGAGCTACGAAAAACAGCGTTAATGTAAACATCCCAAATCCTACTAACAATAATTGTCTTCATTTTGATAGTTATTATTATAGACCGGATTTTGATGACCTAAAAAATCTCAATTAATGCCCTTAAAAAGTGCAAAAAATGCCCTTTAAAAGTGCAAAAAATGCCCTTAAAAATGCAAAAAATGCCCTTAAAAAATGCAAAAAATGCCCTTAGAATGCGAAAATTGCGCTAAAAACGCCTTATGACATGACTTAAATAAAGTAAAAATATTGAACTAAAAAAATTTTTCACTCTTTAATATTATTATGAGTCATTTCAAAAAATATAAAGCAATGCAATACTTGTTCTACGTTCATTAAAGTTTGAAAAATATGTTTTATATCCTAAAATAACAAAAAAAAGGAAAATATATTGACTCCAAAACATTTTCATTTTGTATAGAAACTTTAATGAATATAATAACTTCCATCTCATAATATTACTAAATATCAGAATTACATTGGATTATTAATTGTTTTTAATATTTTGAAATGTAAACGAGCGTTTCTTGTCTGAAAGTTAATTTTTATACCTGAAGAAGCTTCTTTCAACGTCTACTGATGTTATTGGTGCGTACTTGAAAAAGACGGTCTCACTTACTGACAATTCTTCAATTTGAAAAGATGTTGCTTCACCTGTTAATATCCTAGAGATTTTCTTCATTGTTTGGAAGCCAGTGTAATAATGAAAAATGATAAAAAATAATAAAAATTGGAAAAAATTAACAAAAAATTTAAAAAATGCTTTAAAATGCAAAATATGCCCCAAAATTTAAAGAAAAATGCCCTATAAATCTAAAAAAATGCTCTAAAGGACAAAAAATGTCCAAAAATGCAAAAAATGCAAAAAAATGCAAATGTCATCAAAATCCGGGCCTTAGTTATTATCAATAAAATTTTTTAGTCCTGAAATGGATGTTTAGTTCAGTGACAAACGCTTCGACAAGTTTAATAGACTACTTAAACAGCATTCAGAATAGAAACAAAATAAATAAAAAACTGAACGTAAATAATAAGGAAATTTTTTTTACCATTAAGAATAACATATTATTGAGATTTTAGTCACTTAAAGTAATGCAATAATCTTTCTACAAAAACTATCTCTTCGGAAAATAAAGTTGTATGAAGGCATACTTGTACACGAATTTAATAAGTAAACAGAAGATTTAGAATTGTCACTAAATGTTTAGTCTAGACTCTGCAATAACTTTTAATCATTAAATAAATTCTTAAATTAAGTTGTTAGCATAATTGAGTACTTCCAATTCAAGAAGAAAAAGTCCTCCCATACCCTATGTCGTCGGCACTATCTAATCTTTATTAGTGTATTGAAGTTGAACTAAGTTTCTTTACATACGTTAGAATGTTAATTAAGTTAAATAAATAAGTATCACACATCGAAATGGTTGAAATATCTCGTCCACTTCTTTTATTTAAATTTATTTTTTGTTTATGAATTTCATAGTAACTATGATATATTTTTGTTTTGTGTATCTGACAACTTCGATGCATAATTAGTTTGTTTATGTTCCACGTGGCTTCGTGTCCATCTTTGTGTTAAGTCTCTGTGTAACATAAAAAAGTGTAAATATAATGTGAAAGAATTGAAATCTTTGAGAAAGAATCTTTGTGAAAGAATTTAGAATGTATCACTTAAAAGAACTGATACCTGACGGGCTTGGCTTACTCGAAATAGAATAGAAAGAACAGTTGCTAATGTGAACAAATGCCACGTTTCAACAACCCATCAGGATCGAGAAACACACTCTACGTCACTTGCAGGTACCCCATTCATTTTGAATAAGTTTTATTATTGCCTAGTAATATGCAGATGCTCACAAATTCTAGGTGTAACAATTAATATATTTATAGTACCAGCATCAGCATGATATTGTATATAAAGTTATCACATCACGCTTTAAATTTTCTAAACACAAAGATACGATGTTATTTTCAATTATCATTATTATTCTTATTACCGTTTCTTCATACTGTTTCCATTATACACTTTAAAGTTTTACATTTCATTTTCTCTTTTTGATATCTTTAGAGCATTTTCATAGCAACCACTTTACTTAGTTTTTATTTATTAGCCAGCATATTTATACATAACCGTGTATTAACTCTTGTCATACTTGTAAGTTAAGTTATGTGTTGGTATCTTTGCAGGTATTATCGTTGGGAGAGATGGAAAAGTTGGATTATAGCGATTTAGAACTTCCTCTTCCTGACCTCCTAGCGCCTTCAGAGATCTTCCAAGAAGACCACATTAAAGAGGTAGGCATGTTTTTTTTTTTGTGTGTGTGATTTAATGTAGTCTTACAAAGGTAGGATAACTTAAGAGGCCTCTCTATTGTAGCTGTATACCCTGTTACCTGCAAGAGCGGTTGGGTACCCATGGACTAGAATTTATTCGACGTCATCGGATGGTTTTCACCTGAAGAGCCTTTATAGGAAAATGACCGAATTCGATAGTCCTGTCATTCTTGCCATAGAAGATACTGATGGAGCTGTGAGTACCTTCCGAATTATGAGTTTTAGTGTAAAAGATAATAAAATGAGTATGAAATGGGCATTTTCGATAACGGTTGAAATAAATCACTTAAAAATGTTTTATTTTTCTTATGGTGCTTTAGGATTATCCCATCGACCTGTCAACGCTCGCGAAAATGCACAAATCCTTTGGTGCCATCAAAATAAAAAGCACTTTCCAAATTAAACATTCTAAATACATTAAATTTATCCAATTATAGTATAGTAATAACAAAAGATTTAAGTGTTAAAATACGTAAAATAAGTATAATAAAAATAATCAAAACACAGTAAAAACCTCTATATTTTTTTTTATAATTACACTATTCTTGAATCTAACCTATAAATCCTATCTATCCTAATATTATCATAAATAATTTCAGATGCCAAAAATCCTTGATAGCTTTTAAAGCGCAAACAAACAAGTCATTATCCTTGTGCAGTCACCGCCACATACATTCGTTTAAATACGAAACCCAAATATTTTGGGGTAGTTCCGATTAATTGCGCAGAAGCTACCAATTGGCGATAATATAGGGTTTGGCGAAAATGGTCGACGGGATAATCTCAAAGTACGATAATGATCGATGGAATAATTACTAAGTACCTTTTTCCATATATACTATTTCCATAACTTGACGTCTTCAAATACACGCAATTTGGCAAATTTTTTGTGATAGTAGGTCTTTCATAAAACGTTACCCCTTACGTCTATTTAAAAGTGAAAATCTTTTCTGTTTTGAAAGGTCGATAGACTATACCCAATTTTTAAGTTACAATTTGGAACATAGTGTTTCACATATATATGATTTAAACCAAGTACAGATTGCATAGGTCCAGATTTTATAAAATATTCTTACTGACATTGAAAACAGGAGTTATAAACTATTAAAGGCTTATTCGACAGAATGCACGTTCAAGAAAATGTTCCTAAAAGTTGAATGGTACGTATTTGTTTTGACGCGTTTTTTGAAATATTGGTTTGATCGGAAAGTTCAAATAGATTTCCTAGGAAAATGGTCTGAATGACAAAATTATTAAAACCAAATAATCTGCGAGTAATTTAAAATAAGAAATTTGGGGAAATTATTATTTCAAATTAGACGAATTGAGGTCAGAAATTGTAAACGAAGAGGTCATATTTTGGCAGGAAAGTACACGCCCTGACACGTTTCATGACAAAATTTGTTAAAGCTCGGTCACTATTCTGTTTATTCATTTGATTTTGTGTCCTTTAATTTTTTCAAACATTACGAATGAAATTCCTCCTATGAAATATTTGCACGAGAAAAAAAAATGGCAATAATTAACTCCTAGTGAGGTCATAGAAAGTTGGAATTTTTAAATTCTAGTTCTTGTCATCATGACAATTAAAAAATAATAATAATAAAATATATATATATATATATATAATATAAGAAGAGAGTGGAAAGATAACACATAGCCAATCACCGAAGACTTCTGGTTAGTAACGCACAAAACAGCCAATCAAAATTGAGAACGCATGTGGGTGAAAAGGTAATAATTTTTAATAATGCTGCCTGCAGAAATGTTACAACTAAACTTACCAGCTAAAGCTTGTTGCGATTTTTATTTGTATCGAATGTGTGAAATATATTGATCAGAGTTTACTTTAAAATACTCGTATCTTTGTTACATTAAATGGATCGCCATGACCTCACCAGGAGTCCTTTTACTTACTTTTAATTGTTTTTTACTTACTTTCAAAAAATTGTTCAGCCAGAAATATTAATTAACAGTTCATATTTGTTTGAGATATTTCTTAAATAATGCATAAAAGTGCAAATCATTCGTACACAAAATGATGCAAAAAGAAAAATCAATGAAAAATGTACATAGTTTGTATGTTCAGAGTTTGTATGTTCACATGTTTTGGGTATATTCAGAGATCTATTGTAAATAGTTCTTAATTTTATTGTTTTCACCTTATTTTTTTTAGGTATAAATATACTTGAGCGTACCCCTTGGCGAAATTGGCGACTTATGTTTCACGCCATTCCTGTTTGCGGGAAACACCGTGGTAACAGGAATGTCTGCCAAAACATACTGTAATTTCTATAAGACATTGAAAAATTTCAATGAGACATCGGCCAAAACTTTTTAAAACTGTAATGAACCCAATATAAGCAAAATTAATAAACCCAATTAAATGAATTTTGAATCGAAACAAAAATTAATGGATTAAGCACAGAAAGAAAAGGGAAAAAAAACAACAACTCCCTTCTCATTTAGCTTGAACATCCTCAGATTTAGGTGCACAGAATTCTCTTATGGCAGTTAGATGCTGTCTAAATTTATCATGAATAGAATAGACATTTATCATATGAACCTCCATCGCCACATAAATTCGGCGAAATACGAATCGAAAAAGGCGTCTGTGGTACCGGATTGGCGGTGAAAATTTTTTCTTAAGTCCCTTTTCAATGACTTCCCACATACCTTCCATCTTATTGACCAGAAGCAAAAGTAACCTTTCCAGCCGGTATCCATGGTTAAACTAATGGACCTCTGAAATTACATATACCATTGAACATATAAAACTAACGCTAAAATCTAAACCAATCAGAATCACGATTAGGTTTCAACATCGCCCAGCTTGGCGATCAACCGGGATCACAACATGGCGACAATCAAGGGGCACCCTCAAATATAGTCTACCCAAAAAATTAAATTGCTTAATTTATTTTGTCGAATTTCAGCTACATATGCTTTTCTTATATAATTTGCTTTTTGTCAGATAGAAACTAAAATATTTTGTCAGTCAACAGTATTGAAGTTAATTGGGCATTTACTTGCAATGGTATTTGCTTTTGAAATATTACTAAGCATCAACTTATTAATATTACATGTTTTAATTTGTTTGCCATATTTTAAAGTTCTTTCATCAGGTTTTAATTGTTTTCAGTTTAAAATTTAAATTACTGAGGGGGGGATGAAGAACCGTATAGGAAGCGTCCTATAAGATCAACAATGATTTGAGTTAGGTTCTGCCATGCATGCTTCGGATACGGAGATTAATCTCCGGCTAATGACCTATAGCAGTGTTTCCCAAACTTATGACTTTTGTGTATCCTTTCTAAAATTTTCGTAACGCTGTGTACCCCTAATAAAAAAATTAATGTATTTTTTAAAAAAAAATATGTTTATTTTGAATGGTGAATAAAGTTAAAGATCACAACTGGCTGTTGACACCATAGAGTTGATAAAACACCAGTATTTCAGCTCTATGGTTGACACCACTAAGTATTAACTGTTAACTCTGCAAAAAATAGCCAATAGAAAAATACGTAATCGTAAATTTTCATGGCTAGCTTTTTTTTTTAAATAAAATTTTTTGAAATTTTCCTTTGCAGCAAGATATTTCGCATAAGAACGCGTACCCCTTCTTAACTGTTTCCGTACCCCTGGTGGTACGCGTACCACACTTTGGGAAACACTGACCTATAGTAATGTGTTAAATAATATTGCTTCCTCGCTTATAATGCTGCTAATAAGCACCTCTGAGATTTTACAATTCTATCTTATTCTCTCAATGTGATGCTGGTGCAGAAAAATTACAAGCTTATCTCCAGGAAAACGACTTTAAGTTAAAAAATGTAATTGCGTAGCAATTATCGGGGGTTGGCGAGCGGTAGCGAGCAGGGGGCGGAGCCCTCTAGTCTATATATATATATATATATATATATATATATATGCTACCGGCAATGTATGAAATGATTTATATTTCACACATTTCTTTGGCATTCTAATGAATGCCAAATGAGAAACCGGCAAAGTATAAAATACATCTCCGATTCGTTTCATAATGTAATTAAATGTAATTCAAAATGTCATTCAAGCCTGCCATGTTGCAACAAGTAGGTTAATTCCTTATATGAAAATTTTGTTTCCCTTAATATATTTCGGACATTTACCAAAAGTCTAGTCATACTAGGTCTAGTTAAGTGCCACTGCCCGGTATACACTTGCCCGTTATATGCTACACTGATGTTTTTTTAAGGTTCAGTGCCACTGCCCGGTATACATTTGCCCGATATACCCTATACTGATATTTTTTTAAGGTTCAGTGCCACTGCCCGGTATACATTTGCCCAGTATATTCTACACTGATGTTTTTTTAAGGTCAAGGGCCATTGCACGGTATATATTTGCTCGATACTTCAAACACTGATGTTTCTTCTAATCTATCGTCAGTAAGTATTAAAATATCGAATAAATGTAATTATATCCACGAATAAATTAATATCAAATCGGATGTAATATATGTTTCGGACATTCACCAAAGCGACTATGTGATTGTCAACATTCACCGATTTCGGTCATTCACAGTAACATGCACATCATTTACATAATAACCTCATCAGTATGTTTTTTTCATACTTTGCCTAAATAGCACTTGTCATTCTGTAGAATGCCTAGGTATTTTATACTATACCTAGGCATTCTATACAATGCCGACGTTTCTTATATATATATATATATATATAATAAATTTTTTTCTTCAGGTGTTCGGAGCTTTGCTGTCATACCCCCTCAGGCCCAGTGATAGTTTTTACGGAACTGGGGAATCTTTTCTGTTCACATTCCACCCAGCTTTTAAGGTTTGTAGAACTGCTATCTTATTTATTTATTTCATCTTATTATTATATTTTATGGTTCGTCTTGAATTTATTTATCATAATTTCAACAAGACATTTATCACACACTAGAATCTATATTATATAAAACGCTAATACGTACGTATGTATCAATAAAACCGATGATATTTCTTTTCTCGCGTTGGCAACAGTTTTCATTTTTAACGAAGTACTTAGTACAACTAAATAAAGTTCTTTTCACAACACTTAAATATTTACTTTATTTTCTTCATTTATAGAGAGAACAGTCGGTAAAGAATTCTGTTAGGTTAAAAAACATTTCGCTAAAAAAAGAACGAATTCTAAAAGAAATAAAAATAAACAACTTTAAAAAAAAATGCTGTTGCCAGCCATAGAATTTTTTGAAAGATAACTTAGCAACATAAATCAAAATGACATAGAAGCGCAACTAGATCAAAATTAAGATACCTGAGTGCTTGACGTAACAAAACCTTCAATTCTATAAGTATTGTATCACCAAATGCCCAAATTAACAATTGTGTTTTTAGAGAAACTCTCTCACTCTCTCTCTCTCTCTCCTTCTCGCTGTATATATATATATATATATATATATATATATATATATATATATATATATATATATATATATAATAACAGAGCTTCATCTCTGTTATCAGTGGTGTATTTAGCTTTAATAATGCAGTCGTAAGCCATGTTACACACAAAAAATCTTTATTAATGGTAGTAGGCTGGTATCGATAACACTTCACATCCACACTCCGCAAGGGAGGGGTTGGACAAGACTTTGGACAATTCCGGAACAACTTTTCAGGATCACAACATGATGGAAAAAGCCATGCGAAAAGCATTGCTCTCGCTTTTATACTAACACAGATTTGAGTAAACAGGCACAGTCGTTGGCATTCTTGTATCCTTACGCATTAAGGAAAATCATTTCATGCTTCCTTATATGGAAGTAAAAGGGGGAGAGATTCTATAAATAACTCAATGGTATGTTTATCAGCCTTGACTTCCCAAAATAGAATCTCTCTACGCTTATTCTTTAACAAAGACATTTTATTAAAACGAAAGAGATTTAATTCTTTTATTAATACAAAAGTATTATACTTTTTGTATTACATCCCCCCCAAAAAAGATTTTTGGCAAGCCAAAAAGAAATCATAATAAAATTTAGAATTCTCTGAACTTTTAAAATTTATGTTGGTACGACTGTTCCTTTTCACTACTACAAATAACATTTTTTCAATTATCTGTAAAAAAAAAAAAAACAACTATATACAATGACAATAACAAAAACATGATAATACACTTTATCTGTTTAGGCAACTAAACAGAAAGAAAAATGAAACATATTTTTATAACTAATCTACTAAATATTTCAAACATTTTTCACACAAAAATATACATAATTTTTATGGAAACGAACTGGACAACAAGTGTCTTTAATCAGAATTTAAGATTCTGTATGGTTAAAGGGGTTATTTACTTTATGAAAATCTGTATTCCCCGTTAAAATGGAGGAAAACAGAATTTCATGAAGCACAGTGATATTGAGAGATCCAGACGGGTCAATCCAAAAATATTTTATAATACTTTTCTCAACTTGAGAAAAAAAAAAGTTCAACTTTCATCGCCCTCACATCCAATTGATGTAGAGGTAAATAGCTCCACACGCGATTCGGATCTCCCAAAAAATTTAGGGTGTACTTCTTCCATTGAAGAAAGTAACATATTTTGTTTTGTTTTGTACACTATTCATGATTTAATTTCAACATTTGTGGGTTGTTATATTTCCTAAGATTTGATACATGTACTATTTCAAAATTTTGTTTACTTAAACAATTCTTTTTATTTATTTTGTAATTAGCTTCTGAAATTTTTTGAAGAATTTTATACGGTCCACTAAAAGGAGGTGACAACTTCCTCGTATTAGGATAAGTAAATTCTTCAAACATAACTAATTCGTCAGTTTTAAAGTCTATATCTAAAAATCTAGCATCATAGTAAATTTTATTTCTTTCATGATATTCTTTAGTTCTTTGAATTGCTATTTTTTTAGCTTCCTCAACAGGTGGATAGATTTCTTCATTTAAAGGATTTTCATAGGGGAGTCTACCATGCATGAGGTATGCAGGTGGAAATTTTGTCACAGAATGGGGAGTTAAGTTATAAGTATTGACTATATCTTTTAACAAAGTAGGCCATGGAGTTTTAGTAGGTTTCTCATTGATTTTACACTTTAAACGTGTAATTATTGTTTGACCAAGGCGTTCTACCTTGCCATTAGACTGCGGATGATGCGCAGTTGTCAATAATTGTTGAATCTTATTATGTTTCAAAAATTTTTTAAAATGAGAAGACGTAAATGCGGCGTTTCGATCACTCAACAAGGATTTAGGTATTTGATTTTGAAAAATTTGATGTAAAAAATTTGTATACGTTTCTGAACTAATGGATTTTGACGCAAAAGCCCAAATGTATCTTGTTAGGTGGTCAATAATTAAAGTTAAATATTTTTTTGTTGAATTATAATAATTCAATCCACCAACACTATCTATTGCTATTAAGTCAAAAGACTGATTCACAGGGGGTAAGGATTGTAATAATCCAAATCTTTTTTGTCGCGGTTTTTTATTTAATTGGCACGTATGACAATGTTTACAAAATTTTGTTATATCTGATGTTATGTTATTCCAATAATAAACAGGGGTTATTAAGTTAATCATTTTCTGCACTCCTGGATGGTTAAATTTATCATGAGTAATTTGCAGAAGTTTTAATCTCAACGAAAATGGAACAACTATTTTAGTAAAATTTTTCTTACGTATACATAAAACATCATTGATATCAACAAAATTACCTTGTAAGTTATCTTTCCTTTGAGCTTCAATTATTTCATTCAATTTTAACAAATGTGAAACATGAACATTATTTTTACTATTACATTTGACAAGTGAATGTGTTGCATCTCTTGAAAGCCAATCTGCTTCAAAATTAGTAGAACCTTTTGTGTATTTAATATCATATTCATACATACTTAACAATAATGACCATCTAAACAATCTACCTTTTAAATTTTTAACATTTTTTAGCCAAACCAAAGCAGCATGGTCAGTATGTATGGTGAATTTCTGGCCAAACAGGTAATGATGGAATTTATTTAGAGAATCGACTATAGCAAGACATTCAAGTTCTGTAATTGCATAATTTTTTTCATAGTCTCTTAAGGAGCGAGAATGAAAAGCTACAGGATGCAATACACCACATTCATCTGTCTGTTTTAACACAGCTCCAATTCCAATTAACGATGCATCAACAAAAAGATGACATTCATGAATAGGATTAAAAATTTTCAAAATTGGTTTACAAATAATAGCATTTTTTAACAGTTCAAAAGATTGTTGACATTTTTCTGACCACACCCATTTTACATCTTTCTTTAACAAGTTGTTTAAAGGATGTCGAATATTTGCATAATCAGCAATAAATTTATTGTAAACATTTATTGATCCAAGAAATCTTTGCAATGATTTTACATTTTTAGGGGGCATTAATTTTTTAATCACCTCAATATTATGATTATCGGGTGATACAATCCCATTGCTTATTTCATATCCTAAAAATTCTATTTGTTTTTGCAAAAATGAACATTTTGAAAGTTTTAATTTCAAGTTTTCTTGTTTACAAATATCGAAAATCTTTTTAAGGTGGGTTAAATGTTCATCATAAGAATTAGAAAATATAATAATATCATCAAAATATTTCGTAGCAAATTTAATTTTATGTTTATTTAAAATTCTACGAATTGTACGTTGAAAAATGCTTGGTGCATTCTTCCAGCCAAAAGGTAATCTTAAGTATTCAAATAGACCGTTGTGAGTAGCGAATGCTAATTTCTCAGTGTCATCAGGATGAATACGAACATGATGATATCCCTGTGATAAATCTATTTTAGAAAAATAACTACTATTAGACAATTTTTCAATTAAAGACTGTATTAAAGGTAGAGGTTCAGAATCTGTTTTTGTAATTTGGTTTAATTTCCTAAAGTCAATACATAAACGACTCTTTTTATTTTCATCTTTTTTAAAGACTAAAGTTACAGGGGCAGCATAAGGGGATGAACTTTCTTTTATAATGTTATTTTTTAACAATTCCTCTATTTGTACATCAATTTCCTGTTGTTGTTTTGGGGATGTTTTGTACGGCCTTAGAGATATAGGTAAATCTGAGGTTAACCTGACTCTTTGTGGTTCCATTCTGATTTCTCCCACGTCGTGTTTATGTTTTGCAAAAATTTCATCATAACTTTTTAAAATTTCTTTTAAGTCCTCATTTTGTATTTTGTTCTCCTTTTTTATTCTTTCGTCGATATTGACCTGATAATGTGTGCACACATTACCTAGTACTATCTTCGAATCATTTGAAATTTTTGGACCTTCTTTCTTTTTCCTATTTTTCCTTTTCTTTTTATTTTTGTTATCCTTAACATTATCTTTTTCAATGTTTACTTTTACTGAAACATCTTTAACTTTTATTTTTTCAAAATGTTTACTTTTATTGAAACATCTTAAACTTCTATTTTTTTCAAAATGTTTACTTTTATTGAAACATCTTAAACTTTTATTTTTTTCACCATTTTTAACCCTAACACTTTGAGAATTTTGCTGTCTAATGTGCAAAGATAAGTTGTCACTATTAGAATTAGCAGAGGTGATCAATCTCTTACCAAATTGAGTAACAACTGGCCCGACACAGTCAATAGACAAACAAAAATCCTTGCAAGTCTGCAACCCTAGTAAAGCATATGGTAAATCAGTATAAATTATAAAAAACTTAGCTGATTTAATAATTTCGCCTATCTTAAGGGGAAACTCACAAATTTTGTTAAGTGTTAATTGTCCTTTCGTTTGGATAACATTTAATTCCTCACATTTTTTAATAGGAATTTTTAGTTTTGACACAAGGTCTTTTGGTATTATATTCAATGTTGACCCGGTATCAACATTCAATAATATCTCGTTTTTTACTTTTTCATTTTGTTTTGGTTTTGGACGTCCATTTAAGTATTTTTTTTCCACTTTATATCCATTTAGGTATTTATTTTCCACTTGATATCCGGATATTATTAATTGTTATTGTTTATTTGTCATATTTTGAACGTTCATTTCAACAACATTAGGGTTGTTTACACACGAGGAGCCCATGTGAAACTGATTCAATAGTCCTTTCTTCGAACAGTATTTACACTGATTTATTGGGATCTCCTGTGTTGTATGATGTATTATTTTGGGTTTTGTCACATTCGGGGTTACACTTTTATTTTTAGGACAAGCCGGAGCTTTATGTCCTGGTGCATTACATTTAAAGCACCTAATGTCATATTTAGGGTTTTCCATTTTCTTCATGTATGGTCCCTTGTTATTTTGAAATTTATTTTTATCTAAGTCACTTTTAATTTTCTCATAGATTTTAAGTTTTTGTTTAAATTCAAAAAGATTATTGGCTCCATAAAGAATTGATTTATTATTTGTTTGGTCTGGTATTCCTTGAATCATGTAAGTGATTAGAGCTAAGTCATCAATATCACTTTGAGTGGCAATTTCTTTCATTTTAAGGAAATACTCTTGAAGAGTTTCATTATATCTTTGCTTTCTTTTTTGCAACATTGCATGTATTTCTGCACTATTACAATCAAATCCAAACTCTTCAAGCAAAAGATTTTTTAATTTTTCATATGAATTTAAACAATTTTCACTTCTTATTAATGTTAAGGCATTACCCTTTAAACATCTTTTCGCAAATAAAAATTTTTGCATATCAGATAATTTAAATAAATTGGCATGAGTTTCAAAATTTTCAAACCAAGAATTAATATTTTCGTGTTTTTCTCCTTTAAACATAGGAGTAACTGCTTCAATATCCGAAAAATTTACTATTAATTTAGTTTCTGTTTCTCTATTCTTTATATCCTTGCTAGAATTTTGACTATAGGATGCCATATCTTTATCAGTATAAACATGAGTTTGTATTTCTTTATCAACATATATTTTAGTATTTAAACTAATTTGTGTAAATTGACTTACACAAGTTTTAATTGGTAAATGTGATTCAAAATCAGTTTGAGTTTGTTTACATTGAAACTGATTAGTTTCATCCTCATCTTCAGAGGGATTTTCCATTACTATCGAATTTTTTAAGATATCAAAATCACATAAACAAGTTAAAATGTGCTTTGCAATTTCATCTTTATTTCCTTCACTGGAAATATTTAAAATGTCTGAAATTTTAACTAATTCCGAAAAATTGAAAGTATTACAAATTTCTTGTAATTTGTTTGAAAATTCTTCATCGTTAGGTTCAAAAGAAAATTCTGAAAAATTTAAAATTTTGTTACGGTTTAATCTAGAAAAATCATTAGGAAACAAAAGTTTAAATAATAACTTAATTTTGTTTGCCGTCACTAATTTAATTGACGTTTGAATCACATTTATTTCTTTCAAAAACATTTTAAATGCACGATAAAAAACAATATTATATCATCATTTTAAAGAAAAGTAATATAAATACAAGAAATGCAATCTAACTATTCATAATAAAATATACTCAGTTATTCATAATGAAAATTTTAAAACACTACTCATCTCCGATATCGATAAACTATTCAATCATGTTAGTGAGAAAGAAACATAAGAGGATAAAAAAAAATATATCTACAGTACTTTCTTTCCATTTTCCACACAGTGTTCGTTGACCTTCATGATTGTTTTTGTTTTTCGTTGAAGAGAAAGAAAAAAATATCCTTGCACTTCCTGAATATTCATGCTTTAGATTCGCGCAAATTCACTTTTGTTTTCTTTTTTCACTCGCCAAATTTTTCTCCGACTTTCATGAGAAAGGAACTTTTAAAAAAGAAGCAAAAAGCTTCTCTCTAAATTTAATATAAATCGCGCACATTCCCTTTTGTTTTCACAATTTGAGCACTACGGAATTGTAGGGTCATCGGTCATTTCCAGATTGGACACTATGGGTTTCAGAGAGGCATGTGACGAGCTCGAGCCAACGTCAGCATTCTCACAGCGATGAAGGTGTAGTTAAAGATGGAGTGGTAAAACAGACCTTCCTTCATTCGTTTTTCACCGCGGACTAGGCACTTCTTTCTTTCGTCCTTCGTCCCCCGGGATGAGGTTTTATCAACGTTGTAGTCAGCCGGAAAATAGATAACAATGGTTTCCTCAGCAAGTAAACATCCTGGCGTCTTGTAATAACAGAGCTTCATCTCTGTTATCAGTGGTGTATTTAGCTTTAATAATGCAGTCGTAAGCCATGTTACACACAAAAAATCTTTATTAATGGTAGTAGGCTGGTATCGATAACACTTCACATCCACACTCCGCAAGGGAGGGGTTGGACAAGACTTTGGACAATTCCGGAACAACTTTTCAGGATCACAACATGATGGAAAAAGCCATGCGAAAAGCATTGCTCTCGCTTTTATACTAACACAGATTTGAGTAAACAGGCACAGTCGTTGGCATTCTTGTATCCTTACGCATTAAGGAAAATCATTTCATGCTTCCTTATATGGAAGTAAAAGGGGGAGAGATTCTATAAATAACTCAATCGTATGTTTATCAGCCTTGACTTCCCAAAATAGAATCTCTCTACGCTTATTCTTTAACAAAGACATTTTATTAAAACGAAAGAGATTTAATTCTTTTATTAATACAAAAGTATTATACTTTTTGTATTACATATATATATATATATATATATATATATATATATATATATATATATATATATATATATATATATATATATATATATATATATATATATATATATATTTGCATTTTACAACTTCATATTAAACTTCTGTTGTGTGTCTGAATACTGACATTTAAAACAAAATTAAGGTTTAGAATTGCCTCGGAGAAATTTGAATTGTTAACAATGACTTAAACAAAAAGTTTTATTTTAACTGAAAAATGCTATATTATAATTTTAACTTTTTCTATGACTATACTCATTTTTCTTACTCTTTTCTTTGTTATTTATACATTTTATATTTTTGTGATAAAATAAAAAACTTAAAGTTGTTCTGATTCTGAACACTGATGAAAACACAAAATGATGAGCTTCATCAACAATCAAAAATATATACCTTTATTTTACAAATTCCATATTATTAGGGTGGCGCCCTTCAGAGAATTAAAAATACAAAATTTTCTTCATCGAAGTCGATGCTTTACATCCGGCGTTCAGTGGCAGACTACTATTTCATATTGTTTTACAACACATGGCTTTAATACTCTGGTGGGAAAGACTTTAAAACAAAATTTACAACAGTTACTTTTCTCAACAACTGAAATTTAGAATAGTGTGATTAAGAAAAATATGTGAACTGTTTGCAATTTCAAATTAATAGTGAAATGTACAGGTTTAGAATTTTCTACAGTGAAAAGTTTTCGGAACTTCAGTATTGAAAAAAAAGTATACAAAAGCTAGACGTTAAGAACGTATCCAATGAGCGAGTAAAGCGAGCATTGGATTGCGAAGCAATCCGAAAAGAACTGCGAAAGCAGTTCCGGGAGTTGGCGAGTGCCAGCGAGCAGGGGGCAAAGCCTCCAAGTATGCAGAATTATAATTGATAGTCATAAATACACTACCGTTCATTAAAATTGCTACACCAGGAAGGAATAATGCAAATAAAATAATGATATTTATTGAGCACATACATTATAGTTGGAGCAGAGGTCGCCAAAGTGGTCTATATCGACCCCCAGGAGTTTATTTTACAAAAGCGGGGTTCGATCTGAGCCAGGGGGTCGAATGGGGGTCGATCCGAATCGGAAGTGTTGATTGGGGGTCAAAGAAAAAACAGTTTTTAATACGCAAATCACACATACCTAATTGAATATGTAAAATTTGTGAATTTTTTTTATAATTGACTTAATATCAATTTCTTTATACAACATAAATTGATAAACATATATTTATTAGAGTGAAAGAAGTATTTACGTACCAGCTACAGTGGCGCGAACTCTGCACTTCCGCTTTATAAGTCATATGCATATGTGCGCTTGTCTAAATGTCACGTGTGACGAGCATTGACGTTACAAACGCAAATATCATACGCAGTTTCAGCTATCATTTGCAAACTGTGAACAGTGTTGAATATCCGCAGTGTCATTATTAAAACTTTTATAGTTTTGATAATTAGTTATTGTTTCGATAAAACCATTCGTTTAGTTTAGATATCAATTTTAATTATCAATACATGTAAAAAAGAAGGTAAGCATTAATAATATGGATTAGTACAGCCCGCGATAAAACTGCGAGATGAGCTTACTGAATTATTATCGGATCTTGAAGCAAAGACGCTTTTTAAAAATTTAACAATAAGCAAATTTTGGACAAATATAAATATAATGCAAAAATATGTAAAACTTTACGAAATAGCTCAGCCATTCATGCATTCCAAGCATTTCCAATTTCCTATATGGTTGAAGCCGTTTTCAGTCACGTAAATTCAATCTTAACTAAGTACAGAAATAAATTAAATGTGGAGTTTCGATGGGGATTTAAGATTAAAATTGACTAATTTTGGACCCAATATAGCGAACCTTGCAAAAAACAAACACCCGGCACACTCATCTCATTGATTAAAAAACAATAAATCTTCAGTTACTTTACTTATCATTTCTACTTATTTATAATTACTTATTATTTAATAAATATTAAGGTATTTAAATTTCAACATTAATATATTTTTCATAAAACTATTGTTACACAATGTACTATTACTTTAATAAATGTTTAAAATCATAAAATAAATGTACAAACACATTATCAAATAGAGTTTTATTTTAATTAACAGAAAATAACTTTTATGGGGGTCGATGGAGATTTCGAAAAATTATATAGGGGTCGATGATCAAAAAAGTTTGGCGACCTATGAGTTAGAGGAACGACTGATTAAATTTTCAGGATATTTGGATGTATAGATCCTTAAAAATCAGTACTAGGTCAATTCGGTTATAGTTCAAATGTGTCCTTTTGCAATACAATGTTTTATATATTGCCTTTTGGATTCATTATACGCGCACTTTTTCATTTTCTTTAAAAAGACTAAAGTTTCACAAATGTATGTGAAATGAGCTAGAAATCAATGTGTATGACTCTATAATGGCATAATTTTTAACGAACTACATTGTGCAACTCTAGTGCGATATAAACCATTCACAACAACAATTTTTGAATAAAAATTAATATACTCTTGCGCCTTTTATCGCAATACTCGTAAACAAATTCCATTAAACAAAGAGATTTGAAGTCCAAGCATTAATATTGTTATATTCCCAATATTATGAACTAAATTAAATATAATGACTCATTCCGTTGTTTATTTTTGTACTTCAAATATATACTTTTTATACAAGTTTTATCAGATCATGAAAAAAATCTGAAAAATTTTAATTGAGGTAAAAGATAGAAAATATTTATATGTTGTGCAATATAACTTATAGACAGCATTAAAAACATATTATAGCTCTAAAATAATTTGTGAATAAATAAAAAAAGTGAAGTAAAAGGCAGAAAGTTTATACTATGAGGTATTTTAAAGTTTATACAATTTTATCTCAAAATAAGTAATGGAAACAACGGCAAATAAAATTTTTTTTATCATAAGCGTGTTCAAAATTTCTAAAAAGTCAAAAAATTTAAGTAGAATGAAATTAATAAATGTAATTAATTACGAAAATTTTTCAATTATTTGCTTACATTAAAGCAAATATTTAAACATATTTGCTATAAATTTAATTTAGGCAAGCAATTGAAAATATTTAGCAAAAGTTAGACATCACTAAAGTGAAAAACAACGTCCATAAAGCTCAAATTAAATACAGGAATTGACATTCTGTTCTCTAGACAAGAAATTTTCTCGGTGTCATTTGGTGTGGGTTTCTGTCTAGGAAACCGAAACTACAGTATGTCCATTTCTGTATTTGATTTGTGTATTATTTTTATATACATAGCACAAAGTATCTTTTTGGATATCATTATATGTTATGCTTTCTACTTTTAGGTACATCTATTAAAAACTTATTAAGTCATAAATGTACAGTGAAACCTCCACCTCTATTTCCGAAAACTTTAAGGTGGCACGGTTTCCATAGACTTCGTGTTGAAAAAAACCTTTAGGAGAGACCATTAAAACCTTACTCCGAGCAAACATTTGCACCAAATGCGGAAAAGATCATATAAGGAAACAATATTGAATCACAAAAAAAATATCAAAACAAGAAAAAATATCAAAATAAAAAAATTGACAAAACAATGAGTAGACTAAAACCTATTCAAAATGTTTGTGTGAGACTCATTTTGACTCAAATTCAATCAGAGTGCACTAAAGATGATGCCATTTACTTTTAGAGTTTAGAAAACATCTTCTCATCTTTTAAAGCTAACTCGTTTTTATGATAGAAAATTAAACAAGAAATGTAATTTTTTATTTATTTAAAATAGCTTTCATAACTGGTAAATTTATTTATACACATATCAGTTGGAATCACTTTTATAGACGCTAAATTTCACTCAATCTTTTCACGAGGTCAACAGAAGCGCGCTCCAATCATTTACAAACCTCTAAAATCTACTAAAATTATTTACAAAAATCGTGTACCTTCGATAACAGGTGACCTCTAAGAACCTCAATCAACGACCTGTGGAACAGAGAGTGGTCGCTCCCGACAGGTTTCACTGTTTTTCATTTCAGATTACTAATTCTCATAAATTACAATTTCTTTTTTAAAATATATTTACTATGAGTTTATCAATACTAAAGTAAAAAACACATTATTTTAAATGAAATACAATATATCATAATTCTGTAATTGTTGTTGAGCTGTCTTATCAATCCCACAGATTTTTCGGTGGACGGGAGAAAATGATTATTTTGTGAAAGGAAACATGGATAGCATTTCTGTCGGAGCTTCAGAGTAAGTTTGCTCTTTTTGATTTCATATAAATCCATAACTTTTTGAGGACGCCAATTTTTAAGTTCTACCAATCATTATTATCCTCTCATTTTGTGAAATTATTATTTTTCTTCTGTTATGACTAATTCTTCATTCTCAGAAAAACCAGTCCAACGTTGAAACATAATGTCGATATCATGAAGCATAATATCAGTATCTTGAATCATCGTACCTTGCTGGAAATCATTTACATTTAAAATGTTGAAATGAACTTTGTTTTCGTTCAAGTTAGTTATTAGTTTCGTGAAATAAAGATTAAGAAGTATTAAAATGCACACTAATAAAATTCAGCTAGGAAACCTTAAGTTGAAGCAACATGATTTCAATTTACCGTTAAATTTCATTCCATTTCTTTTAAAACTGTTAACTATCTCAGTAATTTTCAAATACTCGAACCTCTAAGCAATTTCAAATTTCTAGGATTATATATTGGAAATTCCAAGTAAACGAATTAGCTAAAAATTACGCTTCGTTTTAGTTATTCTTAAAAACAAAATTCATCCTAATCTTTTTAAGAATTTTATATTAATCTTAGCTTTGTTCCTCAAAAAGCCATGGAGAGTATTATATTTTAGGTATTTTAGTCATTAAAATTGAAACTCAGTACGTGAAAATAAGATAGAAATAGCTTAAAAGAACATGAAAGAGACTATTTTTTTCTACATCTATTTGGCTGACTATTCAAATAAGAACTTTTATAATGTTGTAATTCATACGTAAATAGAATAAAATGTTTACAAAATGTATTAGTTATACAAGGTTGTGAATAAGAGGTGATACCGAATCAGAGATGATTGTGTATTTCAATATAGCATTCAATCGAATTAAAACTAATTAGCTGCAATTTGATAGGCTTCATTAATGTACAGTGAGCAAAATAAAAAATCGGACCACCCTGAGTAATATTTATTCTAATGATCGGATTTTCACGTTCTAGGACTCAATCTGAAAGGTTCGAGGGGATGATCTCAATTATGCTAATTAATAAGGGCTGACGATAATTTAATGAAATCAGACACAAAAACGTACTTACATTGCATAAACATACCTTTTTTTCGATGGATTCAGATTTCTGAACCCAAAATATGGGGGAAAGGCACAGTCTGGTAAATTTGCTTCTCATAATTTGGTCAGGAGAGCGGTCCAAAGTTTAAACCCCTTATCGTTAATTTGATTGTTATCATATTTCGCCATATCTCGAGAACTTTTTAATTGATTGAAAAATATTGGCACAGAGTTATAAAATTCGTTTATCCAAAATATAGCTTTTAGCTATAAATATAGCTATAGCCTAAATATTCTAGGCAAAATATAGCTTTTAGCAAATATTTTTTATTATTTTATTCAATATTTGCCGAGAAAAATTTAACTGTAAGGTATAATTTTTTTTTTTTACATAATTTTAAAGAATATAACTTTACTTGGCAAAATGCAAAATTAGAGCGAAATTTATTGAATAAGTCCTGAGAAATCAAATTTTAAGATTACGGCTTCTGGAAACTTTGATTTTTCAGGGACTCTTGGACCTATTTCCCTCACATTTTATATTTTGCAAAGTAAAATTACATTCTTTAAAATTATATAAAAAATTGTGTACATAACTATAAAAGTTTTTCTGACTGTTTTTAGATAAAATAATAAAAAATAATAAATATTTATTCAAATCTACTTTTTTTGCATTGGATTTTGTTTGGAGAAACGAATTTTATAATTGTATGCAAAAACTTTTCAATTTACTTAAAAAGTTTTCGAGACATGGCGAAATAAGCAAAAAATGAAATTAACATTAAGGGGTTTAAAGTTTGGACACCTCTCTTGACCAGACTATGGGCATCATATTTCTCAGATTGTGGTGATCCCGGATTTCGGAGATCAGAAATTCAAATCTGTCGAAAAAAATAGTATGTTTATTTAGAGAAAGTACGCTTGTGTGTCTGATTTCCTAATTTAAAATATTGTCGACACTAATTAATCAGCATATTTCAAGTCACCTCCTCAAACCATTAAGATTGAGTCTAAGAAGGTGAAGATCCTATCATTAGATCAAAAGTTATTAAGGAATGTCGGTTTTTTCATTCTGCTCACTGTAAATTAATAACTACATAATACGCTTTGGTAACTATACTACGATAATGTAGTATTGTTAAATATTTGCTCACTGACATCGTAACACATCAGCACAGGAACTGTATGTAACCTGGCAAATATCGTTCTCTTTAGCTGTACTTTAAACATAAATTCTGAAGCTCACAAAGAAAGCACAATCCACTTTGGAGCTTATAAAAGGAATACTCTGAATCTTGTTAGTTTCTCTCACACCCAACTTCAGAGTTCTATAAAACAAGGATGTATTACAATTAGTGGGGAATAAAAAATAATATTTACAAAATGTATGATTTCTAATTCTAAAGATGCAACAAATTCGATACCAATTTCACAAGACACAATCTCTGGTATCAAACTAGCTCGATATCATAAATATGCAATCACTCTATTATTAACATATTTAAAGTTTCTGTTTAATTGTAGCCTTGTATAGTCTTAAAAAATGGATTCCCCGTATAACTTCTGAATTATTCTGTGAAGTATTATGGCAACATCTCAAAGAATTATCTTAAAATTTGTAACCACGGACGAAAAAACGTACTTTTTCGAAATAAACATTTAAATTTTTTTATTGCATTCACTTTCGGAAAAAAGCCTCACCCGGGGATAATATTTTAAGATCAAATTTACGAAACAAAGAAATATATATTAAAACAAAAACTTTGTTATCACTGGAAGAAATTTCCCCAAAAGCTTAAATTAAAAAATTAGTTTTTAAGGACTCTTTTTTTTTTTTTTTTTTTTTAATTTTTATTTTTTTTTATTGATTAAATGACATGAAAATCTAAGTTTAGGTTGAAAAAATGCGACATTTTGGAATATCCAAAACTTTGCATACCTTAAAATTCAAGAATTTTTACCATCATTAACAAACTAATTAATAAGAATCATTTAATTCGTCTAAGAATTATATATTTGTCTTTGCACCAAGGGCATGTAACTTTTTGTGAAAGAATTATTTCAGTTTAACCTGTCATTCAAACGTTATAGTATCACGTTGGATTTGAAGTCCAACGTGATACAGTAAAACATTATTAAAGTAACATATTTTTGAACAGTCGTGGAAGCTAAAATATAAAAGCCAGCTTTTCAAAATTTTGTCTATTCCCCTCCTATTTTCTGATTGATAAATCCAAATTTGATGAAAAAAATGTCTGTTCCATCAGAAAAAGTGTTTTTTCGCCACGGTTACAGTTAACTGCTCTACATATTTTTAAAAAATATCTCCGAGATATCATCAAAGCATTTTACAGAATGGAAATCCGACCCACCGCTCAAAAGTTAAAAGGGTGATATGTTTTTGCTGACTTTATGCACATTGTTAAAAATTCCGAGATACGTTATACCAAAAATTGGTATTTAATTGCTGACTACATAAAATGGAGTTCAATTTTACCATATTTTAGTATTTTCACTAGCTGCACATATCAGTAGAAGATTGCACTAAAAGTAAGTGTTTTGAAGAAACAAAACTTTTATTTTCATTCTTTCTTTTATAAAAGCAGATGAAAGTTGCACCATTATTCGGTATTTTTAAAGCGCTCAAATGTAGGCCATGTACTGTAATAAAACTATTTCATCATTTAGTCATTTTATGACATACCTCTACTTACAACATAAAAGAAAGGAACCGAAATAAGTTGATAGTTGAAAACACACGCGTGAATCGTCTCGATACTCTCGTCGAGACTGAGTTTATAAAAAATAAAAAAATAAAACATGGCATTGTAAACCGTTCAGCTTATAATCACTGTTAAAGTTTTCTGTTTTTTACCAAATTTTGGTGCTGTCAGTCGCAGTGGGGAAGTATTTCTCGGTCATGCTTCACAATTAATGGTGTTACGGAAATAAAATGATCTTTGGGATAATGAGTCAATTTAAACTAAATACTGGTTAAAGATTTACCGAGTTTTTTTTTTTACAGTGTACGTGAGATAAGTTTCGAGCTGTCATACTGAATATTCAATGTGTTTTTAATTTTCAGAGGTCACTTTGGCTTGTGGATCGATGGCGATCTCTATCGAGGAAGAAGTGTCCGGTGCCAGACTTACGACAACGATACTCTGGCGTCCTCGAGTGACTTCATAATCAAAACCCTCGAAGCCTGGGGATTCGCCTAATAGTAGAATCTAGTCCGCTGTGTGTGTGTTTTTCTAGTCAAATAGAATCAGCCGTAGACCCATCCTCACAGCCGGCGCTTCCTCCTTTTTCTCGAGCAGCCCTTTCAACAAGGACATAACAATTTTTTGGTTTTCTCCAGCTCGACGACCAATCCTCTCCCTGGAAACGCCGGCCAGCAAGAATATCCCAAAGAAATCCAGAAACGGAGCGTGTCAGTCCGCACAGTCGTTACGTATAGTTCTAGATAGGCGTCGCCGGACGTTTAGTGTTGCAAAGATGTTTTGTCTATTGCTGAATTTCACAGCCACGTTCATTATTCTTAAAATCCCATTATTTTATTTTAGGAACAGTTAATTTCTCTTGTGTGTGATTTTTATTGGTTTCGAACTTCTCAGACTTAAATCGGGTGAAATTTACTCGATTTACTTCCTAAAATTACACCTTCTGGAAAATCTGTTCAACGTTGAACCATAATATCAGTTATATTATAATATCAGTTATTTACCGCCACCTTAATAATGCTTTAACTTGAACCCTATTTTCGTGAACTGAAGTTTAATTACAGTATTGAGAAATCAAGTTTAAGAAGTTCGATTAGTACCTATTATTTTTTTAAAAAATTGTCTCGGAAATTTTATTTTCTTGGTATGTCATTTTATTAGTTTCGAACTTTTCACTCTCAAAACGGGTAAAGTTTGTGCTATTCACTTACTAAGTGTACATTCTCGGAAAAACCGGTTCAAATATAAAACCCTAATATCATAAAAAAAAAGTCGATGAACCATACTATCTGTAAATTAAACCATAATACAGTGCAAATTCGCTGCAACCTCAATAAGAAGGTAACTTGAACCATGTTTCCGTTCAAGTGTAATCATAACATCGACTATTTGAAGAAATACGATACTATGATTCAACTTAGCTTCATATTTAGGTCATAGAAAATTTGAATGATATTATGGCTCCATGCACTCCAAAATTTCTAACAGGGATAAAAAAGATCACAATTTTCTTAAGGAATTTTTAAGTAGAAATCACAAAATGTTCCATTCATTTTATTCATGGCGTTTTAATTTTTAAACTATATGTAAAAAATGTATTTGATGAGAAATAAGTTTGGCTTGAATTGAAATTTTTTATCTCATTTCATAGTGTTTTTCCACCCTCGAATTTTAGTGTTCGAAAATGAAACATTTAAGTTATTATTTCTGAGCAATATTTAAAGTATCAAGAGTGTAATGGTGCTCGAAACTTTTGAACTCCAGTACCGCGTATTTAGAAAACCTGAAAAAAAAGCTATCAACTTTCGTGTAAACTGTTTAAATTTTATGTTTCTGTGATCATTAGCATTTTTCGGTTTGATCTCTTTGTTCTTGAAATCAAAAGTTCCGTCTCGATACTGGAAAGATTATCTCCGCGAATTTGTTTTTTCCATGTAAGAACGTGGTTGAGGGATCAGCTTCATTATTGATGGAGCACTGATTGAAAGTGAGAGAAAAAAAAATATACTGAAGTTTTTATGATCTTTGTGAATTATTTTATTTTTAACCTGTTTGTTATATGAAATTTAGTTTTGCTATGAATTGGAATATTTCAAAAAAGGAATGTGTGATAGAGAGATCGGTGGATAAAGAAAAGTGAGAGAAAAACCTCCAAGTACAACTGATAAAGCGAATTTTGAAAAAAAAAATAAAATGAATATATAAAATTTGAGTCGACTGCTGACTTCTTCCCTTTCCACGTTTCCAGATGGAAAGAAAAGATATGGATTAAGATATATTTGCCGGCATGTTTTTATCTGAAAACGCAAAAAGGGTGGCAAAGAGAGTCGCTCTATGCGTTGTCGACCCCTCCTTGTCCAGAGTCGACACGACAAGAATTGTCTTCCAATCAGAGTTTAGACTCGATGGCGACGCCCCTCAACTTTCTTCACAGGGTGACCTTTCACTAGATGTTTTCGAGTTTGCCTCCTTGTGTCAAACAAGAAGAGAGGATTGTTTAAACTATTTAAGCGTCAATGCAATTCTAGATATCACGAGATTTCGTGAAAAATCAAAATATTTTTACTCTTTTTTAATGAAAAGTAACCGTTTTTATTCCAGGTTTTTAGGTAGTTTTATACTAAAAATATAGTATTGAGGATTTTTAATGCTGTACCCTATTTCCGAGTTAAATGCGTCAGTTTTACAGAGTTGTTGCTCACTTTTCGTAATATACCCGACAAAACTTGCATCCTCTGTTTGGTAGTCATGATAGAATAAGTTTCTGTTTCAATTAGTTTTAAACCCTAAACTTTAAAGAAAAGATTTTGAAACGCTTTTAAAAAGAATGTTCTACCTGTATCGACAAAATATTTCTACATAGACACCCTGCAGAATTATTGTCTGCCTTTTATAATCTTTCCTATATTAATTCAATCTCCTTTCATATCAACCATTTTTACTATTTCCTCGGAGCCGCGTCGCTGTACCACACTGATCTCAAGAAGGGATTGCAGATTCAATGCATTTTTGGCGAAGATAGGGATCACCCCGAACCACTACAGGCTCTTCTGAATAACTGTTGACAAAAACGATAAAAGAAAACTATGCTCTGTTCAGCGAGAACTGATAGTAGAAGTAAGGTTTTGATGCTTATCGCCAACCTTACCGACATCTGCGATTCTTTGCCGAGTCGGTAGTATTTTTTTTTACTTACCATTGGCCAGATGAGCGTAACTTGTTTGGCGTCCATCTGCTACTGGCAATGCAAAGTGTGCGGGGAATTTGTTTACTTTCTCAATCAGTTTTCGCCTAGCTGATTATAGATAAAAATTTTCTTACATTAAACAACAGTTAACCATAATTAAGCCTAATAGTGTAAACATTCGAATACTGTATGAGAAATCACCCAAAATTGGATTGCATTCATAATTCGATCCATGCATAGACATTGAGAGCTCGTTCAGATGGAGTCCTATCATCGAGAGATCAGTGCAGTACCGTCTGGTTTTATTTGCGAAATTACCCTCGTATACAGATTTTATCAACTCTAGGATAAGTACACATCTGGTTTGAACGCATCGAGTGGAAGGTCGCCAGTCTTTGAGACAAAATGAAATCATTTTTATTCCCAACTACTTATTTTTCTACATATAATGCCCAATCACCCCACCTGGCAATCCGAAGAGCCACCTCTTTCCCCAATCCTTATCCATCGACCAAAGTAGTCGCGCCATTGATGTTTTACAGCCATAGGCAGGCAGCCATCGTTTCTTCTGTGAGCTCTCGAATCGCCAACAATATTTGCTTGATTTACTTGTAGTTTTGACTTATAGAGTGCTTTAAAAGAAATGGAGATATATTTTCTTAGTTTTGTGCTTTTATCTTATTATCGATGTCGATAACCTCTTGAAAGTGTTTTTTCTTCTAAGTTCGACAATCAAGCAAAAGAGTTTATTCATGTTTTTTCATATTTTTAAAAAAATTATAACGATACTATAGAATATTTGTGGATTTTAAAAATATATCACCTGCATTTACTGTAAATAATTTGCATTCTGAACACGATTCAATTGAATTCTTCTCACATTTCGTAATAATTCAATTGGAGTTTTAACTGAATTTGATAGTAGGTGAAAACTAATAGTTATTTTGAAAGTGAATTGCTTGAGAAATTTAGCATGGGAAATCACGACACCCACTTATTGTTTCGTGTTGTTTAAGTTTATTAAAACGCTTTATTGGTAAGATGGTGCCATTTAAAAGCAGAATGCAAATTATTAAACGTGATCACTATTTTGTGTGCATATTCAAATCACGAGTGGCGATTCGAGGCGATGAGCTTGCTTGCAATTGTAGATAGAATATTATATTTTGTAGAGCTCTATGGATGTTGTAGTCTAAAGGACCAAAGGGTTGTCAACCTCATGTCTGGTGCTCATTCTGAGTTATAAAATTTATTTTGTAGTTTATAACGAGTCTTGTATTCTTTTCCACACAAACAACATGTGTGTCACTATACTGGGTGTTTTGTTACAACCTTCCTTTATATGTATATTTAGAATACTCGTCAGGTAAGTATAAATAGTGTGGGTCACGAAATGTATACAGTTTAAGACAGCACAATCTTCATAAATCCAAATTTGTTTGCGATGCAGCGAGACAAATACTGTATGACTTCTGCTTAATCTAATGCACATTTAGTAAAATTTTCAAATATAAGGTCTGTAAGGAATTCGAAGACTTTCTTGTTTACTGCTAAAATTAAAGAGTGAACAATACCAGCGGTCAATGACAGAAAGAAAGGAAGGATCGAGAAAGCATGCCTACATGGAAGAAGAGTGAGGATAAGTTATGCAATAGAATGAGATCACACATTTTGAAAATAGAATGAGTGATTTTTTTTATGAAATAAGAAGCTGCACATTGTAAATCTTTAAGAGGGCTAAATTCTGCTTAAAATTTTAAAGATACTTTACCAATAATGTTTTTTTTTATCATTATAAATTAGTTCCCTTGTTTACAAAGTTACCGGAATGTCTGGTCCTAACAAGGCCCTTGAACTTGAAGCTGTTTAAAATTAAGTTGAAATTTGTACAATGATGCTGAAAAAGGTAGAATGAATTTCTATATAATTTAAACAGTAGTCGAGTAACAGAATTTTTTTTTCTCAATTCAGGTTTTTAATTTTTTTTCGAAACAAGTCCAGGGATGTTTAAAACTGACTCTCAGGAATTTTCCCCTTTTGTTTGTTTGCTATTTAAAACTAAAAGGTAAACTTACATGAAAAAACAATCTGTAGCTCCCACTGCCGTGCAGGAAAGATGTGCCTAGCACGTCTAGCACAAAATTACGGACGATGTACTATATAAATCGTCATCACAGAAATAAGGAGGGCGTGTGTGGTTCGTATCAGAAGTAAAAAAAAAGGATGTTTCCGATTTCTATCTCGCAAACAGAAAGGAGTGAAGTCTTAAACTTGAAACTTTTTTGTCCTCATTTTTGACAAGGATTTTAAAAATATAAACTAAAAGAGGTCTTTATTAAACAATCTGTACTGTGGATATAGTACTCTACATAACTTTTTTTTTTTTTTGAGGTTGAATCGATATTTTTAGTGATTAGATTATATAGCATTAGCTTTGAAATGCTTTAATGACACTCATGTCCGCGAAATAAGGATAAAGACAAGGAAAATGAACTTTAAAGTAAAAATTTCACCTGTAGAATTATCACACACAACAAGAATAATATGCAAATTACAAGAAACCACCAGATGACGCTAATAGTACGTTATCAGAATGATTAGATTGTATACGTTACTGTGAATAACCGAAATCTATGGTTGCTGACTTCCACCGGTGACTGTACATCAATGTTTCTTTCTTTTTAAGTCGAGTGCCACTGCCCAGTATGCATTTAACTGATACTCCGAACACTGATGTTTCTCCTTATATTAAAATATCGAATAAATATAATAATATCAACGAATCGGATATAGCAAATATTCCAGCTATTCACCAAAGTGATTCTTGACATTCTCATTGATTTCTGTCATTCACGGTTCACACATAAGGAATGGTGGGGTTGTATAATTCTCAAGCGTTCTTTTAATCGCTCAATCCCATTACCAAATAGTTAAGTCACAGAGGATGCATTGGAATAATTTTTTACGTGGTAGAATTATCGGCTTCCTGGAATGTGGGCGTACTCAGATGGAAGTATTTAAGGAACTTGGAATTGCCTAAAGTATCATCTCTAAACTTTGGCGTTGCAGTACAGGTCACCCCGAGTTATAACGGTAAATGAAGACCGGTATTTGGCAGTAAATTCCGAAAAAAGCAGGCAGAGCACAGCATGTTTCGTCAGCTATCTGCATTCACGGGTATCGCAGTTTCAAGGCAAACTGTATAATAGACTTTTGGGAAGCATTGGTCTATAAGCTAGCAGGCCAGTCAGTCGCAGGCCGCTAACGGAACTCATTGCCGCCAGTGATTATCCTGGAAAAAAGAAACATTCAGCGTGAGTCACAGTGGATTTGTGAGTTATTTTCCGACGAGTCCAAGTTTAGCTTTCAGTCTGATTCACGTTGAACTTTTATGTGGAGAACGCGAGGTACCCGTTACCACCAAGACGACATCGTAACGATGGTGTAGGATTGGTCGTTTAGCGTGAAATTATAATTTATTCTAGAGCAGTTCTGAACGCTCAAATTGGAACCCAATTTATCGGGATATTATGCTGGAACAGCATTTACGTTTGTCTAGGGATGCCATGGGCAGTATCTTTTGACTGTGGGTGGTATGAAGGTGTTAAAACTTTCATACCACCCACAGAGTTGACACACAGTTATCTGACTCCTCAAAAAATAGCCATCTCCTTTTACACCATGGGAAAATGACCTTTTGCTTCTTTAAATTGCTTTAATCATATTTATGACCCTGGGCTCTTTTGTGCTTCTATAAAATGTCATATATTTACAGTACCATCTATATGTCCCTTAAGTTGTCTTAAACTAGCAATTATCTAGATGTTCTGGGAAAATAGATGTAAGCTTTTAAGGGATCCAAGGGGATGACTCTTGTTGACATTTACTTAGGTCATTTTGTCAAGAGATTTTTTCTGAGACAAACGTAAAATGTTCCGTTAAATTCCAGTTTTTAGCTCATTTAATTACGTCATTTAAATTAACAATTTTTAATTCAGATATAAATTTTCTGTTAAATTTTAATTTCAAAAATTGAACAAAATAAAAGCTGACTTTAATTAAGAGTTATTGAAATTATTTGTAACTTCCTTTTTTTCAAACATAAATCGTGATATCGATAATTCCCATTCTTAATAAAAATTTTCTTCGGAAAACAAGAAAACCAAATGTAAATTTATTTATAAGGAGGTAAGTAAATGTTTGTATTAAGTCATTTAATACATTTAAATTTTATATTTATATACTGTTCGAATTCTTTTATAAGAATGGTAACATAAAAATTGCTTTTTTTATGTTCGTATATAAAATTTAATTTGTATAGTAAATACTTTAATTGATAATTTTACTGTTTATTGTGTGCATGGATTTTGTTCTTATTTTATAGTTTTCAAATTATTAAGTCCTTTATATTGGAACTTCGAATTTTTAGGGTTTTTAACAACTTTTTTTTCATTAAAAAATAAAATGCAATCTTCATTTTATATAAAAAAAATCATGTTTAATTTAATAAAAGAACGCATTTTATTTAATAAAAAAGCTATGAACATCAGCTTTGAAATCCGTAGCAATTAAAATTCATTGCCATGACAAACCATTAAAAAGAATTTTTTTTTAATTAGCAAATATGCTTTGACTTTTCTCATTTTTCTTTCATAAAAAAAACTATTACTCTTTGTCATAATTTTGTCACATATGATTACATGGCGTCATGAATACATAGGCCAAATATTCAAGAACGATTTTCTAGGGACCTGTCCATATTGGAGTAAGGCAACTTTGTTTTTGCTAATCGATGTATATAGAGAAAAAATTTCTGAATATTTTTTCAATTAGGACTTTTTAAAATGTGGGTATATGTGCTGATAGAAAAGAAAAAAATCTATAATTTCCTTCAGTTTCTATAACGCGACCAAAAACTTTTAGATTTGAAACTAAAAAATAATTTTCATTTTTATAACGGTTTTGTCTTGAAAAGACTTTACTAACGATACAGTAACCGGATTCAACAGGATTATAAAATTGGTATTTTATTATAGCATTATATTTTTATATGATATTTTCATAGCATTATATTTAGAGGAAAAGGAGGCTACTGTGGACATGGGGGACAGGAGTAGACAACATAAATAGCTATTTTCCCCCTAGTCATATTTCCTCGGTGAGATGTCGTAAATTGTTAACATTTACGTTAGTTAGTTAGTTGAGAATTTTTGGCGCAAAAGCCACTTTTGGCCATACCGCACCTACAACTTGTTTTAAAAGAAACATTCTGCTATAAGTCAAAGCTAAATTGATTTGGTAACATTTACGTACAGTGAACCAAATAAGTACCACCTTGAATAACTTTTGATTTAATGATCGGATCTTCACGTTCTAGGACTCCATCTTAATAATTCGAGGGTGTGACGTCAAATATGCAAATTAATTAGTGCACGATATTTTATTTTAAATTGCGCAATCAGACACAAAAACATACTTTCTCTGAATAAATATAACTTTTGTTCAACAGATTCGATTTTCTAACCCCCGTAATATAGGAGGTAGCTGTAATCTGGAAAATATGGTCCCAATAGTTGGGTCGGGTGAGCTATCCAAAGCTTGAACCCCCAAATTATAATTTTATTATCTTTGTTTCTCACTACAGATCGAAAGCTTTTTAAGGGAACTGAAAAAATTTTGCACGCGATTATAAAATTCTTTTTTCTACAGATAATTCCATGCAAAAAATAACTTTTAGTAAATATTTATTATTTTTTATTTAATAATAGTCTGATGTTGATCATTTACGTCGCACTAGTGCTGCACAATAGGCTATTGGCGACGGTCTGGGAAACATCCCTTGAGGTTTGATCCTCTGTAGAGGAGATGGCACACCCGTTTCGGTAGCCCGGTGACCTGCACGCGAAGTCGAGCACTTACAGTTTAACGAGGACAAATACCGCACACCCTCGGTCCCTACGCAGACTGATCCAAGTGGTCACCCACCCGCACACTGACCGCAGCCAGTGATGCTTGACTTCGGTAATCTGCTAGGAACCGTGTCTTAACGATCCCTTTGGAACAATAATAGTCTGAAAACTTTTGAATCGTAAGGCATATATTTTTTTATTTTTATTTTTTTTTTATTTTAAAGTATCTAATTCCACATGGAAAATACAAATTTGAGCGAAATTGGTTGAATAGTGCATCAGTTCCTGAGGAATAGAGTTTTATAAGTACGATTTTTTTTAAATTTAATTTCTCAGGATTAATCGATTTCGCTGAAATTTTGTATTTTGCCATGTGGAAAACTTACAATGTTTTCTAATCCAATTTATATGCGAACAAATAACTTGTTTTCATAAATATATTCGCTAATATAATAAATAACAGGGCCCCCGCCAAAAATGTTTGCCCCAGGGCCCCGAGGGGTGAAGTTACGGCACTGTACAGCTGCTCTAGAGAGCTTACTTGGGCTTCCTCCATTGAACTTACGAATTGAGGTTGAAGCTCAGACAGGTGTAAAGCGTCTTATGTACCTTGGCCTATGGAAAGAGTATTCCAAGCAATTGTCATGGGGACATCTTTTTCACAAGTGATGGATTTACCCTCTTTTATTATGCCTAGTGACTATATGTCACTAAGATACGCTTTTCAAAAGCCCTTCAAGATCCATTTTCCTACTAGAGATGAGTGGTTTAATTCTCCTCGGTGGCTTAAAGGCAAATGCCTAATATGGTACACTGATGGTTCAAAGATTGGTGCCTAATCAGGAGCAGGAATTTATTGCTCCAATGACGGTACCAAACTTCACTTTCCCATGGGAAACTATGCCACCGTTTTTCAGGCTGAGGTCTATGCAATTATCTTGTGCTGCAAGCTATGCTTAGACAAGGGATATCAAAATACGACTATCCGCATCTGTTCTGACAGTCAGGCTGCTCTCCTATCACTGTCAAGGTGTAAATTCACCTCTTTGTTAGTGTGTGAATGCTTCTCGGTCCTCTGTGACCTGTCCGCTCATAACAAGGTATCCCTGCATTGGATACCTGTACATATGGGTATTGGTGGAAATGAGCTAGCTGATGAAGCAGCCCGGGCTGGCTCTAATGCAATTTTCTGGGGCCCTGAACCTGCGCTGGAAATTTCTCCCTCCTCATTCAGGGCAACCATTTTCAAGCTCTACGGCAAGATTGCACATGAGCAATGGCGCGCTGCTGACGGTCAGAGACAAGCTAAGGAGCTGAATCGAGACTGTCCTAGTGTACGTCAAAAGGAGCTCTTAAAGCTTAATAGAAACAGTTTAAGGAAGATCATAGGTCTTCTTACTGGTCACTGTATCCTCAGGAGACACCTACACATTATGGGAATTGAATCCAATTCTCTTTGTCGGGGTTGTCATCTAGAAGAGGAGACATCACGACACATACTTTGTGATTGTGATGTCTATTCTGCTCAAAGGTTTGAGCATTTAGGGCAGCACTGCGTCAATGCCTTGGAACTGCAAGATGTTCCTGTAAGGTGTCTGCCGAACTTCATTTCAGCTAAAGGGCTTTCTTGCTAATCACGACTAGGGTTTGGGTACAATAGACCTCTGGTCGATGTGCCCTGCTCGTCAGAGCTGCCCAACCTCTAAGTCAGCGTTTCTCAACCTTTCAATATTCGCGGCCCAGTTTTCAATCACACTTTTCAGCGCGCCCCCCGCTTACAAAAAAAAATGTATACAACAATAATGCATATTGAGTATTTTGAATTCTGTTTTTAAATTATATTTAACTATCTGCCAAAACAAAAGTAAAAGTGAGCCAACGTTGGAAAGAAATCACATCTTGCATTTTGCCAAGTGGGTGGTGAACAGATGAAGCCAATGAAATCTAGGAAAATTTAAATATTATATTTGAAATGAAAGCCAAACAGGGAGATAACGTTGAAAGAATATAAAAGTAGAAAAATTCGTTGATGAAAGTTAACCTAGACGGGGTGAGCTAAATTTAGAAAGAGGGAATAAATTTTTTTGAATAATAAAGTAAATAAAACAATAGTATGACTAAACAATAGAGAAAAAAAAAGTAATATTTGTGGTAAGGAATCCACGCTACCGATGGCGTCTCGAGCATACGCAGAGCAAATGTTTTCTCATAGGAAGAAGAAAAATTTTCGATACCGAAAGTTTAAATTCCAGCCAGTCTCATTCGAGTCGATTCTTCTATCGCTATCGAATCTATCGTGAATGTGTATGTTATGTATATTTTCGTGTTAATTCCAATTCACCGTGTTAAATATTCACGACAGCAGATTTATGCAGACTCATGGATAAGTTTTTAAACGGAAGAAAGCGAGCATTGGACGATAGCATCACACAGACGAGCGTGGTTCCGAAAATAAAATCACAAGAAAATATTCTCAAGAATACTTAAATTTTGGGTTTACCAGTACCTAATAAACTTAAACAACATTTGGAAAAGCTTCATAGTGAGTACGTCAACAAACCGAGATAATTCTTTGAATTTAAATTAAAATCAGATAAAAAACAAAAATCTTTTTTACAGAAGCTTTGTCTGTGAATAAAAAAGCTTACAAAGTTAATCTTACAAAGTTTCATATAAAATAGCCAATTGTAAAAAATCTCACACTATTGGCGAAGAGCTTATTTTACCAGCAGCAATTGAGGTAGTAGAAACTATGTTTAGAGATACTTTTTCAAAACAATTGCAGTCCATACCTTTTTCAAATTATACTGCTGCTCGCCAAATTGGTGATATAGCTGAAGATGTACAGTGTCAGCATTTCTCTAAGTTGCGCGACAAATTACTTCCAATACAGCTCGATGAAGCAACAGATAGTAATAAAGATGCTCATTTAATTGCCTATGTTCGATTTTGTAACTCTTTGTTCGATTGTTTTGTGATAAAGACATAGACATAAAGGCAGATTCCCTATATTACTCTCTGTTATGAATTAAGCGAAGAAATCGCCATTTTCTTAGAAGAAGAAAACAGATCGGAAGCCGAGAATTTTTGCGATGGTTTATTTGTGATGAAATTGAGCTACTTAGCAGACATATTCGAGAAATTAAATAACTTGAATCTTCTACTTCAAGGAGTAAATACGCATATCATCGCTTTGAAACTAAACCGTGGAACTCAAAAAAGCAAGTTTTTCAGGAGAGCGATTTCTAACTTTCCGCGCTAATGCGATAACGATTTATCTGCTCTCTAAATTAACTTTATGGAACTATGAAGATAATAGGTTGTTTCTCTAAAAGGGTGACTTTTTTTTACACAAAATGACCCAAATATCTCATTTTTCGATTTTTTTTGAGTTACTACGGTTTAGTTTCAAAGCGACGATATGTTGGATACGAATCATAAAGTTAATGCTTTTTGTAGAAAATTGGAATTATGGAGCAGAAATTTAAAGCAAAAAAACCTAACAATGCTTTCAAATGTGGATGATTGTACTAAAACTTACAAGGCTAAAAAAGAACATTTATAATTTGTTTTTGAAACCATTTAAAATCATTTAGCCATGCTGACAAATAATTAAGAAAAGTATTTTCTTGCTGACGACAAACTGATAGCAAGTTAAGAGTGGGTTAGGGATCTATTTTATAAGACTCCCGAAGGACTCTCAATTGATGAGGAAGAAAAATTCATAGACTTGACAAGTGGCGAAATCAAAACAAGTGGCGAAACCAAAAGACACAAATGTTTTGTGATAGATTCTGGCAGTTTCTTACATTGGGTATTTTTATACTAGTTATGGGTTTGATTAGTTAATTCCAATATGGTTAGTTAACTCTTACTTACTACTTATGGTTAACTCTTTTAAAAGAATTAACTCAGTAATTCTCAATTTATTCTAATGAGTTAACTCAAAAGAACCGTTAGTGACGTCACACAAGAACTATCAATGTAAATTATATATAAAAAAATTATACACTAATCTTTTTTTAAAGTCGGGAAACTTGTCTCCACCAGCAACACTCTTAAAGTGCCTTTTTAAAAGACGTTTGGGAGTCCAAGTGTCTTTTCTAAAGATGATTTGTGTAAGTGAAAAAGTGATTTCAATATATAGGCCACCTTATTAGGGGAAAAAGCTACAATTGTGAAATTGTACTATAAAATAAATGAAATTTTATTTTACAATTAAAAGTATTCGTGATATCTGTTAGAGATAGGTGTAAGTTTTTGCAAAAAAAACTTCAGCCACACAGACTTAACCAGAAAATTAGGAAAACTCCTTAAATCTTAGCCATGGCCACCTTTGGCTCACCTACACTAAGTTTTAATTTAATAAGTTATTTTACTTTAATAAGTTATTATATGTCAAAATGTATTTTGTTTTCTATTCATATGTGTGCTTTCCTTTTAGTCAGTTAATCAGTTTTTTTTGTAAATAATATTTTCTCTTGGATATTTTCGCCCCCCCCCTCTAGTGTGCTCGCGCTCCCTGCACGCCCCACAGGTTGAGAATCGCTGCTCTAAGTCTAAGTTATAATAGAATTTCAGAAAACTGATAAAACAACGTTTATTTTTGCAGCCTGTAGTTTGATATACAGAGAGGCCAAATATGTAAAAATCTCAATTTTTTTTGCTTATATTGCCGTTACATAAATTTTTTGTCAGATTTTCATATTGCACGGCAGAGTATTGTTTATTTTTAAAACAAAGTTTATTCTATTCCTTTACTCACATGACTTGAGTGCCTAATGCAAAAAAGGGCTTATCAAGTACAAAAACAGAAAGCACTAGAATACATCCAAGATTACCTAAGTCGACATTTTTGATGGTTTTCCATGGATGGACCAACATAATCTTTATGGTAACCATCCATAATTCAATCATGAACTATTATATTTTTTGATGGTAACCAACATAAGTAATCATCACCTTAATGTAGGAATTCGGACTGATGGTTCATCATAAGAACTGCAACTTGTTTCTATAGTTTGTTCATGTTGAACCTTTGGTAAATTAAGTTTTTATAAACATTAAAACAAATTACCAATTAAAATTTAAAGAATAAAATTAATTTAAACATAATTAAGAATTACAAATAAAAAATACAGAAAGTTAAATGAAATTAAGATTATGGCAGAGCCATGCATCACCGACCAGCGCACGAGGTAAACTGCGAGAAGCGTCGGTTGCTGGTAGAAAACTGGTTTCACATGAGTCACTGCAAGTTGAAGTGAAAGTGCTTTTTTGCATCACCAAGTAAAGGTGAAATTATAGGAGCAGGGTACCACCGCAGTACTCTCCCTCCAGCAAATACTACAAGTATTTGGGATTAAATCGAACTCTCCTGCCAGATCGTGTCGTTGCAAACATGCAGGTACATAAAAAAACATGCAGGTTAAAGAAATATTGTAAATTTTTTTTTTTTTTTGCAGAACGATTTCTTGTAATAGAAAAATCTATATTTAATTCCAGAAGTTAAAAAGTTAAAAGAAGTTGGAAAAGTTAAAAATTCCTAAAAAGTTAATAAACAACGCATTTAACTTAATTTTAATTTATGGCAACTAAGAAATAATAATATCACCAAAACAGTGCCGGCGGTAGACGTTGCAGCGCCCTGGTAAAACTGAAAACGATACCTTAACTCAATTTAGGAAAAGGAATATTAAAAATAAAAAATCTTTTAACTGTCTTGCTGGTGTAGTCAAAATGCTGTTGAGAAATGCTTTTTTTTATTTTAACATATAATATTTCTATCAGAGAATTATAAAATCTATATCAATCCTGAATGTTGATTCGGGAAACATGTGGAAAAGATAAACTACAATGAATGCTAAAACAGAAAACCGTTAGTTTAATTAATGTGATCATCACCTCAAGTATTTTAGAATTAATTAATATTTTTGAACTAAGTAATATTTTTACTGAGCATAATCTTTTATGACATGCAAATATTTAAGCACAAAGATTAAAATAGATTTTTTTTTCGTGGTATAGCAGTCTCAAACAGTTTTATAGATTCTTTAAAACCAGTTGTTTTTGCAGTTTTATTTTTGATATACATTATTGTAGTAATTTGCATTCAATATGTCATCATTTGTTAAAAATTATTTTGAAAATGAACATTTTTTGTTGTCTTCTGCCGTAAAAGAGTGGTCGAGTGAGTGGTTTTTCTGTGGCGCACTCTTCTTTTACTTAGACACTAAAACTTTTACTTAGAGAAATTTAACCATAAAAAAATTAGCATTCAAATATATAATTTATAAAATATAACCTAAAAATATATGTTTTACATATGTTGTAAAAATATATTCCATTTTTGCGTTTTCTCCCGCTAAAAATATATGTTGTAAAAATATATTCCTTTTTTAATGTATGTTTAAAGCAAACAATACATTAAAAAAAGAAGAAATAAATAATTTACTGAACATTAAACCTGTGTCTCATTCAGCCCCCCCTTACCTGGTGCTTTGGATGATTCCACTAATTTATCCATTTTTTAAATAGAAAAATGTCTTCCAATTTAAAAGGAAAATACAGGATGTTCTCAGACTATCGCCTTTAATAATAACATTTTGGATTTATGATTATAAGTGGCCTTTCACACAAGATGGTTGCGCACCCCTTTATAGAACAAACCAATTCCTATTCTTGAAGTTTAAAAAAAATCACGACTTGTTTCAAAAAATGAATTTAATTCAGATTCATTAAAGTACACTCTTTGTATTGCTTAGAAACACTCATTATGAAAAATGCATCAGACATACACTATTCCAAAAAGATTATCTAATTCTTACTCATAAGAAATTGCTTTTTTTAAATAAAAGAGGGAAAAACTGTGCTTGCAAAGGTAGTACTGGGTAAGTTTCCATATTGTTACCACCAAAGCTTGATGAGAACCCGATAGAGGCATACAATTAATAAAAAAATAACCTAGTAAGGGTCAACATCGAAGTGTATGTAGCCTATTCTAATAAATATATTCTTAATTAATTCTAATTTCAATTGATTTAATCACATCAGAAGCACTTTGACAATTACAGTTATCAGATAAAAAATAAAAGCACTACACTATGAGAATGCTTCTGCAGGACTTTAACTCATTTTTATTTACTAAAAGATAAGTTTCTTATATTTCCACATAAAATTTTAATTAGAATATAAACATGTCAAAGTTTAAGTTCTTCTTTTCCTAATTTATGAGTATATTTCTTATGAGAATACAAATAGTCAGCCCGTTTAAAGCTTTTACCACAAACATTGCACGCATAAAGCTTTTCATCGTAATGTATCAAGGAATGATTAAGTAACTGAGCTTTCAATGCAAATCTTTTTTGACACACCTCACATGTGTGGTGTTTTTCATCAGAATGAGTGAGGCAGTGTCGATTTAAATCTCCTTTCAGTCTAAAGCATTTGCCACACAGGGAACACCTATGAGGCTTTTCCCCAGTGTGTTTAAGGTTGTGATTTTTTAACTGAGTTTTAACAGAAAACGATAGACCACACGTGATGCAGGTATGTGGCTTCTTTCTATTTATATCGTGAGAAAGTAAATGAACACGTAAGTGACTTTTTTGGCCAAATGTTTTGCAGCACATAGAACACGAAAAGGGTTTTTCATTCGTATGAGTTCGGTAGTGAGACGTCAAATAACTTTTTCGTTTAAAAGTTTTATTGCACAAACTACAGGAATGAGGCCTTTCTGTACTATGATGGGTCAGATGATGTTGGCCTATTTCTGATTTACGCGCAAATGTTTTATCACATAAGCTACACGAAAAAGGTTTTTCGTTACTGTGAACAAGCTGATGTTTGGCCAAAGAAGACTTAAAAGTGAAACTTTTACCACACACAACACAGCAATGGGATTTTTCTTGCACTGCTGTATGAACGAGCATATGCCGATTCAAAGACACTTTACATAAAAAATTTGTTTTACACACATTGCATGTAAAAGTTTTTTTTTGTTCCAACGAACTCGAATGACATTTTCGAATGTGAGTCGTTAACAATTTCACATCGGAAAAGGACTGACTGCATATATTACAAGAATATGGTTTGTAAGGGGAATGCTCATGTGTTGAGGAGTTTTTCTCTTTATAATTCTCATTATAGAGATCAGATGAATTTGAATGAACCAAATAATGTTTTTTTAAATAGGATGGTTGAGAGAAACTTTCATTACATATACTACAACAAAAAGATTTCTCATAAGTTAAATTTATTTCTTGAGTTCTTGAACTATTTTTAGAATGAGATTTGTGAATAGATTGAGCAACCTCAGGTGTCAATGAAGTTTTTTCAAGAGAATCTTCATTAGATGAAAATGAAACTTGAGTAGAATGAGTCAAATAATGTTCTTTTAAATAGGATAGTTGCGTGAAACTTTTATGGCATATACTACACAAAAGTGATTTTTCATGAGTTATGTCAATTGTTGAATTAGAATTATTAGTTTCCGAATCTTCTCCATAATCTATATTAATATTATTCGAAATCATTTCTTTTTCTCATTTTCTATACTTTATAATAAGCATGGCTTAGAGATATATTAAAATTTTTAATTTATCTGATAACGAAACAAAAGCTTATAAATATTTAATGTTTATTTTAGTTTTGAAATGGTTTTGAAGAAAACGAGCAGAAAGAATTAATGATAATTTACTTCCGGTTACTTATTTCTGTTTGATAAAGTCACCAATAAAAGAAAAATTAACTATGTAAGCAACGAAAAAATTTCAATTTGTTTTTAAAAAATAAATCTTTTCGTTCAATTATCGTAAAAAAAAAAAACTGTCAATACAAAATTTAAATTAATTTCTTTTACCTACCAAATTTCTTCAAATTCTGAGCGATTGCGTTTACAATTGTCTACTTGTCTATAAAACATCGTCTGTCTTCAAACGTGACTTTTTCATTGGTCTATCTAGTGGTACGATTTCGGTGGCGTGATCATGATGCAATGAATGAAGATGTCAACAATAACAGTGAAAATTTCTAAGGATCGTGTACGGTATTGAAAAGAAATACTTAAAAGTTATTGTTTTTTTATTTTTTATATTGAATTAATAAAAAAACCAACAGCATCATGGAGGGTGAACTACCCTCAGATGTTGATGGTAAGTAGAAAGCTATTATTTCTTTTGTCTTATTTTTAATACCACTTTTTCCTGATCTACTTAAATATAATTTCTAAGTTTTCACTCAGCGAATCTCATTTTTCCATACCATTTAATCTTTTTTAGATATGCTGAACTTTATGTATGCTGAGAATCAGGTAGGAAATTTATTTGATTCTGATGTACTGTTGGAACCAGTTGATTTAAACTGTGACAGTAAAATAAATGACATGGATCAAGATCTTGCTTTTGACTTGTTCCAAAATATGGACTCTGTTTCTTTTCAAGATGAAAGAAAGTTGTATGATTCCCCTCAGCACGTTCTACGCTTGGATTCTTCTAACTTAAATGACTTAACTATCTTAAATCAAACCGTATCACCTTCGATTCCTAAATCACAGCCACTTGACAACATTCAAATAAAATTTGAACCTCAATTAATACAAACCACACAATCAGAGCCATTAACTTTACCGGCATCTGTTAATTTGATGCAGTACACTGTTACTCCAGGATCTCAACCTACCATTGCTAATCAACCTGTTCGAAAAGTTGTTATGCAGCCTGCCAATCAGCGGAAAAAAATTCTTCCTTCGACAGATGCAAGTTTGACAAATGATTTAATTCGATTGTTAAAAGAGCAAGAAAAAGAAAAACAAATTCTTCTGCAACAATTAAGTCAGTTACCTCAACAGAAAGTGCAACAAGTAAGTAATAAATTAGTTTTGGTTGATTTAATTTGATATGAATTATTACTCTTGTTTTCGTATCATTACATCATTATTATTCATCAAGGTTGAAATAAGAAAAATTTAGTCATGCTTTCTCTCCATTAGATAATAACTGTCGCACACGCATGTAATAAATGTGCACGTATGTTTTTCTATAAGTTAATAAAGTAAATTTAAATTAAAAATTGCAATTGAGGGAATATGTGATGTTACAATTATGATGAAATAGGTTATTTTATGACAAAAACATAGACAACATTTGAAAACTAAAACAGCATAGGCCAGGTGGATTAAAGTGGGTATAAAATAAATTTTTTTTTAAGGAAGGCTCTAAAACCAAACCATTAAATTTATATCAGTTTAATTTATCTACTAATTATAAAGCTGTGGATAAATTACACCCATGATCTTTGCTGAGAAAAAGCTAAATATTTTTATTGAGACAAATTCATTATTTTACACTGACAAAAGGTCATTTCTTTTCTTCAGGGTGTATTGCGTTTTTAAAAAGTGCTTATTTTTGTTTTTTAAAGCCTTTAAATGTGCTTTTTTTCATTGGGTATTTTTAAAAAGTGCTTAATTTTTCCCTTTTTCAAAATGAGATTTTTCCTTTACTATGTTGATTTTCGCAGAAAGACACAGTTCACATTGTTCTATTCAACATTTTCACAATTAATTCAACCCCAATCTATTTTGGCGTTTTGTCAGTCTGTAGCGTGCGAAAACACCATTTGTTTTACATGATTCAGAATTTCATGATTTTTGGCAAATGCCAAGAGTTTTTTTTTTTTGACATGATGGTTAAAACAAGATAAAACCGTCAATTGTCAAAAACTTTCCAACCCTGCCTAATTATGATAATTTTTAAAGTGCTTAAAAGTATTTTTTGAGTGCTTAAAAGGTGCTTATTTTTTGATGAATAATGTGGCTACACACCCTGTTCTTGATGTATCATCCCTGCAATGTATATTCGCCTCATTTCCAATATCCACTCTAACAACGCTATGATAACATATTGCTGCGTGTTCCTTGGTTTGAAATTATCACTGTGTTTTATAATATCACAGCTTGGAATAGCTATTTAATCTAGTTTAGATTATAGTTTTATAAATATTGTGAAGAAGCTCATTTTTAAAGGATTGTTTCTTAATTTAGTTTTATATTGATTGTATGCGTTACTACATCATGGTATTTAAATTGTGAAATTATTTTTCATAGCTTCTTTTACAAGCTCAGGTTTTGAAAGGTGCCAATGAAAATAAAATAGTTACCTATGCTAGCCCAACTCCTATTGTGACTACCACTATTCCAGTTACTGCAAGTACTCAATGTATTGCAACTGTTCAACCAGCTCCCATACAAACAGTTATGGCTCCACAAGCTGGTACGATATTGACAACAGGAATTCCAGTTTTTCTTGATGCTGACAAGTTACCCCTTAACAGGTATTATTTTTTTTCTTCCTTTTTTATAAATAAATATGTGTTTCATATAATCATATACTTTGATATCTCCACTACTTTAATATCAAATTCTAGTTTCTCTTTCTACTGTGATGAATTAAATGAACATCATTTATTGAATCACTGATATTTTTTAGTATTTTTTGTTTTATGTAGGAGTATACAAGAGTCATCAGAAAAAAGCAATTTAAAAACTACATTGATTAAGATTGGGCATGTCAAACACTTAAATGTGCAATTCCAAATTTCCCATTTTTTTTTTTATTTGTCGAATAAAAAAAAAAAAAGAAATAGTTTTATTTTGTTCAGATACTACCATGAGCAAGAGTTGGTGGGCCACAGGTTGTGTATCCCTAATTTAAAGTATCTCTTAAGAATTTACCAATACGTTACTAAATTTCGAGGTTTTAAATACATTTAAAATTTATTCAAAGCTATTATTATTGCATTTGTAAAGTTTGATACTATAATAAAAAAATGTTTAAATCCTTTAAAATTAGAGTTTGATGACTAAATTCCATTTAATGATGAATACTTGAATCATTTTAAATATAATAATGATTGATTCATATTGTAACATAAAAAATAATTTTATAGCATACTTTGCCACCTATGTCAAAATTTAATCTTCTTTTTTGATCTTATTTGTTAGTATAAGATAGATCCTTTAGTTGCTGCTAGAAAAAATAAAATTTGAGAATATACAGTTGAGATGCCCAAACTTTTGTTATCTTTTAGATTTATTGTTGTTTTAAATACATAATATGGAATATTGTTCAAAACATTGCTGTAACAGTGATATTCTATGGTTATTTGAAAAGTTTGTTATTTCTCCCTAATGATTTTTTTTTTTAACTATTAAAAACTCAATTATTACAATACTCAATTTCATTTGTATTTGTTTGGTTCACTATTACACTCTAGCTTCTAAACACCATCAAGGTAAGCTGATCCAAAGTATAGTACAGTCAAACTTGGATAATTCGAACGTCTTTAATTCGAATTCGTGTATAATTCGAAGCTTATCTTCTTCCCTAGACACATGTATATTCAGTTAATGCTAAAAAAATCTTGGTTAAACTTCTTTAATTCGAAGTTTTTGACCTTTCAAAAATGACAAAATCAAGTTTAAATGCAGTTATTTTTGAAAAGTATTCTGGTTATTTTCAGCTATTATGGAATTTTTTTTAGGGATGACAAGGGGGAGGAAGAATAGTCTTATCTGCTCAAACAGAACAGGAATAAAGGGTGTAAAAAAATGCATAATCGCAAAAGAGTTTGGAAAAGTGCTTAACACTCTTTCGACTTTTTTGAAAAATAAAGAAATAATTTTGAAATCTAATGGAAATCGCAAGCGAGCCTGATTATCCTGACATGGACGAGTGTGCTGCAAAGTGGTTTAAACAAGCACGGGACAAAAACATCCCTCTCAGTGGAACTCTTGTTCGTGCAAAAGCAGAAGAATTTCCTATCAGTTTAGGTAACAGCAGCTACAAAGCAAGCTCCGGATGGTTAGACGGATTTAAGGAAAGAAATGGAATTTCTTTCAAGTCTGTGTGTGGTGAAAGTTCAAGTGTGAACCAAGGTGCAGCAAATGAGTGGAAAGAAAAAGTTGCCGAAATTATTGAGTATACACAGGACAGAGACATTTTTAATGTCGATGAGACTGGACTTTTTTTCAAATGTACCCTTGCAAAGACTCTTGCTTTTAAAGGTGAAAAATGTAGTGATGGAAAACACAGTAAATACCGAATAACCTTACTTGTAGGAGCAAACATGGACGTCACTGAGAAATTACCATTACTGATGATTGGAAAATCAAGAAATCCAAGGTGTTTTAAAAATGTCAAATCAAAGCCTATAGAATACCTTTCTAGCACAAAAGCATGGATGACAGCGAATATTTTTGAAGAATGGCTACTAGATCTCAATTGCACATACCAAAGAAAAAACAGTAAAATCATCCTGTTTATTGATAACTGCACTGCTCATAAATCGATACCCACTATGGAAAATATCACGGTTGTTTTTTCTCCGCCAAATATGACATCAGTGGTGCAACCAATGGATCAAGGCATCATTAAAAATCTGAAGCATTTCTACAGATGTCTAGTCGTTCAACACCTCCTTACTGAATCTTCCCATTACTCTCTTCGATGCTTCAAGAATGTGTTTAAATGCATGGTCCACAGTCAGCCAAAAAACAATAGCAAATTGTTTTCGGACGGCAGGATTCATCAGGAGCACTGTCCCTAGCGATCTTTTCGATGAAGAAAATTTTCCTCCCCCAGTTGAATGGGAAGACAACATTCCGTTCAATGATTACGTCAGTATGGATGAAAACATAGACATTTGTGGAGAGTTATCGGATACAGATATTCTATCTGAAATTCTAAACAATAAGAATATTACAACAGAGGACGAAAAAGATATTGATGATGAGGTAGAAGAACAGAGGCCAATTCCAACTTCAAGTGCGGCAGTCGTTCATTTATCAGAATATCGACGCTATGCAGAAGGACAATCTGACGTAAGTGAAGCCGTGTTTAGAGCTATAAGTATTCTTGAAGATTTTAATAGAAAAAATCAAATAAGCTCTTTAAAGCAATCTGATATAGCTAAATATTTTAAAAAATTGTAGCGTTTTAATTTAAAATTAATAAACAATTGTTGTTTAGCAATTTCTGTTACGAGTGATTATTTTAAGACATAAAAATAACATTTTTCGGATAACTCGAAGTTTCGCAGAGGCCCCTTGCCCTTCGAATTATCCAAGTTCGACTGTAGTAATTTTTCCCTAACTTTTTAATATTATTTATTTATTTTTTTGCTAAAAATATCATTAACAGTGTTTTTTTTTCCAGTATTACTGTATCAAAGCCCCCATTTATCAAAGGAGAAAAAAAGAATGCACATAATGCTATTGAAAGAAGATACAGAAGCAGTATCAATGACAAAATAATTGAACTAAAAAACATCATTGTTGGAATAGATGCAAAGGTAATTTCTTTACATTTTATGTTTGAATTTGCATTAAAAAGATAACCTTACTTTTAGATGCTTTTTTATTGAAAGGATCAGGTATCTACTTTGAATTGGGATGACTGCACTTTGAATAGTTAGAGTTCTATGTATTAAAAAGTGTTTTGCAAAATAAAATATTTGTTTTGCTTTCTTGATTATGTGTTATGGTATATTTTATTAATCAATTCATTGTTTTATTTACAATAGAGATTTATTATGTTTTATTACAATTTAAGGGGTTAGTTTTTACATAATTTAAAGTATTAACTTTATAATTATGTCAACTTCATTGTTTACTTTGTGAATAAGTATTTTTCAAACTTATGTAATTCAATGCAAAGCATACCAATTTATTATACATAATATTTATGTTTGCTTATAAAAGCAGATAATATATATTTCTATAAGAAGTTTTAAATGTAATGTGTATAACTACCTAAGTTTTTAAAATATGCTATTATTATCTATGAAACGTTTTATAAAAACAACAGAAAATATTATTGAAAAAATATTTCTATACATTTTTTTTAATTTAATAGTTTTTAAATAATATTAGCTTTTATTATGTATAAATTTTTTTTAAAAAAAAGTGCAGAAAATATAATTGAGAAACTATTTCTTCTTTTTAGCTGAATAAATCTGCTGTTTTAAGAAAAGCAATAGATTATATCAAGTTTCTACAGAATGCTAATTCAAAACTAAAGCAAGAAAACTTGGCACTTAAAATGGCTGCTCAGAAACAACGTAATTTTTTAAATTTTTTAACTATAGTTTTAGACATTATGCCAAAGCATTAAATGTATAAATATGTATCAAATTTTTACAAAATTAACAATTTTAACTTTTATCAAACTAAGACTTTTCTTTGTCTAAGACTTTTCTTTGTATTGTTTTATACCTACACTTAATCTTTTTATTTTTGTTTTGATTTTTACTATTTAAAGTACAGTCAAACCCCGCTATAGTGAACCTTCAAGGGACCGAAAGTTTGGTTCACTATAACCGGGAGTTCACTATATCCGTTACCTAGGCAATTTAACTAATGGTTCCCAAACTCCCCCCTTTTATTACACATTATTCGAATAAATGACTGAAAAATATTATTTAGTAGCAAAAAATGTGTAATTTTTCAATATTCTTCGTCTTGCGTACAAAAAAATTAGTACTTTTTAGCTGATGAGCAACCCTCAACATCAGATATGGAAACACTTCCTGACTCTCAGATAGTTACTGAATTTCTGTTATTCCGCTTTTTAAACCTGTCTAACTTGCCATTCGAGCATAAAAAAGTAATTTAACAATGGTTCCCAAACTCCTCCCTTTTATTGCACATTATTCGAATAAATGACTGGAAAATATTATTTAGTAACAAAAAATGTGTTATTTTTCATTATTCTTCATCTTGCGTGCAAAAAAATTTGTAATTTTTAGCTGATGAGCAACCCTCAACATCAGATAAGGGAACACTTCCTGACTCTCAGATAATTTTTCCTGAATTTCTGTTATTCCACTTTTTAAACCTGTCTAACCTGCCATTCGAGCACATAAAAGTAGTGTCATAAAATCGTTTAACAAATTCATCGACATTTGTCCAGATACTGGAAGATTCCGGCTTCTTCGAATGGTGAACCACTTCAGTAATGCTTCTTCAGCATTCTTGTGATCTGCTTTTCTTAACTTTTTTCTGAATTCAAAATTTTTTTCATGGGCAGAAATTAGTAATTGCCTATTTTTCCATATGTTTCAAACTGCAGCTTTGGATAGTTTATATTCCCTGAAATTTTATCAACTTGATTGCAGCCATTTTCAATTTTTCGGATTATGCCCGTTTTATCATCAATGGAGAATGTTTTACGTTTACTGGTCTCCATAGTTAAATTTAAGACACTTGGTAGCAGACTTTTTTTAACTGAACTGAGAGCAAAAAGGAGTTGAAATGAGGGCCTTAACAACACATATTAGTGTCCAACCCTTTGGCCAATAATGAATAATTGCCCATTCCCTCTGACAGAAAATGCATATTGATCCCACTGACACCTTACAGGTGCATCATCTGCCTGGGTTGGAAACATCTGCTTGGTTTGTTTAGGGATTGGAAAGTGAGATAAAAGAAGCAAACAAGGAAAAATGCTTATCGCTACATTCCCCTTTATAACACGGTTTTAAACATTGGTATATGGGTGATTCTCATGAAATATGACAATTCACTGTCCCTTGCTCCAAGATCTAATACTAAAATACTGAAAGAACTTTTTAAAAAAAAAAAAAAAATTATAAATAGCATTGCTCTTAGCATTTTAAAATAACTTTGCACTAGCATCGACTGTTTTGTATAGTTAAAAATTTTAATTGAACTTCAAAATGTCATTTTCCTGGCATGTCCCAAACAATGTTTCCAATAATAACTAGCTTCAAAACTTCTTATAAATTTTTCAATATCTTATTTTTTTATCTCAACCGGTGTAAGCATTTCTAGAATATACGCAGAGGGTATTATTTACAAAAACTTCGTTTAAATAAATTTGTTTGTCCCAAGAAAATCTGTCATTTTCCTGGCTACTTTTATTTAGTGGTTTATAACCAAAATAAATAGAGCCAGCCATCAAAATCTTATTTTAATAGATTGATTAGATACCCTCCTATATGAACATGTCTTGCTGCATGAATAAAGAGCCAATTTACTGGTTCAAAATCTATTTCAAAAAACTTTTCAAGGTGAGTAAGTTTTTGTGTTGTCATTTTCCAGGATTCCTGAAACCATTAATAACATAAACTACATAGATTTATCTGAGTTATTTTAAGAAATCCTGTTGTTTTCTACAGAATATAAACGTCTTAGGCCAAAATATTTAATTAAAGTAAAGTTATATGCTATAAAATGGCGAATTTGTCATTATCCTGGTTGTCATTTTCCTGGTTTATGAATGCCAAACTGCTAATACTGTAAGGAAGGAAAGCAAATATTAACCTAATACCAAGTTTATGTATGATTGTAATATGCTTGGATGTAATCAAAGTTATTTATTTATTTAATGATTGATTATTATCCACAATTTTATTCTGTACATATCAGCAACAAAATTTTTTTGATTCCTTCTACAGTGGATGAAAAGAATTAATTTAAGCAATTTATGGTCCATCTAACTTAAAGGCTTAAGTTGAGTTACTTATTTTTAACTTAAAATGACTGTCTTTTAAACTTCTAAGCTAATATGTCATTTTCCTGGCATTCAAGATTTGGTGAATTTTATTTATTTTCTTTCCCGAGCAAATGTCAATAAACTACACTGTTGTCTGTAAGATATTAATAAGTGTAACTAAAGAAGTTTACAAAAAAAATTTTAGATTATTTTGACGACTTTAAATTTGAAGAAATTTTTTGGTCCGAATTGTCAGATTTCATGAGAATCACCCATATGTATTTATTTTGAAGTAGAAATTTCAAAATTATTACAAAGGAATGAAGAAAAAAATCAGTCGAAGACTAGACAGAAAAAAGTTCATTATATCCGACTTCCTCACTTTTTTGGTTCACTATATCCACAAAAATAACATTATACGTATATAGCAGAGAACGGGACCGAACATTTCGTTCACTATATCCGGGAGTTCACTATAAACTGTGTTTACTATAGCGGGGTTTGACTGTATTTCCTTGTTTATAATGTTGCTTTCTATTTTATTAATTAATATTGATTTCTGTCCTATTAAGTCTTGCATAACTTAATATAGTCTACTAATATTTTTTTGTATTTTAATTATTTTTGCATTTTTCTTCTTAAAAACAAAAGTTTTTTTTGTTTCAAATATGTATTTACATAATATATCTCTTTTGATAAAATTATATTTTTTCCTTATTTATTTAATTTTTATTATAAATTTTTTTAAAAACTTTTTCCTAAAATAAAAACGGGAGAAAAATTGTGATGTAATGCTTTGCTTGCCTTTCTTATTATAGGCTTAGAAGACCTGTTGGATAAAAAGCCAACCATAGTCCCGCCTAGTTTGGCTGATTATACTCCTCCAACTTCTGACATCAGTTCCCCAGAACGCAGTCCCTCCAATAGTATCACTGAGTTGTGCTATTCAGATCAAGATTCTCCCCAATTTAATGGAAGTTCAGATAGTCAGATGTTAGCTCCTTACAGCATCAGTCTCGACGAAGACAGCAACGACAGTTTTTCGAATCGAGGGATGATGGATCACAGTCGGGTCATGCTCTGTTTGTTCATGTTTTCATTCTTACTTTTAAACCCTTTTTCTTTTGTAATGAATATGCGTAGTTCTGGAACTGCTGATGAAACATCTCATACCGGTAGAGTCATTTTGTCTGATGAAGTTAATGCAGAAGGTAAATTCACTGTTTATGAATGTTATAATTCATTGTAATGAATATACATAAGACTGATTCTGAAATTTTTATGAGTGTTATAATTCATTTTTTGTGAATGTTTCACTATTTATGAATGCTATAATTCATTGTAATGAAGGTTAAGTATTATACATAATAGTGATTCTGAAATTTTTACAGTAGATACATCAATTTTAAATCTGTTTGCTCAATGTAATTTATAATAAAATGAAATGTATATATTTGAACTTAGGGCCATTAAAGACCACATTTAACTTAATTTAATAAAAAAATTTAGTACAATTTGAGAAACAGAAACTTGGAAGTTTTCCATTTTGGTAATCATTTCATTTTTTCACATTTAGGAAAACCACACCTAACGTAAGGGTGCTAGGGAACACATTTTGTAAATATATATTTAATGAATATAGGCTATTGATGTTTATATCTTTTAATTTTTTTTGTTGATTACACCTATGTTTTCAGAGATCAGCACTAAAATATTTTAAAACTTTAAAGCGATGACATCTTTCATATAACTTTTGGTTTCATATTTTTTATATTTTACTAAAAGATTTCTGTTATTCAATAATTTATTGTAAAAACATACTTAAAATAAAGATTAAGCAATGGCTACAAGTTAATTTCTGTTAAAAAAATATCTCTGTATAAACTCTTTTACATTATTGCACATGTTAAGAATTTCAAGGGAAAAAGTTAGCTTGATTTTCAAATCAGTCTAAGTCAGTTGAGGTTCCTCTGTTGTGTATTGTGATACTCTGTCATTTATTTATTTATTTTAAGTGACATATGTAATGTTTGGTACATGCAAGAAATAAAGGTAAAGAAATAATAATTCAATATATTTATAAGGAGTTTATAAATAAATTTTGTTTCACACACATTAATTTTTAAGTAAGAAAATAAAGTTACAGCTTTATTGTGGTATTCACAAAATTTTATTCTTGTATATGTAATAAATGTATTCTGGGAAATATATTTGTTTACACATTATTTTACTTATCATAATTATTGCTGGCAAAGAATAAGTGGTAACAAATTTCCAAGTTTTTACTGTAAATATTTTAATAATAATTTTTGTCTTTTAGGAAAATGGGCCAGCTTTCTTTTATCAAATCTTGCTACATGGTTGCTGAATTTTATCTTGGTTGCATTTTGTTTCTTCAAAGTGTTTATTTACGGGGAACCTGTTTTGAAAAAAGATTCTAACAACTATACGGTTTTCTGGCGGCATCGGAAGCAAGCTGATGTATCATTTGAAGAAGTATGATTTTAATTGTTTCATTTTCGTTTTGCACTTTCACAATGTATATATATTTTGCATTTTTTGTTATTTTAGAAAATATTGAAAGAAGCTTTACCAAATATTAATATGCATTTGATTATTTTTAGTTAGGGTTGCAAGTTTGTTGAGGTATGAATTCCCATAAATTCTAAAATTTTTTTCTAGAATCCATGAATTTTCCAAACTTATTCGATTTGTCCGAAAATTATTTCAAATTTGCAATTTTTTTAAATTTTGTTTTTCAATTTAGTACCTACATTTTAACAGCAACTAGTACTTTACTAAAGTTTAAAAAATTATAATCTATAATTTTAAAAATATTTAAGAGAATAGATCAAGAAACCAAAATAGCATTTTTAAGAGTATCTCTATATTCAAGGACAAAGAAACAATCAAAGAATAAGATATTGAGGGAAGGAAATTGATCCAGTTTTGGAAATCTGAAATAAAATATCTCAAAATGGGAAAAATGGCTATTGGATGTATTTTAGTGCCTAGAAATGTCGTAGACATTTTAGAAGTGTAACAATGTGTTAAACGATAAATGACAAAATATAAATTAGAATTATTTTATAATTTACACTATTTGAATAAAATTATTACTAATTTTCTCAGAACTTTTTGGGTTTTAATTTATTATTTGTGCTGTACTTGCTTAGCTGTGTATATATTGTATCTCTATCTGTAAAGCGAAATCTTTTCTGTTTGTATGTTTGAAAATAACTCAAGAACAAGAGCATAGATTAAGATCATATTTTTTTTACATGTTTCAAAATTTTGTGGGGTGATTAGTAAACAATCATTACTTTCCTGCGTCATTTAGTTTGGACAAAATATCGAAAATGCGAAATTTCATAGTTTAAAATCATTGTTACAGATAAAATTTTGTCTTATATCTTTTGATTGGCTTTACTGATTGACATAAAGCTATTTCTTACTGATTGTTAATATTTTTGGATTATTTAGCAATATTTTTCATCTTTTTATATTGAGTTGTTTGCGTACAATATTGAAAAAGAAATTTTTTTATTGTTTCAATATTACGCTGTCATGGAAACAGCATTGTTACAAAAAAATAGAAACAGTCGAATCTCGAGAAAAATGAATTACTCAATTCATAGTTCAACTCATAGTTTTATAGCTTAAGTAAAATAAATGCTAAATACAAATAGGCAAGCTAATATAAGTTATCAAAAATTAAAAAAATACTAGATTTAACAATCATAAGTAATTTTAAACATAAATATGCTTATTCTTAATTGTCCAAATGCCATTTTAATTTCAAGATGTTTTAAACTATTAAACCCTAATGATAAAACGTTTATTAGCCAAATATTAATAATAATTATCATTTTGATATCTTTTTTGGACAGTAATTTTTAGTTGCATATTACTATACTTTAAATGGAAATATCATGAAACTTTTTAGCAAAGCAAGACTTAGGCACGAGAGGCAGTTAGATGCATTAAACAATAAATTATATGTTTGTGCACTCAAATTTAAAGCCTAAATCAATTAAGTCTTAAATCTTGTGCTTGAATATTATGAAAAGAAAAAATTTTTAACATGAAAAATATTCTGTCTAAACTTTAGTTGGCAGTCAAAAGTCCATTTTAATTACTAATTATATGTTTCATATGAATGTACAGACTGATTTTAACTTTTTTACATAAATACTCATTTACTTGTTTATGCAGACTTTAGGTTCTTGAACAACACTATTAAGTTAAAATTATCTTTTAAGAATTTATTTTTCTTATAAAATGTATAGATTGCCGTTTTAGATCTGTTTAGTATCTTAACTTAAATTTATGACAATTATTGTTCATTTTGTTTCGACAGAAAAACTTCTACAAAAAGAATTCATTGACTCGCATAATTAATACCAGCTAATAAGCGCATAGTTTAAATTTTAACTAAGTTGCTGATTTGTTTTATTATCCATCAAACCTGCCATTGAGATAATTATAATATTTGTATTTGTTTAAATCAGTGGATTCCAACTTACATGAGGCCAGGTGCCACAATTAAAAACACAAATCAAATTGCGGGCTGCAACTTTATCAAAATTTTATGTATGACTCTTTTTTTGTTTGAAGGAATATTAAATATTACTGTCAGATTTTTACCAAGTTGTACAAAACCAAAGTATTGAATTACAAATTAAAATAAGAAGTAGATTTTTAAAAATGTTTAATTGCGTATTAAAAAATTTGGGCTACAATAACTTTGATGTGCACCTATTTATTAAACAATTAATGTGCAACAGATGTCTAATTGTTAAGATATAAAACTTTAAAAAGGTTGGTATTAAAACTTATATAGTAACACACAAAATGTTCAATGAGAAAATTGAGGTTTGTCTGCTGCAACCACCATAGAATAGATATTTACTTTTTAAATTTAAAATTTACAAATGTGTGTGTAAACATTTTCATCCAAAATGAGTGGTTCCAAAAAGTTAAATCGGAAAATTTCTTCGAGAAAATTTCTGATACACACATGTTAAATTATATTCACAAAATAAAAATAAAAAAATGAAATAAAAAGGAGCAACATACACGATTATTTTTGTATTTGAATAAATACTTTCTTGGATGCAAAACCTGAGAAATAAATTTTTTTGCATCGTTGCGTACGTTAAATTTCACAAAAACAAAGGAATTAGGTTTTTATTAACAAGACAAGAATTTTAAACCCATACAGATTTTTTACGAAAATTGCCCGCAAAAAAATGACAACTGGTATATTTTAGTTCGCTGGGCACAAAAAAAGTTTCGTGGGCTGGATGCGGCCCCCGGGCCGCCAGTTCGAAATCACTGGTTTAAATGTTAACATGTGGGTGTTGTTTAAACACCTAATAAATGTACATTTTAATAAAAATTTACCACAATATCAAATTAACATGAAGAACACATACATACAAGAACACGAGTAAACATGAACATTAAATCCACTTTCACTTGAGTGATATGAGTTGATACTTATATTATTTTGATTTTTGACTGAACGATTTTGAGTCTTGAAATTCTATTTAAGAAGGTGGACCAGCAAGTTGCTGTAGGCCACTAGTATGTAATAAACATATATGTTTCCTATTTGATTTAACTTAAAATTTTAAAATTTCTTGTAATCTTCTACAAATTTTTTTCGTCTTTCTTTTCTTTTTTTGTTGCTAAGAAGTACAAGGAAACTAAGAATTTTGAACTTAATTTACTGAACTCTATACATTTAAACTTCCAAATCCATTTATAATTAAGATTATTTTTTTTCTTTGCATATTAAGCATTTCAGTGCCTAAAAATGTCTTTTTACTTATTGTTTTCCTTGTGAAAAACTAATTTTCATCCTTCTTATTTAAGAAGAAAGTTTTCTTAAAGAAAGTTAAGAAAGAAAAAATTCTAAATAAATCAGCCTAAGTTCAAATAACTCAGTCAGTTTAATTAATTTGAAGTTGTATTATATTTTAGCTCTCCATCTTTAAAATTATAAATTTATCTTTTATTGCTATTAAAGAATATTTTTATCTTTGTGTGTTTTAGTTAAGTAATAATAAAGTTAATTTAGATAAGTATAAAATGTTTTCATATAAGAATTAAATAAATAAATTTCTCACTAGTAATTTTTGAATAGCATTCCATAGTATAAAAAAAAGAGACATTATTTTTTACAAATAAGGTTAGATCTTTTAAGGTAACATCAAAATCATCATATTAGCTGCAATGCGGTGTGTCGAAATATTTTATTTCTCTTTAAAACTGAAATTAGCTATATTAAATGTGATTTTCAGGAAGACTATGGAAATGCAGTGACCCACCTGAAGCATTGTCTTACTGCTCTTGGTAGACCTTTTCCCTGTGGGGCTGTTGAATTAACAGTAGGTGTTTCTTGGCAATGCATTAGACAGGCGTGTCATTTTACTGGGATTCAGAGATTGGTCAATAGATATTTTGTTAAGAGAGGCCCTTTGAAGGAATGTTTAAAAGATTCAGCTCTTGTCTATCAAAATCTGCAGCAACTTCATGTTCTGGGTAAGTTCTTTCCATTAAAATTATTCTTTTTAACTGTTATCTTTACTTATGTAATGTTTCTAAAAGTATTCAAAAATTTAATTTTTAAATTCTATTGAATGAAAAATTAACTAAAATTTTTTTCATGGTAATCCTTTAAAAATTTGTTCTTGTTTATTATTCTATTGCTTTTACTTTTTTCACTTTATTTAATTATTACATTAAATGTGTTGTTGTTGTTGGCCTTTAAGGTAAGGGATGCGATTGCTCTTGTGTTTGTGTGAGGCTCTGTTAAGGTGTGATTGCTCTTGTTAATTTTGTACATGGCAGTACATAAAAATAGTAGCTTTATCTAATAGAAATATATATGAAAATGTGATAGATTGCAGCACTAATAATTCAGTATTTTGTTTTCAAAATGAAAGTTGAGGTGAATGATTTAATTTGTTCAGTTTTGATTTGTGAAGTATTATACTCAATTTGAATTAATCATGTGTGTGTTTAATTGGTGTTTAATTTCAGCAGGGAAAATAATTATACATCGTTCTTATAAACTGTTAATTGTCTCTGAATAATTATTTTATCGTTTTGAAAATACAAATTGTCCAGCCAAGTTGACTGATGTTGGCAACAACAAGTTAACCTAGGTCAGGAGCTCTTGGATGAATTGATTCTGACGCGATGCTTGCCAGAGAAGGAGGCAACATTCTAAAATTTAAGAGCAGATCAATGTTGTTTGTGGGGATTCTTTTTAATTGCTAAAAGAAAAAGTAATCTTGAAGTTCATTGGGAGAGTCTTGGAAAAGCTGAATTTCCAAGCATATGGATCAGGGCTCGAAAAAACTCAGAAATTTTACCCGTCTCCGAGGACGGCTTGCACGACATTGTACTCGTCCTCCTTTGAAACTAACCCCTAGCTTCTAAATAAATAAAAATATAATTTTCTCTTACTTATAGCAAACATTTATATAAATTGCACAATGAATTAGTAGTTACTAGGATTACATTATACAGTAATAAAAGAAATACTAGGTTACTAATAGTAACCTAGTATTTCTTTTATGAAATAATTTAAATGACAAAGGACAAGTTATCTAGAATGTCAATTAATCAAAGGATACTGCGTTATTTAAATGAATAAAATATGACCTTTGCCAGTTCCACAATCAAGTCAATGAGTTACAGAGGTTTCTGCACAGAAATCTGAAAGGGGTTCTTCATTTAGGTAGATGTTTATAATTGCGTTTAACGCTTCTTGTTTAAGACCAGTACGTAATGTGTTTTTTTGTAAGTTCATTGCTGAAAAGCACCTTTCAACCGCTGCAGTACTCCCAGGCAGAGAAAACTTGAATTTCACCATGCGCGGTATGTTGCTGTATTTCTAGATTAGAGGGTCATTTTAGAAGTTAGGCGCAAGACTCTTGTAAGATAACAAAAATTGAAAATGTATCACAAACATTAACTAAAAAATGGCCGTCCGCGCGGACGTCGGATTCGAGAAATTCGTTGTCCGCAGGGAATTTTTGACTGCCGAGGACGGGCGGTTTTTCGAGCCCTGATATGGATTGAATCGGCTCTTCATGTATGCACATGGTGGCTCATTTGCATCAATCAGGCAGCAACAACAACCAATGTTATACGTGTATTTTTACGAGGTGTGTTTTTCAAGTAAAACCGTTTGAAAATGAAAACAAAATTAAAGAATATTTATTTTCAGATTCAGCATACGTTTTTTTATGTGTCAATATATTTGCCAAGTTTGTTTAAACAGTTATAATGCCTTAAAACTAGATTTAGAATACTCTCTTCATAGCAACTTGCCACCTGCTCCCATAAGCAAGAGGTCATAGCTTTTTTCATGCCTTCAACGTTATTGTAGTGGTTGTCATCAAAATGATGTTTTAAATATTAGTAAACGTGAAAATTGCTCGGCGCAAGGTCTGGGCTACAGGGGGGAGGATCCAAAACTTCCTAGTCAAAGAAGTCTAATAAATCTCTGATCTGAGCTGCTGGAGAGTCATTGTCATGGAGTAGAAAAATTCCCTATCATCATGGCAGTAGCTCTGTAAACTTCACAAATCTTCTGATGTTTGTAGCCAGACAGGTTTTTTGCCAACAAAAAAACCCTAAAAAAACGCATCACTGAACATACCTCGTACGGAGCAGGGGATTCCATAATCTTAAACATTTTAAATACACAGAACTGACTGTACAGGTTATTCCCAAGGAATGCGGGGACACAACGCAAGCCCTCATTGTGACATTTGCTCCACCTATTCGTACACAGCAAAATGGGTCTTAATTAAAAAAACATGCCTGGAGTTTTGTAGTTCAGTACAAAAGAACCCCTAAATTACTGCAATTAAGTTAAGAGAAACAATAATAAGATTTCTTTGTGTGTAGAAATTTTCTTTTATGTAGAATGGCATTTCAATAATTCATTTTGCCCATAGAAAATAATAGTGATTGCTATAACTGTGCTTAAAAATAAACCCTTGTTCATAAGAAAACCTTTTGCTGTGGATTAATTTATTTCCAGTCAGTCCATGCTTATTATGATAATATGCTTTGCTTTATTGTTAATTGTACAAATTTAAAATTTGATTGTATAAATTATCAAACGTTACAATCACAAAGTGAGAAAAGAACAAAGGGCTGAAGCTAAGCCAATTTACCTGGAGGCATGCTTGCAAGTCGTCATGCCCAGTTATTAGACAAAACAAGCAACTGCCTGCCATACTATTCCTGAAGGCAAGGCAATATTTTTTTAGCTAAAGGCAATCACAGGTGAAATTGTTGAAAGTGATATAATTGCATGTAATCCTGAACGATAGTGGAAACAAACTCTGCTTCTTGTTTTGCCGTGACACTGGCAACCAGTAACATGACATAGTTCAAGACTTGCAGCGTTCTGCCCAATACTGGGTTAATTGTAAAGTGCTTAACATGGGTTTTATTTTATCAGACAGTCTAATATTAAAGTATTTAAATTTTTGGCACTATTCTGCTTCGATTGCCACTGCACGCACATGATTTACCTACACTAGGTATCTATGTTTGTTTATTTTGTACTCATTAGCTTTTACCACAATACTAGTAGTACCTATAATCACAATTAAGTTAGCATCACTGGTGCCTGTATTAGTTTGGTGTCATTTCCCCTCGGGCTCTCTTGAACCTCATAGTGCCGAAATTTCTTTCTTTTTCTTTCTTCTTTTTAAATTAAAAAAAATTTTTTTTTTTTAAAATGCATATACAAATGATTTTCTTTTTCTGTTTCCTTTTTCAAAAATATTGAAGATTCTTTATTTTTTTCTTCTAAGGACCCTTTTTTCAAAGCTTATGACTTATTACTTAATTAAAATGAACATTCAAACTTTGGATAGTGCTGCTAAAAGATATTGTTTCTGAGACTTTGCATTAATACTAAATTTCTGTATACTAAAAATCATTTAAAAACTATTATTGCTGTAAAATCTTTGTTCTTTTATCAATGGTTTATGATTTTTTTTTCAGGTTTTCTATCCGACAGTAAACTCGAAAGAATATATTTGTCACTGAATGCTTTGAATTTAGGAGAAGATGCTAAGTCTATTATACCAATTGAGAAAATGTCTGAAATATACATTAGTTCAGCTATGAGCTTTATTAGTTGTTTCCCAAGAAAATTATATTTTATCACTGTAAGTTGTGCTAAATGTTTATATATTTTTACTAAAAAATTCCAGTTCATTTTTTGTAATGAGGAATTGGATAAATACATTTATTCAGTCTTAAAGTCAATTGTATTGTTTTGTATATATGTTTATAAACTGGAATGTTTTTTTATTTTCAGTGGTACCTACTGAAGAAAGCTAGAAGAGTTTACCTTTCTAATAATGTTATAGTTCCTCCAACTTTGCAGTGGCTTTTTGACCCCATAGGGCATACCTTCTTTCGTAATGGAAATTGGACTTATGATCGGGAAGGAACTATTTTTAGTTCAGTTCCTAAATCAAGTAAATATGACTTCTTCTTGATTTCTATTTTTGTAAGCATTTTTTTAAAGATTTGCACTAGGAAAGTTTTACGTTGATATTAAGAATTAATTTATTAAAAGGCGATATATCACTTTAACTGTTTATAAAAAAAAAATTTAAATTGATAAAAACTGATGTCATTTAAAACTTTATTTTTTTAGAATCATTTCAAAAATAAATGTTTAAATTAAGCAAAGAATATTTTTGTTTAAAATATTATGAAGTAAAAAGTTTTTTTTATAGTCTTATGTCATTTAATGTCTTTATGAAAAATCTGTATGTATAGTCATAAATAAGGAAAATAATCATATTAGTTATTTATAATAACCCTTAATTTAAATAAATTAATAAATAGCTAAATAAATAAAAAGGAAAAATATAATTTTGAAGGAACATTTTGGTCAAAATTTTTCAGCGTACTATTTTGAAACTGGTGTACAAAGTATGTTCTTACAATTTATGAAAATGTTGTTATCAGAAAATTAAATCATTTTATGGTTTAAGTTTGAAGTTTCATTAGGGAAAAAGTCCAAAGTTTTAGCTATTTTTTTTAAAAATTTCTTTTGTTACTTTTTAGGTTTAGAACTTAATTTTTTACCTTTTTCCGAATTTTCTTAACTTTCACTTTTCTGATCTAATCAATTGAGTGTAGTTTCTCATTACTCACTATTAATTACTTGAATAGATAAAATGAAAAACTTTCTCTGAACAAAATCTCTCTTAAAAAACATTTTGCACCATTAATTAACATTTGTAACTAGCTTCAATTCTTTCGTTGCCATCTCATTTTGGCAAAATTTGGTTGAAGTTCAAGGAGTTTTATTTTTACCAATATTTAATTATTATAAAATTCTATATTTATTTATACCATAGAGGTGAGTTCAGTAAAAAACCAAAATAGCTGAAAATAAAAAAAACAAAAATGTTATGTGCAAAAACACTTTTTTAAATAATGGAAAAATACCTGAAATTTGAGCTAGGAATAAGTGTATAAAGGAAGCATTTAACCACCGAATAAACGTTTTAATGAAAATATTGATGCTAGATTTCATTTATTTGTTTAAATTTTGAGAATATGAATTTCAATCTGCAATTTTTAAATCATACGAATATAAATATTGATATTAGATTTTAAAATTGCATCAATACAAATTTCAAAATTTCATTTTAAAATCGTGTGAGTAAGAATTCCATTGTGTAACTTCTAAGTCATTTGAATACTATTCATATCATTGGCTTTTAAATCGGATGAATACGAAACATGATATTTGACATAAGATTTTGAAAATGCGAAACAAGATGAGTGATCTTAAATAGCGTTAATATGAATTACGTGAGCCGCGATGGCTCAGGGGATAGAGCGTTCGCCTTCCAGTGAGGCGAACCGGGTTCGAATCCCAGTCGATACGAATTCCGCATCCGGCTTGCACTGACCACAGTGCTGACGTGAAATATCCTCAGTGGTAGACAGATCATGGGTTAGAGTCCCCTTGCCGTCAGGCTAGCCGTGGGAGGTTCTCGTGGTCTTCCTCTCCATGTAACGCAAATGCGGGTTAGCTCCATCAAAAAGTCCTCCACGAAGGCAAATTTCTCCCAATACTCGATCCAGGAGTTCCGTTGTCTTCTGGATTGGGTTCAAAATTACAAGGCTACGGAGTTGAACATTAGTAGCCGTAAACCCATTAAGTTGGGTCGGCTGTTCAACGACGGTTATAAAAATAAAATATGAATTACGATGTGTGATTTTAAATTGTGTAATTTTAAACCACGCTTGCATTGGTAAGAAAAAACTTAAATTTTTTTTTTTCTTCTTCTTCTTAGGAGTTTGAAAAAGGCAAACTTTCTTTAAAGAAGCAGATTTTTTTCTTCTTAGTAATAGTAAAAAAATTTCTGTGATGGTGACAAATTTTCTGCGTGCATTCGTGTATATTATACAGTGATAATATTATTCAAACTGAACTTTAAAATTAGCATTATTAAAAAGTGCTTACATAGAATATTAAATAAAGTATCTAGTATATGTTTCATAAAAATTTTTGTTAAGTTCATTTTATGTTTCTTTTTCTCTCTACATGAAAAATGATTAGATCAATTGTAATTTTATTAAAAAAGAGTTAAAAACTGTAAACTATACTTAAAACATGGTGCATAGCATTTTTAAAAAGTGCTCAAAGTGGCTTATTTTCGTTATTAAAGAGTCCTTAAAGGTGTTTTTATAAAGGGCTTAATCTTCCTTTTTCGAAAATGAGATTTTTTTTCTTAACCACATCGATTTTTGTGACGTATTTTGCAAAAGTGTGCTTTTCACATTGTTCTATTCAATGTTTTCACAATTCATTCAACCACAATTTATTTCATCGAACCGACGTTTCATAACGTTTGAAAGTGCCAATCATTTTACATGTTTAATGAAATACTTGCTAGTCCGTATGTGCATGTATACTGAACTGGGTTCAGTGAGATTATTGCACTCTAATGTGCAACCTGCTGCATTTTGCAACATATTCTCAATTTCAGACTTCATTTTCCACCCTCTGATATCGAAACGAAAAATCTCTTTATAATGTCTAATATAGTCAAGAAGAGTTCTTTGTCAGAAACTAGTTATTTTATCATGATCATGCAAAGTCTTTGAAAATTATTTTGTATTTTGCTAATGTATATAGTGTTAAAAAATATTTTTTGAGTACTTAAAAAGTACTTAAAAGGTGCTTATTTTTTGTTGAAAGATTTGGCTATGCACCCTGTAAAGTTTAATAAATTTTAGTGTGCTTCTTTTTTTTCTTGTTATATTGAGTGAGATAGTATAAAGTGATGATTATTTGGATAGTCTATAAATGATATTTATTGTGAAATTGAAAATTTGAATTTGAAGTAATAATAATTGTTATGAATGAGCAACAAGAATAATTAATAAATAATTTGATAAACATTTTTTTTACATTCAGTTGAATGATTTAAAATTAACATTATTTCTAATTAAATTAGATAAATTATAAACTACAGTTTAATTGAAGTTTAATCAGTTAATAAAGGCTTGTGATGTGACATTATTATCCTGTTTTTTCATATTATTTTAAATCCACAATAGCAGTACATTCATTGATTACGCACTTTCTTTAATTATTTGTAACAAATTTTGTTATAAAATGGATTTTTTATTAATTTATTTTTATGTTTGTATTTTTAGTGAATCCCCTTTCATTTGCATCCCGTGGTTTTCGAGAGTTTCTCTTGGAGAAAATTATTTTGTCTATTATTTCCCCAAGTATGGAATTGGATGAAAATATTGAACATGGAAGGTTTGTCCATTTACAGTTTTAAAAATGGATCTGGAATCAGAAAAAAAATCTAAAAATTTGAATTTCTACTTTAAATTTATAAATTGTTTCCCTTATTTTGTTTAATTGAATTTTTTGTCTATTTTAATTTAAATGTAGTATCTAAGCGATATTAAAATTCTCTAAGGAAAATAATAACATTTGTTATAAATAAAATTAAAAAATGTAATGAAATCAAAGTGTCAACCGAATTTTATTTCCTAATTTTTTTTTTAATGTTATAACTTAAGTTTGATAAAAGCTAAAATTATTAATTTGTAATAATTTGATACATATTTATACATTTAATACTTTGGTAGGATTTATTATAAGTGTTTATTTTTGGTTATACTTGAAACTAAGCTTGTTTTAAAAATGCGAGTTTTATTTGTAGAATATTAACAGATAGATTATTGTACAGAAAATTATCAGAGCATTGTTTATAAGAGGCTGATTTTAGCAATCTTGGAAATTATGCATGGTTATGTGGTTTTAATTAAAAATTTTATTATAAAACAAATTATTATTTTGTTTGTTTGTTACAAAACATATTATTATTTGCTATCCACTGAATTTTTATAAATTTTTCTAGCAAATAATCAATATTTTGTAGTGTAAATTTACGTTTCAAACAATTATTGTTACAATGACCCATTTCCATATTAAAATCATGCTTGTTTTTAGAATATTTTATTTTATAACTGGAATGTTTACAGTTATTGAAGTTAACTTTGCCTAAGTTAAACACTGAATTGATTACTTCATTTATATTAATTAAACATAACCTAAATTTTTTTAATTTGAAGAAGAGGTTTTAAATTAACATTATTTTTTATTAACAAAATTTAAAATTAACAATTCTAGATGGTTTAAAAGTTATAAATGTTTTGTAACTTTCACTGCATTTTTTCTTTCTTTGCTGCAAAGTTTGTTTCAAAATATCAAGTGCCTTCAGAGACATGATTTAGATTGGGAACCAAAAAATGTGATGAGAATTAACCACGTCCCTCTCCAGGTGTTCTAACTACCAAGTACTAAAATTTAATGATTATATGTAAATAAAAAGAATCACTGCATAAATGTGAGAGGCCTTATGGATGTGCAAATAATTATTTAAAAAATGTGGAGATAGAGGATAAATCAAATGCACAGAACACTTCAGAATGTGGTGTCGATCTGGCAATTGAAGCCAGCAAAGCTCCTGGTCGTGGCCTAGTTTTTTATTTTTTATTTTTAAACTAGGTGCTAGACCTCGAGAGAAATAAAAATAAGTAATGGCTGAAAGGTTGTAAATGAAATTAATGCTTTATGAGCATTATCACAAGTGCTTTTCTGACATCTATTAAGATAAATTTTCCTTATGGAATGGCTGATGGTCATTGACATTGACTAATGACTTTTCTTAATTCTTAAACAGTTTTAATTTGAATTCCTCTACATTCCCTGTTCCATAATTTTTTTTTTTACTCTCACCCTTCAATTTCCCTGCAAATGATAATCCACACCTCTAACTTTGTTCATTGGGGCACAAGGAAATTTGTTATAGATATGCTTTCAAAACGTGAGAAAATAGAAAGAGAAAGCAGAGTTTTTTAAAAATTATTTTAATTATATGCCTTACAAAAGTATTTTTTCATAAAAGGACAATCATGATTTCATAATGGATGGTTTTAGCATGTAATGGTTTTGTAATAATTCTATTCTTGCAGATTTAATTTTTTTAAAAAATGGCTACTTTTTTAATTCAGTGATATTATGAGTGGCAGTCACAGCATACAAGTCTAATGTCTTTATATTAATTTCTATAGGAATCATTCTACTGGATTGGTTATTTCAAACTGCATACAACTGTTGAAGAATTCTTGTTATGTTACTGAGAGTAGTAATTTCTCATCAGCTCTGAAGAGTTCTAAACCTGTCTGTTTAAGACAAGAAGATCGTGTAACCTTTTGGTGGGCATCGGTTTTGAGTGTTTCTCTCTCCTGGCTTCTGGGTGAGAAGGAAAAGGCTGAAAAATTGTACCAAGATGTTGAAAATTTTCCTAAAGAACTTTTGAATTCTCAGTATGTTTATTTAAATGTATAGATTTCAGTACATTAAGTGCAAAACTCTTAGTTTCCTTGTACTTCTAAGCACACATTTTAGTAACACAAAATCAATTTGTATCTATTTATTTAAATTTTTTTTTTGATTTAAAATTTAAAAAAAAATTAAGAAACTTTAAATGTTTTTTTTTTTAATGTATATATATATTCAAGAATTCTACCATAATAGTTTTTTTTTTGTTGCAGATTTCACTTTCCAAGAAAAGAACTTATTTAACTTAAAGGAAATTTTAAAAAAATACCTAGCAAAAAAAAACGTTAAAGTCTCATGATATTTTTTGTTACATTGGTTTTCTTGAACTTTAATGTTGATTTACTCGAAAACTAATGGAAGAGCATTGCAATTTTTTTGTTGCTAAATTTTAAACTTAAATCCTATTGGAAATGTGAAGTTCATGGACATTAATCTACACTGGCACTGCTTGTATATCAAGTATCTGGCTTGAGCATTATTAACTAAAAAATGTTAGCTAAAGAATTTTGACTTTAAGATCGTTTAAATTGCTTTTCTTTTTCTGCAAAATAGAGAAAATATGCGTGTTTTTTCTTTCAGTATTTTTTATTATTTCCTGCGTTTGGAATTATTTGTTAATATATTCCTATTCTACATTTATTTTGCATCTAGTGTGTCTGGAGACAATAAAAAATAGACTTTAGCATCGATTTTTGAAAAAAAGCATAACGTTTAAAGGAACTAAAACAAATTATTCGGACTTCGATAAATTTAAAAAAATTGAATAATAATTATATATTTAATTTTGTTGTATGTTATTGTGAATTTATTTGATGTTTTATGTCATTTCAAGTGTGTTTGAAGATAAAATGTTGCTGAAGCTTACAGATTATAATTGTTGTTTCCTAGACATCCTCTTCCCTCTGCTGTTTTGTATTCTTTTCGGGCTAAAAAGAGTTCTACTAGTCAGAATTCAATGCCTAGTACAACCCTACGACTATGCGACAAAGCAGGAAGTCTTGTGAAAGATAGTTTAAATTATTCATTGCATCAAATGCCTCCACCTTTAGTACAGGTAATGCCACGTTTTTGTTATTCATTGGTCATTAAGCTTGCACTAATATGATCCATAACAATATTAGTCTGCATTTTCATAATTATTTGTTGTCCATATCAGTTGTACATGATACTGTAAAACTTGACTTTTTGATAAAGTCCTGTTTTTGTAAAAAATCTACTCAAAATTTTTTGAACTTGTTAGAATAAAGTAATATTTTTGATATTTTGTGAAAATCATGAAAAACAGTTGTTTCTCCAGTCTTTTTGATAGAAAGCTACTGATTCTATTAGCAGCTGGGAGACAAAACAGTAAAAAATAAAAATTGTGTTTTTATTTATTTGCTTCTTTCATAGTGATAGCTTAATGCACTTTTTTGATAAGCAGTTTAAATTATTTATCAATATAAAATAAGATTTTATTTTGATTTAAATTACTCAAGAGTGTGAAGAATTAGCACTTGATAAAAATTGCAAATGTAAGTTTAAAAAAGGGTTAAGAGGGTTTTGAAATTTAATTCAAGTATCTAATTTACCCTGAAGAACACTGTTTTACTTTTCGCTACGAAAACTAATAGAGAGCATATGTTCCAGTCAAGTGGTCAGTCGAACATGGAACCGCCAGTGTTTAGTCCTCAAGTTCTTAGTGATGATTTTATCAATCCACTGAAGTGAAGTTAACCATCATGGTTTAAGGATAGAACTCCTAACCTGGGGCATGGGGGGGGGGAAGGGTCTAACTTCAAAGCTAGAAAATATATATTGTTTAGCCCCTTCCTTCTCGCTCCCGTAAAAATGACGGGGTGAGATTTCGCGCACTATTTCTCGCTCTCGTGATATTGACAGGCTGGAGTGTTCAGTAGAAACTCGTCAATAAGAATAAAACTAATTCATTTCTTTTGCCCGGAAAACATTTTATTTCTCATTTTACACACCTAAAGGCAGTACCAGGATATTTTTAAGGTAATTGTAGATAGTCAGTTTATTTTAAACTAGTTGCAGCACTAATTATATACATAATACAAATACAAAAGCCAAAAAAATAGGCATTTTTATGACCGTTTTCTAAAAAATTAATCGATCGTTAAGGGGTTAATAGAATATTAATTCAAAAATGAAGAAATTTTTTAGAGCAGTTAAATTTTTATTGCAAATTTTTTTGAGGCTAATATAATTCTTTGTAATTTTTTATGCTAATTTTCTTTTTTTTTTTTAAATAATTGATTTATTCAATAATTGATTTATTTAATATTTTTTTCATACTTAATTTTAATTTTTGATTTCTTTGACAATAAAATAGGAACTAGTTTTTGTGCTAATTTATAAATGTTAGTAAATCCCTAGCAAAATGCTTTAAAGTAATCAAAATGTGAAAAAGTAAAAAAAATAAAATCCTGCTGTTATATGATATTTATTATTTGCAAATTTTATTTTTCAAAAATATTTGAAAATTTGCAAGTTTTTGAAGGATGATTGGAAAAGTAAAATTTGTTGAATGAGATGATTCGAAAAAGAAATTTCTACTATTATATCATAACAATAATTTGTGAATACAAATTTAGGATTAAGAACAATAAGTTTATTTTATCTATTATAATAATTCATAATTTTATGATTAAGAATGTAAAAATACAATTTGTATTTGTATCTTTATTGTATTATGTAAGTTTTGTTTTCAGTATTTATACTTTAGCATTTAGTTATGAAAATTAGTGTGCTGTTGTTATAATTTGTAATTTGTTGTATTATATAACTTGACTTTGATACTTTAAAAGCTCTTTATATAATTATAAATTTCTTCAATACTCCTTTATGTAAAACACTGAAAGAAACCACACATATTTTAATTTCTTAAAAATAATTTTTCTTCCCAATTTTTTTTTTTCTATTTTCACTCATTTAAAAAATATTTGTTAAATGACTTGGAAATAATATTAAACTAGATTGCAATTATAAACTGTCTAATATTTTAGCACTTGATAATTCTTTATTAAATATTTTTTTCCTTTATTCTACTTTTATTTTATTTTTTCTACTTTTATTCATGGTTTTTCCATGTGAAAAAAAAAAAAAAAACACTCTAAGGAAAATTCTAGATTGAACTTATTTTTTGATCAATTTGTATGGTCTAGCATTAGCGTTGTCACTTCAGGTGAACTGTAATTCCAAAACAATATATTATGTTCTGTCCCACATAATATATTAATGACTTGGATTATTTTTTCTAAAAAGCGCATTTGTTTTTTATGTTATTAGTTTATTTTCTATAGCAGACAAAGCAAAAATAATGGGGTTCACCCCATGTATGGGGTTAGCTGTTGTAAAAATATACATGTATATTTTTACAACACCCACTTTTTTTGAGCCATTTATATCTTTGCTTATTATATTACTTTCTATCTTTACACGTAATAAAGTTTTTCCCTTCAGCTATAAGTTTCATTCTTTAAGGAAAATTATCATAATTTAGGTTTTTTTTTTAAAGAATTTTTAGCCTTTCAAAATGTCAGGAAAAATTTCTCACTCGAGCAGATTTAGATTTAAATTCTGTAAATGCAATCAAATGCTGAAATGAGTCAATCCTATTCTTTAATTGTGGTGTGACATTGTTATTTGATCGTTGGTAATAATTATGAAAAATAATAAAAAAAGTATTAATTTTTCTTTTATATTTGCAGAATTTTTTTTATTTTTAAAATGTACATTTTATTTATTTTTTGAAAACTTAATTTTTAAAAAGAAATTGGAAATAAGTGGAAGATGGAATTCAGTCCACTGATTTCAGTCCTCAGGAATGAAGAGTGTTCCACTGTGGAAGAAACTTGCTATCTTTGAAATAAAACTTATTTATATTTCATTGTCTAATAAAGGTTTACTTAATTTATACAGGCTTTCCAAGTTCTGAGTATCGATTGGTGCCTGAGTACTAGAAATCAAGTTTGGGAGACGTCCAGATCTAATAATACAAATTCTTCTGATGTTTGTGGAGTGTCTGAGGGTTATAGAGAAGACCTCCGCTGCCTGCGCCGACTCTTGCATTATATTCCAGAAATTCACAGCAAGGTAAATTTTTATTTCACACAATTGAAATTTTATATTCATTAAAAATATTATACACAGTCCAATACTAATTTTTTTTGCAATTTTCATAAAAATCATTTTATTTTCTAAATGAACTTTTTAAACTGTATAATAAGTTTAATGCATGTCAAAAGGTTTGTGAATATCATATTTGTAGAGTAAAATAATTAAATCCCATTTAAGTTTAACAAAATATAACAATCATTAATTATTTCAAATATTATTTAAATAATTTCAATGTGGGTTGTAAGTTAAGGATTTCATATTGATTGCTTCTGAGTTAATTTCTAGGAAGGTGATTAATTTAGTAACCAATCTATTTAAATATTTTACTTATTAATGCTATTATATCAATTAATTCATGAATTCTTAATCTTCATATTATTAATTTATTTTGGAATTTTAATTTATTTAATGTATATAATTATTCTGTCATGGTGTTTAAGAAATTCTAATTTTGTTTCAGTTTTTATTTATTTCCTTTGTTTGGTGAGATTGATTATTTGGGGAGTCTGATAATTTTCCTTTTGTTAAAATATTTTTCATTACATATTTCAAATATTGTTGGAAATAATTTGCTAATTTGGCTTTCAAACATTACCTCCACTTGATTTGATGTCATAAAAAGTGCATTTTTGATTAAAATAATTAACAATGCATTTTGGTTAGCAAAAAAATATGATTACACATTGCATTTTTCATAAAAAATATTAAACTTCACAATTAAAAAATTTGAATCACATTAGTTTTACGAGTATCAGTATTGGACAATTATAGCTCTAAATTAAATAAGATACTTCTAAAGTATAAGAACAGGTCTAAGACAAATATGTGAAGATTAATTATAGCTTCCTAAATGCCTTATAATCAGATCATATTAAGTTATTAACTGTGAAATTAGTGAGCTTTCTGTTATCAGGTATTTTGATATTATACAACAGTGAGTTTCTGCTCTATATTTAATATTTTAAATTCTAGTTTTGCTTTTCAGTTTATTTAGATATTACAAAATATTCTTAGCTAAACTAAGTATGTCCTTTCATGATTTTTTTCTTCACTCATTTTTTAGTTTATTAGTTTATTAAATCTGACAATATTTGCTTAATACAATAATCCAGCTGGTATTTTGACAAAATAATAAATATTTGCTCAATAATATTAAAAAAAGCACTTTAACTTTAGATTTTTATTTTATATTCATTTTCTTTTTATTTCACATTGTTTCTTAAATTTATTACTATAAGCTGGTGAAAATAATTAAATCTAATAATTTTCTGATAGTTTTCATAATTCACCTTTGAATGTGTGATTTTTTTTTATGAAAAAGAGACATCATTTATTTTATTATAATATTTATAACTTGTATATGATGTATGTGCATTTGTAGGTTCATTTTTATGAGATAACACAACAATTTATTTCTGGTTCTTTCTTTTTTTTAATTTAATAATCCAGTTGGTATTATGGCAAAATAATAAATATTTGCTCAATAATATTAAAAAATGCTCTCTAACTTAAGGTTCTCATTTTAGATTCATTTTCTTTTTATTTCATGTTGTTTCTTAAATTTATTACTGTAAGCAGGTGAAAATAATTAGATTTAATAATTTTCTGATAGTTTTGATAATTCACTTATGCTGTGTAATTTTCTTTATAAGAGACTTATTTATAACTAATGTATGATGTATTTGTAGGTTCATCTTTATGAGATAACACAGCGATTGATTTCTGGTGCTAATCCTGTGAAGACTCAACAAATGCTGGATAGAAGTCTTAGAAGAAGAAATAAAGTGAACTCCATTATCTGCACCAAAGGTATCATGCTTTTTTGCCTTGGCATGACGTTCTTTATGCCCCAAAAGGCACATCAGTGTAGGCCTATTCTCTCACGGGTCACCACATTGTACGCTCTGGTAGAATTCATCTAACAACTCTTATCATTAAAATAGAAGTTTACTTTTCACTTTCATTCTTTCATCATAAAAAAGAACCATTTTATTGCCTTTAATTTACTGATACGAGATATTTTAGGCCTTACTCTCTCTCTCAAGGTTCAAGACTGTTCTAATGTTCAAGCTAATGTAGTTGCCTGCTCACATTTTATTACTTAATGTCATTCAAATTGTTTACTATGCATAATAGTTATCTCTTTTTGTTAAGTATAGGCACTAAATTTAATTGGAAGTGTTATTTAAGTTGAAAACAAAAATACAACTTTGCTGAAGCAGCACTTTCTCAAGAAAATAACTGGTATTTTGCACATTTATTAAACTATCCCCTGAGACAACTTTTGCCAACTCTCGAAAGTCGATTTGAATAACCTTTGTTTTTTTGTCCCAGCCTGTTATGTGTATTTCTTTATGAAATGTGTTCTATGTTGCAATATTCTATTATGGATAATTATTCTATTAATATAGTTAGTTAATTAATTGCTAACTATTATTAATAATTTATTTAGTTGTAATTCTTGTTTGTAAACATATTTGATAGTGTTAAAAAAAACATGTACTTTTTTTTTATTGAAAATTAAACATATTTTCTGAAATGTAAAAATTATAAAAAAACAAAACAAAACATATACTGTTATTTAAAGTTTGAATAACTTTTTTGATGATATCTAAGTTTTAAAATTTTTTCTTTAGGTAAGAATGGAGAAAGTCATCACCCGTGTGAGCGTGACCAAGCGGATGCCTTGATGCTGGCTTGCCAACATTTTCCCGACAACATAGTTTCCAATCCTCGAGAGAAGGAATGCATGCTGGCTGAAGCTGCCAGCATTTTACAACGCCTTAGCGATAAGACAAAACTAGAAAAATGTCACAAAATGATGGTTGCTGTTGGTAGCGTTTTCATCGCTCAAGCTTCTTAATTTACTGAACTGTGGGCTGTAAATAAGAGATTCATCATGCTTTTCATTTGTACCAATCTGCTGAAGGATTTTTTTACAATAAATTAACTGATAGTTCCGTTAATTTTTATTTATTATCATTCTGTTTTGTTATTGGAGTTGTATTTTTTCACTTGTGACAATTTTAAAATAAATATTTGGAAAATGCAGTTCTTAGTTTTTTGATATGTTTTAGCATTTTTTAATTTTATCTTTCAATTTCAATGTATGTTTCTATTCATTTTTATAGGAAATATATCCAATATAGTATTGTGTGAGTAAATTAGTGACATCATTTTTATAATAAATCACATGTTGAATAATTTCATGTCTTATTTAGAATTTTATAAAACATATACACCAGGCACCCGCCCACAATATTTTTTATGTTATTATTAATTCATTAAAAAGGTAACAATAATGATAAATACAGTTGTCGAATGTTTTTGATATTGATTTAAAGATAGCAAAAAAGAACAACTTTAATGATTAAATGAGACATAAGAAAAATAATTTTAGTTACGATACTTAATGGAATCATATTTATTATAATATATTTATTAATATCATTCCCAAATGTGATGCAAAAGACTATTTAATTATGATTTGATTAAACTTTCTAAGTTAAAAATTAGTATTATCTGAACTATTCCATTTTTGATTTTTTTAATACTAATAATTCTTTGATTCGCTATCCTGAAATCAAAGTGTAAGTATCATTTTGTAGAATTTTGTTTTTAATTAAAACTCCAGAAACCCTCTATCTTAAAGTTAAAAAAAAAGTAGGCTCAAAAAAATGTGGGAAAAAAACAACACTAACTTTGGTTTATCCCTTGGAAAAATGTAATGTTTCAAGATCTAAAATCATAAAAGGCATTGTAAGAGAACCAAACTAAATAAATAAAATTAAATAAGTAAAAATTTGAAATTTTTTTAAAGCATTTTAGGTTAAAATCTCTTTCGATTAGACTGTGTGTCAATGATTGTTTCATTCGAAATTGTTTTTCAAGCAAGCTTTTGCATTTCTCATTTTTAATGCTGTGATGTAAACCAAAGAAATTTATACTTTAACTTTCCCTCTCCGTACTTCTATGCAGTCCATTTAAAAATAATAATTTAAAGTATTTAAACAAACATTGTATGCAGACAATGCATTGTTCATGTAGAAAACGTGACAGAACAAGCAGGAAATCTGTATCAAACTGCAGGAAGAACTCTATAAAAATTGATACCACCATTAAAAATTTATGGAGTGATATAGGTTTTAAGTGACCAAAAAAAAAAGAATAATGTTTTCTTGATTTTTTTCATTATTATAAAAAAATAATTTTATTCAAAGTTCAATAGCATACAACAACATTTGAACATTTTTTTAAAAATAAAATATTCATTAGAAGATTTTGAATTTAAGAGTTGATTTACTGAATCCTTTTAGATAAAAATGTAAATTTTGTCGACACAATTTTAAAATTTGGCATTGCTTTTAAACATAGAATTGACTTGATGTTAAATGAAGTATTTAAAAAGCAGTTTTAAAAAAAATTTTAGAAGAAAAATTCCATGACAAAAACTATTTGTATTACTGGAAAAAAAAGAGCCTTGTACAAATTGTATGGAAACTTGTGACTTTTTTTTTTGTTCAAACTGTTGAAATTGAATGATTTTTATTGCAAGCATAATAAAAAAAATATTTTTAAAAATACACTCTTACGTTTATCAGCATATTAAAAAGTATAAGTTAAAGATTTTTCATCAAAAATTAGGTCACAAACAAAAATTGTAATAAAGTGAGGCATCAATACGCTTTTTATTTTCCCTCCAAGATTTTAAATTAAAATCTTAAAAAAAAATATTTTTTCCCTTTTTTTAAAAAATGATAGCCTTTTTTTGTGTTAATTTTAAATTTTTTTTACAGTATTACCTTATTTAGCAATAAGTGCTAATATTTAAACTAGGTTAAAATTGTTTTAAATTTTTTTTTACAGTATTACCTCTTTTAGTAATAATTCATATTTGAATGCAGTATTTGTTTAAACTTAATTTGAAATCATGTGTGTATATGGTGTTTCTAATTTCTATTTTCTTATACTATACAAAATTTAAAAAAGTGTGTTCAAACTATTTATATGTTCTATTTTCCTTTTTATATATAAATGAATTCTATTTTTAACTGGGTTGAATTTTTCATGCTAATTTAAAACTAAATAATTATATTAAAATTAAAAAGCCACAAAAAAAATATTTTTGTTTGCAAATTATGAAAAAACTTCACTGGAAAATATAATTAATAGAAATGTCTTCTTGCTATATTGTATTTTTTTAAAAATTTTATTTTATAAAAAGGGGATTTAGTGGAATCTATGAAAGTTGCAAATATAGAATTCCTAGAAACAAGACTATTTACAAAAGTGTTAAATTGGTTGTATTTTTGAATAAAATATTGCATATTAGAGCACTTTTTTTTCATGACTATTTGTAAGTTTATTTCATAACAGATTTCTTTTTTTAAATTTTTTTTTATAGAAAATAGGAGTGAAGTTGAGTTACAACAACTGTAAAATATTGAGAGACACAAATTATAGAAAATGATATTTAATATCTGAGAATAAAGAAAATGTGTAAGTTTTTGTATTCTTTAGTTTTATTTTTACTGCTCCGGTCTCTTGGCAAGAACCAGAACATATTTAAGGTTCCAAATGACGGAACCGCCAGGAGTCTTCTTAGCTTTTTTCATTGCAGTTTTTTGGAATTCTTTCAGAAAACTCTCCGACTTTTCTGTTGGCACATACTGAAGAGGTTTTCTTATCAGACTTCGTAGACAGGCTAAATAAACAGAAGAGAAAGTATCGAAAATATATAGAACGCGTCAAAAATAACAAAAAAGTGAATTCATTAGAATACTAATGAGTAGTAGTGTGAATGAGTGTGCTGTTTTATAGACTGTCGCAACAACGAGGAAAATAAAACTTTAATTACTAATATAGTTATAGTTATTATGTAGCAGGAATAATAATATGTAAATAGTATTTAACACAAAACATGAACTGTTATAAAATTCAAAGATACTTTAAATATTTTTATCAAATTTATTTGAGTCACTATTTTATCAAATTTTGCTGTATACAGTATGGAGAAAAGTTTTGAAACTTCACTTACAGAAAAAGTTAAAACATATCTCAAAACTTTTGCTCCCTGCTGTATTTCATTAGAAAAAATTGTAATGAAAGAAATACGCCCATAATTCTTCTTATTTATTTATTTTCTTTTTGGCTTAATTTTACTGCAATTTTATTAACTGGCTTTCTTATCTGTAAGGATAGAATCTTGGAATTACAATCCTTTTCCGAAACACATTTGTTTTTGGATCTCCATGTGTATGAGGACAATTCTTCGAGGAGACAAAACTTTGCTGGAGAACTTAATGTTCAAAATGGTTTTGAATAAGAAATAGGCTTACATTCAATATAAGGGAATTATTAAGAAATATATTCCAAAACATTTCTTTCGAATGTGTTTATTTAACCTTCCACTTTTTTATGCCTTTTCTCGCAGCCACTATATAATTTAAGAAATGCGACATTATCAATTCATTAAAAAATTTTAATTGTTCAATGCTCTTTTATTTCCTCTAAGAAATAAAGTGTACTTTTAAAATACGTTGCGTTTCTTTGAAAAAACACCCATGTTTGTCGAGTGTGCATTTTGTATATGAAACTGTGACCCAAGTGATTCATTCTCTATTTTTCGTAATGTTTAGTTTGAATATTACTAATATACGTGATTTTAAATACGTCATATCTGTTAAAGCTCAGCCTGCAGCCACATTTTCATTGCATCCATTGACAGACCCGCGAAGATTTCTACCCATCATCCAATTCGAAAAATGTGTTTGAACCGTCTTTCTTTTCTAAACAGACATTAAAAGTTGTTGCCTGGAATCGATACAAAACTACTGTTTTTTCTGTATCGCACTACTCACTACACTACTTTTTTCTTTCTTTTTAAAAAGGTAGTACGCTGCACTACAAACTACGGAGAAAAAAAAAGGTATCGACAAGAGTAATTGTAGAGCGCTACTTCCGACTACTGGTTGTGTTTGCCATTCCATCCAAACGAAAACATAGACTATTCCAAAATTTGAGATTACGTTCAAAGTTATTAAAGTATGTTAAAACAATTTCCAACATTCCATAAGATAGCGAAGGAATTTCAACATTAGACGCACTTTATTTAACACTTGGAATGCCATTTAATTTTAATTAAATTTCGAGTAGTTGGATATTCAAGTTAAATAGAAACTTTTGCTAAATAAATATTTTACCGAAGTTAATTTGTATGTACTAAGAAAAGAATAAAACACGCTTGAATGGAAATGTGTTCATTTAAGTCTGTGATTTCAGAGAATTACTTTGTACTGCAAACATGATGCGATTCCTAAAAATTTATGTTATATTTTAAGTTTTCCTTCCCAAGATTCCCAAACTCAGCAGAAAATTTAAAGAATCTTGAAAATTTTATTTGAAGAAAGGAAAGTTCATTCTTTTAGAAAGATCAAAGCAAGTAGGTTAAATGATGAAAGAATGTAGTATCCCTTTTCTTTTCATTTTTTTTTTTTTTTTTGGCCCATTAAAAAATCAATCGTTCAAAATCGATAATTTTAAGTATCATTGATATTTAATTTTTGTTAATTTTGATAAAAGTGTATTGATTCTTGTTTTTACGACATTCTTTTTCTTAATAGTTTTCGCAGCATTTTGCTGATAAAATGACTCACTTTCATTTAAAAACAGAGGTTATTAATTTGTCACATCTCCTCATATCAGGTCTTTGTCCAAAATTGAAGGACATAATTTTGAAAATGAATGTGTAAGCAAGGAAGAAACAAAATCTGTGAAGAACTAGCGAGTAAATTGGAATGAAATATATCAAAACTAGGTCGAGATGAAGTAATTGAATGGGCAAAATTGAAGTTTAGATTATAATAATCGCTACTTTGTTCTTCAGTCAGGTTTTGATGTTTTCAATTCCGTTTTCCTCATTGCGTTCGATTTCAATTGCGTTTTTGTTTTTGCCTCACTAAAATTTTAATTTGCGATTCCCCCATGTGTCTAGTATCTTTTGAAATTCATTTTCGACAAAATAATAATAATGAAAAAAGAAGAAGAAAAAAAAAAAAAAAAAAAAAAAAACGCCGGTGATTAGTGATTACTGAACACACTATAAGAGGGCTGCAAATAATAGAAAATATGAAGCATGTGAGCTGTCATAAGCATGAAAGCGTAAACGTACACTTACAAATTTCTTAATAAATTTTTTTTCTCTCTCGCATGGACATCGAAATGCTGAAACAATCTGAGCTGTGTGTTTGGGAGAATTGAAAGGCCAAAAATGAATAGCTCTTATCAACAAACAAAGTGTTCGATGTTTTAACTATACGTATGCAGATTTAATAATAATAATTATAATAATAATAAATCACCATGGTACTTCATATAAATTATTTTTTAGCAGGATAATGTTCTATATAAATTGAATTAGTAACATGCAACATTTTATACAAAAAAAAAAAGTTTATCTTTTTATTAAAACATTTTTGTTTAAAAAGTAAAATAAATATTTAATTATGTATAAAGTAAACAATATATTATTAGAAGAATGTAAATTTACAACGAATAGGAAATATATTAACTCAGGAATTTAGTATTGTTTAAAGCTTGATTTAAGTCTAGGGGGTCTTAAAAAGTTTACTATAAATTGAAGTAAAATAATAAAATAGCTTTCTAGTTTTAAATTTTTTCCAAATCTAATTAGTTCAGAAATTTATACTCGTTATGAAATTGGGTGATAGATTTTTAAAAATTGAATAAAATAACGAAGAGTCATTTTAGAAATGAATCTCAATTAAATTAATTCATATTCAACTTGATTGAGAAATTGAAAAGAGACTGGTTAATTGTAGATCTACGATAAAATTATGTTTTTCTCATATTTCTATACAATTATTGAATTATATATGATACGGATATCATTTTGGAATTAAGTATTGTTGCGTAAAGGATGAATTGTCAATCCTTTATATTCTTATCGTTAGGAGAGAAAATGTAATGTATTATAATATTTCATGAAAATTAGAAATATTATAATACAAGGAATTTTTACCTTTTTTAGTATTAAGATTAATTATATAATTAATGATTTTATTAATTAATTAGTTACTTTATATTAATTATAAGAGGAAAAATATAACATGCGGTAATATTTAATAATTATTTAAGGATAAGAATTTTATTTTGGATTTAAAATTTTTAATATTATGGCTAATTTCATAAATAAATTTGCTACTTCTATAATCACCACCAGAAGTGAAAATATAATATACAATACTATTTTATTGAAATTAGAGTTATTATTGGAGATGATTCTTTTTGGTATCAAGATTTCTTATTTATTGAAGAATTTCATAAATCAATTCAGCACCTTATGAGAAGGTAAAACGTTAGAATAATATTTCATTACTATTAGAATTGTTACATAGTATAAATTTATTTTAGAAATAAGTTTTCCCATGTTATGTGTAATTTGATAAATGACCTTTATATTCATTGTCTGAAGAGGAAATACAATATTAGAATTACTATACTGTATGAATTTATTTTGGAATTAAGTTCTCTTGCATTATGAAAGATTTCATAAATGAATTCGCTACCTTTAATTTATCTTAATATTCATTACCGTAACTTTATATTCATTTCCGTTCTTATCAAAAAGTTGTGTATAATGCACAAAAATAAATATATAAACGGACCACCCTTAATAAATTTTGATCTAATGATCGGATTTCACGTTCTTATGATTCAATCTTAATGGTTCGAGGGGATGACCTCAAATTTGCTAATCAGTGAGCGCAGACGATAATTTAGGTTGCAATATCAGACGCAAAAACGTACTTTCACTGAATAAACATGCCTTTTTTTTTTTCCGACGGATTCGGATTTCTGACCCCTAAAATATAGGGGGGAGCCTCCATCTGGGAAATAGGGTCCCCTGGAGAGGTGTCCAAAGTTTGGATCTCTTAATGTAACTTTTTCTTCATGCATATTTCGTTATATCTCGAGAACTTTTTAAGCGAATTGAAATTTTTTGCAAAACAAGTATAAACCTCGTTTGCACAAATATAAGTCCATGCAAAAAATCGATTTTAGTAAATATTTATTATTTTTTATTGATTTTATTTAGTAAGAATTGAAAAAAGTTTGAATTGTAAGGTATAAAATTTTTTGCGTGATTTTACAGTACGTAATTTTAAATGGCAAAATGCAAAATTCAACAGAAATCGGTTGAATAGTTCCTGAGAAATCCAATTTTAAGCATACGACTTTTTTAAAATTCTATTTTTCAGAAATTATTCGACCGATATCGTTCAATTTTTTTGCCATGTAAAATTACGAACTTTAATGTGATTAAAAAAACTATATGCCTTATAATTAAAAATTTTTTCGATTATTACTGAATAAAATTATGACAAATAATACAAAATTTGTATTTCACAAAAAATTGTATTTTGCATGAAATTATCTTTAGACGAACGAATTTTATAATTTGTGCTAAAAATTTTCTTCTCGCTTAAAAAAGTTCTCGGTATAGCAAAATATACACAAAATAAAATTAGCATTAAGGGGTCCAAACTTTGGATGCCTTTCCTGACCAAACTATTGGGACCTTATTTCCAAGATTGCAGCTACCCCCTATAATTTGGGGGTTAGAAATCCAAATCCATCGAAAAAGGTATGTTTATTCAGAGAAAGTACGTTTCTGTGTCTGATTTCGTAGCTTAAATTATCGTCTGCAATAACTAATTACCATATTTGAGGTCACCCGTTCGAACCATTAAGATTGAGTCCTAGAACGTGAAGATCCGGTCATTAAATTAAAATATATTCAAGGTGCTTTCATAAATGAATTGTTCACCTTTGTATTCATCAGCAGAGGAGAAAATGTACCGGAAGTCGAAGAGCTTTGTGTGAAGAATTTGGTATCCAACCTGTTCTAAGAGAGCTGAATAGACTCTGTCTGCGTGGGGGTGGTGGAACCAAAGCCTATTGCAATTGTTTTCTGCCATATCTGATACCAAATCAGAGATGGGCTGAAAGACATATATAATGAGTTAATACATGGAATTTGCAATCATAAAAAAAATAAAATCATAATAATTATGAGTAATGTTTAATTGCATACTCTTTCTTACCTTGTTAATGAATTGATTGATTTTTCCCAAAATTAATAATCATAGCTTTTACATGATTAAGAACTTCATTCACTTCAAAAATATACAAACTGGAAATAACAGTCGGAATGTTTTAAGCGCTCGAAAATAGGTGCCCATTTTCAAGACTTGCCAGACGTGAATGAGAAGAAACAAAAGTAAACTTTGTTTCTTTTTTTCTCTTCAACCGCTATTGTTTTTTCTCATCAAAGTCTGGCAAGTCTTGAAAATAGGTGCTTATTTTTGAGCGATTGAAACATGTGGACTGTTATTTCCAGTTTGCATATTTTTGACGCGAATGACGCTTTTAATGGAGTCATATCTAACAGCTTCAGTTTCTTCTATTATATATTTAATTATAGCTTTTATTTCATGAATTATGAAATATAATTTATTTTATGAAATAATTTAATCCAAAATACTTAGTGAATCTTTTTATTTTTACTTTTTAATGACTGAGGCTGCGAGGAGGATATAGGAACAAAAATAATCTGGGTGAATCTAAAGTTTCTATACTTTTTTGTTGATATTATTGCTAATTTCTTAAGTTTGAAAATATTAACGTATTAACAAAAAGGAAAAGAATTAGGAGGAAAATACTAATAAAAAAGTAAAAGGTCCCAAATTGCGATTGCACATAGCCTCTAGAAAATCACGATACTGACCTTTTGCAACGTTTGAATCTGGTACATCATGAACCCATATGAACATGTATAAATGCTTCATGTTAAATACTTGGCACATAATGAAACTTGTTATAGAATCTCACATTCAATATGATTCGATACATAAAATTTATTTATTTAATTCCTATAATTTCTTGGATCGGATTATTTTCACTTTTGACTCTATTCGATGTAAACTTATCAAACAAAAACTATTATGCTTTTAGATACATCCAACTTTCATGAATGACATTTTGTAATCGCCGTATTTTATTTTGAATTGAAAATATATGCTAATAGAATTTTTTGTATTCTTTTTATAATTTATTTAATATAGTGTTATTCAATTTTTCATAGGCATCTTACGTAAATAATTTCGCACAAACAATCGAAGTATTAAATAAATGATGGATTATTGATTGGATATAAATATAATAATTTATGGATGAAAAAAAATCTCTCGAAAATCCAGTAATGTATAATCGAAAATCCTATAAGGCTAAAAAATTCTGTGGTAGAGAATTTATTATTTCTGACAAGTTTACATAAGTTTTTTCTTTAAGAATAAATAATATTTACTCTAAAACTTTATTATTATATCTCAATGTTAAAATTTTAATGACTTAAAAATAATAGTTGTAGTTTTACGGCCATTAGTCATCGAATGGATGCCCCGAAGTCTGGGTGCCTAGGGCCCTTGGCCTATTTACCTCCCTCCTCTGTATGCCACTGATTTCAGCATAAACTAATTGTATATTGACACTCATTCGAATGAATATTTTTGCATTCAAAATATCGTTATTAGATATGTAAATGTTATTTCATATTATCACTGAAAAGTATGATGAATGCTACCAGAATAGGGTACAATTTATCATTCTTCTGGGAACATCAAAAAGCTCGGTAATTTTTACGGAAGCACTTTGGTAATCACTTGTGGTAAAATCTATAACAAAATAGGGTTCTATTAATGTGCTGTTTTGTAGCAAATGTGATAAAATAAAATAATTTTATCTAATTATCTTATTGCCCGGCATAAAAACCCCTTATTATCATATATTCCGTGAAATTTACTTTTCAGTTTTGTATCTTTAGGTAACTATTGTTTAGAAAAACCACAATTTCTGGTAAACCATTACAATACGAACAAACAATTACCGAATGAATGTTTTAAATACCACATGCCTTTTTTTTGTTGAAATTTTTATTTATTTATGTTTGTTTATTTATTTATTTATTATTTTTTTTAAAAATCATACAAAACCATACAAAATTTATAACCATTTTCATAACCATACAGAAACGGTAATTTTACCAAAATTTTTTTCTCTGTGTGTATTTAATAAAAAGGTCACACATCTTTTCCTGTGGGTCAAATTTACCTTTAGAACAGAAATGGGGTAAACAAAGTTTTAAAAATTTTCCAAACTTTTTTTAATTTCGTAAATTATAATAGAGCAAATCTGGACAGAGAAAAGAAATTCTGATTAAATGACTGTACTGTATGGTAATTCTACTTCTAGTAAAACATAACTTTCATTAAAAAAAATCCCAGAAATGATACGATATGTAAACCATTCATGTGTCAATTTTTTCCGTTCATATGGTAACGGTTTACAGAAAATTGTGGTTTTCAAAATTATAGTTCTTATAAACACACATTGTGTTAAAAATAAAAAAAATTGAAAAGCAAATTGAACCGAATAAATGCCATCAGCATAGTAGATATCATGAAAAAATGACCAAACTTGACGACATTTTTCAAATTTTATAAAATATTATGTTTTTTTGTTAATTTGACTAAAAGTCATTACCAAAGCGCTTCCGTAAAAATGAGGAAGATTTTACGGTAAATTTTGCCATATTCTGGTTCAGAAATACGGTAAATTTTGCCATATTCTGGTAGTCTTGACCTTTTTTTCAGTCTACGTCTCGACTTGCGTTTTGTGAAAAAATTATTATTTCGAGAGTGGTATAAATGTTCTTCCGATTGATTGAAAAAAGAACGTTTGTTAAAATTGAACTAAAAAACAAAAAAAACATGCAAACTCATCTATTTAAATAACGTTACTAGAAAGCGCTTTCGTAAAAATGAAGATTAATGATAAAATAATAAACTAATGATTTAGTAGACCTTCTGTATCAAAGCAACGTTATAGACTACAATGATTAAATAAACGTTAAAGTAATGTGCGCCTGAGCTACGCAGATGTCCTTCGAATACTCAGAGCTGATCATTCATACTTCTGAGTTATACATGAATAGAAATTTTATTAAAACGGTGGAATAGAGTCATAATTAAATTTATGTTTTAAGAAAATACAATATAATGGTATAATGAAAGATTAAAATAATTCACAAAATGAATAAACGAATTTAAAATAAAAAATCATTTCTCTCGTTTCGACTGCATTAAATCTTTCAATTTTATATACCAAATCATTATAGTTTTTTTTTCTGTTTAATTTTAAAGGAGTTAATGATAATAACAAAAAAAAAAAAGAAAAAAGAAAACAAAGACTTTTGATGGGTTTCCTTACAAAACCATCTTTTTGATGAATTCGAACCACAACAAAAAATCTTGTAACTATTATTTCACCCCCCCCCCCAAAAAAAAAAGAAAGAAAGAAAAACAAGCTCTATTTTAAATCAGGGGCTTTCAAACTTTATTCAGTCATTTTTAAGATTTAACACTGATTTTTGTATTGTATACTTTGTTAAGCAAATGGATCGACAAAATATTAAAGTGTTGTATCATTTAAATTTGTGGAACATTAATTATATTTCAGCGTGTTAAAATTTTCATTTTTAGACTAATTTCCTACTGCAGACAGCAAAAGTATGGATGAAAAAAAATGGAGAATAAATTCAAAGCTAATGTTACAGACCTACAATTTGTTATTTTATAGTTTTGGCGCTTGTTATAAATGTTTACATTTTTGATTACTTTATATATAAATTTAACAAAAAGGCGGGGATTTTTTTAAAAAATAAATGATATAGTTACATTAAATGCTGACCTTCGTTTTCTGAAATGAAGGCTTCAACATGTTTAAAACTAAGAAAAATATGAAACATAGTTTCAAGTTCAAAATTACAATTATTTTTATTAGTTTTGAACATGTCATATTTTTCTTAGTTTTAAACATGTTTGAAGAGTACACGTTTTGAAGATCATTAAGTATTCTCTGTGGAGTTTTAGAATCTTTCTTTCAAATCATATAAAGTTCAAGGAAAATTAATAATGAGAAGCGAAGAGTAAAATGAAGTATTTTTCCTTTTCACTGGCGCAAGTAAATTCAGCTATTTTATGTATCTATTTATTTATTTTTGATTTTTAAATTCTTCTTTAATTTAAATTAAAAACAAACACTAAAAAAGAAAAAAGATGAATTCACTATTTTTTTCAGTGCTTACACCAACAAATTGAATAAATACCTAAAATAATAGAATAGAGGGGAAAGAAATATTTTATAACAAAAAATACATTACTTTTGTGCTCATTAACTCATAAAAGACAATAGAATTGTTATATATTTTTAAAACTATTTTATGACAATTTTATTTTATGACTATTTTAGAAAACAAATGGATGATTTTTATGTTTCATGTATGCTCTACTAGAATATGTTTCTTAAATGTTTCTAAATTTAAAATTTAATCGAATAATTTTAAAGAGTCACTTACTTCAAACGATTGTTTCCAGCAATCAGCTGCCAATACTTTTTTAGCTGCGACATGAAAATCAGCTGGTTTAGCCGCCGGAACAGCGATAAAGCATTTTCCTCCAGGTCTCATGCACCACATGAGATTTCTGAGAGCGGCTCCGTGATCCCTCACAAAGAACAAAGCTTGTGATGAAAAAATCCAATCAAATTTCGCGGCCCACGTCAGGTCAAAAGTACTTTGGTCCTCTATATTCGCGTACGTGAAGTCCATATTCTCATCAGCCACGAACGTGAACGCGTAATTGATGGCGTTTTTATTTGAATCAATTCCCAAGACTTCGCGGTTGTGTGGCCAATATTCTGATATTTGAGCCGTTGTAGCTCCGTACGAACATCCAACGTCCATAATATTGGCTCGTGAAAATTCATTCCTTTCCGTCACCTGCTGGCATTCCGCTAATAAAGTGCTTTGCAAAGTCATTAAATAACCGCGACACTCCTGCGGTGAATAATCTTCCATATTGGATTAATTCCGATCAGCAAACAGTCTTGAACGGTGAAGATTAATACATTAATCCAATCACATCCATTATCGTTGAAAATTGCGATGGTTAGATTTAAGCTGTACTCGGAACGATATTAAATAAAAGATCCAAAAGCATTATTTTTTCATCGAAATAATATTAGATCGCAAAAGCATTATTTCCCTATTGAACTTGTCATAAGTCAAAGATGCAAAAGTATCGTTTTCTTATCGAAATAATAGTAGACCATAAATTACAAAAGCATTATTTTCCTATCGAAATGAATATTAAATCAAAGATGCAAGAAAAACAAATTTCGTACAGAGATAATGTTAAATCAAATTTACAAAAGAGTTGTTTTCCTATCAAAAATGATGTTAAATGAAAGATATGAAGACATTGTTTTCCCTATCTTAATGAAGAGAGTTGTAGCATTATTCCCGATTCTTTTCACTCTAATTTTAGGGATTTTGTGCTGAGTCCTTCTATCGAGTGTGTGTGCCAACACTTGTGACGTTATTACCACTTGATTTGACGGTTGCTTGCAAATGACGTAAGAAACTTACGGCTGGTGAAAACGTTTAGGGAATCAGTTCTATTTCAGTTTTCGATAAACATAAGCTAACATGGGTTTGAAGAGTAAAAGATATACATCATATTGCCTTTTTTGAGCTCAGTTATTTTCTCTGCGGTACAGAGATGTTAGCACATGAAAGCCTGCCGTTTTTTTCAGAGACGATTTGAAAAAAAATTATTTTATTTTATAACCGTCGTTGATCAGCTGATCCAATATTTTGACTACTAATGTTTAACTCCGTAGTCCTGTAATTTTGAACTCAACCTAGAAGACAAAGGAACTATTGGATCAAGTATTAATATAAATTTGTTATTGTATTGGAATCTCCCACGGTGAGCCTCACGGCAAGAGGGGACTCTAACCCATGATCTGTCTACCACTGAGGATATATTTACGTCAGCACTGTGGTTGGTGCGAGCCGGGAGCGGAATTCATATCGACCAGCCTTCTCTGGGATTCGAACCCGTGACGTCTCCTGAGCCTCCAAGGCTCAGATTCAAAATACATTATGAGGTCTAAAGATTTCAAATTATTGACCAATAAATTAGCCAAATATCAAAAGTATTCCTCAATTTTCGAAAGTCTTCGCCAAATGCAAATCTTAACAATATTTTATGATTCATTTTTTTCCTATTGGAAACTATCTTACAGTATTTTGTTTCAGGCTTATATTATTTGGAACCAATTCTAATTGGTTTTGCGGCGCACTTTTGCGCGTATAAATAATCTTTAGGTATTCATTTTAGAGAAAAATAGCAAATACGAAGTATTTATTTTGGAACCCTTCGAAGTCAAGGGTCTTTTCATTGGGTAAATGCAGCCAACGAGAAGGACAAAATATAATAATAAAAAAGAATGTAAATATTTTTAGCTTTTTAAAAAATATTTACATTCTGTTGGTATTAATTATTGTGCTGGTATATAGTTCTTTCAATTTTGTGCTCGATTTCTTAGTGTTGTTCAGTATTCATATACCTTTTTTTTCACCCTGCACGAAGAACGGATATTCAGTTAGTGGGTAATAAATAATAACATTTCTTTCCTTTTCCATATAAAATTCTAATAAAATTAAAATTCCTAATAATATTAAAATAACTACTTGAATATCAATAAACTAAACTTCACACATGGAGGAAAAAAAAACTCAGTTAAATTTACCGTCCTGTATGGTTAAGATCAGCGATCAGAAGTAGCGCTCTACAAGTACTGAAACTGCAGTACTAATATACGAATAACAGTACTAAGTATTAATATACAGTACGAAAAATAAGTAGCGACTACTTATTTTTCGTAAGTTGTAGTGTTATGCGCTACTTTTTTTGAAAGAGTAGTGTATAGTATGTATAGATTAGCGTATATATTTTAAACAGTAGTGCGATACATAAATAAACAGTAGTTTGTAGTGATTCCTGGCCACTACTTTTAACGTTAATTTAGAACGGCTCTAACGCAACTCATTTTTCGAATTGGATGGGTACACATTTTCTCGAGTCAATGGATGCAATGAAAATGACCCTGAGACTGCAGCTGAGTGTTAATAGAAATAACGCATTTAAAATCAAGTACAACTAATATATTAACTAGCAGTTACGAGAAATAGCTAATGAATCACTTTAGTCACACTTTCACATGCGAATTTAGACTTTTATAGCATTCATGTTATGTAAAAGGAAGGGTTTTTGATGTTATTCATTTCCTGGAGGAAATAAATGCATGCATTTGATAGTTTTGCATTTCTGAAATAAAATATTAGCTGTCGAAAAGGCATAAAAGGTTAAATAATAAAATTCGAAAAAAATAAGCTTTGGAATTACAAATTCGCTCATGTAAACATAAATAAATAATTCTTGATTATTACCTTATATTTAATGTAAGTCTTGTTCAAAACCATTTTGAACATCAATTAAGTTCTCCAGCAAAGTTCGTCTCCTTGAAGTAGTAAAGTAGTTACTACAATTCAAAAGTAGTTAGTAGTCACTATATTAAAAAAAAAGTAGCTGTAGTTCACTACACTTGTAACAAAGTAGTTGTTGTAAACTACAAAAATAATGTAGTTTTTTCGACCACTGGTTAAGACATTTCTGGTTAAAAAAAAGCAACCATATTTCCGGAAATAAAATCAAAACATGAGATATTTAAACCCTTTATTTGGCAATTTTTCTGTTCATAAGGTAACAGTGTACCAGAAATTATGGTTTACAAGATTATAGTTCATGTTACCACACAATTAGTAGCAAAAAGTAAAACTGAAATACAAATATAACCAAATAAATGGTTTTTAGGCCAGGCTTTAAGGTATCATGATAAAACTTCTAAATTTTAACGCACATTATAAAACCAAATTTTATTGTTAAGTTTATCAAAATCATTACTTAACCGTTTCGGTAAAAATTACCGAGCTTCTTGTTGTTCCCATACAGCCAGAAACATGGTAAATGTGACCATGTTCTGAGTAGCTTTGACAATGTTTTTTTTCTCAATTCAGAGAAAGGATTTATAGCAATTTGCGCAAATAAACGGGAATAAACATTTTTTATTGAGGAAATTGCATACATACGGAAGTGCCGTTTGTGTTTTTATAACAAAAATACATATTTTTTTTTCTTCAAAAATCTCCATTACTGTTTCCTTGTAAGTACGTTACAAGCTTTCGGAATTTCCATTGGATAACAACACAATTCACAGAAACATCTTTTTGCACCCGTTTCTTGGAATTTAAGTGTTTTTCATCGAAAAATTTTCGGAACAATTTGAAAATGTGGTTTATCATTATATTTTCCTTTTATTGTAATAAATAAAGAGCTAAGGGGATGAAAGTTCAATATAACATTTTAGTAAATTTCAGTAAACTAGCTTTTAAACATATGCATTCCCACTAGGCAATTAATATTAGGCCTTGACTTTATCTTCAAGATGCCAATTGGAGATAACTACACTGAGAAAAAAAGTATGGTCAAAAGTATGAGAATATGGTAAAATTTGCCATGTTTCTGTTTCTATGGGAGCACCAAAAAGCACAGTATATTTTAGCTTTTGTAATGACTTTTTGGCAAAATTAACAATAAAATATGGTTTTGCTTACCATGTTGTTCGGTAGTAAAATGGTAAAATTTGGTTAGCAAAAGCCGATAAGGCAAAAAGTCGAAAAATTAATTTGGTAAGCAAAATTCAATAGTTTCAGCAGTAAAGTTTGAGGTGACGCAAATATGTTTAACTTGATAACCTTTATTTATTTAGTAAACACTTGTATTATTTTTGCTTCTCGCTGGTTTATTATTTTTCTTTTCCTATGAAAGCTATAAGATAGTAACAACTAACATTTTAAACTTTATTTGTAAATGTACAAATACCCGAACAAAGCTAAACTAAATCAGAAGCATCTGTTATGCATCACGGCTGTCCCAACATCCTAAAATGGAAGATCGAAGGTAGCGATTTCGGATAGCTATTTATATTTATTTATTTATTGTTACACTCTTGTGTTTTTGTGTTCTCATACAATCGCATTTTTGGCATTTGAATTTGCCGAGAGAGTGCATGTTTTTAAAGTTGATTTGTCGACTTTTTGTTATTAAATGCACTCTGAATTAACTAAGAGTTTTTCGTAAATGCCTCTAAAAAAGTCATATCCTACACTCTTCAGATGACGAATGTCTTTGGAGAATACGAAATGAAATATTATGCAAAGTTGAAAGGGTTTTAACCCACTGGTGGTTTAGCAAATAGGAGAATGTTTCTCCCCAATACACTATTTCCCTATATAATGATATGAAAGAAAAAAAACCGGTTTTGCTATGAGGAGAAGACTACAGGTAAAAATTAGACTTTTTGCAAACAGAACCGTCAATGGGTTAAACGAATATCGTTATTGTGTTATTTTTTTACAATTTAGAACTTATTGTCATTTAATATTACTTAAAACCATTTTTAATGTTATCCAATGAGAAATGAGAAATTATTATTTTGTATTGCTTTTTCAATTTCCGCTCAATGAAAATTTTTCGCATTTTTTACCAATTCCAAATCAATATAGCTTATTTCTAAACCTAATAAAGTTACATACTTGTTATTCTTCAATTTAATTCACTATTTCGATAATTAGAGGTTTTAGGGCTACATAATGATAAGCCACATTTTAAAATTTTTTAGAAGAGCATTTTGGTGGTGAAAAACAGCACGAGTGTTACCACAAATACCACAGTGGTGTATTATGTTTTTATCTTGTAAAAATTCTGGATATTTGTAAAGAACTTGGCAGGAAAAAATACTGAAAAACAGTTACGGAAATAAATTTAATACTATCACTATATTTCTACTTCTTCTTTTTTCTAAGTATGCGTTTTAAAACTTAATAGTTTTATATGGTTGGCACTTTTTATATACATAAGATGATGTCGATACTAAAAGGCAAACCCGATCGATATTATATCGTTCTTTTCCTTCAAAAGTTCTTTTTTCTTCAAAAAATCTTTCGATATTAAGAGTTATCAGGCATTGATGTAAAAGTTTCTTCAAAAGCGTAAAATAGAATCGACATAAAATAAAATATCGGTTCTGATTTGGTTTTCATTAAATACAAATTTAAATATTATCTCGATTCACTGTCAGAAATTGTTTTTTTTTTATTTTTTTTTTTTTACTTTTGGTGTATCCAAAATGGTTTTGTTTAGAAAATTTTCTATTAAGATAAAAAGATATCAACTTATAACTTATATATTCTTTGGCTAAGGTAAGAGTGGGAAATCACCCTAATGAAACCATTTATTGATTTCGCTGCTCTCTTACAATAAGAATGATTTATTGATTTTCTCTTAACAATAAGAAAAATCTATAAACATTAATTTTATGTTTAGTTAAAACTTTTACACTAGTTTGCTTTTAGGATACCTTAGTAAAAAAAAGAAATTTTTTATTTTTAAATTATTTGTTATGTTTAAAAGGTAATAATTTTGAAATTTTCACAGTTAAGAAAAGCTTACTTGACGTAGAAATTATCTTACTGAGTTTTAAATATATTTTTATGTCGTATTTTTAATTAAGTAAAACATAATTAGCTTAATTTGTTTTATTATTTTGTTCTGATAAAGTGATAGCAATTGTGTAAATAAGAAACTTTTTTCCTTCATATCATATTTTGAAATTAGTATGATTTAATATAAATCACGTTTTGATTTAAGATTCGATTTTAAATCACTATTAAAAGGAATTAATCATCTCTTTTTGAAGAATTTTAATTATTATTTCGAAATGAACTTTCTAATTTTCTTTTTTAATTAAACAGTTTTATTACTCTGTTTACAATACTTTTTAAGCCGTATTATCTAGCATGCTTAAATGTTATTTCATCTTATGTTGATAAAATTTAATTACTTTCGTTCAGCTTTATTCTTATTTTATGAAAGATGAAACTAAATATAGTTAGAAAAATCCGGCCAGTTGTATTCATTACAGAAAATCTAGTACTTTCTTATCCAAACTACTTTTATTTTTATTAAATGAAATTTGATTTAAATACATTGAATTTTAGATTATTGAGGTATATTACATTATTATATGTTGCTTTCAAATTTTAAATTATTTTATTAGAAATTAATACGTTTTCGTTTTTAATTTTTTTTTTGCATTAAACTAAAAATGTTTATTTTAAAACAAATTTCTGTATGATTTAAATTTCACCCATAATCTTTATCCTTTCATGAAGCTTTTTAAAGGAATGGCTAAAACTACATTTTCACCCACACATTCGAATAACGCCTGCAATCCCCACATGTTTCGAGAAGAAACTATGCCACAGTCAAGTCTTAAAATAGTCTGGAGACAGCTTTTAAAACACACAAGCAAAAGCTTATTTTAGTTTCATTGATGTTGGTGATAGAATGAGAAGAGCGCGCAAATAATTTACGTTAAAGAGGGGGGCAGTAAATCTAAATGCGTCGATAAGGGTGGTGACATACTACATCATAATTTTTATGCTTTCAAAATTTTCAGTATTTTATAATCGTCGTTGAACAGCCGACCCAAATTTATTGAGTTTACCACTAAAATGTTACAACTAATTAGCCTTGTAATTAACCCAATTCAGAAGCCAAGGGAACTCCTGAATAATTTGGCTTCGTGGAGGACTTCTTGATGGAACTAACTCGCATTTGCGTTATATAGAGAGGAAAAACACGAAGAGCCTTTCTCGGTTAGCCTGACGGCAATGGGACTCTACCCATGAGTCGAATAGCACTGAGGATATTTTTAAGCTAGTACTATGGTCGGTGCAAGCCGGATGCGAATTTCGTATTGACTAGCCATCGTTGGGATCGAACCCTGGTCACCTCATTGGGAGGCGAGCGTTGTATCCCCTGAGCCATCTCGGCTCATAATTTAACTATAGAAAAAAATCTTATTTTTATTTCATAACCGTCATTGAACAGCTGGCCCAACTTTGAGCTTACGACTACCAATGTTCAACTCCGTAGCCTTGTAACTTAGAACCCCAGCCAGAAGACAAGGCAACTCCTTGATCAAGTATTGGGAGAAATTTGCCTTGTGGAGGACTTTTTGATGGAACTAACCTGCCTTTGCGTTACTGGGAGAGGAAAACTACGAAAAACTAACACAATCAGCCTGACGGCAATGGGACTCTAACACAGGATCCGTCTACTACAGAAGGTATTTTTACGTCAGCATTGAGGTTGGTGCGAGCCGGGTGCGGAATTTGAATTGACCTGCCATCGCTGGAATTCGACCTCTGATTACCTCATCAGAGTGCGAGTCCTCTATCCCCTGAGCTATCACAGTTCAAAATGTTCAGTGTGATATTATCTTGAAGGCAATAGAATTCAACAGATTACTAAACTTTTTTGTCTGATATGTTCCTTTATGGATAAGATAAGGAACTCATCTCACCTAAACAAATTTTACTCCGCACTGTATAATACAAAGTTAGAGCAAAGGCCGTGTATCAGGAGTATAATAGTTGATAATGTAGTCTATACGTAATGTAGACGCGTATGAAGGTATGGTACTGCTTCGTTCTTCCTTTTTTTGTACAATTTTGCCTTAAATGCAGTTTTTCTCAACAATCAGAGGGTTGCTTCAATTTGTATGAACTAATTAGTTTGCATTTAGCCGATATTTAACTAATCATAAAAATGCTTTATTCTTTAAATTTTACGTAAATTTTGATTTTGATTGCTTTTTGAATAAAAAATAAATGAAATAAAATTTCATTTATAGTTTTTCATACGACTTCACAGTATCACCCGGTGTAAATATGCACATCCTTATTTAAAATGTGTGACCTTGTTGTAAATATCTGTTATCAAGTTCATTCCTCACATTTTTTAGTTCTACACTTACAATGGTTCGTAATGTTTCCTTCAAGTTAGTGTTCTTCTGTATCTGTGAATCATAAACAGTTGACGTCACACAAAAAAGAAATCACATGGTGTTTGGTTTAAGAGTCTTGGTGACTATGTGATTAAGGGTTAATCACCATCAACCACACCCTCAGATAATAGTTTATTTTATGAACCACCGACAACGTCAGGAAAGCAACATTAGAAACTATTGACTTTGTTAAGCTAAAAAATGTGCGAAACGAGCTTAATTTCACATTAAACGCCTGTTGTGAAACAAAAGGCTACACATCCAACATTTATAGTTGAAAAAAAAATATTTGTGTTGTTTTCTTTAATTTTCTCAATCCCTTATTGCACAACATGTAAAATAGATTCGAAAATGTAAGTGTTTAAACTATGGTCACTAATTTGTGCTAACACTGTGTGTTAAATAGATATACTTTAAAAAATATTGATAGAATTATTAAAATAGCACTCGATATTTTTTAACGGGAATTCTCATTTTAATGAAAATTCCTGTTAGTTTTGCCTTTTCAGGCTTCGCACAAGACTAAATATGATTTGTTTAAAGCTTGGCTATAAAAAAGAAGAATCGTTGTACAAGACAGTTAAAAGTATGAATCTCTTTGAGAAGAAACAGCCATGAGCTAGTTAAACATTCTTTTCTTTGTTTGTAAATTAATCACGCTGCGTTAAATATTTTAAGTAACAAATATTTTAAAATAAATTTTATTTTCAAAATAACTCTGTTTTAATAAGAAACAGATAAAATTTTTATGCTTGTCATCTCATTTCTCCTTGTTTTTTCGCGGCTTAAAATTACACAATTTTAGTTCAGTAAGTTTTAATTCATTTGAAAATCCTTTAATCAAATGCCCGTATGAGGTCCTGGTATTTCATTAAGAAATATTATAGATCATTCATCTTAATCGTAACATACGCTAAATTTGAACTGAAATGAAAAGCTCATTTATTTTAATTCATTATTTAAACACTTCGCAAAAAAATCGTTTGCATCAACTAAAAACAAAACGTTAGAACGCTTTGAAGTTGCAATTTAATAAAAATTATCAAGTGACATCACGAAACGAATATTTTCTAGTCAGAAAACAGTTATTATACTCGATATATCTGCTTGTCTTATGTCATTATAGATAAATTGTAATCATGAGACTTTAATCCCAGTCTGAGTTTAATGAAGTGAAGTAATCGTTTTTTCCATTTCGAATACTTATCATCGAAATCCCATGTTCTTTGTGCTATTGGAGTCTTACAGTTTGGGTTTTATTTTTAGAGTTTTTTATTCTCATTTTCTTTAAGTTTATGGAGTAGAGAAGTGCTTTAAAAATGGCAGCTGGCCAAGATCTGATACGGCTAAAACAATGCAATGAAAATGAGGAGATTTCATTCGATAATTGTTATTTGAAGGAAATTATATCCGCCATTTGGAAACACCAATCGAAACTCCTTCTTCGAAATTTTCTTCGTAAAAAAAAGAGGAAGAATCGATTTACGAATGAAATATGAATTTAAATGTTTTTCGCGAAAAGTTCTATATTTGTTTTAAACATTCGGTTCATTTCTTTTTCAATTCAAAAATTAAAATAAGAAAATTAATATGCGATAAAACAAACTTGCGTATACTGGTTTACATAGAGAATTGTTTTTATTATTTTTTATTATACTTATAAATGAAGGGATTTTCTTAAGAATTCCTGCGGACAATTACCTTAAAAGCTTTGTGAAAGAGGCATACATAAGATTTTTTAATGAGCAGAATACACCAAGAAATAAAGTTTGACCAAAATAACCAAAACATGGCAAAATTTGTCGAGTTTCTGGCGCTAGGGGAACATAAAAAAAAACCTGTAATTTTTACCAATGCAATTTGGTAATGACATTTGGTAAAATTAACAAGAAAACATGGCTTTATTACCTTGCTCTTCAGTAGTAAATTTGGTAATTTTATTATGATCTTAGAGCATGTCATAAAAACAATTTATTCGGTTTACTTTTCAGTTTTGTATTTTTACTAAATAAGTGGCAAAAAGAACAACAATATTGAAAATCAAATTTTCGGTCAATCTTTACCACGCGGAAAAGAAAAATTCTGTATATTTCCCTTTTATTAATCATTTAAATACTCACTTCTATTAAATCGTTTAAATACTGTATATTTTACTTCTATCAGCTAAAATAATGTTATTTATTATTATTTTTTTAAAACTTGTTTTTTGCCAATAATGTTATTACAAATATGTAAATTTAACAGAATTTTTTCTCCGTGTATTGTCTGTTATATTAAATACAACGAAAATTGAAAAAAAAAAAAAAAAGAAAAATGAATTTTAAAAATTTGTACTTTTGCGCAAAAATTGAACATTGTTGATCACTTTGAGGTTTATTGTAATTATATATAGTTAAACTAAGTAGATATATCATTATTTGGTTATTGGTATAACCAAAATACTAATAAAACTATCACTAGCAAGAAAAAAAAAACAAGAAAAAAGCAAAGAAATGGAAGAAAATTTGTTAAATTTCAATTATATTTCAATTACAAATACACTCATGTCCATAAATTAAGGATAATGAAGTTCAGGCACAGAAAGAGACAGAAGCCAAACAAATTTTACTTATTTGTAAAGTCTATGTATTAAACAAAAGGTAAAGAGCAAAAAAGATGCTATATGTTTGACATAATTAATAAAAATTGCGATTTTTACTCCCTGGAGCAAATTTCAAAAAAGAACCTATTTGCAAAAAACAATATAACATGGTTAGTATGATGGTTAATACGGAGTATGTCTCCCGGACGATGCAATACAGGCCGTACAACGCCTAGGCATGCTGAGTATCAAATTATCAATCTGATCTTGGGGAATATTACACCACTCATCAAGCAATGCCCTCCGAAAGTCCGGTAGACAGGTGGGAGGGGGTTGACGGGCTGCAATTCGTCGGCCAAGCATATCCCACACATGCTCTATTGGATTTAAGTCCGGTGAGTATGCTGGCCGACCCATACGGGTTATATCCTCTGATTGAAGGCATTCGTCTACAATGTTTGCACGGTGAGGACGGGCGTTGTCGTCCATAAACAGAAATTCAGCACCCATGGCGCCCCGAAACAAACGTACATGTTGTTCCAGAATGACATCCCTATAGACGTGGCCTGTCATCGTTACACTCTGAACATGCAGGTCAGTTCTGGAACCAAGAATAATTCCCCTCCAAACGAGCCATCCTGCACCACCGTAACGGTGTCGTTCAATGATGTTGTCTTGGTGTTAACGGGAACCTGGCGCTCTCCATATGAAAGTCCGGCGAGAATCAGACTGCAAACTAAACCTGGACTCGTCGGAAAACATCACACAAGACAACTGTTGCGGTGTCCACAATGCATGCTCTCTACTCCAGGCTAATCGCAGGCGACAGTGAGTTGCGGTAACTGGAACACATCTGACAGGCCTACGAGTATATAGACCAATGTGCCCTAAGCGTCTGTACACGGTCTGCCTTGAAACTGTCGTACCGGTAGCTGAAGAGAGCTGAAGAGACAGGTCTGATGCTGTGCTCCGTCTGTTTCTTTTGGCAGTAACTGCCAAATACCGGTCTTCATTCGGCGTTGTAACTCGGGAGCGACCTGTGCTGTAACGTCTATTCACATTACCATTATCTTGGAATCGTTGCCAAAGCCTGGAGATGACACTCTGGGCGATTCCAAGTTCCTCGGATACTTCCAGCTGGGTACGTCCACATTCCAGTCGTCCGATGATTCTGCCAAGTAAAAAATCATCCAAATGCTTCCTTTGTGCCATAACTATGCGGTTATTGCACTGAAAGGCTTTTAAAGCGCTTGTGAACAATTTTTCTTGACTGACTAACTGATACAGTTTAATCGGAGTGCCTATCCTATGGGGATATCTGCTCCTTCATCTAAAGTAATAATTGTAAAGGAGATGGGATGGGTGGTGCGGGGGTTAACTAAGTTATGTCTCAATTGCAAATATTTTACAATTAAAATAAAGTATATACATGTTAAATCGCATTGGGATACATAAAATATATATATATATATATATATATATATATATATATATATTTTAGAATAATATCAAAAATAAAATAAAAGGAGAAAAATATTTATAATTATTTTACAAGTGGGGAAGACTCCCTATGCACTCCCTCGCCTCCCTCCGGTTTGGCCGGGCTAATTTTTCTTGGTTGGTTGGTTGGTTGGTTGGTAGGGGATCTCTGCTTCACGCTTTTATCCCCTCTGCTGTAGAATGGAGTTTTAGATGAGTTGTATTGTTGCTGGTGATGATGATGACGATGAGAAGTGAGAGTGAACGCTGTTCATGAGGAAGCCAAACAAGTTCATTGTGAACTTAGTATTATTCCTGGAGATCGAAATTATAAAAAAAAATTCCAAAACACTTTTGGAGAGGTTGGATTAATAAATCCAACATTTGGTGAATCCAACACTTTTGGAGAGACACGTTCATCAAACGAAAATTCTTAAAGAAAATGTAGTTGAAACTCTTTTTCCCAGGCGATCAGGGAGGCTTTAAAAAACATTTAATAATTTGTAGCAGTATTTAATTATGGGTTTGAATACTGGAAACTAGAAACGTTTAGTAGAAATTAAAAAAACCACTAAGTGTTTTAGAAGATTATCATGAGGGTCATAACTAAGAAGCCGATGTAGGGAAAGTGGGAAAACTCCTATTGAGGCTCGCAGAGCCTGTCTCTGATGTTCAAACTTTTTGCATTCAAAGAGAAGATGGATAGCAGATTCTGGATATTGACAGTGATCGCACAAAGGGGAGTCAACTAGTCCTATTTTTGCATATATTTCGTTAAGTTGGATTGTGTTGCTTCGGAGACGCGAGATTAAGATATCATATTTCCTGTTTGGGAGTTGATTAAGGGAGGTTTTATTAACAGGGTGATCAAAAGGGAAACGCTTGTGGTATTTTGAGTTAGTCCGGAGGCTATTGAGTTCGCGGTTTGAGTTTAGAGCTGCTGAATATGACAAGTCCTCAGGTGAGATGAGAGGGATGGCTCGAGGAGCATTGGTGGCATGTTTGGCCAGTTTATCCGCGGTTTCATTGGGTGGGATGCCAACGTGTGCTGGTGTCCAGGCTATCGTAATTGATTTAACTTTTGCAGTTGCTGAAACGATCTTATTTTGTAGGAGGAGGATGCTGTGGGGGGATTTATGGGTAACCGAGATGAGGGCAGTGATTGCGGACATACTGTCCGATAAAATAACGTAATCCAGATACTCGGTAGTGATTTTTGTGATTGCTAACCAAATTGCTAGAACTTCTCCTGTGAACACTGAGTTGATAGGGTGGATTTGAGAGATATAGGACATATTGTTCTTTGAGTTAACAGCCGCAATACCTGTATTCGAATTGCATTTTGAAGCATCGGTAGCCAGGATGGTATAATCTTTCCAAAGGGTGTGGAGGGTTTCCTGAAAGAGAGGGAGGATTTCGTTGGGATTTTTCGTAGTTTGGAATGGAAGATCGTGTACATAAAGATGGAGGTTCGGGAGATCTGTGAGGAATGCTGGAATGTGGAAGGGGATGATATTGTATTTGATTATGCCCTTTTGGTTGAAGATGTCCTGAAACTTGAGGAAAAGGTGGGGTTTCTTTTTAAGTCTAGTAAAATGAAATTTATGCAAAAGTCGATGCATTGGGGAGTGAGATCCAAGGGAGCAGTGACGGAGGTAGAATTTCTTTGCTGCTAAAACAAGTCTGTGCGATATTGGGGTGGTGCCAGCTTCTTTGTGGAGGATATGAATTGGAGTCCAGCGTGGGAGGCCTGTTGCTGCGCGGAGGCTAGAGTTGTAAATTGTTTCGATTACTAGGAGATGTGATTTTGGCGCAGAGAAGAGGATTGGGCTGCCATACTCTAAAGTGCTTCTGATAGTAGCGTTTACAATCTGAGTGAGGTGGTAGGTTCGAGACCCCCACTGTGTACTAGAGATGCAGCGGAGTGCATTAATTTTTTTTAAACACTTCTTTTTTAGGTATTGAAAATGGCCGAGGAAAGAAATGTTTGCGGTGTAATAGATGCCGAGAATTTTGATGGAGTTGACTTGGGGAATTCGTTCGTTAAAGATTGTTAACTGAATTGTGGGTGAGAGACGTTTGTTAGAGAAGTTAATAGTTGCACTTTTTGAAGGTGAAATAGCCATTCTCCAATCCGTACACCAAGTTTGAATGGCAATGAGGGCATCTTGGAGTTTAGCAATAACCCTGTCAAAAGATTTTGCAGCGTAATAAATGTAGATGTCATCAGCGAACACAAGAATTTGTACTCCAGTGGGAAGGTGTTTGTGAATGTCTTTAAGGTAAAACATAAAAAGAAGAGGGGAGAGGACACTGCCCTGTGGGAGGCCCTGGGGTTGCTGGAAATCTTTAGACCGGGTGTTGCGCCAAGAGATGTAGAAGGTTCTATTGGAAAGAAAATTTTGTAAGAAGAGCGCTGTTTTTCCAGAAATGCCGGCCGACAGGAGTTTGGTAAGGAGACCATCAATCCATACGTTGTCGTATGCAGAAACTAGATCGAGTGCGACACAGACAATAAATTTTCTCCTTTCACGTGCGTCTCGTATGTCATGGTAGAGTATTGAGTGAGTAGTGTTACAGTCTCGAAAGGGGAGGAAGCCAGTGTGGGAGGGAGGGAAGATATTTTGTTTAAGGCTAAAATTAAGGAGCCTTTGAAGCAGCATCCGTTAGTATACTTTAGCGAAAGTAGAGGTGAGGGCGATCGGTCTATAGCTTCTAATTTCTGATGGGTTTTTTCCTGGTTTTAAGATCGGGACGATTTTTGCTAGGGTCCATGAACTTGGGGGTTGGGCTGTACCTTGAATGACATTAAAGTAGTTAAGGAGCTTAGTTGGGTAACAGGAGTGGATAAATTTAATGAGAATAGCCGGAATGCGGTCTGGCCCAGGTGCCGTATTTTTTGTTCTATGTATAGCAGCATCCAGTTCGGTACGCGTGAAGGGGGCATCCAAGTGATTGTGGCCTGTGCCCCAAAATGAAAAAGGGATTGGACAGGGGCTTTGAGCTTTAAAAAGGTGCTCCCCCAAACGGTTCGCTTGGTCGAGTGGGCAAGTGATATCTGTCGCTTGGTGGGTTAAAACCAAATTTCCGGCGGGAGCAGAGGAATTTCGCGTTGAGATACTTTTTAAGATTTTAAAAATGTTTTTTGAAGACCCTAAGTTGGAACAAATTTTGTCCCAATAAGTTCTTTTTCTGCTTTTAATGTATTGGCGGAGTTGGGCGGAGTAGTGTTTGTATTTCAGCCAATATGTGGATGAGACTTGTTTTTTTGCCTTTCGCAAAAATTTCCGCTTTTGACCTAAGAGAAAAGCGCATTTTTGATCCCACCACGGAGTCGTGGGATGGGGAGAAAATTTTGTAAATCGGGTGTTGTCTTTGACTATGGAATTGCAAGCATTTTCTATGTTCCTTGCATTGAAATTATTGTTTGAAAGAACTTCAGCGATTTCCTTCTGTGCATTTTGCAAAAGTAGGTACGGGCGTGGTGGACAAGGGTTATTTAAGGAAAATTTAACTTTGGTTAAAACTGGAAAATGGTCACTATCAAATGGGTCTGGAAAGACAGGGAAAGAAGATTTCTGGAAAAGTTCAGGGGATACTAGGGTAAGGTCTAATAATGTCTGTTGATGATTTGGGCCGCTAAAATGGGTGGGAGTATTTGTATTCAAGATAGTGATATTATTTGATAGGATCCAGTCGAGGAAGATATCCGCAGTTTGGGAGGACGAGGCAGAGCCGAGGGCTCGGTGTCTTACGTTAAAATCTCCGACAATGATGAAGGGTTTCTCAATATTGGAAAAGAACTTTTCCAACCATTGTGAGGAATAATTTCCGTCTGGGGAATAAATATTTACTACCGTGATTTGTCGATTATTAACTTGGATTTTGGCGCCGAGCATCTCAATTCGGGAAGGAGGGAGATTTTGAAAAGAAATTTTTTGAAAAGGAATATGTTTTGAGATAGCTAAGAGGGTGCCACCACCTCTATGGTTAGGGTGGTCACGATCCTGTCGGAGAGTTATTTTGTTTTTAATGTTGATTTGGTCATTGGCTTGAAAAAAGGTTTCTTGGATTGCAATTATATCGGCTTCTGAAAAGACATTTTGACTCAGCCAGTGACGTTTATTTCTAAGGCTGCGCGCGTTCCATTGAATTATATTAAAGATCGGAATTGACATAGTTAATAAAAAATAAATAAAAGTTTTTTTTTTTCAGTTTTCCTAAACGCCTGGGAAAGAGTATGCAATAAGAGTTTTTTTTTTTTTTTTTTTTTTTTTTTTTAAATAAACATTTTCTTAGGGTTCAAGAGACAATTCATCCTCATCGTTATTCAAAGGTATAAGAGGCATTGATAAGGAGTTGTCCATAGGCATATGAAGTTTTTGGACTACTGGTTGACCAGCTATTAGGAGAGGTTTTGTAGTGAATTGCACACAAGATGGGGGTGTATTTGATTTCTTCTTTTTCTTAGCCCGCTCTGGAGAGAAGTCGGACGGGTGGGTTGAGAGTTTCGTATCTGTCAGTGTACTCTGGACAGTCGTGCTTCTTTGAATGTTTGTTATCGCTGGGATAAGAATATTATTTATGGAGGCCGTCAAATTCTCGATTTGGGCCGCCAGTATAGAAACTTGCTTTGCGCAAGTATTCTCGATTAGTTGTTGCATGGATCCCGCGAACTTGTTAAGTTCCGATTTTAACTCTGCGCGGGTAATGAATTCTCCTGGCACTGACTGGGTTATTTCTGCGTATGAGGGCTTTTTTAAATAAGCTATTCGTCTAGCTTCACTCATCAGAACATGATGAGTAGACTTAATTTTGAGTAGTTTCTCAAAATTTAAAAATGCTGGGCAATCACGCTGAATTGGATTATGGTTGCCGTTACAATTCCTGCAACACTGGTCCCTAGTACACGGGCCCTGATGTTCAGAGGATAGGCCTCCACAGTTGTGGCATCTGGTTGGGGATTTACAGTATTTCTCGGGATGGCCAAAACCCCAACAGTTTTTACATAAGGTTACGCTATCTTGGAATGGTTTAGTTTCATAGTATTGATACCAAAGACGGATTTTCTCTGGGACATCTGTGCCAAGAATGTTGAAAAGAATTGTGGTTGTCGGTTTCCCTTTTTTTAAAAACCGACGAATTTCTAGAGCCTGCGTCTTGTTTTCTGAATTGAACTCCCGACTTATGTCTGAAACCGAGGTTTCAATAGGAAAGTTCCGGAGGATAAATTTGGTGGAAATACATTCACGAAGGCATTTAGCTGCTACAGGAATCTCTAGGATTGTGTTTATCTTTAAGATGTGTTTTGCGGTCTCTGTGTCGTCACATTGAATAAGGAGCGACCCACTTTTTTGGAATCTTATACTTTTGATTTTTTTTGTCGGTACAGAAGCATTTAAGTCTGCTTTAAGGCGCACCGGTGAGGTTTGTGGTATAGCACAAGATTTGTCTTTAGCTTCAATGCTGAACCATATATCTGTTGTGCCGTTGTTTTTGGCTTGAGCCAGTATATCTTCTATGGGTACCTTGGAGCACCACTGGTAATCTACGAGATTAGTCATTTTGATCGGATGGCCCCCAAAAGGAAAAAAGTCAAAGTGGCTTACCTGTGTTTTGGTAATCCTGAAATAAGGCGGGTATTTTTAACATATTACTATAAATTCATAGATGCTCACTTTTCATCCAACATAAAAATATTGATACACTGGGGAATTATAGTACTTCGAATTACAATTTGAACGTGGCTTCTCTTCAGTCACGTCAGCGACCTAAAAAAAAAAAAACTTTCCTAACTTGATTGGTAGATGATCCAATATTAAGTACAAAATAATACTCTCATAAGATCACACTTTCAATCGGATTAACGACCTCGTTCGACCACCCAAATAAGCACTATGACGATTCACCTCAATGTGCCTAATTTTTCTTCTTTGCCACCATTCCTTATATACCCCTCTCTTACACTCTCGTCATTGTGACGTACTACCAGCGTCATCTAGTGGTTTTCTGGAATTTGCATATTCTTCTTCAGGATGTGTGTGATAATTCTACAGGTGAAATTTTAATTTTATAGTTTGATTTCCGTGTGATTCTGAATTATCCTTAATTTATGGACATGAGTGTACATAGAATTTTTTTTTCTTTGATATGATTTTGTGTTGCCCTTGGTTTCACATAGTGGTTTAAAATGGGGGGAAAATGCATCTTTAAACTACACAAAGCGCTTTATCAGTACTTTTTTTTATTATTTTTATTCTTTACTAATTGAAACCAAAACCAAGATTTTAATTCTTACCAATATATCATTTTTTTCACCTTGAAAACTTTGATAATTTGCAAAATATTGAAGTCACCACTCATCCCCCCCCAAAAAAAAAGCAATAAATAAATAAAATAAAATAAATAAATAATAAAAAAAAGAGAAAAAAAAAGAATATAAATTTTTTAGTTCAGCGCATACTAGAAAATTTAACATCTAACTATTTTATTTATAAGATAACTAGGAAATAATAAGATAAAGAAAATTATCACTGAACTTATTTCAACAAAGCTTTTGCCTTTTTATCAATTGGTAGGTTCTTTAATTCAGGTCACAAGTAACTTATGTAAGAGTCTAAAGATAGGCCGGGATAGCCTGGTTGGAAGGCGTTGGACCCATGCCCAAGAGGTCGTGAGTTCGATCCCCGTCGGCCGAAGACGTACAAAATGGTGACTGGTGCTCGATACATTTGTCAAAAGTCACAAAGTCCTCCAAATTCTCATAACAAATCAATACCTTAGGGGGGGGGTACTGGATCGGAGATTTATCATTCTCTGGTTCTGGTCAAATTTACGATCTGCGGTTAGATGGATGACGAGTGAATGTGCCCACCCTCTAAATTACTGATGACGTATTTTTGGCCATAGATGGTGCCACTGAAAAACAAGAAACGCACCCTCTGCCCTAAAAATTCGCTTCATTCTCAAGCAGACTTGCTGATATCGGCACGTGGCATAAGTGACAACAACAACAGATATCAAATATGAACATTATTTCTGTTTTTAACAAGGCGAAATGTTTTTCTACTGTAATCGATCCTACACTATCTAAAAGATTAGTTAAAATAGATAGGGTGAAACTATGCTCTGATTGTTCTTTTCCTTTTTGGTAGCTCATAACAGCGAATATCTTCTTATTTGCTAGAGTTTTTTTCTTTTTTACTAAAACATTTAACCATTCTATTTGCAAATATTTGTCTTCATACAAGTTACTTAAGATCTTTTTCTGCAAGTTTCAACGATTGGTTAGTTTTTATTTCCTTTGATACATTGTTAAATGATCACTTTTAAGAAACGCTTTGATGTATGTAAGCAACTCAAAAGATCAGGTAAAAACTGCATTCTTAAGGAGCATACGTAATTTAATATATGATATTAGAAAGCACGCTTGCGACACTCTGATATGTAATTAAACTTTAAACAAAAATATCTGTTACTTACTAAAAAACGTAATTTTTAGTAAAAGGGAAGAGCACAGTAGAAGCTTCAAAGCCTGACCAAAATTGCTCATCAATGACAATCGAAAATGACATCGAATCGAAAATGAATCGAATGAAATCGAATCGAAAATGACAAATAATCCAAATTGGATTCCGTGTTGATTTTTTTTTTAAACTACACAAATGTAGATTTTGCTGCTCGTAGGATTTTTTAAAAACATTTTTTTTCTTCACAAAATGGTGGTGTTTTAAAAAAAAGAAATTAAAAAAAAAAAAAAAAAAAAAAAAAAAAAAAAAAAAAAACATGACATAAACTAACTTACATTTTCGAGGATTACTCAAAGCCAATCAAAAATATTCCTATATTTGTTGTGAACATTGTGTCAATATTTAAAGCAAATCAGTTAAAAATTATTTTAGTTATAGAGATATACAGCAAGAAAAAGAAACGCAGTTTTGACTAAATTGTATTTAAGATTTTGAGATCAATAATCCATGTAATTATAAAGTTTGCAATGGACTATGCATCAATAATCAATACCTGGTCCATTAGATTCTTCTTTTCTATCATTTTTACCCTATTTCTTCTCGGTCTATCCTCATCTGACGCTTGCGCGTCATATGTTTTTAAGAGAAGCAACCGAAATTCCTCGTTCATCTTCATTTTGATCATAATGTTAGGGCTACATTTATTTCTCATTCTTCCAAAACTGTCAACCTTTTACAACCTTCACTAAAACTATTACAGCTGCTAAATAAGTTGCCATTTCAACTATTTATATCGAAAGTACCATTCATTCTTTTTTGTACTTAATGTAAACAAATTATTTCAATAAAAGAGTTAAAATTATTTTATTTTAGTAAAATGTTTTATTTTAATTTTATAACCGTCGTTGATCAGCTGACCAACTCATGAACTTAGACTACTGATGTTCACCTCCGTAGCCTTGTCATTTTGAACCAACTCCAGAAGACAAGGGAACTTCTTGATAAGTATTGGGAGAAATTTGCCTTCATGGAGAACTTTTTTATAGAACTAACCCATATTTGCATTATATGAAGAGGAAACCGCGAAAACTACCCATGGTTAGCCTAACGGCAAGAGGACTATAACCCATAATCCGTCTACCACTGATGACATTTCACGCTGATGATATCCCATCACTGTGGTAGGTGCGAGCCGGGTGCGAAATTCGTATCGAACAGCCATCGCTGGGATTCGAATCCGGTTCATCTCGTTGGAAGGCGCAAGCTCTATCCCCATAATCGCTGGGATTCGAATCCGGTTCATCTCGTTGGAAGGCGCAAGCTCTATCCCCATAATCGCTGGGATTCGAATCCGGTTCATCTCGTTGGAAGGCGCAAGCTCTATCCCCATAATCGCTGGGATTCGAATCCGGTTCATCTCGTTGGAAGGCGCAAGCTCTATCCCCATAATCGCTGGGATTCGAATCCGGTTCATCTCGTTGGAAGGCGCAAGCTCTATCCCCATAATCGCAGGTATTCGAATCCGGTTCATCTCGTTGAAAGGCGCAAGCTCTATCCCCATAATCGCTGGGATTCGAATCCGGTTCATCTCGTTGGAAGGCGCAAGCTCTATCCCCATAATCGCTGGGATTCGAATCCGGTTCATCTCGTTGGAAGGCGCAAGCTCTATCCCCATAATCGCTGGGATTCGAATCCGGTTCATCTCGTTGGAAGGCGCAAGCTCTATCCCCATAATCGCTGGGATTCGAATCCGGTTCATCTCGTTGGAAGGCGCAAGCTCTATTCCCATAATCGCTGGGATTCGAATCCGGTTCATCTCGTTGGAAGGCGCAAGCTCTATCCCCATAATCGCTGGGATTCGAATCCGGTTCATCTCGTTGGAAGGCGCAAGCTCTATCCCCATAACCACTGCGGTTCCAGTAAAATGTTTTGATAATCCCTCTATCATTTGAGTGCACAAATTCACTTGTTGATACAAGTTTGACAACGTCCTCCATCCCGCGCCCCGCTCGACTGAAACCTCCTAGAAAGAAGAAGGTCTCAGCACGGATCAATTTAGTAGTCCAACGTAACGAACATAAACTGCGCAGTCTATGAAAAATAAGAAAGATGTTTGGACTACTAAAGGATCAAATTTCTGGTTTATGGTAACCCATGCTTCTCTACCCTAGGACACATAATGCTTTTACACTCTCTCTATACTGAGAAGATGAAAGATTTCTTTTACAATCTTCTTCCCCTTATTTTATATATACAGTCATAATTTATCCCAATTTATTAAAAGCAACATTTTTCATTTAGGGTTTTCTCACTAAACTATGTGACGTTTCTTGATTGTAAAAATCGCATGAGAGCTTCTATTCTTACAATTTAATGAGCAAAAAAAATTTTTTTAGTGTGTTACTTAAAATTTCTTAAATTCTATTTTATAACCGTCATGGAACAGCCGACCCAATTTTATGGAATTTACGACTATTTATGTCCAACTCCTTGTAATTTTGAACCCAATCCAGAAGGGAACTCCTGTATCGAGTATTGGGAGAAATTTGCCTTCGTGGAGGACTTTTTGATGGAGTAAACCCGTATTTGCGTTACATGGAGAGGAAGACCACGAGAACCTCTCACGGTTAGCCTAACGGCAAAGGGATATTACCCATGATTCGTCTACCACTGAGGATATTTCACGTCTGCACTGTGGTCGGTGCAAGCCGTTTGCAGAATTCGTATCGATTGGGATTCGAACCCGGTTCGTCGCATTGGAAGGCAAACGCTCCATCCTCTGAACAATCGCGGCTCTACAGAGAAATTTATGAAAATTTTATCACGAATCCGATACCGGAACCTTTCTCCAGTAAACAGGCCGAGTTGTGTGGAGATTCTAATATCTAATCTAGGAATCGCCAACAAAAGGCATTTTCGAAATATTTTTCAAGATTTCTGTCAACCACTAATAGAAAACAGTAATCCCAACCATTGAATAGAAATTCTAGTGATGGAGAGCTATTCAAAAATGATGAATAAAGAAGAAAGAGGATTAATATTTTCCTCTTTCACTAAGTTTGGGTGAGAAGAGCTCAAAAATGCTTTTCATCCAGAAATAGAAGCGATATTTTAGTTGCGCACAACATTTGGAAGAAATTGATTTTGAAATAGGAGTCGTGATTTTTCAAACATTAATGAAATATTTCTCATTGGAATCGATTTGCGCATAATTTTATCGGACGAAAATTACAATGTTTCTTAACATATATGCCAAAATCGAGTGAAAGAACTAATACCGTTTAATAATTTTATTGTTTAAATACCAGGTGTTCCGCAATAACTACTCTTAATGTATATTTTTTGATGATTTCTTTAAAAAAATACGCAGTTTGTTGTTTCAGTAATATTAGGGAGAAAAAAGCAGAACCCTATTGAAATGTGTTGAATCAATAGTGAGGAAGGTGATGTAAAAAAACAAACTAATTAGATCACCTCATGAAATTTGGAGTTGTTCCTGATGATCGCCTCTGTTTTATCCGGTAATCAAACAAATTCTGGTTTTTTGAGTCTGGGTTTCTTTAGTTTTCAATAGGGTTTTTACTTATTGAAATATTAAAATTTTTCTTAACTTTGAGTTTATATGCATTATGAATTAATATTAGGAATTAATTGAGTATGTCTTCTGTATCATTATGGTATTTACCTTTTTCGATTTAACTGCACAATCAATCAGTTAATTAAAGTGTCTGGTTGTTTAATTAATTTTGTTTTCGATTATTTTTAGAATATAATAATGAACGCAATTTTGAATTAAAAATAGTTTTTTATGGCGCATTTATATAGGTATTTAATGTATTATGTTTACATGTTTGTAATTTAAGGGTTTTTAAAAATATAACCGAATTAATACATCAAAATAACTTTTCTAATATTTATTGAGGTGACTAGTGGAAAAACATGATTTGGGGTGACAATTTTAGAAATTGAGTCTATTATAAATTTAGAATATTTGCGCTCTTAGCTTTCTAAAAATACTTTACTTTTGTTTGCACTCTAATGTTTTACAAAGTTATAACAGTTTTTGTGTAAGATGATAACAGTGAGGATGGATTAAATGTGTTTAACTAAAACTCAAATTTTTTAAAGACACCACCTTAAACACGATATCTTACTGTAACGATACCAAATAAAGACTTCTAAAGATTCAAATAATATTTAACAAGGAATCTTACCTTGTTTTCCATGCTGTCTTCACTCAGTATTCTATTCCAAGGTCTCGGGTTGTAGAAAACTTAATCACACTTACGCTGAAATATACTTAGCACAAGACGTTTAAGAATTATATTTAATAATCATAATAAAAAAAGGAGAAAGCTATTTACAGATGAAAAGATTTGTACGTTGTTCAGAAACAAATTCTAAGCTACCATACTGGTGGAGAAAAAGTTCTTAATGTGAGTGTTTTCGTATTTGTCCGCTAGGGGGGGATCGGGGCATTCTCAACACTCCCCTCCTTGAGTTCAGTAGAGTGACTAACTGAACTCAAAAAAAAAAAAAAATCACAGCATCAGGGTTCAAATCGTACAGGAACACGCACTTGTCTTCCAGCACGAGTTTGCAGAGGCGCACACTGATGAGGAGCTTGCTTCTTTAGTTGTTTTCTTCAGCTGTTTTGTTGACTTCTAGAGGACAAAGTTTTTTCAAAGGACGGATTATGATTCCGGATTTGGTTTGCAACTTAGCAGTTCGGGCATGTCCATCTTTACTTGGCAAAATCTTTAAAATACGCCCGAGAGGCCACTGAATTCTGCTTGCATTGTCATTCCAAATTATCACAATGTCCCCAACTTGGCCGGGATAGCCTGGTCGGTAGGGCGCTGGGCCCATGTCCAAGAGGTCGTGGGTTCGATCCTCGCCGGCCGAAGACTCCCCGTGTAGTAAATGGTGACTGATGCACGTTAAATCTGTCGAGTCTCAAAGTCCTCCATGTTCCCATAACAAATCAATACCTCTGGGGGTACAGATCTAGGAGTTTCCTTGTCTTCTGGATTGGTTCAAAATTACAAGGCTACGGAGTTGAACATTAGTAGTCGTAAACCCATGAAATTGGGTCGGCTGTTCAACGACGGTTATAAAATAAAATAAAATGTCCCCAACTTGCAGAGCTTCTGAAGTTTTGGTCTTTGAAGAAGTTTCTCGAAGTTGACCAAGATACTCTGTTCTGAATCTCTTTCGAAGATTTTGGCAGATTTCATTTCTGTACGCAAGTCGTTTTTTAAATTTTTCTTGATCTAAAATATCGAAATCTGCAACACCCACCTGTCTTATTTCTTGTAGGAACATCATAGGTGTTATTGGTGATAGCTCCTCCGCATCATCGGACACATAAGTCAGGGGGCGTGAATTCATAACACTCTCACAGTCACAGAGAACTGTTACCATTTCCTCGTAATTCAATGATGTTCTACCCAGAACCTTTCTTAGTATTCTCTTCATCATGCCAATTAAACGTTCCCAAAATCCCCCATACCAGGGGGCAGAGGGGGTATGAAATTCCAGGTAATTGATGACAGGTTTGATTCAGTCTTTAGCTTCTCCCAATCAATGCTTTTTAGAAGGTTCTGTGTTCCAACGAAGTTAGTTCCATTATCTGTATAGACAACTGACGGTCTTCCCCTTCGTGAGATAAATCTTCTAAGTCCCAAAATTAAGTTTTCAGTAGAGAGGGATGATAAGAGTTCTAAGTGAACAGCCCTAAATATCGCACAAGTCACAATCAAAATCCAAGTTTTTTGACCATCTTTCAGAATGAGGGGACCAGCCAGGTCAGCACCCACAATTTCAAAGATGGCTGCATCTTTCACTCTATCTGCTGGCAAAAGACCATCTGGTACATTGGGAGGTTTAGAATGAAAACGTTTGCATAGGATTTTATGGCATTTCTTATAGTTTTTCGACTTTTCAAGATCCAAAATTCCTCACGTAATGTTGACATCAGTATTTGAATTCCTAATTGCTTATGTTTCCAATAAATCAGATTTTTAACCACAGTATAATCTGAGGGAAGAACTATTGGAAGACGAAAATTAAAATCATCTTCTCTCATAAATACCTTAGTTTTAATTCTGATCAGTCCTTCATCATCAATAATTGTTTTCAAAGAATTCAGTCTCTTTTTTCCATCGTTGGCAAAAGCATCCTTTTGGACACACTTTAGAATTATATTCTCAGCATTTTTCAATTCTTTATTGTTGAGCTCTCCAAAGGTTCTGTCATTTTCTCTTTTCTTTGAGTTTTCAGCAAATCGAAAAATCCATCCGGTTATTCTCAACAATTTCAAATAACATGAGTACTTGTTGTAAAATTTTTCACTCTCCTTTACATTAGTTGCAGTAACTATAGTTTTTCTTTTTTCTGTATTGATTGTATCGATATTTGGCAATATTTCGCTCTTCGGCCATCTTTCTTCAGGTTCTTTTAGAAAATCTGGACCATTCCAAAATTCAGATTGAAGAAGAGTTTTTGCTGAGCAACCACGTGATGGTAAGTCAGCGATGTTTTTATTTCCAGGAACAAATTTCCATGAATTCGGGCAAGATAATCTTCGGATTTCTCTGACTCTATTTTCCACAAATGTACCCCATGGTACGTCAGTTCTAATCCAATATAAGGTATCCATGGAATCGGTCCAATAGTGAGTTTCTACATCTTCGAGTTTCAGATCTTTCTTGACGGATTCTGCTAACCTTGCTCCAATGCAACATGCCAAAAGTTCCAGGCGAGGGATAGTTATGTTTTTTAACGGAGCTACTCGGGATCGAGCCTGGACTAACTGGCAGGTTACATCGTTCTCAACTTTAACTCTAAGGAAAACACAGGTGGCATAGGATTTTTTGCAAGCATCGCAGAAAACATGCAAGGATAAACTTCCTGAATTGAGCATGAACTTACTCAATCTTCGGGGTATTTTCACGTTTTGCAGTTCAAAAAGTTGATTTTTCCACTTATGAAACTCTTTAACAATATTATCAGGCAACTTGCAGTCCCATGAAACTTTGATTTTCCAGCATTCTTGCAAAATTATCTTGGGAATCAAGGTTAATGGTGCAGTATACCCAATTGGATCAAAAAGCTTGTGAGCTAATGAGAGAATACTTCTTTTCGTCACAGGTTCATCCTTAAATTCCAATTTTCTTAAATCACAAGTTAAAGTATCTTCTTCTGTATTCCATAGCAATCCTAGCACGGGTACTTCTTTCATATTCAAAGTTTCAAAAGGAAATTCGTCTTTTTCAGCAATGCTAGTGAAATAGCTGTTGTTACACCATCCTCTAAGATCAAATTTGGCGGATGCGAGTAGTTTACATGATTCATTTCGAAAATAGTCCAGTTCTTGAGGAGAATCGACACTGGTGACGCAGTTGTCCACATACATCGAGTTCTTAAGTTTAGTGGCTAGATCTTTAAGATGCGCAGGGGCTTGTTCTAAGTGATGATCTAGAGTCGCAGCTAAGAGAAACGGGCTACAGTTTATCCCAAAAACAACCCTGCAATGACGATAAATGATCTCTTTTCTAGGGTCTCCTTCTTTCCACCATATGAAACGCAAATAGTCTCTGTCCCGCTCATGTAATGATATTTGCAAAAATGCTTTGCGAATATCAGCGATGACTCCTATTTTTCCAACCCTGAAGCGATTCAAAACTGAGGGAATTAATTCAATTAAATTAGGGCCTTTTTCAATACAGTCATTAATGGAAACAGAGTTTCGAGTGCGAGCAGAGCCGTCAAAAACGGGCCGACATTTCGTAGTAGATTGTTCTTTAAATACAGCCCTATGTGGTAAATAACTAACATTTGACGTTGAGGAGGCGTCAGGCTCGCCAACCTTCTCAATTATCCCTTCAGATTCCCATTCATCAAAAACCCTTTCATAATCTTTAAGTTTGTCAATTGATTTTAGAGACCTAATTGTGTTCTTTAATCTTTTTCCTGCCAAAGATTTATTATCCGCAAGAGGCATGTGTCCATCTAACCATGGAAGGCAAACTTTATACCTCCCGTCATGATCCATAGTTACAGTTTCTTTAAAGTGTTTAAGGGCAAGATCCTGTAATTCTTCTCTAGATCGTTTTTCACAAGGATCAACAATTCCCAATGTATCTAAATCCCATAAATCAGTGATTTTTGCGTCATTAACATGAAGGGATAGAACCAAAAGCGAACTATCAAATTTATCATGATTGGTTGACTTTCCCATTACAGTCCACCCTAGATTGGTCTTTACTGCCACTAATCCACAAGAGAGATGTTCTATACGATCTGTTATAAGCTTTCTTGCAACGTCGGCCCCCAATAGTAAATGTATTTCGTTCAAATTCCTTTCATGTAAACATTCCTTACTTTTTGGGGAAATATCACTCAAAATAATTCCCTTTGACTGTAGATCTTTCAGCAACTCAAAATTATTAGCCCTGGGAATATTCGTACAGATTTTCTTTTGATCCATAACTACAAACTCAGAACTATATTTTCTATCGATACTGCTTAACTGCAAAGTGTATCGATTATGCAATTCTGTTGATTGAGATCCTCCAAAAAGTCCATGAGTAATTTCTTCTTCACCCAATTTTTCTAATCCCATTCTTTCAGCTACAAATTTACTAATGTAACTTTTTTGGCTGCCTGAATCATAAATTCCCCGGATAAAGTGTTCTTTACCTTTATTGTGTATACGAACAATCAATGTTTGCAAATATACAGTTTCAGATGATGTTTGATTCGTTAGTACGTTATCTTCAGAGTTAGGACTATTTTTATCTTTAACATCATGTTTAAACTTAGAAAAGCACAAGACAGTTTGATGTTTACCTTGGCATCTGCTGCAACCTTAAAACGGCAAAAGCGTGCAATATGGCCTTTATTTTCTAAACATTTGAAACAAATCCCCTTCTTTAACAAAATATCTTTTTTCTCTTCAACGGATAAATCATTAGCATATTCACATAAAGAACTATCATGTTTTGAGGAATCACAAAAACCGCATAATTTTTTATTTATATTTTCATCTATTTCAGAAGAGATCAATTCTGAAGCGGAAATGAATTTCTTTTTGTTTTCTGATTTATTATATTTGAATCGAGTATCGGGAATGTTTTGCTTACTGCTAGTAGAATATGATTCAGAGAAGCGGCGGGGTCGAAGGTCATCCGCATGATTCATTATTGCTGATCGTTCTCTAGAATTTAACTCTTTGGAAAGAAAGCTCAAAAGTTCTTTTATATCTGATTCAGTTTCACTTTCACGTCTGTTAAATTCTAAAACTAAATCAGGCGGTAAAATTTTAATGAGAATGGGGCATAAAACATTTCCGTAATTTTTACAGACTAATCCAAAAGATTCTAAACTTCTTATTTGGGTATTTATGTTATCATAAAATTTTCGGAAAGAAATTACATCACGTGAGTTCTTTAATGGTTGCATATTTATGATATTATTCATGTGGGCGTTAATAAGAATATCTGTTCGAGCAAATCTTTCTTTTAATAATTTTACTGCCGTGTCATATGTTTCTTCAGAAATAGAAAAACCTTCTATTGTACTCAGGGCAGTTCAACCCAAATGAGCTTTTAAGTAATTAAACTTATCAATTTTATCGAGAGTGTCATTGTTATGAATGGCCGACTCAAAACTGTTCCAAAATGACAGCCATTGTTTAAACTCGCCATAAAATTTGGGAATGCTTAATTTGGGGAGTTTAATTCGAATACTTTCTTTTTGTTCACTTTTATAATTTGTAGACGCATCAAGTTCTAAGGATTCCTTATTTTTAGATTTTTCATTCGACATGTTTTCTTTTATTTCCTGAATTTTCTTGGTAGCGCGGAATTTACAACGAACAACCTTTTCACTGTACTCTTCTGATTTCGAAAATTCGTCTTCAAACTCTTCTGGTGTAAACAAAATTTCTAATTCTTTGTTAATAGATTCAAGTGAATCATTTTTGTTTAGAAGAAAATGTAAACACTCTTCTAAAACACTGATATCTATCACTTCTGATTTAAGTTCATTTTCTAATACATTCAGTGCTTTAGTAACAGACGATCTAAGCAAACCTCTTTTTTTCTTTAAAATTGTTACCCGTTCCGCCATTGTTTATTTTTTCAATTTAGTGCTAATTTATATTTTTCAGTTCAGTTGAGTAAGTGTTCAAATTAAAAAAGTTAACCACGTCCCAGCAGGGATGCCATGTAACGATACCAAATAAAGACTTCTAAAGATTCAAATAATATTTAACAAGGAATCTTACCTTGTTTTCCATGCTGTCTTCACTCAGTATTCTATTCCAAGGTCTCGGGTTGTAGAAAACTTAATCACACTTACGCTGAAATATACTTAGCACAAGACGTTTAAGAATTATATTTAATAATCATAATAAAAAAAGGAGAAAGCTATTTACAGATGAAAAGATTTGTACGTTGTTCAGAAACAAATTCTAAGCTACCATACTGGTGGAGAAAAAGTTCTTAATGTGAGTGTTTTCGTATTTGTCCGCTAGGGGGGGATCGGGGCATTCTCAACACTTATTCTGTTTTTAAAACAATTTTTCAGGAGTGTTTATGATTAGATGTTTTGAACTGCAGACTAAGAGAAAAATGCAGAATTCTTTAAATATTTTCTTTTTTAAGTAAATTGACTCAGTAGTATATGCATTTGCTTTTAAGAAAATAATTCAAAACATAGCCTTCTAAATAAAATCCTCGAAGGATTTTTTGATTTAGGCGATAGAATATTTTTTCCCAGTGTTTAGCGTATATGCAAAGACTTATTTTAACATAAAAATAATGGCTGTTTAAAATAATAATAATTTTAGTTGCTTTAGAAATCTTTTATAAACCTTCTATTTTTTAATAAATAGTTTTGACTAACACATTCTTAAATTGTTTCAATCTTTAGTAATGTAAATGTAATGTTTAAAATTTTCTATTTTGTATTAAAAATTTCTGCATTAATTGTTTGGATTGGTGTTTAAAGATGTGGATATAAATGTTTAAATCCCCCATTTCTCTTTAAAAAAATCTGAACAATTCTTTTATTTTTCTGATCCTTAACACTAGAAAGATTGAAAATTAGTATATACCAATATTGCCGCAGTCAAAATGACTGGATTGCGAATGCGTAAATAAATTTGTTTAAAATTAATTTTTACATTTTTTATATTATTTACAATTATATAACAGGTTCTTAATTAATATTAACAGTAAAAAAAAATATATGTTGTACAAAAAGTCACAAAATTCTAACAAATTGTGTCATTATATACATCATTGTTTTTCTAATTGAAATTAAAAACAGTCAAAATGACTTTCTTAGGCAATTTAGTGTTATTAATGTTTTAAAATGTAGAAGTAATGTTAAATATTCCATTTTACAGTATAAAATTCTTTTGAATTTTCTTTTTTTAATTATTCTGATTTTTAGTGATGTTTATAGTGTTTTTAAACTTCATTTTATTAGTTAACAAGTTTCTAATAATTAGCTGATTTAGAGGCCTAGACTTTATATATAAATAAATTTACATAGATTTTATGTTCTATTCTTTTTAAATATTTTTGAAGCGAATTAAATTTTCTCTGAATGTCTCTTAAAACAAATTCAATTTATAGTTAAGTTGATTACAATTCCTTTTTGACTTCCTTTAATTTTCTGTCGAAACGTATGCAAATCAAATCAAGTAGTTTAAAATATAATATAAAACCAGCGAAGCACTCGGCTTTAATAAAATTTGAGTTTGAAGTATTATTCTATTTGTAAAGAAGCAAAATGTTTTTTATTTCTATTGAAATATTCTGAAATTTATCCAATCGATATATCTATCTAAGAAATAGTAGTAGTTTATAGGAGGGGAAAAAAAATTCTTAGGTATCCAGGGTAAATAAAAAGCAAAATAATTTTTTAAATATTTCTTATTTTAAGTTATAATTTATAATTTAAAATAAAGCAACAAAGAGCTTATTATGAATATAATTTTTTATATACTTGTCTAACGTGTATGTATTCTTCTTTCTAGACTGAAAATAAATTTTTGTAATCATTTTTATTCGAAATCAAAATCTGAACGTGGTCGTTGAATTTGGGGAATAAAAAGAGCTGTGGTCGATCCCTGAGCTGTATTTTTATTTTATAACCATCGTTGAAGAATCGATCTAATTTTTGGGGTTACGACTTAGCCACTCCATGTTCAACTCTTTAGCCTTGTAATTTTGAACCCAACCCAGAAGACAAGGGAACTTCTGGAACAAGTATTGGGAGAAATTTGCTTTCATGGAGGGTTTTCTGGTGGAACTAACCTGCCTTTGCGTTACTGGGAGAGGAAAACTACGAAAAACTCCCACGATCAGCCTGACGGCAATGGGACTCTAACCCATGATCCGTCTACTACTGAAGATATTTTTACGTCAGCATTGTGGTTGGTGTGAGCCGGGTAAGGAATTCAAACCTGCCATAGCTAGGATTGGAACCCAATCCACCTCATTGGAAGGCGAACGCTGTATCCTCTGAGCCAACACGGCTCGCTGAGCAGTATTATGGGTAGAGGGATATGGAGCAAATTTCCTTTCCCTACAGATCTATATCCAAATTATGAACATTGCCTCATGAATGAGTGGTATTGATATCTATTCGTGGGGGGAGGGGAGCACTGAGGTCCTTCCACTCTCTTTCCAAACGAAAGAGGCGCCTCTTCCTGACTTAATTTGCAAGGCCAATAGCTCGCAAGCTTTGGTTGTCCAAGTGTCATAAAAAAAAAACAACAACAACAGATCTGATAATTTCTACACGGAAATAAAATGTTACCGAGATAAATTCCTTGGATAATGTATGGTTAATCACCTATTAAGATGTCAGACGTATTTGTTCCGCACATGTTAATTTATATATAAAATCTAAAATTTTATTGTTTTTAGTCTTACAATAAAGTTTTTTTTAAAATTTTTATTCACCTGATATGACCAGGAATAATCAGTTTCATCCAGAAAGGAAACAAACGAAGAAAAAATAAACCAGCCAGGTAAATTCAAGTTTTTTTTTAACCCAAGTGTAAGAAATGGAGGAAATTCTTTTTTTGAAAAGAGAATATGAAATATTAAAATACTCTTTTGATAATTGCATGCTAGTAAAAATAATAGCACTAATTACTAAGCTACTTAATATGTAATTTTTAAATAAATGAAAACTAAAAAGCTTCACTTGGAAATAAAAATGAATTTAAAGAATTTCTTAACTTTTTGATAAGGAGAAAGCTGTAGTAATTAGCAATTTGAAGAAATGAAATTGTTGTCAACAATATTTTACAAAAATGAGCATAAAAATTTTATAGTTTTATAATGAATTGTTAAAACATCATACCGACATTTTATAAGCATTTCAAAATTTAAAAAAAAGCACCCACTAAGCATACGACTCCTTAACGCACATTGCATTGCATACAGCATTTTTTATAATCAAATACAGTTGATGGTGAATAATCAGACAGATTCTGAACTAATAAGATGCATAGAGTTTAAAATTCTGTATAAATGATGTAAAAAAATTCTTTTTTTTTATTTTTTAAAAAAGATTTGAAAATTTATGATTTCTTTCGTTTTTATATTCAATTTGTTTAAAATTTAAACTATTCTCAATTAGTATATGCTATTTTAATTTAAGCTACTTATTTTTAAACAATTGTCAATGTCTCCCATTTCATCCAGTTTTGCCCATGTTGTCGAATTTCTCCAGAAATAAATTGAATCATTCTGGATGTGATGGATTTGACAGAATGTTTTGATTACAGAGTGTCTGAAAAGTACGAAAATGGTGGTTAAATATGTCAAGAAATACACAGCGGATCGAAAATATAAAAACACACACACAGGAAATCTTTTAGAAAGACGCATCGCCTCACTCAGTAGCCATCTCAGCTTCAAGGAAGGGGTTACTTACTGAATTACCATAAGAATGAAAATGATATTAAAAAAATCTTCACCAGGGGGGCATTCAAAGCTTAATTAGTCCAAAACGTATTTAAAATACACGATAAGTGTCAGAACTTTTTAAAAAAGCAAGGCTGACTAAAGCAAGAAAAATAATGAATCATGCTATGCAGTATCATAAGCGACACGTCTAAATTTAATTTTTTTGAAGAAATAATTTATTAAAGAACATAAAGTGCATCCAAAAGCAACTAGCAATCTCTTCCAAACAAACGCCTAGTCTCGTTCTGTTTAAAAAATTTTTCATCAGAATAAAAATAAATAAATTTGCACGTGACGTTCACGATACTGCGTTGCATTCTTCATTATTTTTCTCGCTTTCGCCAGCCTTGTTTTCTTAACAGTCCTGACAATAAGTAATAAAAGGAATTTCGGTCCAGCTTTTGTAGTTACTTGAGATAGACGTTTCTAAAGTACAGGAGATAAAATTGAATTAATGCAAACACTACTTCTTCAGTGCTGACTCTTGGAGAAGAACTTCGATTTTGCTAGAGCAATTATTTGAAAAAAAATTCTTGCGTGTCATCAAAACATTTTAATTTAGTGATAAATTTTTGATTAATTTTAAATTTTCTGCCATTTAAGATAACGTCATCTGAAATCAACAAAAATCAGTAAAAAATCTAAGATTGATGATTAACTGGCCCAATAAAATATTAATGACATCGAAAATGTTGCTATGAAACTTTTAGGAGTAATCTAACTGGAGAGGACTATTCACCATCTATTCAAAAAAAAAAAAAAAAAATCCTATTGGAAGTCTTGAGGTCCTCTTATGACGTCATAGCATTGACGTGACTATTTCTTTTTTTTGACGATCAGGGTTTATTTGTATAGACTCGGAATATTCAGTTTTTCTGAATTTAATTTTTGTGACGTGTTTTTGCGAAAAAATGGGTTCATATTTTAAAATATCAGATGAAGATATGAAAAAAAATGTACTTTGAGAAATTATTTTATCTAAGTTGATACAACCTATACAAATACTGCCCCCTACCGTGGGGAACATGAAACACGGTCAGGAATAAGGTGAATAAAGAATGCTTGTAATTGTGCTTGATATTTATAAAATTTGTCTCGCCAAATAACTAGTTTCTGACAAAGAACTCTTTTCTTGATTATATTAGCCATTATAAAATGATCAAGAGATTGTTTCGGTTCGATATCAGAGAGTGCAAAAAGAAACCTGAAACTGAAAATATTTTGCCAAAATGCCACAGAGTTGCACATGAGTTTTCAATAATCTCACCGAACCCAGCTCAGTAGACGCACATGCGGACTCGCAAGTATTTCATCAAACATATAAAATAATAGACGCTTTCATACACTATGAACCGACGGTGCGCCGAAATAGATTGTGATTGAATGAATTGTGAAAACGTTGAATAGAACAATGTGAAAAGCACGCTTTTGCATAATACGTGGTGAAAATGGATAAGGTAAAGAAAAAAAATCTCATTTTCGAAAAGGGAAAGTAAACTCTTTTTAAGAACACCCAATAAAAAAAGCACCTTTAAGGGCTTTAAAAAAAGAAAATTAAAAAAACCACCTTTAACACTTTTTTAAAACACTACGCACCATGTATATATTTACACAGAGACTTAAACACAAAGACAGGCATGAAGCTATATGGAACACAAACAAACTAATTATGCATCGAAGTTGCCGGGTACACAAAACAAAAACATATCACGGTCACAACAAAATACATAAATATATATTAAATCTAAGCTAAGTAAAATAAGTAGACAAGAAAGAATTATATTTCAACTAATTTGATGAGAGATACGGCTCTCTATTCAATTAATTTATCGTTACTTAGAGAAGCTTACTCAACTTTATTACGCCATCTTGTTGCTAAAGAGTAGCTGGTGCTGGCGTCATAGGTCACATGTGTTGGTATGGGAGGTCTTCTTCTTGAAGTGCAAATTTTCTCTTTTCTTGAAAAATGTATGTTTTTTTCAGTTCTAAAAATCCAACTGAGAGAGAAGAAAATCACAGATTTATGTTTCTTCATCTATTCGTTCGGATTTTATAGCGGAAAACGCCTCATTTGTTGAGAAAAATCGGCGTCTAAAAATTATTTATTTTTTTTAGCTTTCAGGATATTTGTTTCATGGCAAATGACACCTTTTTGGAGGATGCCTTCAAATACATATGAACTTTTGTTTTTTTCGTCCATCCTAGTGTCCAGTTGATAGTTTCAGTCCACTAGGTTAAATGTGATTTTTGGAGTAACTTTGATGATGGCAGTGATTTTTGATTTGCATGGGTGAGTCAACGAATGCAGTTTTTCTCGTTAACGTGATTGTCACTTAGTGTTCGGTACTCAGGGCATTCTGCGATTAGGGTGTCTAGAGATTATAATTAAGGCACTTTTCAAGAAAATCGTGTAATTGTTAAGTATCCTTTTTTTAATATCAAATTAAGGAATTTTATTTGAATTGTGCATACAACAACAACAAAAATGTGGCACTATGAAATGCTAGTCAGCTGGGTGCGGACAAAGAATATGGAAAGGACAACAAGTCAAGTATATTCGAATATATAACTAAAGTGGCGAACGACTCGTTGTGGTATGTTATACCAAAAAACAAGTTACACGGTGATCAAAATACTCAGATTTAGTATATGTACCAAGATACAGAGCATGCACAAAAGAAACAGATTGAAACAACGTACGTCACGTGTGAACCGGTTGTTGGACAACTATACATGTGTAGTTGAGTACCCTGCCTCCCAATAACCGCCATTTTCTTTTTTTTTCTATGTCAAAATGTGTTTGATTTCATCCACATGAATGATATAAATGTATTATCAAAGAAATATCTTAATGAATAGTACAGCTCTGTTTATCAATAGTGCAAAAATACAGAAAAAGGTAATAATAAATAAAAAGAGAAAACTTTTCCTCTTCATCCCTACCCCATCAGTGGTAGGGAGAAGAGAAAGGTGCAAACCCGTTTCAAGAGCTGCTGATGTGCCTAAAGGCTGTTTTATTTTTTATACACAGGGACCACACCAAATGTTAGGGGTCTGGTTTAAATTATGTCTATGGAAGCTGTCTTTCTTCCCCTATTATCATTCTTTGGTGTAAATAACGATATATAATTTAAAGTCCTTTATGTTAAAGGTTGCGGATCCCGACATCTTACACTGATAAGCAAATATTCCCTTTAAATATCGCGAGAAGTAGGTTTTAAATAGTATTTCTTATTTTTTTAATTCAATAATTATATATACTTACAAAAAGTAGAGGAAAAGACCTCTTGGAAACATTAAACTTCTTTTTTTTAAACCTTTGGAATAAGTTCAAATGTAAAGTTATTAGTAAACAATATTTATAATATTAATACAAAAGTTAATATATATAACAGGAAGCATTTAATGTTTATAGAAAATAACATTTTAAAAACATACATCATTTAACAGTTGCAATAAACAAAATTTTTAATAATTATAACAGGATAAGTGGACTAAATTTTTAAACTAGGCTCGTTGATGAGCTTTTGGTAATGAGCACAGCTTGAAATGCGTGTTTAAGAATATGAACACTTGATTCTGTTTTTCAAAATTCTCTATCATTTTCTTAAAGAATGATTCCAAATAAATTCATAATAGGATGCAGTTCATTAGCGAAAAAAAAAACAGTCATATTTTTAAAATTAGACTTTTTTGAAAGATATCAAAACAATTAATTCATTTTTACAAGGTTGTCACGGGTCCTATAAATTCATAATAGCGGTATTAAATGGGCGATATTCGAATTTGAAATTTTAAAATCGATTTATCGTTTTGTGTACTGAAGACGAAGAGATGTCTGAAAAGTTATAACTAAGTCTGGGCTGCTCATTTTCGATCCAGCGATCTTTAACGACTTTTTTTTTTTTTGAGATTTTTTTACTTGGTTGTAGTTGCTTTTATCTCTTTTAAAATTTGTTATCTGAACTAAAGAAATATGTCAAGAATCATGTCTTTTTATTGAAGAAAATGACGAACAGGAGAGGGTCATTAAACGTTGCTGGATTGGAAAATCACCTCGTAATGTTTATGCTTAGTATTTCAAAAAGTAAAGCTGAAATTCCTCGTCTAGTTGTTTAATTTGCATGGATCATTGAAAAAGCGCCTTTCTTGCTGTGTTCATTTTCTTAAACATTCATTTCATGCTATTTCAGAATGAAAAATAGATGCTTTATTTGTATTTATACATTTGCGTCTGCCATGGTATTTAAAAGATTACTACAGTTTAAACGAGCTTATGCCCTACTTGAAATAAATAATTAAGATTAAAAATGTAATTGTACTTAAATGCGAGTACACCAGTGTACGAAATTTCGCACATTATCTTAAAGCAATGTAAGCATGTGGATTTTATTTTTAATTTTTAGAGAGGATTTCAGTGTTGTTTCGTTTCTATTCTATTGTTTCTATTTTAAACGAAGATTCTATTGTTTTAAAAACCCTCTCCGAGTCATTGAAAACAATAAATATATAATTACGAAATAATAAGAAACGTTTAACAAATTTATTTAGTTTTGTTTCATAATTTTATTTTGGTAAATTATTTCGTGTTTTTTAGATTCTTAAGGATATTTTATGAGCATGGTTAAAACTTCACACAAACAACTTCTGAATCAAATAACTTTAATTCGCATTTCTCTTTTAACGAAAACAAACAAACCCTTTTACAGTTAAATATTTTTAAAATTTATTTTTTAATTGCACAGAGGCATTTTTTCTCAAAACTATCACAGTGTCATATTTTCAATTACTAAAATGATAAGATCACCGATCATTATAGAAAATAAAAAAGTATAACAAAAAATGTATCCTCAACAAAAACCATTATTGAGTAATACCATTTATAAATATTTTTTTTTTAATTTCTAAGATAGTTCTTATAAAGAAATTAAATTACATTTACAAGAGACGGTTCCAAGAACATTTTCAGAATTAATTAGTTTTCATGCCAATGTAAGCGATAATTTAGTTAGCATAAATTAAAACAAAATTAATGAAATTGGAAATGAAAAGCTTTTCAATATATATATCTTTAAATATTTATAGATGAGCTTTTTTTTAAAATAAAGCTCATATTTATTTCTGGCAGTTTCTTTCCCTTAAAAAGAACAAAAGATGAAGAAGCGAATTTTTTGAGTGAAGCTAATTAATTTATAGTTTTGGAGTGTTAATCTTTCTTAGAAAATTAAATTCGTTCTTATTATTACTCCGAATGCAATTCTTCTTAATTGGCTTTAACAATTTAAAAGTGCTTTTACGCTTAATTCTCATTTTTATTAACTTTTTTTTAAAATTTTCATAATTTATTATACTTATTTGAATAAACATCGAGCAATAAATTATTAAATAAAGAAAGATATAAATTTTAAATAATAAATTAAAACCTTTGATTTAAAATTAACTTCAAGTAATAATTTGGGCTGTGATTTTTAACAAAATTATAAATTATAATTACATAAATGAAATGGAGAAAAATGAATACTTTTTTTAAAAAAACTTACTAGAATATTATAAATACTTCTTTCGTATAATCTATTCAGGCAATTTAACTTTGTGAATAACCAAGGAATAACATTTATAATCGGACACAAATAAGTATTTCAGTTTACACATCGTAGAAAATAATTGATGCGAAAGTTGTGCTTTAGTTAAGGGTTGAGAATTTGGATGTTTCGGGAAAGAAATTTCTTTCCCGCAATTTGATTTTTACATAGTCATAAAATTTATTTAATTTTGTAATTTTGATCTGTTTCTCCGTTTTGAAAAGATGATTTCACGAGAAAATTTTGAGAACCTATCTTTCAATTGTGAGAAAAACAAAAAAAACATCGCATTGTTTCTCATACAAAATTCGATGAATCATAGAAAGAAAGTGACTTCTTATTTTTCTTTTCCTATTGAAATTAAAATAGTGTTGCATGTTACTGTTCATAAATGATTACAATGTTTGGATACTTTAAACTATTCATTGGAAAAGAAAATGTTGCAGCATTCACATTACAAATACCTCGTAGATCGTTTCTAACGTTATTTATTTATTTTGGTGGGATTGAGAATTCGCATCTGCATTCTCTGACTTTCAGGCCAGGGATAATTCACAAACGTGGAATGGACAGGAGATCCTGGCAAATATTTTCAGAGAAACTGAATTGTAATAATTAAAAATTTTAAGAATGAAATTCATAAAATGTATAACACTCTTTCGAAAATGAAACATAACCAATATTGAACGGTCGACTTATGTTGAAATTTAGACAATCAGGGTTTAACTCAGTAGATTTGTAAATTTGAGTTGAAATTAAAAGAAAGCGGAACTTCTAAATCAAGCTTAGCAGCAATCGCCCTTTCGTTCACCCTTTTGAAAGCAACTAAATTGTATTTGCTTTACGGAGAGACAAAACTCTATCACGGTTAGTCGAACCTATAACCGGCCAACCAATGGAGATTTTATGCTCCAGTAATGTGATTGATGGAACAGTATATAAATTGATCAGTCACTGTCAAGTTTCAATAATGCGACCTTCATTGAAAAAGCGAGTCCACGGGCACTGCTGGTTTCTGCTTTATGTTCTCCAGGAACAGTTATAAATTGCTTTATGGTTATGTCCAGCAGATGACTTACTGATTTCAAATTTAAGAATCTTCGAAACAAATAACGATTGAGGAATGAGACAAACGGTATATTTATTGTGAAAGCTTTAAAAAATCGAAGAAGAATTTGTGGAATTCATTTACAAAAATTATTAACAGATGGCGCTGCAAGCCCCAGAGCGATTAGTTCTGGCGTGAAAACTTGAAAGAAGTAATTCTATTGAACAACGTGTTAATTCTGGTCCTGGCATATAAAAAGCGAAATTTATGGTATTTGAACTCTGTACAGCGTCACTTGTAACAAAATTTCTGCATAACATTTTCACCACAATAGATTGTTTCAGCCCTCTATCTTTTTCTGTTTAAGTGAATTTTATTTTTGCAATTACTAAGTCATCTGTTGGACACCATATAATACGTAAGATTAGTGAAGTTAATATCGTTCAGCTTACGAAACAATTCATGCGTGAATCAGGTTGACTGTATAGGTTATACATAATTCTACGATACATATCAATTATACCATTTTATATTTTATTAATTAAATTTTCATTGCTAACAAGTGAAATTAGCACACACTTGTTCAACTTAACACGGTACAGTGCTCAAATAAAAAAAAGCAGACCACCTTGAATAACTTTTGATCTAATGATTGGATCTTCACGTTCTACGACTCAATCCTAATGTCTCAATAATTGATAAGTGCAGACGATATTTTAAGTTACGAAATCAAACACAAAAACGTACTTTATCTGAATAAACATATCTTTTATTTTTAAAGATTTAGATTTCTGATCCTTAAATTAGGGGGGGGGGTAGCCGCAATCTGGGAATTATGGTCCCAATAGTTTGGTCGAGAGAGCGCTCCAAAGTTTGGAACCCTTGATGTTAATTTTACTTCTGGCGTATTTCGCCATATCTCGAGAAATTCTTAAGCGAGTGGAAATTTTTTTTGCACACAATTATAAAATTCGTTTATCCAAAATTAATTCCATACAATAATTTAGTAAATATTTATTTATTATTTTATATTTATTTATTATTTTATATTTATTTATTATTTTATATCTATTTATTATTTTTAAGAAAATATTTATTATTTTTTTAATAAAGCTAGAGAGAATTTTGAATTGTAAGGAATACAAATTTTTCCATCATTGAAAAGAATATAATTTTACATAATTTACAAAATACAAAATTCGTGTGAAATCGGTTGAATAGTTCCAAAAAATTAAATTTCAAAATACTCAGTTATTTAAAATTCAATTTCTCAGGAACATATCCACTGATTTTGCTCAAATTTTGTATTTTGATATGTAAAATTATGTTCTTTAAAATGATGCAATAAATTCTATACCTTACCATTCAAAATTTGTTTGACCATTATTAAATAAAATAATAAAAAATAATTAACAAAAAAAAAAAACAATTTACTAAAAGTGTTTCTTCTTTCTGTGGAATTATTATCTTTGGACAAATAAATTTTATAATTGTGTACAAATATTTTTTTAATTCGTTTAAAAATTTCTTGAGTTAAAGTGAAATACGCAAAAAGGTAAAACTATCAATAAGAGGTCCAAACTTTAGAGCACTCTCCTGACCAAACTATTGGTACCCTATTTCCTAGATTGCTGCTATCCCCTATATTTTGGGGGTAAGAAATCTGAATCCATCGAAAAAAATGGTGTGTTTATTCATATTGAAAATGCGTTTTGGGGTCTGATGTCGTTTGCACTTATTAATTAGCCTATTTGAGTTCACTCCATTAAGATTGAGTCTTAGAACGTTGAGATCCAATCATAAGATCAAAAGTTATTCCAGACAAACAAACAACAACAAAAATTTTTAAGGCTAAATTTCTAATTTTTTTTTTTTTTTTGCTTTATAAAACTTCTCAATCATTGCTCATCAATTTCAATTGACGGTATCTGTGAACGTAAAAAAACACATAGTAAATATTTCACATAAAAGAGATGATTATTATACGAAAGACTCCCTTTATCTCAAATCAAATAATTAGTTATATTTTGTAGATCAGGATGCAAAAGAATTATTTGATTGTCATGAAAATTCCATCAGAGGAAAAACGAAGAGCAATATGACATCTTTAGGTGGTCATGGTGCAAACGATAAATACGATGTCAACGATAAAACAATTCATTTTAATATTGCAATCTACTTTTATCTCTAGAGATCACAGATTGAATGAAAAGAATTTTAGTTTAAAGCCTCTAAGATTTCTAACCTTTATCAAATATCTACAAAAGACATTTTATATTACACATAGCCACTAAAATTATACGATTCTTTCAAATTCTTTTTTATTAACTGAATTATAATAATTGACAAGAAGAGAACGCACTTAATTAATTTTCAATAAAAAAATTTAAAAATTGTAATACAAACATATACAAAAACAAACCTCACTTACTTTTTTAATAAATAATTTCGTCGTGAGCAATAACAAAAATTTTTTTTTGTACTGGAATTTTTTTTTCTCTTTGATTCATTATTTCCACTTTTCTATTTATAAGATCAATGATATGTCAAAAAAATGGCCCGTATTTAACGTGTCTTGCAACAAAGAGTATTATTTAATGTTTATTCGAAAAACTCCTTTAGCGTTATCTAAATCAAATAATTATTTTTATTTGATAGACAATGATACAAAAGAATTATTTCATTGTCATGGAAAATCCATCAGGGGAAAAACAAAGAGCAAGATGATGACACCTTAAGGTGGTCTTGATGCAAACGATAACTACGATGCAGACGATAAATCCATTCATTTTTAAAATTACAATCTTCTTTTATCTCTGGAGTTCACAGATTGAATTTAAATAATTAATTTCAGTGTCATAGGAAAAGGAATTCTAGCGTCTAACAATTTCCAATTATCAACAAAAGACATTTCTACAAACGCGAATTTCAAGATATTCAATTTTTTCTCTCCGTTTAATTTTCTTAATTGGTTTTTAACACTGACAGGTGCAAAAAACCCAGCATGAAATCTAAATTAAAAGTTGAATCCCTCAAATAAAGAAGTTTAAATTTCTCGGAGGAAATCGAAATAAATTATTTTATTTGAATGAAATGTTTTCTTCGAAAATTGCTTTTTTTAAATATAAAACTATTCATTTCTTAGAACATTCAACAGAACATTCAACTTCATTTCAACAGAAATAGTAATTTTAATTTATTTATTTTGTTCCGTTCATTTCAATTTTTGAAGAAGTTAGACAGATGTAAATGATTTCTTTTGACATGAGAATTTGTTTTTGTTATAAAATTATTTTAATTTCGTCTTTAAATCTAGATTTTGATTAAAAATTAATAATTTTCAAAATTGAATAAAAAAATGCATTATTTAAATTTTACGAATACAACAATGAAATGTATAAATTATTTTTTATTGTGTAAAAATTTTGTATTTGATTTGAAGTGGATTTTAGACAACAGTAACATGTAAAAAAAATGAATGTTTGTGTTCAATTAAGTTTGATTTTAAATATTCATTTTAAATTGAAAAAAATATAAAGTTATATTTGTTATTCTTCAAAATACATAGAATTATTTGTACACAGTTAATTTAAATTTTGTTACATTCATATAAGTTTAAAAAAATAAGCTGAGTGGTCAACCATAATATGGAAAGGTTATACTAATTGTAAACTCTCTCAGAAATAAAATATTCATATTTGACGATTCAGTAATTCTTGAGCTGTATTTCGCTAATTTTGAGAATGTTTTCGTCACGAAAACACGTGATTTATGACGAAAGACTACCTCTCAAATATATGATTGGCTCTAGTGAATGGGGGGTTTAATTTTGCTGAAATCCCATTTCTATATATACTTTGCGGTCTTTGCTTTCCATGACGTCACTTTCCGGTTACTGCAACATTTGTTTATGTGATTGATTCTTGGTTTCTTTACTAATGTATTCGTTTATTTGCAAATCGCCAAAAAATTAGCGGTTTCCTTCGATTTTAAACTATTACCAGCTAAGTAAACGTAGGAAAACATATTGTATATTGCAGTTAGAATAATCTTCATTTAAGATTCGAATTTTTAATAAAATTAAGAAAATGTAAGGTTACTTACTTTCCCGGATTCGACCTGTCTTCTAAAATGCTTCAGATACAGTTCTATATGTTCAGCGATTTCGTTTTAGTAATATTGACTTTATTCTTATGTACAGTTGGCCAAAAAAAAATTGGACCACTTTTGGGTGAATGAGTTTTTATCTCAAAGAAACATACATTTTTGCATAATTTCGAAGCATTTAATTTCGTATGGCAAAATACGAAATTGGAGCAAAATTGGTTGAATATTTCTTGAGAAATCTAATTTTAAATATGTAACTTTTTTAAAATTCAATTTTTTAGTAACTATTTAACCTATTTTGCTTAAAATTTTGTACTTTGCCATGAAAAATGAGTTTGTTTAAAATAAGTTAAAAAAATTTTTTCCTTACAATTCAAAATTTTTCGACTATTACTAAATAAAATATAAAAAAAAAAACAGTAAATATTTATTAAAATTTATTGTTTACATAGATTTATCTTTGAATAAACGAGTTTCACAATTATGTATAAAGATTTTTCAATTCACTTAAAACGTTCTCGAGATATGGCGAAGTACGCAAAAAATGAAATTAACATTAACAAACCATGGGGACCCCATTTCCTAAATTATGGCTATCCCCTATATCTTAGAGGTCGAAATTCAGAATCAATCGGAAAAAAAATGTATGTTTATTTAGAGAAAGTACGTTTTTGTGTCCGATTTCGTAACTTAAAATATCACCTGTTCCCATTAATTAGCATATTTGAGGTCACCTCCTCGAACCATTAAGGTTGAGTCTTAGAATGTGATCATTTGATCAAAAGATATTCAGGTTAGTTCGTTCTATACATCCTTCCAACACCTTCATAATGTGGTCCGAAGCTTCTCTGAGGAGAAATATTTTGTCGTTTACACACCAACTTAAATACTTTTTGGTCTTTACTTACTTTGGTCTTTACTTATTTTTTAAATACTTACGTTAAAATAAATGTACCTATGTTATTTCTGAGCATGCGTTTTCTCGCTAAGGAGCGGAAAATAGGGTTAGCCTTTGTGCAACGTAAACGTAACGCAAAATCTCTCTATTGTAAAGCTTTTTATGTATTGAATTTCAGTAACAATTTAAAATTAGCCATTAAACTAAACTAACTACATTAAGTATGAGTTGAGGACATAGTAGGCAGCAGAAGTATTAAAATTGTTTCCATCTCTGTCGTAAGATAAGATTAGATACTCCTTTTAGAACTTCACTACATCCTTACGCACCTCTAGAGCCAGAACTTGAATATCGTATAATATTTATATATGCTGTTGCTCGATAAAGGCAAGCTCCACACCAGTAAATGGTATGACTATAGAACCGTTTAGATTTACAGCCATTTTAGAAAAGACTAAAAATAAATCAAAATAATTATTTCGTAACTAAGTTTTTAGTTCAATAAATATACAAAATTATTCTAAATAAATACTTTATGTACAACTAATTTACTAACCACAACCTAAGCTATTACTTAGGACAACCTAACAAAAAGAATCCAAATAAATATCTAATACATAATTAATTTCTTAACACTACTTAAATTATTACTTAAAACACACAAAAAAATATATAAAGACTATGGTAGAGAAAATCCCGAGTTTATTTAATTTTATTTTTAATTGTCTGGATTCTTAAGACAAACAAATAGCTGGAATATTTAAAAATAATTTAAACAATCTTTCTTTTTTTAAAAATTTAGCGAGATTTTTCTACTTAGCTAAAAATTATTAGAGTCAATGAATTATTCTCAATGTTTGAATATTTTTATGCCTTAAAACAATGCAGTAACTTTTCAAGTGGATCGCAGTAAAACTAAAGTAACTTTTCAAATATTATTCATTTTCTCTAAACTATGGCTTTCTTTATGCAGAGGGGGGGGGGAGATGTAATGAACAACAAAACACTTTTGACTGCGTAGTTGAAAGATGATTATTGGAAACGCATTCAAGTCACAACCTGCAATCAAACCTGTTTTGATGTTTATTACATCCACCTTCCACTATAGTAATTTATAAGATTTTCATATCGTATTTATTCTTTTTTCTCACTTAAACATTATTATGCATTACCCTATGCGTATACTTTTTAGTTTTTACATTTGATAAGAATTCTAAAAATGCATATTAAGGACGGTCTTTAATGAATGCCGTGCTTGCGTCTTTATCATAATTAGCATAGAGTACCATCTCTAAAGAATTAATAATTAAACTGTCATTAATGACAGTTACAAACTCATTAAAATGACTTACAAACTCACTTACTTGCTGTCGCGCCAATCATGGCAGGTTTCCACGGTTTTCTTCTCCTTGTAACTCACAAGTCTCATTAAAAAGTTCTTCTCGAAGGCTCTAGCTTTTGATTCAGAAATTTTTCTTCTTGTTTGTGTTCAAAATCACGGTGTTGAAGCCGCAAACCCAAAAATTGGTCATCTGTTTAACGCCGGTTATAAAATAGAATAAAAACAACGGAATAATATTTTCTGAAAATCGTTATTTCCCATCCTGACTTTGAAGAAGAGCTTCAAAATGGAAGATAACGAGTGGTTTGTCATTTCAGTTTAGAGACGGTCGTAAGAATATTTGAGTCAATGTCATAGGAAGTAATATTTGCTCTCATAAATCTGATCGTTTTTCTAGGGTTAAATAGTTTCTCTTGCAAATTTATTTAACGGGAATAATTTCATTTGTTGGAGAAGAAAATTATACATTTCCTAATTCGATTTATTCATGGCTGAAAATAAATAGCAAGTTTCGCTTTCACAGAGAATTTCTTCAAGGTTGTTTGAAAACCACCATTGTTAATAGAATTTTTGTTCTTAAAGTGAATGAGTGAGCTTTTATTTTTTTTGTTATTCATTATAACTTTTCAGTTGATATACCACCAAAAAAGAAATTGATACTTCCAAGGTCAGAACAAATATTATTTTGGGAAAACTATTGAATATCAATAATAAAATTCGATGTTCTTAACGAATTCTTTTCTTCAATAAATGCAGCCCTTGGAAGTTTACCACGACTAGAAACATCGAAAATAAATTATTTTATATTATTTTGTAAGTAGTTAGGAGCCATTTTTATATTTTTTTATTAATTTTTGATAAGAGCATGGTTTTTTGTTCTTCTTACATAATACTGAATTTTTCGCTCGATTGATTCTACATTTGATTACCATCCTGTGATTCAACCCCCTCATTCTCTAAATTATAGATTCACCTCATTAATTCCATAATTCAGATCTAAGAATGTCGAATTCCATATTTCTCTTAACTTCAATGTTAAACCTCTCCTTCATTCATTTATAAGTTTCAGTCTGTTTTTGAAATTTGATTTAAATAAACTAAGGTAGTTTAAAAGAAAATATCTCTTTTAGATTTCAATGATAAACCATTTTAAATGAAACAAATAACTTAGTTTTGAAACAATATAGTTTATAGTATTTTCAACTGAACATAAATGTGCATAAGATTTAAAGAACTTTTAGTTTTGAGCATTTGCTCTAAAAACTTAAAAACGGAAGACAAGTCAAGAAGCTAAAGCGAACGACGAAACAAAAATTGTGAATCGACTTTTTGTCGCTCGTTAAATCTATTGCAAGTACAAAACGCTCCAATTTTTGAGAATGATTATTCTCTAATTTTGTTCAGTTTTTCAGCCAATCACAGGCGAGATTCCATAAATGTTTATTGTTTACTTCGGAAGTTCGTACAAACAATAACGCCACGTTTTAGTAAGTTTTATTTCTCTTCATTCCATTCACTCCATTATCAGTTATTTAAATAATTAAAACGTATATAAATGAATAGTATTTATACGTTAATCAGTCAACAGGCGACATGTATTTTCGAATTATTATTGCCTGTATCGGTTTAACCCATGCTTCATTGCAAGAAAAGTTAATACATTGTACTCTCGATATTTCCAAGTAGAAATGATGCTAAAAAAATTTCGAGATAAGTTCAGAGCTAAATATGTTCTAAAAAGTAAGAAAAAATCACTCTAAGATTGTATTCTAAAAAGTAGAGTAATGAATCATAAGAATAACTATTATTAAATATCTATGCAACGATAGTTGACTATAAGTCAAAATAAAGTAGTAATAATTTTATTTTTAAGACAAAAATAATTATGCTTAAGTAGAAAAGAATTGGTTTTTCAATAAACTTACATTGTGATATTTCTGAAAAAATTCATTTTCTATTTCGAAAAATATTCGACGTAGCAAGATTTTGAGAAGAAACTCTTCGACATAGGAATTCAAATTAACATTATGTGGATATGCAATGCTAAAGGGGAAAATACTTTTTTGACATAACAAGGTTTATAAAAGTTCGAGATAACGAGAGTATACTGTATTTGAATAGAATTTTCTAAGTTTCTTAATCAGAGTTAAAGGACCTCACCCTGAATATTTCAAAAATTCGAAAATTTTTTATTGCATTTTTCGAATCTTTGTACCCTTCCTAATGTCTGTCTAAAACGATTTCTCGATATCTAACTGCGTTTAGAAGTTATACCGGAAAATAGAGTCGTCGATAAGCAGGTAGAAGGGCCCGTTCGGCCGGATTAGGAGGGGCGACATTCTTTTTTTGTTTCATCCATTCTGTTGACTGTATATAGAAACTTATTGTAGGCATTTCATTTAACAACCATTATATATATGAAATTAAACGTTTTCCCCTACCATAAATCAAAACTTTAAACGCGTCTTTCTCAAAACGCTGTTTTTTGACCTGACCTAACGTTTTCTACACAACGAAATGAGCTGTTCTTTATTTTAAATTGCGTAAAAATATATTCTTTAGAAAGTAGCATAAGATGTTTTTGATATTTTTATATTTCGATTTTAAATTAGTACTATTTTAAAGAATATTTTTTAATGAAAAACTTAAATTTTTTTTTAAGTTGCCGCCATTTTGGTAATTTTGCGAATATCAAAAAACCGCTATTCTACTTTTTAGATAATGTCTTTATGTTTCCGAAAATCTAAACAAAATCGTTTTCCTATGTTTCAGGACTTCGAAATCCATGAGTCAAGTGAGGTGCAACTTTTTGATGACCAGCCACACACGCAGCTGCCACCAACTTATTTTTTATTATTTTGTAAAAGAAAAAATTTTAAAATAGACTTAAATTGTAGTTAAATAGCTTAAAAAAAATGAGTCTCTGCATTGTCTCTATTACTTATAAAAAAATTCAAGAAAAACGTTAATATTTTATCATCTCAGGGTGGGGTCCCCCCTTAAATAGAAAAGCTTTGCTCACGTGTAGTTTAAATAGATTCTCAGTATCATCATAATCCTAACGGATTAGCATTTGCTAGACATTTTGATTTAATTTGAATCATTCAAATCTAAATTAAAAAATAAAATTTATATTCTTAAATCAACTAAAAATGTGAAGTGACCACATGATTTTAAAAAGCAATTGTATTTAACACATATTTGTTCTAATCTAAAAAAAACATAAAAAAAACTAAACTTTAATATGTAAATTTAAAAAAATAATGAGAGATAAAAAAAAAAAATTCAATTATAACTATATTCATAAATAGTTTCAAATGTCATCTTTCAACTCAAAGAATAACTGTGTACGTCATTAGCATATCGATTAGGATAAAACTCAATCATTATTTTTCCAAATGATTATGATAAAATTTAGAAATTCATTTTTAAGGCATTCTGAAACGTTTTAAAATATCACTTTACCTCACTAAAATTATCAATTCAAATCTTTTCAGTCATTCGATTCATTTCTAGAAAACTAGGATGAAAATTTCTTTTATCATATCAAAAGATTTCTTCGCATTCTTCTTTATGCTTCTAAATTACCACTAAGAGTCAGCCGTTTTGACAAAAATTTAACAAAAATGCTATTTTAAACTCCATAACGAAAGTGTAAAAAAATTTTTTTTTCCTCTCCAACAATAAGCAATTAAGTAAGAAAGTGTTAGGGGATCTTTGCTTGAATGTGGTTTTTTTCTCTCTCTTTAGTTTCGTATATTTAAGGAGAAGAATTTGCGGTTAGGTTTTTTATGAAGTTTTTTTGCAAGTAATAGCTTTTGATATGAAGGGAAAAAAATGTATTATAACGAACTCGTTTATGATAAATCTTAAACGAAGTAAATTACGTTAAAATAATAAGTAAGGTTATGAGCCAAACCATAAATTTAAAAAAGAACTCTTATACATGTCTGGATTTAATGAAAGAATTACTTTTTTTTCTTTTCGCTTAATTTGCGTTTTATGATTTTCACAAGCGGTGTTAGATGATTACATAGACGGGGTAAATTAGCAGATTTGTAAAAGTATGTTAAATCGATTAATATTTTTAAGTAGTCATTTAGAAATTTATTTTTTTAATTTTTTTTTTTTTTTAGAATGTTAAAAGAGTAAATGTATGGCCATAAGTTCACGAGATGAAATAAATCGTTATACTTGAGCGTACAAAGCAGTTAGTTCTGTGTCACCTCTAGTTTCTAAAATATTATTTTTTCCTGAGAACATTAATAATTAAAAAATACAAAATAATTGGTTAAATAAAATTTCAAGAAATTATAAATTTAAAATGTTCCGAAGAATTTTAATCCAGAAAAAAAGGAAGCTTAAGTTGTCGTTTACTCATGCCGAATATGCGAAATTTTTGTGACACTCGGAAAAATTTTCACATTATTTCGTAATTTGTGGAAATAGAGTTCTGATTTTGTGATAAAACACAAAAAACTGTTGTCTGTTCAGACCTTTTGTTAAAGGTCTGTTTTTGGTAAATAATGAAAAACCAACTGATAATATTAAAAATATTTTAAAATAAAACCCGGTTTTACTAAAGAAAATAAAAACATATAAATCACTTCTTTCAAGGAATTTTAGGTATAAGAATTATGAAGTAAAACCGTCATCGACTCCGACTTTCAATATAAAAGCTTTATGAAGGGTTTTTTTTCGCAACAAAATATTTCACAAAGGGTCCATTTTCATGATAAAATTTTTCGTGAAGGGACCATTTAAACAATAAACTAAGTTGTGAAGTGTCTCTTTTAATGATAAAAACTCTCTTAAAGGATCCAAATTCTTTCCAAAATTACCCCTGATTTCTGCATAATAAATTAACTTAAATTGAGAACAACTTTATTTTATTCTTATTTGTAAACGAAAGCAGAACATATATATATATATATATATATATATGTCGTGCTCCCTCTCTCATATTTCCTTCATAACTTTCGAGCCGAGTTTTATTTAATCATAATAGATTAAAATAGCAGTCTATAATGATTGCAGTCATTTTTTAATATCCTTTTTTATAAAGAAGACAACATACTAATTTTTCTAGGCTTTTATTGAGAAAAGAATAAAGAAATCTATTTACAAATTATGTACAAATGGAGCAGAGCTCCGAGACACAACTTTTTACTTCCATTTCCAAAATCTAAGTGCCTATTTTTTACGTGGAACATATAATACAATATATATTTGTTCATGTCATGTGATCTCTAAAATCCAGACCTTTTTTCCCTCTAGAAGCGGCATTGTAAGATCTTAAGACCAGATGGATATGAATTAATATCTCAACATAGTGCTTGATTTTAATGGGAATTCGGCTAGATCTTAAGATATTTCGGCTTCTTTAAGATATTTTACTGCGCGGCGCGGACTTATTTTATAAATAAATATTTCATCGCTATTCAATGAAACTTAAGATGTACGCGAAGGGCTGAGTTAAGTACGTGATAGAGATTATTTAATGTTCTCATAAACTAGATAAGCCTATCTGCAGATAAGATATAATTCTTTTTAAGTTTAATCTCAAAAGATCCTTTTAATTTTATAAAGCTAGTATTTTAGATGTTACAATATCCCCCCTCTCAAAGGTGTTGACCCGGAGGTGATCAGGCTCCACATCACATCTCATTGAGGAAAGATCAAAATCCGTATTTACCATCTCCTATTTAAACTAATTAAAATGAATATTAATCTGGATGATTCAGATCACATGACCTGAATTACAAAAGCAATCTAAAAATAAAAACAATATTCAATACTATGTTAACAAAACATATGAAACTACCTCAATTGCAATGGTTTCATACTAATTCTCAAAATTTTAAAATAGATTATATAAAAACATTTATAAAAACACTCAATATTCTACTTCTTAAGATGCTAAAATAACATGTAATATAAAAATAAAAATATAGTTACAACTAAACAACAGGCCTTAAAAATTGCTACGTACGTTCAAGTCCTGGTGCCCGGGGCTTGAGTGGCTACCAGGCGCGACGGCAGGTGGTGGATAGCCGAATGTCCTGTAGCACTGACAGGATAGCCTTTGAATAAAAAAATAGGAGGTCGTGAACCAACTCCCGTAACCCAGGTGTTATGCGACCCGTGCCTTGGGTGAATGGCACTGCGGTGATGGTGTCTTAACGGAGCCTCTAGTGCAACTGGCGAACCTCTAGAGTAATAGCCTTACCCAGCACCTCAGGCAATACTGGGCTGATCTTCTTTACCTGAGCTTTTTATTTGAGGTAATTTATGGCTGAAATGACAAAAATACAACTCAAATTACTGCTTCTGCAGGTAAAAATCCCCAAGTAGACCTTTCTGCAAAAGAAAAGGAAACTGAGGAAAAACCAACTGAAGGAGAAGAAATGAACCCTTCATCTAAAGAGGTAGAAATGACCTCTACCCAGTCAACATCTCAAGTGGGGCAGGAAGTTATCAATAGCATGACTGCCTCCATGGGAGGGATCAAACTTAAAAAAAGATTGTCTTGTGCACAGAAAAAGAAACTTACCAGAGAAAAGAAAATCGCTGAAGGTACCTGGGTAGAAAAATCCAAACCAAAACAGAGAGGCGAGAAAAAACAAAGTCAAAGGATGGAACAAGATGTGGCCCCAAAAACAGCCAGGAAAGAAGGACCTGAAGGTATAACCTTTAAGGAGGCTCTAACGGAAGTTAAATTGGCTGTCATTCTTGAGGGACATCCTCTTGAGCGTTTATCGGAAAAACAAGCCTTAGACCTTGAGTTCCTGATAACAAGTAAAATTTCAAGAAATGAAGAGGGTTTCGTCCCCACTTTTCTTTCTTGCAGACTAGAAAATGGGGCACTTATTATCAACTGTGCAGATCTGGGGAGCTCTAAGTGGCTGGAACAGACTGTAGTTGAATTGAGCCCCTGGCAGGAGCAAACTCTCTTGGTGGGAGAGGCAAGGAAACTTGTCAGAACCACTAAAATTATTGCTAAACTGCCGAAAGTATGTCACAAACTGGAGCCCAAAGATGTTCTGAGAAAGATCGAGGCACAAAATGGTGGGTTTACTCCAACCGAATGGAACATACTTCATCGGAAGAATGAACCATCAGGACAGACCATTGTCCTTAGCGTGCCTGAGCTGGATGCGGTTACACTTGGTAGAAGGGGATATAAGTTTTATATCGGACCTCACCAAGTACAAGCCAAAGTCCTAAACAAACCTCTCAAAACTGATGGGGGTGAAGGTTCTTCAAGCCAACATCCACCACAGTAGAAGTGGCACCACGAACCTCACCAAGAAATTTCTTGATGAGGATTTTCACCTGGCCCTGATCCAAGAACCTTGGCTTGTCAGGGGAAAAATCAGTGGCCTCAGAGGAACAAAAGGTAAGCTCATTTATGATTTTAATAGTGAAGCTAGAACATGTATCCTAATAGATAAAGATATTGAGGTTCTCTACCTCTAACAGATTTTATTCATAGGGATTTAGCAGCAGTGAAAGTCAGACTCAACATAGAGGGAAGAGACCGAGAAATTGTTGTTTGCTCAGTCTACCTACCCTATGAAAAGAAGGCTCCACCTGATCAAACACTGCACAAATTCTTGCAGTTTTGTGCAGAAAACAGCTTGCAGGTAGTCTTAGGGCTAGACTGCAATGCTCACCATACTGTCTGGGGCAGCACAGACACAAATAAAAGAGGTGAGTGTCTTTTAGAATTTATTCTTTATTACAATTTAGATATTTTGAATAAAGGCAATGATCCTACTTTTATAACTTCTAATCGTTCTGAAGTAATTGATATTACTATAGCAACACCGGCTATTAGTAAAAATATCACAAAATGGAAAGTAGATGGGAGACCATCAGGTTCCGACCATCAAAACATCCATTTTGAAATAAACTCCAATATAAACCATGACCGCTGCTTCAGAGACCCCATGAGAACAAACTGGAAGAAATTCCAAGATGATATCATGGGTCTGACTGAACTGGGTGAAAACTATATTAGAGATAATTATGATCTAGAAACTACAGCAGAATCTCTGCAGAACAAAATTCTAGGTTCATATAATAAAAATTGCCCAATACGTACCAGAAGAGCAAAGCCCCAATGTCCTTGGTGGAATAACTCTTTGGAAATTGAAAGGGCAAACGTCAGAAAACTTTTCAATAAAGCAAAGAAACATGGCGAGTGGTACAACTATAAAAGAGCCCTCACCAACTACAACAGAAATGTTAGAAAAAGCAAGCAAGAATCCTGGAGAAAGTTCTGTGAAGAGGTAAACTCTATCTCTGAAGGAGCTAGACTCCAAAGAATTCTTAGAAGGGATGAACCCATAATGGTTGGCACCTTAAAAGAGGAGGATGGCAACTTTGCTACTACTGGAAAAGAGATAATGGAAGTTATGGCCAAAACTCACTTTCCAGGAGCAATTAATATGGATAGCAATGAAGGATAGCATTTCATTGGCTCTGTAAAAAGAATACAAAGAAATCAACGGACCTATGCTAAGAATATTATCAATCAAAACAATGTCAGATGGGCTATCTCCACCTTCAAACCACTTAAGAGCCCTGGACCTGATGGAATCATGCCTGTAATGATCCAAAAGGCAGGAGATCCTATCATCCCTGTGTTAACCAGAATTTACAGAGCAAGTCTGGCACTGGGACATATTCCAAAGCTATGGCAGAAAACTAGGATTGTTTACATTCCCAAACCTGGCAAAAGTAACTATGACCAGGCTAAGTCTTTTAGACCAATCAGCTTATCCACATTCTTTCTCAAAATTATGGAGAAAATTATTGATAGGCATATTAGGGATTACCTGGGTAGCAATAACTACTTGCATAATCTACAGTTTGCCTACCAACCTGAAAAATCCACAGAGACAGCCTTACACAAGCTAGTATCTGAGATTGAAGACACCCTGGAGAGAAAAGAAATTGCATTGGCCACTTTCCTAGATATTCAGGGTGCTTTTGATAATACCTCTCACCTATCCATCCTTAACGCCTTAAGGGATACAGGGATAGACCAAACTTTATGTTTATGGATTAGGGCCCTACTTTTAGATAGAGTCATTCAAATGAATATCTTCAACGAGACATTAGAAAAAGAAAACAACCAGAGGCTGTCCACAAGGAGGTGTTCTATCACCATTACTTTGGAATCTGGTTGTAAATAGCCTAATAAAACAACTAAATAATATAGGCTACTATACCCACGGATGACATTGTCATACTCATCCCTGGTAAAGATTTTTACATTATTTGCCAACTAATGCAAAACGCTCTAAGTTATGTAAGCAAATGGTGCAGGGAGAGGAATCTGGACATAAATCCACAGAAGACCAATCTAGTACCATTCTCTCGTAAAATAAAAAGGGATGGCTTTTTTATTCCAAAAATTTTTTGACGTTCAAATCAATATTGCTTCCGAGGTGAAATTTTTAGGCTTAATTCTTGACCAAAACTCAACTGGTATAAACATGTTGACTACAAAATCAATCAAGCAAAAAAATGCATAATGATGTGCAGACGCATGCTTGGCAAAAACTGTGGTCTACAACCAAATATGATGTTTTGGATGTACACAGCAATTGTCAGGCCCGCTTTCACTTATGCTTCAGTGATATGGTGGTGCAAAGTGGAACAGAAAACTGTGAAGGGCAAGCTGGGGAGTCTGCAAGGACTGGCCTGCTTGTGTATCACAGGCGCAATGTCCACAGCCCCTACCAGAGCACTTGAGGCAATTCTGGACCTGACTCCTTTAGATATCTTCATGTGCAGCGCTGCCAGAATGACTGCATATAGAATGAAACTGCAATATCAGTGGTATGACAAGCCCTCATCTGGAGGTCATACCAGTATTACTAAGAAAATCCAACATCCAACTCTCCTTATGCCTTCTGACTGCATGGAGAGAAGGTACGTGTTTGAAAAATCAATTGAGGTAGTTTTTCCTACCAGAGAAGAATGGAATAACAACACGATAGATACAAAAAATGATGATCTAATCTGGTTCACCGATGGATCAAAGAAAGGTAACCTCTCAGGACTGGGGGTCAGTGGCGTGTCACCCAGATTCAATCTTTTTGAAGGTCTTGGGGAATATGCTACTGTCTTTCAGGCGGAGGTACTTGCTATCGTCAAGTGTCTGCAGATAAATATTAAGAAAGGATACCATGGTAAGCTGATTCTTATTTTCAGCGACAGTCAAGCAGCCTTGATGGCTCTTTACTCATTCCAAGTTAAATCGAAAATTGTTCTGGAATGCAAGAATCTCCTAATAGAACTGGCAAAAAGAAATAAAATTATTCTTATTTGGGTACCAGGGCACATAGGAATTGAAGGAAATGAAAGAGCCGATGAACTCGTAAAACAGGGAACCTCTTTCAATCCAATAGGAACGGAACCTTTCTGTGGAATCAACATGAAGACTACGAAGAAGGCCATCCTAGAAAGGGAAAAACAGGAGATGAACAAAGTTTGGCGCAATTCTCCTGGACAAAAACATGCTAAAAGCATGATCAGCAGTTCATCTGCAAAAATTGCTTCTAAAATCCTTAGGTTCCCAAGAATGAAGATTCAAACAATTGTAGGCTTCATCACTGGGCACTATCATTTTAGGAAACATCTACATAGAATGGGACTTTTCGAACAAGAACCAATATGTCGGAAATGCCGTGAAGCGGTAGAATCAGCACATCACATCCTATACGAGTGAGATGCCCTCGCCCATACGCGCCTCACTACTTTAGGCAATCCATATCCTAAAGAGCTTCACCTTAACTCCATTAAGGGACTGTCAGACTATATAAACAAAGTAGGCGACCCAAGACAATGGAACTAGGAAAAAATTGGGCTTGGAGCATGGTACAAAATGCAACAAAATGCAGAGGTGCTACATATCTTGATTGAGGATCCATTAGTACGCTTATAAAACTTCATTACCCTTAATCTCTTGCAAAATCTCTTAAATATTCATCTTACAAAACTTCGAAATACTCATATATTTTCTCTCTTCCGTTACTCTTTAAAATAGTCATCCAAAATATTCTTTTTAACTAACTCCTTAAAATACTTCACGTGAAAAGAAAAACTAACTCTCCTCTTCATTTCTATAAATCTCAAATATACTACTTAATCTCAGTAATCACTATTCTCTCTAGTACATATCGTACAAATACTTTTCTTATTTTCACGAATAATATTCATTTTTAGTACTTATTTCCACAAATTCTTTTTGACTACATGTCACTGTAACCTTAATAAAGTATAGACACCTTTATAAAATACAAACATCAAAATAAAAAGTAAAGAAAAATGCAATTCAAAAACATAAATTCCACTTCACCTCATTCCACTTCACATTGGACACATTTGTCTTTAATTTGGAATTTAGGATTCCAATATTTTTAAAGGGAATTTGCTTGAAAAGAGACTTAGTTCCTCAAGAGGAGGAAAATAGCCTCGAATCACTGCAATCAGTGTTATGGAAGATCCTGGCAACCTTAAGTGTGTCATCATCAATTATATGCATTTGTGGTTTAATATTTCCACAAAAACAAAAGAAGAAAAAAAATTAAAGCTTCGCCCGCATAACCTGTTATCTCAGGTATGGGTAAACACTACGCTGGTTTTCACAAATTAAGGGTCGGATCTTCCAGAAAAGGGGGTAATATTTCTTCTCATCATCATCAATATTTATGGCAGTCCAAACTTATTCTTAATGTATATTAAAATTCATAATTTTTCTTAAATAATTCTTCTTATTAATCTTATTTATAACAGTTCAGTATAATTTTTTAATAAATTACAAAATTCAAATTTTCCTTATAATAAAATTACAAAAATATCACAACAGAAATTGACTAAAATTTACATAAAATGTACTCTTAACTTTTATCTTCTGGTGTTAAATGAAATTCTTCAGCTGGATAAAAATATCTTAATTTGGATGAGTGAACGATTTCAGTTTGATTATTATACTTATCTATTTCAAAGCTTACATTAGAAAGTTTCCTTAGTATTGTGTAAGGGCCTGAATAAGGAGAAGTTAATTTTCTAGTGTTAGGGTATTTATATTCTTCCATTATTACTAAATCTCCTTCTTTAAAATCTGCATTTTTAAATTTTAAATTATATCTAAGTTTATTTTTCAAATGATGTTTCTTGGTTTTTTCGAAAGCTATTTCTCTGGCTTTTTCTACTGGAGGGTATAAAGGTTGATCAATAGGGGAATCAAAAGTCAAGGAGCCAAACATTAAATATGCAGGTGGAAAAGTTGTAACAGCATGAGGAGTATTATTATATTCTGACACAACCTGTTCAAGAAATTTAGTCCAAGGAATTTTTTTAGAAAAGTTATTTACTTTACATTTTAATCTAGTAACTATTGATTGTCCTACCCTTTCTGATTTTCCATTACATTCTGGATGGTGACTAGTTGTCAACAACTGTTTTACATTATGATTTCTCAAAAATTTCTGAAATCAACTAGAAGTAAAGGCTGGGTTCCTATCAGTTAATAAAGCCTTTGGGGCCATAGGATGCCATAGGATGTAAATAAAGGCTTCAACAAATTCGAGTACACTTCTGATGTAATAATTTTGCTACAAAAAGCCCAGATATATCTGGTACAATGATCAATTACAATGTTCAAATATTTTTTAGAAGAGTTATAATAGTTAAAACCACCTACAGAATCCAGTGATATTAACTCAAAAGGTTCTTTACAGGGTGGCATTGACTGTAACAAACCATATTTTTTCAAGTGTGAGATCTTATTCAACTGACAAGTGTCACAGTGCTTAACATAATTACTAATGCCCTTAATAATATCTGACCAATTTATGTAGTATGGGGAAATAATGCTTAACATTTTCTTTACACCTGGTTGGCCATATTCTTCATGTACTTTTGAAATTAATTCTTCTCTTAAGTAGAAAGGGACTACAATTTTAATTAAACCTTTTTTACTTACAGTTAAAACATCATTAATTTTCTTAAAATTAGGATTATTTACATTATCAAGCCTTTGATGTTAAATTAATTTTTCTTTTTGAATTAAATGTGTTGAATAGCAATTATGGTGAGAAATTTATGGCTCATAATTAGTACTTCTTTTTTTATATTTTATTTCATATTCATACCTTGATAACTTTAAAGACCATCCAAATAACCTACCTGTCAGATGTTTCACATTTCTCAACCAAACTAGAGCTGCGTGATCTGTATGTATGGTGAAAGGTGTTCCATGAAGATAATGTTGATATTTATCAAGAGCATCTACTATTGTTAAACATTCTAACTCAGTAATAGAATAATTTTTCTCATAAGTTCTTAATTGCTTCGAATGGAAAGATATTGGATGCTGTGTTCCATCCGGCTGCTCTTGTTTATAAGGACTGCACCTATAGCCTCACCTGAAGCATCTACATACAAATGACATTTTCTTTGTGGATTGAAAAGACATAAAACTGGTTTGGAAATTAACGCGTTTTTTAACTCTTCAAATGATTTTTGACAGTCTTCAGACCAAACAAACTTAGCATCTTTTTTAAGTAATTTATTTAACGGCAATCTTAACTTTGCGTAATTTTGAATAAAGAGATGATAAACATTAATCGAACCTAAAAACATCTGTAATGACTTAACATTATGAGGGGGAAGAAGTTTTTTAATTGTCTCTATATTTGCATCATTAGGAGAACATTTACCTTCTGAAAGTTCATATTCCAAAAACTTAATACTTGTTTTACAAAAATCACACTTAGAACCTTTTAATTTGATATTTTCTAACCTACAAATTTCGAAAATTTTTCCTAAATGAGTTAAATGTTCTTCAAGAGAATTACTATAAATTATAATATCATCAAAGAAATTTTTAGCAAATTTAATGTTATGTTTTTGTAGTATTTGGCGGATAGCACGCTGAAATATACTTGGGCTGTTCTTCCAGCCAAAAGGGAGTTTTAACCACTCATATAAACCAAAATTAGTGGCCATCGCAAATTTTTCAGTGTCACAATCTCTAATTTTTAAATGCCAAAAACCTGAACACAAATCAACTTTAGAATAATATTTTGCATTCTTTAAGTCATCAAGAACATCATTAATTCGAGGAATTGGTTCAGCATCTGATTTTGTTACAAAATTTAATCGTCTTAAATCTATACAAAGTCTATATATTTTTCCCTCATCTTTTCTGGTTACCATTGTTACAGGAACTGAATAGGGATTATGTGAGGATTTAATAGTATTATTTTCAAGCAACTTTTTAATTTGTGTCTCAATCTCTAAATTATCTTGAGGAGAGCAACGATATGGACGTAAAGATATTGGCAATTCAGAATTAAGAATAACCTTCTGAGGCGCTAATCTTTTAAGTCCAACATCATATCTATCCTCACTAAAAATATCATTATACTTTTCTCTTAATAAAGACAGTCTCTTATCTACTATTTCCTGTGGTGAGTTACAATCCACAGATTCAAGTAATTTAGAATGTTTACTCGTTAGTGATGAGCAAAGACTATCCTTAACTACACTGAGACACAAACATTTTGAATGAGTTACAATATCTTTTGAGCATTTGAGTTCATTTTCACCCTGAATAACAATTCTTTTATCAAAATCTATTTTAATATTGAATAAGTACATGTCAGGTAGTGACAGCAAACAATAATTCAAATTCGTATTAATACTGTACATTTTAATTTTATTTGTCAATTTACCGATACAAACATCTATTTCAATTAAATCAAAATCATTAATTGTGCCTTGTGTTTGCTGCAATGGCACCTTATATTTTTCTTCAATTTTTCTATATTTAATATTTTTTAATAATTTTGATGGAACAAATGATATTGTTCCTCCAGTATCACAAAGGCCCGGAATTTCAATTTTTGTGCCATCACCTCCCGACATAATCATATTACAAAGATATAAAGAATTTAATTGTCATTTTTTATTAATACCATTTTCAACATTTTTGTCACATTTGTTTTGAGAGGGATTATCATTAACATTTTCATTCTTTTTGTCATATTTGTTCCGGGAAGATTTGTCAGAGACAATTCCATGATGAGTTTTTTCAGTTGATCGTTTCATTTCATTACTACTATATTTAGAATGATTACTATACTGATTGAAACCAGCTCTATATTAATAATTATAATTATAATTTCGTCCCATATAATGCTGTTGATCAGTCTGATATCGGAACTGTCCTGGACCACTCTGGTAATTATTTGAAAAATTTCTTTTTACTTGTGGTGCATTATATGCAACGCGTTTCTGCAAAGTAGGAGAAAATTGCTTTGGTTTAGTCCCTGTCTGTTTATTAATACCGATTCTTAAAGATTCAAATTCATCTAGTTTTTCTGCCAAATTTGAAGAACTATTCATAGAATTCCATGTATCAAGAAAATGTTGCTTTACTTCATTTGGTACTCTAGTTTTAATTTGGTTAGCAATATTTATTTCCTTCAATTCTTCAAATGATTTTATATCTTAAGCTCAGCTAACCAATCATTAAAGTAAGCAGATATTTCATTGCAAAAATCGCGCCAAGAATCTTGAGATTTTTTATGAGTTGAAAAGAATTAAAATTTTAACTGCTCTGGTTTAAGTTTATACCTTTTTAATAAAAAGGTTTTAATATGTGAATAATCATGAGCCAATTCACCCCGTTCCCGTGTAAGTTGGTTAACAATATCATGAGGTAACAGATTCAATAAATAAATAACATATTCAGTTTCAGGAATATTAGCCAATTTGGCCTTATAGTTTCGAAATTTTTTAAATACAAAAATATTTCATCTTTATGGGGGTCAAACGGTTGTGACAATCTCATTAAAGAAATGTTTACATTAGATGAATTTACACTTGAACCTGTTTCCTTATCATTACTTTGAAAACTTAATTTATAGAGTTCAAGTTCTTGATTTTTAGTTTTTAAAATTTGTAGTTCTTGCATTTCTTTCTTTTCTTCTAATATACGACTTACAATTTCTTTGGTTAACCTCTAATTGTAATTCTCATCTGTCATCTGTATTCTGTATCTGTAATTGTAATTCAATTGTAATTCTCTTATTTTTTTCCTGATTTCGGAAACTGGTTCGGTATCACTTACTAATATTCCTAACTCATCTGCCAAAACAATTAAATCAGCTTTTACTAGTTAACCTAAATAAGATATATCTTTGTCATTATTTTCTAGACTTAAAACCTTTTCTCTTAAAAGTTGCAATACTGATTTTTCCCGTTTTTCTTCTAAAATTCTATTAACTATTTCTTTAGTTATAGATTCGTCATAATTATCTTGCGTTACAATTTTATTCCTTATCTCTGAAACTGTGTTACTTTCATTTACATCTAAATCTAATTCTTTCGCTAAATTTAAAAGTTCCGATTTAACTAGTTTCCATAGATACGCCATTTTTCACAACATTAATTATCAATAACTTAAAAATAAGATACTGATATAACTTAAAAATAAGATAAGAGCGGAATGAACTTCTATTTTCTTTAGTCCTGGCAGACATTTCTCGTTCCTTGTTTAGCATGAAGTTTAAAAATCGCCATCTTGATCTTAAGGAAATTTGCGTTCAAACAATCGAATTTCCACCGTAGCGAATTTTATACTTTTCATCAAATTTTTCATTATGGATATCATTGAGTTGTTAATTCTTGAGTTGGACTTCTTAAATGTCACGAATAATATTTAAATATGAGTGTAATCAGTTTTATTTTGACAGTGATTGATTTCTGAGTGGCATGCTAAAACATTTTATCCAAGTAAAATGTTAGTGGCATCTCTGGATTTAAATCTGTTATTGAGAAATTGAAAAACTCTCATATGTAGCAGAAAAATAATTACGATTAGTTTAAAAACATCATTAGCCAATGATACATTCTGTTTTAATCTTTTAAAGTTAGCAATCTTTATTTTTGTTTCTGATATTTTTAATTATTTTAATAATTATCTAGGAAAAAGTTATTTATTTTTACTTAATTTGAACAGTATCCATTCCATTTACGTATAAGAACTCAGTTAGACAATCAAAATAATTGTGTTCAAAATATTTATTCACATTTTAATTTTTTCTCCTCAATTTACATTGAATAAAGGATTAACTTTTCTGAAACATTCCACAGAAAGAATTCACCAACATTTAGTCGTCCTACCAAAAATCTCTTGAAGAGTATAGCCACGGGTATTATTTAAGCTGTCATATATGCCTTCTAGATTAAATTTAACGATAGTTAGGGCAGGAGAACTTGTTTGGGGGGTTGAAACGACAGCAATGAAAAGCAAACATTAAAGGCATACTATTTGAAGCAGCAAATACTCACAAGGGAAAAGTTATGGAACTGAGTACTTAAGATTCTGAAATGAAAAGGCCTTCATGACGTTATTTCAGTGTTAATGGTATTTTAAGAAGAATGAATCGGCCACATTACGTGCTCTATACTGGGAAATATTTAATTTTAGGAGGAAAGTTTACAAATAAGATTTGTTTAGTTTAAGACACTTAATGAATAACGCGGATTTGTTTTCAAAACTTAATTAATTGTAAAAAACAGGTGCTTAAAACTCAACACGGATTTGGTTAAAGTATTTCTTGGGAAATAGTCTGAGCGACATTTCTTCAAATTGGGGAAATTTTAATTTCACTTGTTTAAAGTAAGAATTTCGTCATATGCATCAGGTTTAATATCGATTACAAAATTGTTAGAAAATACAGCATTAAGTAGATGAAATCAGGGAAGCTAATTTACAATCAAGTGGCCTTTAACGCCTCGTTTTTTTTTTTTTTTTTTTGAGATTTTCTTCTTGGCAGTAGTGGGTCGCAATTACAATGCAATATTTTATTTCTTTTAAAATTCGTTACCAGAACTAAAAATATAAGTAACAAGTTTTATTTCTATTTAAGAAAATGCGAAACAGAAAAGGGTCGTTAATAGTTCATAGCAGCGTTTCTCAACCTTTCAGTATTCGCGGCCCAGTTTTCAGTCATAATTTTCATCGGGCCCCCTGCTTGCAGTAAAATGTATACAACAATAATGTATTGTTGTATACATTTAGAGTATTGAGTATTTTGTCTTTAAATTATTTTTAACTAACTGCCAAAACAAAAGTAAAGTAAAAGCAAGCAGCAATTGAGATAGTAGAAACTATGTTTGGAGATAATTTTTCAAAACAATTGCAGTCCATATCTCTTTCAAATGATACTGTTGTTCATTGAATTGGTGATAGCTGAAAATGTATAGTGTCAGCTTTTCTCGAAGTTGCGTGACAAACTGTTTTCAATACAGCTTGATGAAGCAACAGATAGTAATAAAGATGCTCATTTAATTGCCCATCTTCGATTTTGTGATAATATGTCAGTAGTAGAACTACTTTTCTACAAACCAATAGGACTCAAAACAACAGCGCTCGCATTATTTGCTATTTTAAATGATTTTCTGAATGAGGCAAATATAGAATGCAAAAATTGCATCGGAATATGCACCGATGGTGCTAGTTCAAGGTCCGGAAGACTCCAGTTATATAAGTACTTGTAAAACAAAAATCGCCTCAATGCATCTGGACACATTGCATGATCTACAGAGAAACTTGGACTTCAAAATAAATGAGTCCTGGTTTGAATATTGTGTTAACTACGGTTGTAACCGTAGTAAATTATATAAAAATAAGACCTTTGAGATCGAGAATCTTTTCCGCACTTTGTAAAGACTTGGGTTCAGTACACTCAGCGTTACTATTTAATTTCGAGGCAAGATGTTTATCACGTGAGAAATTTTTGGATCGTGTTTATGAATTAAGAAAAGAAATCGCCATTTTCCTAGAGGAAGATAACGGACCGGAAGCAAAGATTTTTCGCGATTGTTTATTTGTGATAAAATTGAACTACTTGGTCGTCTTATTCGAGAAATTAAATAACTTGTTTCTTCAACTCCAAGGAGCGAATACACATACGTTGGATACGAGTGATGAAGTTAATGCTTTTTGTGGAAAATTGGAATTGTTGGGAAGGATTGTTTGATTGGAATAAAAAAAAAACTAACAATGTTTGCAAATGTGGATGATTGTACTTAAACTTATAAGCCTGTTGAAGAACATGTAAAAGTTGTTTTTGTAACCATTGAAAATCATTTAGCCAGGTTGGCAAAGAGTTTAAAAAAGTATTTTCTTTCTGACGATAAACTGATAGCAAGTTACGAGTGGCTTAGGGATCCATTTCATGAAACTCCCGAAGGACTCTCAATTGATGAGGAAAAAAATTCATAGTCTTCACGATAAGTGGTGAAACCAAAAGACAATTTAGTAATAAATCACTATTTGAATTTTGGGCAAGAGTAGAGGATGATTTTTCTGCACGAAAATTAAGGGCGTTTCGCTTTATATTATCATTTTGAACATCCTACCTTTGGGAAACTGGATTTTCTGCTGTGGCTTCTTGGAAGACAAAATACAGATCTCGGCTAAATATAGAAGCAGAACTGAGAGTGGTTATTTCTAATATTAAGCCTTACCTCGAAAAACTTAGCTCTGCAACACAGGCCCAAGGAAGTCACTAATAATTATTAAATTTGTTTTTTATTCAGTATGTTTTGATTAAGTAAGGTGGTTGAGCCAAAGGTGGCTAGTGCTCCTAACGTAGCCCACACCCCAAAAGTAGAATTAATTTTATTTTGAATCACAAGATAGCCCTGCTGCATTGTAAATCTTGTATCTGAGGTGCACGTGGCTGAATTGAAGATATTTCCTTGAAAGGCCTCCATTGTATGAAGTGATTTAATATTTTGCAGTTGTCGTTCTAATTTCCGCGTAAGAAGATATTGTTATTTATATGTGTTTGAATTCTTAGAACTTTGAATTATGATATGTTTTCTGAAAGTTTATTTCTTTTTCTTTAACCACATTACTTTAATTTGAATTAGTCTATCAGGTTAATAATTTAAGTCGTGCGAATGATGACCATATGCATATTCCCAAGGTGGACCGACACCGGTGCCACCTTGGGGATACGTGGACAACCTTTGTAAACAAACGTGAAATCTATAAAAAAGTTAATTATAAATCAGTACGTAGTATATTATTTCTCAAAAAGGAATGATTTAATTGAATACCAATTAATTTATTTCATTTTAAGTAAATGTGGAACTTAGGTATTTTTACGTTTTCTGCACTTTAGTAGAGTTTGCGCTATTTTTTTTTCAAGTTGTTTGTTTTGTTTGCATTTTAAAGTAATTTTTCAGGTATTTTTGTGGTAGTTATGAGTGTTTTCTGGTAGCTTCTGGTATTTTCTTGCAAATTTGGGTATTTTTATACTAGTTATGGGTTAAGTTAGTAAACTCTAGCGTGGTTACTTAACTCTTACTTATTAGTTATGATTAGTTTACCCTTTTGAAAGAACTAACTCAGTAATTCCTGATATATTCTAATGAGTTAACTCAAAAGAATCGCTAGGGATGTCACATAAGAACTATCAATGTGTATGCTTTATAAACAAATGATGTATAAACAAATTATACACTCTAATACCAAATATCTTTTTTTAAATCGGGAAGCTTGTCACTACCAGCAAGACACTTAAGGTGCGTTTTTAAAGGACGTTTGCCAGTCCAAGCGTCTTTTCTAACGATAATTTGAGTAAGTGGAAAAGTGAATTCAATATATGACTCACCTTTGGAACCTGTGGGAAACCTTAGGCGCAGAAGGTACAATTTTGAAATTGTACTATGAAATAAATGAAATTTTATTTTACAATTAAAGGTATACGTGAAATGTATTAGAGATAAGTGTAAGATGTTACAAAAAAAATTTAAAAAATCAGTCACACAGATAATTAGGAAAAATCCTCAAAGAAAAATTTTTATTTAATAAGTTGTTTTACTTAAATAAGTTATTAAATATGTCGAAATATATTTTGTTTTCTATGTGTAGGTACGTTTTCCTTTTATACAGTTAATCAATCTTTTTAATAATATTTTCTCTAGGATATTCTCGCGCCACCCCTGTAGTATGCTCGCACCGTTTAAATTGCTGGAGAGATCTCAAAATGCACTAAGATGACACACAAGTGAGCATTTTGAAACATCTATTAATTTAACAGAAAGTGTTTCATCAAAAATTACGTGCTTTTATCATGAAATGAATGCCAAAAGTAGTGAAATACATCTCATAGTTTATTAAATCACCAAAAGTAGAAAATAATTGAATAAATAATAAAAAAAAAGCTCTTGAACTGGCAGAAGCTACACATTTTCTAAGGATTCCACAAAATGAAATAATGTCTAATCAACAAATATTTACACATTTTCTTATAACACTCTAAATTTTTGACAAAATTTGCCACATTATTCTTGCCCGTTGTTGACCTTTCGGGGAGTGGGCTTTGTGCTTTGCTTGATTTTGTTGCTGAAGAGGAAAACTCCCTAAATTCACCATTCAACTAAGAAACATAAGATCTTGTAAGTGAATGTTCACCATTGTTTTTCTCATAAAAGTCTACATTTTCCTTAAAAATAAAGAACATTTTGTTAGTGACTTATTTTGTGTCAAAACATTTTATTAATTTAATAAAATGGACAATTTTGTTCTAAGTGTAAAACTTGAGAATACAGATCGTGAGACACAAAATGATTTGTTTTATTAGATTGTCAGAACTGACAGGAGCTACACATTTTCTAAGGAGTCCACAAAATGAAATAATGTCTAATCAACAAATATTTACACATTTTCTTATAACACTCTAAATTTTTGACAAAATTTGCCACATTATTTTTGCCCGTTGTTGAAGTATTGTTGACCTTTCGGGGAGTGGGCTTTGTGCTTTGCTTGATTTTGCTGCTGAAGAGGAAAACTCCCTAAATTCACCATTCAACTAAGAAACATAAGATCTTGTAAGTGAATGTTCACCATTGTTTTTCTCATAAAAGTCTACATTTTCCTTAAAAAATAAAGAACATTTTGTTAGTGACTTATTTTGTGTCAAAACATTTTATTAATTTAATAAAATGGACGATTTTGTTCTAAGTGTAAAACTTGAGAATACAGATCGTGAGACACAAAATGATTTGTTTTATTAGATTTTCAGAACTGACAGGAGCTACACATTTTCTAAGGATTCCACAAAATAAATAATGTCTAATCAACAAATATTTACACATTTTCTTATAACACTCTAAATTTTTGACAAAATTTGCCACATTATTCTTGCCCGTTGTTGACCTTTCGGGGAGTGGGCTTTGTACTTTGCTTGATTTTGTTGCTGAAGAGGAAAACTCCCTAAATTCACCATTCAACTAAGAAACATAAGATCTTGTAAGTGAATGTTCACCATTGTTTTTCTCATAAAAGTCTACATTTTCCTTAAAAATAAAGAACATTTTGTTAGTGACTTATTTTGTGTCAAAACATTTTATTAATTTAATAAAATGGACAATTTTGTTCTAAGTGTAAAACTTGAGAATACAGATCGTGAGACACAAAATGATTTGTTTTATTAGATTGTCAGAACTGACAGGAGCTACACATTTTCTAAGGAGTCCACAAAATGAAATAATGTCTAATCAACAAATATTTACACATTTTCTTATAACACTCTAAATTTTTGACAAAATTTGCCACATTATTTTTGCCCGTTGTTGATGTATTGTTGACCTTTCGGGGAGTGGGCTTTGTGCTTTGCTTGATTTTGCTGCTGAAGAGGAAAACTCCCTAAATTCACCATTCAACTAAGAAACATAAGATCTTGTAAGTGAATGTTCACCATTGTTTTTCTCATAAAAGTCTACATTTTCCTTAAAAATAAAGAACATTTTGTTAGTGACTTATTTTGTGTCAAAACATTTTATTAATTTAATAAAATGGACGATTTTGTTCTAAGTGTAAAACTTGAGAATACAGATCGTGAGACACAAAATGATTTGTTTTATTAGATTGTCAAAACTGACAGGAGCTACACATTTTCTAAGGAGTCCACAAAATGAAATAATGTCTAATCAACAAATATTTACACATTTTCTTATAACACTCTAAATTTTTGACAAAATTTGCCACATTATTTTTGCTCGTTGTTGAAGTATTGTTGACCTTTCGGGGAGTGGGCTTTGTGCTTTGCTTGATTTTGTTGCTGAAGAGGAAAACTCCCTAAATTCACCATTCAACTAAGAAACATAAGATCTTGTAAGTGAATGTTCACCATTGTTTTTCTCATAAAAGTCTACATTTTCCTTAAAAATAAAGAACATTTTGTTAGTGACTTATTTTGTGTCAAAACATTTTATTAATTTAATAAAATGGACGATTTTGTTCTACGTGTAAAACTTGAGAATACAGATCGTGAGACACAAAATGATTTGTTTTATTAGATTGTCAGAACTGACAGGAGCTACACATTTTCTAAGGAGTCCACAAAATGAAATAATGTCTAATCAACAAATATTTACACATTTTCTTATAACACTCTAAATTTTTGACAAAATTTTCCACATTATTTTTGCCCGTCGTTGAAGTATTGTTGACCTTTCGAGGAGTGGGCTTTGTGCTTTGCTTGATTTTGTTGCTGAAGAGGAAAACTCCCTAAATTCACCATTCAACTAAGAAACATAAGATCTTGTAAGTGAATGTTCACCATTGTTTTTCTCATAAAAGTCTACATTTTCCTTAAAAATAAAGAACATTTTGTTAGTGACTTATTTTGTGTCAAAACATTTTATTAATTTAATAAAATGGACAATTTTGTTCTAAGTGCAAAACTTGAGAATACAGATAGTGAGACACAAAATGATTTGTTTTATTAGATTGTCAGAACTGACAGGAGCTACACATTTTCTAAGGATTCCACAAAATGAAATAATGTCTAATCAACAAATATTTACACATTTTCTTATAACACTCTAAATTTTTGACAAAATTTGCCACATTATTTTTGCCCGTTGTTGAAGTATTGTTGACCTTTCGGGGAGTGGGCTTTGTGCTTTGCTTGATTTTTTTGCTGAAGAGGAAAACTCCCTAAATTCACCATTCAACTAAGAAACATAAGATCTTGTAAGTGAATGTTCACCATTGTTTTTCTCATAAAAGTCTACATTTTCCTTAAAAATAAAGAACATTTTGTTAGTGACTTATTTTGTGTCAAAACATTTTATTAATTTAATAAAATGGACGATTTAGTTCTAAGTGTAAAACTTGAGAATACAGATCGTGAGACACAAAATGATTTGTTTTATTAGATTGTCAGAACTGACAGGAGCTACACATTTTCTAAGGAGTCCACAAAATGAAATAATGTCTAATCAACAAATATTTACACATTTTCTTATAACACTCTAAATTTTTGACAAAATTTGCCACATTATTTTTGCCCGTTGTTGAAGTATTGTTGACCTTTCGGGGAGTGGGCTTTGTGCTTTGCTTGATTTTGTTGCTGAAGAGGAAAACTCCCTAAATTCACCATTCAACTAAGAAACATAAGATCTTGTAAGTGAATGTTCACTATTGTTTTTCTCATAAAAGTCTACATTTTCCTTAAAAATAAAGAACATTTTGTTAGTGACTTATTTTGTGTCAAAACATTTTATTAATTTAATAAAATGGACGATTTTGTTCTAAGTGTAAAACTTGAGAATACAGATCGTGAGACACAAAATGATTTGTTTTATTAGATTGTCAGAACTGACAGGAGCTACACGTTTTCTAAGGAGTCCACAAAATGAAATAATGTCTAATCAACAAATATTTACACATTTTCTTATAACACTCTAAATTTTTGACAAAATTTGCCACATTATTCTTGCCCGTTGTTGACCTTTCGGGGAGTGGGCTTTGTGCTTTGCTTGATTTTGTTGCTGAAGAGGAAAACTCCCTAAATTCACCATTCAACTAAGAAACGTAAGATCTTGTAAGTGAATGTTCACCATTGTTTTTCTCATAAAAGTCTACATTTTCCTTAAAAATAAAGAACATTTTGTTAGTGACTTATTTTGTGTCAAAACAATTTATTAATTTAATAAAATGGACGATTTTGTTCTAAGTGTAAAACTTGAGAATACAGATCGTGAGACACAAAATTATTTGTTTTATTAGATTGTCAGAACTGACAGGAGCTACACGTTTTCTAAGGAGTCCACAAAATGAAATAATGTCTAATCAACAAATATTTACACATTTTCTTATAACACTCTAAATTTTTGACAAAATTTGCCACATTATTCTTGCCCGTTGTTGACCTTTCGGGGAGTGGGCTTTGTGCTTTGCTTGATTTTGTTGCTGAAGAGGAAAACTCCCTAAATTCACCATTCAACTAAGAAACGTAAGATCTTGTAAGTGAATGTTCACCATTTTTTTTCTCATAAAAGTTCTACATTTTCCTTAAAAATAAAGAACATTTTGTTAGTGACTTATTTTGTGTCAAAACATTTTATTAATTTAATAAAATGGACGATTTTGTTCTAAGTGTATAACTTGAGAATACAGATCGTGAGACACAAAATGATTTGTTTTATTAGATTGTCAGAACTGACAGGAGCTACACATTTTCTAAGGAGTCCACAAAATGAAATAATGTCTAATCAACAAATATTTACACATTTTCTTATAACACTCTAAATTTTTGACAAAATTTGCCACATTATTCTTGCCCGTTGTTGACCTTTCGGGGAGTGGGCTTTGTGCTTTGCTTGATTTTGTTGCTGAAGAGGAAAACTCCCTAAATTCACCATTCAACTAAAAAACGTAAGATCTTGTAAGTGAATGTTCACTATTGTTTTTCTCATAAAAGTCTACATTTTCCTTAAAAATAAAGAACATTTTGTTAGTGACTTATTTTGTGTCAAAACATTTTATTAATTTAATAAAATGGACGATTTTGTTCTAAGTGTAAAACTTGAGAATACAGATCGTGAGACACAAAATGATTTGTTTTATTAGATTGTCAGAACTGACAGGAGCTACACGTTTTCTAAGGAGTCCACAAAATGAAATAATGTCTAATCAACAAATATTTACACATTTTCTTATAACACTCTAAATTTTTGACAAAATTTGCCACATTATTCTTGCCCGTTGTTGACCTTTCGGGGAGTGGGCTTTGTGCTTTGCTTGATTTTGTTGCTGAAGAGGAAAACTCCCTAAATTCACCATTCAACTAAGAAACGTAAGATCTTGTAAGTGAATGTTCACCATTGTTTTTCTCATAAAAGTCTACATTTTCCTTAAAAATAAAGAACATTTTGTTAGTGACTTATTTTGTGTCAAAACAATTTATTAATTTAATAAAATGGACGATTTTGTTCTAAGTGTAAAACTTGAGAATACAGATCGTGAGACACAAAATTATTTGTTTTATTAGATTGTCAGAACTGACAGGAGCTACACGTTTTCTAAGGAGTCCACAAAATGAAATAATTTCTAATCAACAAATATTTACACATTTTCTTATAACACTCTAAATTTTTGACAAAATTTGCCACATTATTCTTGCCCGTTGTTGACCTTTCGGGGAGTGGGCTTTGTGCTTTGCTTGATTTTGTTGCTGAAGAGGAAAACTCCCTAAATTCACCATTCAACTAAGAAACGTAAGATCTTGTAAGTGAATGTTCACCATTTTTTTTCTCATAAAAGTTCTACATTTTCCTTAAAAATAAAGAACATTTTGTTAGTGACTTATTTTGTGTCAAAACATTTTATTAATTTAATAAAATGGACGATTTTGTTCTAAGTGTATAACTTGAGAATACAGATCGTGAGACACAAAATGATTTGTTTTATTAGATTGTCAGAACTGACAGGAGCTACACATTTTCTAAGGAGTCCACAAAATGAAATAATGTCTAATCAACAAATATTTACACATTTTCTTATAACACTCTAAATTTTTGACAAAATTTGCCACATTATTCTTGCCCGTTGTTGACCTTTCGGGGAGTGGGCTTTGTGCTTTGCTTGATTTTGTTGCTGAAGAGGAAAACTCCCTAAATTCACCATTCAACTAAAAAACGTAAGATCTTGTAAGTGAATGTTCACCATTGTTTTTCTCATAAAAGTCTACATTTTCCTTAAAAATAAAGAACATTTTGTTAGTGACTTATTTTGTGTCAAAACATTTTATTAATTTAATAAAATGGACGATTTTGTTCTAAGTGTAAAACTTGAGAATACAGATCGTGAGACACAAAATGATTTGTTTTATTAGATTGGCTGAACTGACAGGAGCTACACATTTTCTAAGAGTCCACAAAATGAAATAATGTCTAATCAACAAATATTTACGCATTTTCTTATAACACTCTAAATTTTTGACAAAATTTGCCACATTATTTTTGCCCGTTGTTGAAGTATTGTTGACCTTTCGGGGAGTGGGCTTTGTGCTTTGCTTGATTTTGTTGCTGAAGAGGAAAACTCCCTAAATTCACCATTCAACTAAGAAACGTAAGTTCTTGTAAGTGAATGTTCACCATTGTTTTTCTCATAAAAGTCTACATTTTCCTTAAAAATAAAGAACATTTTGTTAGTGACTTAATTTGTGTCATAACATTTTATTAATTTAATAAAATGGACGATTTAGTTCTAAGTGTAAAACTTGAGAATACAGATCGTGAGACACAAAATGATTTGTTTTATTAGATTGTCAGAACTGACAGGAGCTACACATTTTCTAAGGAGTCCACAAAATGAAATAATGTCTAATCAACAAATATTTACACATTTTCTTATAACACTCTAAATTTTTGACAAAATTTGCCACATTATTTTTGCTCGTTGTTGAAGTATTGTTGACCTTTCGGGGAGTGGGCTTTGTGCTTTGCTTGATTTTGTTGCTGAAGAGGAAAACTCCCTAAATTCACCATTCAACTAAGAAACGTAAGATCTTGTAAGTGAATGTTCACCATTGTTTTTCTCATAAAAGTCTACATTTTCCTTAAAAATAAAGAACATTTTGTTAGTGACTTATTTTGTGTCAAAACATTTTATTAATTTAATAAAATGGACGATTTTGTTCTAAGTGTAAAACTTGAGAATACAGATCGTGAGACACAAAATGATTTGTTTTATTAGATTGTCAGAACTGACAGGAGCTACACATTTTCTAAGGAGTCCACAAAATGAAATAATGTCTAATCAACAAATATTTACACATTTTCTTATAACACTCTAAATTTTTGACAAAATTTGCCACATTATTTTTGCCCGTTGTTGAAGTATTGTTGACCTTTCGGGGAGTGGGCTTTGTGCTTTGCTTGATTTTGTTGCTGAAGAGGAAAATTCCCTAAATTCACCATTCAACTAAGAAACGTAAGATCTTGTAAGTGAATGTTCACCATTGTTTTTCTCATAAAAGTCTACATTTTCCTTAAAAATAAAGAACATTTTGTTAGTGACTTATTTTGTGTCAAAACATTTTATTAATTTAATAAAATGGACGATTTTGTTCTAAGTGTAAAACTTGAGAATACAGATCGTGAGACACAAAATGATTTGTTTTATTAGATTGTCAGAACTGACAGGAGCTACACATTTTCTAAGGAGTCCACAAAATGAAATAATGTCTAATCAACAAATATTTACACATTTTCTTATAACACTCTAAATTTTTAACAAAATTTGCCACATTATTTTTGCCCGTTGTTGAAGTATTGTTGACCTTTCGGGGAGTGGGCTTTGTGCTTTGCTTGATTTTATTGCTGAAGAGGAAAATTCCCTAAATTCACCATTCAACTAAGAAACGTAAGATCTTGTAAGTGAATGTTCACCATTGTTTTTCTCATAAAAGTCTACATTTTCCTTAAAAATAAAGAACATTTTGTTAGTGACTTATTTTGTGTCAAAACATTGTATTAATTTAATAAAATGGACGATTTTGTTCTAAGTGTAAAACTTGAGAATACAGATCGTGAGACACAAAATGATTTGTTTTATTAGATTGTCAGAACTGACAGGAGCTACACATTTTCTAAGGAGTCCACAAAATGAAATAATGTCTAATCAACAAATATTTACACATTTTCTTATAACACTCTAAATTTTTGACAAAATTTGCCACATTATTCTTGCCCGTTGTTGACCTTTCGGGGAGTGGGCTTTGTGCTTTGCTTGATTTTGTTGCTGAAGAGGAAAACTCCCTAAATTCACCATTCAACTAAGAAACGTAAGATCTTGTAAGTGAATGTTCACCATTGTTTTTCTCATAAAAGTCTACATTTTCCTTAAAAATAAAGAACATTTTGTTAGTGACTTATTTTGTGTCAAAACATTTTATTAATTTAATAAAATGGACGATTTTGTTCTAAGTGTAAAACTTGAGAATACAGATCGTGAGACACAAAATGATTTGTTTTATTAGATTGTCAGAACTGACAGGAGCTACACATTTTCTAAGGAGTCCACAAAATGAAATAATGTCTAATCAACAAATATTTACACATTTTCTTATAACACTCTAAATTTTTGACAAAATTTGCCACATTATTCTTGCCCGTTGTTGACCTTTCGGGGAGTGGGCTTTGTGCTTTGCTTGATTTTGTTGCTGAAGAGGAAAACTCCCTAAATTCACCATTCAACTAAGAAACGTAAGATCTTGTAAGTGAATGTTCACCATTGTTTTTCTCATAAAAGTCTACATTTTCCTTAAAAATAAAGAACATTTTGTTAGTGACTTATTTTGTATCAAAACATTTTATTAATTTAATAAAATGGACGATTTTGTTCTAAGTGTAAAACTTGAGAATACAGATCGTGAGACACAAAATGATTTGTTTTATTAGATTGTCAGAACTGACAGGAGCTACACATTTTCTAAGGAGTCCACAAAATGAAATAATGTCTAATCAACAAATATTTACACATTTTCTTATAACACTCTAAATTTTTGACAAAATTTGCCACATTATTCTTGCCCGTTGTTGACCTTTCGGGGAGTGGGCTTTGTGCTTTGCTTGATTTTGTTGCTGAAGAGGAAAACTCCCTAAATTCACCATTCAACTAAGAAACGTAAGATCTTGTAAGTGAATGTTCACCATTGTTTTTCTCATAAAAGTCTACATTTTCCTTAAAAATAAAGAACATTTTGTTAGTGACTTATTTTGTGTCAAAACATTGTATTAATTTAATAAAATGGACGATTTTGTTCTAAGTGTAAAACTTGAGAATACAGATCGTGAGACACAAAATGATTTGTTTTATTAGATTGTCAGAACTGACAGGAGCTACACATTTTCTAAGGAGTCCACAAAATGAAATAATGTCTAATCAACAAATATTTACACATTTTCTTATAACACTCTAAATTTTTGACAAAATTTGCCACATTATTCTTGCCCGTTGTTGACCTTTCGGGGAGTGGGCTTTGTGCTTTGCTTGATTTTGTTGCTGAAGAGGAAAACTCCCTAAATTCACCATTCAACTAAGAAACATAAGATCTTGTAAGTGAATGTTTACCATTGTTTTTCTCATAAAAGTCTACATTTTCCTTAAAAATAAAGAACATTTTGTTAGTGACTTATTTTGTGTCAAAACATTTTATTAATTTAATAAAATGGACGATTTTGTTTTAAGTGTAAAACTTGAGAATACAGATCGTGAGACACAAAATGATTTGTTTTATTAGATTGTCAGAACTGACAGGAGCTACACATTTTCTAAGGAGTCCACAAAATGAAATAATGTCTAATCAACAAATATTTACACATTTTCTTATAACACTCTAAATTTTTGACAAAATTTGCCACATTATTCTTGCCCGTTGTTGACCTTTCGGGGAGTGGGTTTTGTGCTTTGCTTGATTTTGTTGCTGAAGAGGAAAACTTCCTAAATTCACCATTCAACTAAGAAACATAAGATCTTGTAAGTGAATGTTCACCATTGTTTTTCTCTTAAAAGTCTACATTTTCCTTAAAAATAAAGAACATTTTGTTAGTGACTTATTTTGTGTCAAAACATTTTATTAATTTAATAAAGTGGACAGAGAAAAAAATCCTGGTAAAATTACCGAATTGCATGGTAATGACATTTCTGAAGGAAAAAAAAATTCTTGTGAATAAAATCAAAATGTACGGTATATTAAACCATTTTAGCTCATACAGTAGCGTTTCGAAATAAATTCTGGTTTTCGAAATTATAGTTATTGTGATCACGCGTTTAGTAAAAAATACAAAAAGTAAATTTAACCAATAAATTAATATTATGTTATGCTTTAAAACATCATGATAATATTACCGAACTTTAGCAAATATAATCATATATTATAAAATCATATTTTATTGTTAATTTTACTATAACCAAAACGCTTCTGTAAAAGTAACTCCTGTAAATCCAGAAACATTGTAAAGTTTATTCTATTCTGGAAGTTTTTTCCCCCAGAGTGCTAAATTAAACCATATTAACTTTCTACTTCGTTTCTCTTTTTGAGCACAATATGGATTCATTTGGCAAAATAATTTATGTGGTTGAACAACATTGTTCAATTAAAAAACATGCAACACAAGTTCGAGTAACGGTGGTGTTTGAATCGTATACTTTTTCTGATCCATCAAATTGAGGCTTTTCTATGAGTTTCACTCAATTAAATTCTCCAATTTTGTCTCTGTCTGCATTTGACTAAGCCTTCTGATGAAAACTAGTAAGAAACGTCAGGAGCCCACATGATTTCACATCATAGAAAAGTTTATTATCACTGCACGAGGTATTTCTCACCGTAAACACTTTTTTTTGAAGGATTTTATCAAGTTGTGTCATAATTTTCCAACATAATGTGTCACTCTGCACAGTACAGGATAAAGCTAATTTAGTTTTAGGAAAGCTTTATTAACATAGACTTTATCTAAAAAATGCAATTACAGTGAAACCTGCCAAGTTGACCACCCTTGTAAGTTGTGCACCTGCATAAGTTGACCTCAATTATCAAGAACGGAAGTTTTCCTATATAATATAAAGAAGCAAAACCTTTGTAACTTGACCACCTGTCTATCTTGTATGTTGACCACTGAAATAAGTCAATTTTGTCTAGGAGTATTATGAAATTCTATTCTAAAACCCACATAAGTTGAACAGAAAAAAAAAATTCAGAAAATGTTCTGTCATTCTGCAATGTATGTTAAAATTTCATTTGTTTGTTGAAATAGTGTAAAAAGCTAATCTAAACCCTTTTGTGAGTTGACCATCTGTGGAAACTGTAGGGGGGCAACTTTTGACCATTTCTTTCATTCATTCATTGAAAACAGGTGTGTTGGTTGAAAAGTTGCTCTTCCAGTTGCAATAGTGAGCAGATAGCTATGTAAGTGTAGTAATAACAGAATAAATTTTAAAGTGTTCAAATAATTTTGTTTTGTTAAAGTTTTCAAATTACATCTCTTCGTGTTCTGATATTTTAAGACATTATTTTTATTAAACACTTCACATACATAACTAACGAAATAATTTTTTAAAAAAGTTAGTTAAATATTAGAATTATGTATATGTAACAAATTGAAGTTCATTCAGGTTTAAACACATTTCTTAAGATATTCATTTGGTTATTTGCTAAATAAAATTTTTAAGTCAAGTAAAAAAAAAATTAAATATATAGCAACATGATATAGGAAATGAAAAAGTAAACAATGATCCGCCCCCTCTATAAGTTGATCACTTGTCTAAGTTGACCACTAAAAAAATGCACCACAAGTGGTCAACTTACACAAGTTTTACTGTATTACTTTTTATCCGATAATCTTTGCATAACATTTATGCATGAAACAGAAAGCAATAACCTCTAACGTTTTTTATTCTTTTCATAAAATAATATTACACATAAAATACATCATTCAAAAGCAAATTTTAAGTAGTAAACCGTAAAGTTAATCAATCATTAGACTTTAATTAAAACAAAAAGATAAACAGAAACTAAGGTTAAAATATGACTTTTTCATTATTGAAGTTGAGTATAAAATGGAAATAAACACGCCATTGAGATCCAGTTTTGTATTCGGTTTTTTTTTTTTTTTTTTTTTTTTTTTTTTTTAAACAAAGAAAAATTAAAATATTTTGTTTAATTAGATTGATTTTTATTTTTAACTTTTATAAATTGTCTGATTTTAAGTAAATACTCAGTCAAATTGCCTCAAAAATTCTTGAACCATTACAAAATTTAGGGTAGTTAAATTTTTTCAATATGTAATCTAGTCGCGTCATTTATACGTGAGTGATAATTTCGTATTTGAATAGTCTATGATCACTGATTGAAAAGTGCAGGATACTAGAAACTTTTTGTGCATTGAAGGAATATTGTGATATCAACACTGGGATTCGAACCCCTGTCTAGTCGTCATGAGATTAACCTATTCCACTCTCAGCTAAAGTATGTACCTAGCTACATGGAACAAAATAGCTTCAAAGGGTGGGTCTAGTTGGCGCGGATAGAATTCTGACCGTTGGTAGAAAACAATTAATAAACGTTTACGTTTTTTTTTCTTTACTTTTACAGTTTGTGTAAAGTCATCTTTTTATAATTATTTGGCTGTTTTGGTTGAATACGGTAAAATAGCAATGAAATAAATTGTTATTTTACTGAAAACATTATAAGAGTGCACTTGTGGGGAATCGAAAGCTGTGATCCTGGAGGCCGGGAGTATTAAACTGCTGTGGCTGAAAGTCCCTTAGTTATTGGTGATGTGTATAAATAAAGAGAGGGGTACCAACTCGGGCGTTCCCTCCGTCATCTGATAGGGGTTTCACAACCAGTAAGACATAGAGCCCTGAAAAGGTGGCTAAATGGTTGAATGTTTTGTGATTGAATAACTGGAGTATAGAGAATTAGAAGCAATGAAATATTACTCAATGCGAGCAAGGTATCATTCCATACAATAAAGAAGGCCTTTCAAAATGTACGGAATTTAGAATCGTTAATTTTTTTATAAAGAATATTGTGATTTTTCTACTGTGTATTATATCATTTTTGGTGCAATTTTTCTCAATAAATGCCATCGTAAAAATCTTTTATAATATTGCATCTCATATTCAGCTAGATATCTCTGCTACAGTTATTGTTCTGACAAAACTTGCCTGGTCCTTATAACTATTCGTATTATTTAATTGGACTAAATACAATTTGGTACACATTAATACTATATATTTTTAGTTTAAATGGTTTTAGCTCTTTCTTATCTGTACTAATCTTTGAGAAAAGCCAAAAAAGAAAAATTCAATCTTCGGAAAATTTGAGATGCAATCTTACAGTTTTAGCTTTTCTTAAATTACTTTTATAATCAAATAAAATACGTTAAACGAAAGCAAACGAAAAGGCTTTTTCGGAAATTGTTTGAATTTCAATGAACCAGTAAATAACGAGCTTTGAACTGGAATCTAAAAATGATTTTTTTAAAGATAAAACTAAAGAGGTTAAAATCCCTAAACTCAATCGTGATCCTGATAAAAATGAAAATCAATTTATTGCCTCCATAAAATATATTTTCTTATCTCATAAGCTGACACATATTCAAAGTAGAAATAAGGCTTTCAGGTTTCTAAACAGGTGATAAAATATGTTGTAAAAATACAGTAGATTATAAAAGCCAGTCGGTTTAATGTCTAGGAAGAAATTTCTTCTGTTTTCTTAAATTACTATATAACATCATAGATGTTTTTCAGAGGTATTTACAAGTTAATTTAGCTAAGAAGGTTCTTAACAATAATTATTGAATGCATATATCTCTCCAATTTCTGTTAAACATAATTTTTTATAGCTTTATCAAAAGTACAAGTTTCATTTAAGAAAAGATATTCAAAGAGACAATGCAAAGATAAAAATAATAAATTTAAGTAAGTCATGAAATAAAAAAAATTGCGAAATTAACCTTTGATATATGAAACAATCTTTATGTGACAAATAGTGGAGTTCAAAATTATATAATTAACAGTACAAAAAGTTGAATTTATGAAACGATTTCGCTCAAATTTTGTTTTATTTTTTGCCACAAAAAGCATATTGTTTACAGTGCACAGTGGGCCAGAAGACCATGATCTTTGGCCAAAAGTCAAAATTAAATTTTCAACTAAAATATGTGTTGGCAGTTTTAATATCGCCCAAATTAAGTATTCATAATCATTCCAAACATTATAATTTACTTTTTGGACCAACGAGAGTACAATGTAGTGAAAAATATGTTAAAATTTTTTAAATGTAACTTTTAAATTTATGTTTCAGAAATATATATAGGAATTTCACCTTACTGTTGCATTTTTATCAAAGTAATTAGGCTGAAATTATAGTACAATTTTTCAATTTGTTGTCTTCTTTGATGTTTCTTCTTTCGAAAAAACTTGCCCCATTTTGCCCATATTGCAAAAGTGGACTAAATATACCGAAAACAAAAATTATGTTTTTTTCATGTTTTCGCGTTATTTTCTAATTAATTCGCGTTCCGTATTACTTCGGAAATATAATTTGCTTTTCATTTTTAATATAAAATTACGAAAATTATTATATTTTCATTGATATATTTAATTATTTAAACGTACTATATTTTTTTTAATATTTTTGCTCGCCATATTTCAGCCACCATTTTTGCTTTTTTTGTTGGTATTTTTAGAGTATTTCAAAATTTTAACTATGAATTCAATTTACCTGCACATAAAATCCCCCAAATTTCGAAACAAATTTTATCGAAATACTAATTTTAGCCACGAAACCTTGGATGCTGGCTCACTGTTCAGTGATGTAAAATATATATACAGTACCGGTCAAAATTTTAGACTCACTCTTGAATTTTTAAAAATGAACATATAACAACATTTGTAAACTAAAAATCACAACAAATTAACTTTACTTTGGCATATATAAGTGCATTTATGCGGTAAGATCCATAATTTTATGCATAACCTATGAATTTTGTCCAATCTTTAATTCTTCGAAATATCCTCGTTTAGCCTTACTCACAGCAGAGCATATTTTTGGCATTCTTTCTATTAATTTTTGCAACATCCTAGTTGAGATCTTGTTCCAGCAACAAAGTAAAGATTCCCAAAGTTTGTTTAGATTATAATAGATTGTAACCTTAGATTGTTTAGATTGATTGTTTGATTAGATTGTAACCTCAATAGGTTTAATAGAGCGAGATTGAGCGGGCCAATCCATATATTCTAGTACTTTTTTCTTTTCTTTTGATGCAATTTAGTTCCTGCACAATTTTGATGAATGTTCTGGATAGTTATCTTGCTGAAAAACAATTCCTTGACCAACGGTTCTCCGCCCTCATGGAAAACCGTAACGCTGAAATATTCTGTGATATAATAATTCTTATCCGTAATTCCCACTATTCTCACAAGATCTCCAAACTTTGTCACCGGCAAAGCATCTCCAAACCATGATTGAACCTCTACCATGCTTCACAGTTAGTAGTAAACATTGATTTGTCATATGTTGACCAACTAAACGACGAACACACTGCCGCTTTCGTTTGCTTCCATGAAACTCAAATTTTGACTTGTTGGTAATCAAAACATTTGACCACTGTTCTCAAGACCAGTTAACAAGTCTTTTAGCCCATTGCAGTCGTTTAACTATGTTTTGTTTCTTCAAAAGAGATTTTCTAGCAGCTACACAACCTTTTAAACCATAGTCACGAAGTCGACGTTGTACAGTACTTACTGATACAGTTTTCTGCCTAGTAACATTCAATTCCTCTCGGATTTCTGGTGCTGTTCGAGTCCATTGTCACTTATTTTGAATGCAGATAAACTTATCCCCACTTTTGGATGTTATTCTAGGTCTCCTGATCGTTGGCTAATGAACCTCTACACAGAAAGATATTTTTGGTATCGAGAGAATTTTTTTTTATACTTCGCATGTAGTCAATTTTTTCATTTATTCTTTCAGATTATAGTTGTATTCATTTATTTATTAATTAATTTTTATTTACTGACAACACAGTAAATAAAAATTAATTTCATTCGCATTAGAATCTATTTAACAGCTTCATTTTAGAAATATTTTGTTTAAAAAAAACAGCACATTTTTAGTAAAATATTCCTAATAATTCTTTCAAACAATTGTTATTTTGTCAATTTTAAATTTTTTTGCACGATAAATACTGTTCTGTACTCAAAACTTAGTTTACCACAATACCGGAAATGGTGGCAACTATACTGCCGTGCAATTGAAAAAAATTGCTTCAAGACTGATTCCGAGAAAAGTGGCTTGACAACTATTTTTCTTCTATGGCAATTGCTATGAATACTAAAAAAAAAACTTCAAAAAACTGAGAAAACAAAATTAATTTTTGAAAAAAAAATTTGCGATGTGTAGCTAACCATACAAAGATACCAAAAATTTAAAAATCTTAATTTTGAATTTTTTGTCACTTAACGTTGATTTTTCAATTGCACGGCAATACACACCAAAATATTTTACAATGTAGTTACACCAAAAAGAAAATGATTTTTTGACCCTGTATAATTTACAGGGTCAAACAGGTACAGGGTACTTGACACTCTACGGTTTACGTCTCTTTCTTCTTTTTCGCTAAATACTGTATACGATTATATTTGTAGTATGATCGAGTCATAAATCTCAATGAAATACCTCAATAATAATCCTCAGTGAAAATAGTTCTCAAGTTGCATTTTTTGCTTCATTTCAAAAAAAAAAAAAAAAAAAAAAAAAAAATATATATATATATATATATATATATATATATATATATATATATATTGAATAAAGATAGGATTTCTTGAATTTATTGCAGTGTTTTGAAATTTTTTCATATTGTGTAGAAACAAAATTCTTTAATCAATTCCAAATCTCTTATCTTAGATTGCAGTTTTATTGTTCGTAAAAAGTGTCTCTGTCATATTTTTTAAAAATCCTGTTTATTTCCTTCTGTCATACGAAAGATTCTATCATAAAAAAGGAAACAGAAAAAAGAAATAATCTATATTACGGACGCTGTTTTTTATTCTTCTACTAGTTTAAAAATATTAATATTTCACGTCATCCATATGAATATGCATTTTTTTTTTCAATATTGAAATAAATTTAAAATCAAGAAAAATTATCAGAAAATTAATTACTTAAAACAAATTCTAATTCACTTTTTAGCATATAATTTGTCTTCCTTCACATCCGATATCCTTAAATATTTAACAAATGAGCTCTTTATAGAACTAAAATAAAAACGAATAAAAAAAAACAAAACAATTGCAACGAATTTCCATAATTTTTAATTAAAAATAATAAGAGAACACGATAAACTCATCGATATTGCAAATAGTTAAGCTTTTTACCGTAGCGCTTATACTCGGAGGTATCCAATTGAGATGAGGAGAAAATGCAAATATGTTTCAATATTTTGTTATGAAGGTAAGCTCTATTGTTTCACTATTGCGTACTGTGAAAATGTGGCAGAAATGTTCGTATGATATTCGTTAGATATTCCTGTCACGCAATGAATTATTATTAAGTTATATTCGTTGGCAGAAATGCGAAATGCACTTTATAAGGAAACAAGCAAAAGCGCTTTTTGTTAAATTTCAAAAATCGTGATTATAGCAACATCAAAACTTCGGTTTAAACGTTAAAAAATATTGAGAAAAGGTAAATATCGGAAAAAGGACAGGTTATAAGAATTCATCAATTCAACGCTTTATTATAGAAATAATAATTAAGAACGCATTTCTTATTTTTCGTTTGATGGTTCACACTTTAAACATGAAATGTACTTTAAAACTATTGCACCTATGTGTTTTTTTGTTGCTTTTTATCACTTCACACTTTAAACATGAAATGTAGTTTTAAACAAATACATGCATGTGTTTTTATTGTTTTTTAACAGTTCACACTTTAAACATGAAATGTACTTTTAAACTAATACATGCATGTGCTTTGATTGCTTTAAACATGAAATGTACATTTAAACTCATACATGCATGTGCTTTTATTGATTTTTAACAGTTCACACTTTAAACCTGAAATGTACTATTAAACTCATACATGCATGTATTTTTATTGCTTTTTTATTCGACTAATTTGTCTCGAAATCAATGAAGAATACCCAAACGCAAGCAAAACGAAAATTTATTCTGCAGAATGGAATCCCACTGACTCAGAGAGAGAGAGAGAGAGAGAGCAACATGGTTTGACGAAGATTTTGATACTTGGGAAGAGAAACTTATTGGCGTGTGAACAGATGCAGCCGCTGCCACCGCGAGATTATTCCTTAACATGCACCACGCTTCCTTCGCAGGATAAATGGTGGTAAGTAGCAAGTTCATAGAAGCAGACATTGCTCGCCCCTAGTTACTGCAAATCACTTTCAGTGCTTTAATTTTAGAGCTTCATCGGAGTTTTAGGGAAATAGAAGGAAGGGTGTATAATTAGGAATTAAATATGCGGATGATACAAGAGTTATCGGTTGTGTTCGCTCTCTCCTAAAATTTGAATTCTGTGTGGGTTGTTGATGGAGTAAAATTAAAATAAGTGTTTCTATTGAAGTTGAATGTGATAAAATATTTTATTATCTCGGAGTTTAATGGAAAATCGTTTTATTTTTTGTTTCTAATGCATGAAACAATTCGGAATTTGATTATCTCCATTTCTGAGATAATAATTTAAGGTAATACATTTAAATGCTATCTTTTTATAATAAGCGAAAGAAGTTAATGATTTGTGTCAAGTTCATTCAAATTTAATGAAATTACGCAATTCAACAAAGTGAAAAATGCATGGTGTTTATAAAAGAATGATCCAGTTTTAATAGTATATTTTAACATTTTTATCGAGACGTCAATAATTGTCGTCAATCAATAATTGGCGTCAATAAGAAGCTTCCTGAATCCTAAAGAAATTTAGAAAACTTCTGTAGTATCCCTCCGTTTATGCTATGCTTACGAGACGATGTGTGAACAAGGCAGTTTTATTATTGTGATTTTTGTTTAAATTTACGCGTAATTTTAAGAGTTTTCTGTAAATTATAAATTCTAACAGACCGTGAGTCAAAAAACTGTAACAAAATTAATATCATTGCATATATAAAGCGTAAGGTTAGTCATGCTTTGAGTGTCCTTATAATAAACTTTATTGTGCTATTTAATTATATGTATATATGTGTATTAAAATTGTGCTATTTTACACAAATATTGCCCTTATTTGGCAATATTTGTGTGAAATAGCACAATTTGTTATTTTATGGGCTGCATCGTAGCAAGCTTGCGGAGGTCTTCCGAATTCATTTGTTGTTTGTTTCGTTGAAAGTTATATTGAAAGAAAGCGTTATATTGAAAACACTACAAGTATTTTTTTTTTTTTTTTTTTTTTTTTTTTTACAAATCCTCCTGGCTAGCGACAGCTAGACAAGTTCCATAAGATTATAAACACGCAAAAAGTCTAAAAAACTCAAGGGCTCCCTGATCAGATCGTCCCAGGAAAGGCGGGGGCAATCCAGGATGTGGTCTGGGGAGGCCAAATCTGAAGAACATTTTCCACAAACTGGGAAAACCTTGCGACATCCAAAAAAAGCAAGGGTCCTCAGATGACCGCTGGCGAATCTGGACAAAGCTGCCTGGTCCCTGCGATCACAGGTGAGGCCAAGGGATCCACCAGGGCTCTTTCTCCTGTACCAATTACTTGCTGGAGGGGTAAGAAATTTCGATTTTACCCTATTTTTCTTGATCGTGTGGATCTCCGGGAAAGTCCAGACCGGGAGGGGAGCCGGCGCCTCAGAGCCTTCCTTTGCCAGTCCATCGGCCACTTCATTACCGTGTACAGTCAGCAAAAAAAAAAAGATATCACCCTGAATAATTTTCGTTGTAATGATCGGATTTTCACGAACTAAGTGTCAATCTTAATGGTTCCTGGGGGTGACCTCAAATATGCTAATTAGTTAGTGCTAACTATTAATTAAGTTACGAAATCAGACACAAAAACGTACTTTCTCTGAATAAACATATATTTTTTTTTACATATTTGGATTCCTTATCTTCTAAATATAGAGGGTAGCCGCAATCTGGGAAATGTGGTCCCCATAGTTTGGTCAGGAGAGCGATTCAAAGTTTGGACCCCTTAATGTTAATTTCACTTTTTGCGTTTTCAGTCATATTTTAAAAACTAATGAAGCAATTCAAAAAAATATTGCACCAACTCATAAAACGCATTTACCCAAAGATAATTTCACGAAAAAAATAATTTTTAATAATTATTAATTATTTTTTATTATTTAATTAAAGAGATGATGAAAAAATTTTGAATTATAAGGTATGGATTTTTTTATACCATATTAATCTACATGCTTTTCAATTGAAAAATCTAAAGTTTCAACTGTTTTTATTTATTAGAAGATGAGAAAAATTAAAATTAATTATTTTAAAAAAAATAATTTGGCGACAATGAAAAAATGATTAAATGGGGCGATTAATATTAAAATGTGATAAACTTACGAAGAACTTGATTTAGCGCGCGTGGCGTAAAATTTCATTCATATTTTTTTTCGCTAATAATCGTTTGCTAATCTTTTTATTTTTATTTTTTTGAAACTATAAAATACAATGTTTCTTTTTTAGTCCTCTAAAAATCTATTTGAAATTAAGTAAAGAAATTTGAATAAAACATTTTATTGAATAAAAAACATTTTATTCAACGAATGTCGAGTTTTATAAAAGCATGCTTTTGATAGAATATGATTATACACCAGATTGTGCTTATTTAATGTGATTATTTTTTTTTCTCAATAACTGATACAATTACAATAACATACATACGTATGAATTGATTTGGAATAAAATATTTCTCAGTTTCTTGTATATATTTTTTATGAATATTAATAAAAATACGTAGTAAAAATATTTAAGCATATCTCACATCATCGCAAATTTCTCAACATCTTATATATCGTGTTAATCTTAAAAGTAATTTTTTAATCACCTGTCCGGAAGTGTTTCGCAGAACTATTTTACCAACTATTTAATTAAATTTTAGCATTTTTAAAAATTTTATTCTTTACCCTACTACATTTATTATTTCTTCATTAATATACTAATAAATTTTTTTAGTACTTTAATTTAGATTTTCTTTAAAGTAAAGTTCCTTTTTACATTATAGTCAAGTTTTTTTTAAAAGAATTATTGTCTGCTAGCTAAGAATAAAGCCTTGTTAAGAAATTAAAAACTCTCCGCTGTTTAAAATTATTTAATGCAAAACAGCTGATTATTTACTAAGCATACTATTTTTTTCGAAAAAAGAATATAAATCATTGATTGTCTTTTTTGTTTTGTTTCTTGTGACTTCAACATAGATTATCTAAAATAGTGTCCATGTTTTATAAGTCACTACAAAGAGTATAAAGATACCGAACATAAAATGCTGTCAAATACGTAGCCAAAACTTTTAAGCGTCTTAAAATATCTCAGTATCTTAAATGATTCTTTCTTTATGATTCCATGTAGATTTTTTTCCGGATAATATACTAAACTATTTTGTTCATTTTTTTACTTTAGCACGATTCCCAAGATATTATTGTAGTATAATTTGTTATCAGGAACAATGCCTTATTTTGTTTAGCAGGAAACACTAAAAATTGAAATTTGTAAAAAGCTTCCGAAGCCGTGCGAATTTTAGAATCATCTGATTTAAAAAAATGCAATAAAAAATACGTAAATTTCCGAACTTATTTTGATTAAAAATAAAAAAATAATAAAAAACGTGGCAAGAAGGCTAACATACTTTTTACAGAACTGTGAAAACCAGTTTTTCCTATAATTCGTCAAAAGAGGATAAGAATGATATTGCTCCAAGGGACCTACTCAATAATTTCGCTATTTCCAGAATGAAATCTGTTTGATCGAAACATATTTCCTTGAAAATAAAAACGGGGAAAAAATTAACTTTTATTATTTATCTAAGCTTATTCCATTCATTTAATGATAGCGGTATCAAGGTTAAGGATATGCGATGGAAGCCCCGTTTACTATTATACTATAAATGCGTTAAATCATGTTGCTTGAATAATTTATTTTAAGCTTATTATTTAATATTTTTAAGCAAATAAGGGTGTAAAAATAAACTCGATCAAAATACTCCGAAAGTATACCCTAAAATATTTGTAGAATAAACTTTGGAATCTATATATACAAAATATCTTTTCAAACAACTTCGAGTAGGAAGGAAACGCTAACTTGTTTAAAATAGTTGTCCTTGTAACTATTTAATTTCGATTTCTGGTGCTAGGGGACATTCCATTTTCACATTCGACTTTTGAAATTTAAATTGTAAACGGAATTTTTTTATGTCCTTAAATTAAAATGTTAAGGCTTGCAGCAAAAAAAATTGTACTACATTGATTTTTTTACAAAATAGCGAATTATTATTTTTTTAATCTAAGAACCTGTGCCTATAACTTAAGTAAAACTTATTTTAATATCGAGTGAAATAATTTAATATATTGTGTAACTAAATAGATAATCCCAAGAAATTGAATTGAAAATATAAAAACTTCATTGATTTAAAAATTAATAGATGATGATAAAAATAGACATGTTTTGAGCACAATAATAAAAGTCACAAGTTATTCAAGCTTGACAAGTTTTGAGAATGGGTGAATATATTTGAACGCTCGAAACATGTCGACGTTTACTTCCCTCTTCATATTTTTTAAAGCCAGTTGAGTTTTTATCATCAATTATACTGTTTTACATTAGGGTCTTGATCATTATTTTGATAAGGTTTTTATACTCGTTGAAGTAAACATATGAATTTTCATATTTTAACAGGAATTATGTGGTCTTTAAAAACATAAGAGCATCAATATTGTAAAAGTTATATTTAACTTGGTTTAAAATTAAAATTTTGAGACCAGATATTTTGAGTTAATGAAATTAAATATTTTATCTTTTAAGTTTTTGTGTCCCCCTTATCAGATATATATAAGAAAACAAAAATAATCATAGTATCAGTATTTGGTGGTAAATGTAGCTTATCGTAATTGAAGAATATGCTGTGCGATATTTTATGGTGAATTTGCGAACGTAATTATCTAACTGTATCGAAGCATAAGGATGCTATTTGCTAATCATCTTTATCCAAAGAAAACTTTGTTATCTAAACATCTAGCAGAATGAAGCGATTTTTGAAACAATGAATCATACTATATGCAACATATTATTTCAATATCTTATTCTTAAACATAACCTATTTCAATGCTTTTAAAATACCACTAAACATTCAGCAATTCCTTGAGTTATAGGAAAAAGAAATATCATAAATAATAGAAAAACTTGTGAATGCGCATTAGAATTATTATACAATATACATTTTATTTTTCAAGCACTTTTTTTTTCTTCAAACTTTCTTGCCGAGAAGACTTGATTAAAGCTGTAAAAGTGATTATCCCTAAAATGTTGTATTTAGCCATAATAAGTTATGTTAATTTGATTTTAGTATGAAATCCTCGAATAAATATAGCAGAAACAACATAATCTAAATAATATCAGATAAAATGTTCATGTATTTAAATTCTAAAACTTAGAAAATCATAAATAATTTATAATCGATTCAAATTTTCTTTTCAAGGGAGATTAAAATTAAAAAAAACTTTGCTTTTTGGACAGAAATCAGCTTAAAAATTGTCAATTGCCTAGAAACTTCGAGATATTTTATATTAACTATTAATTAAACCTCTCAGAGTAATCACAGAACATTATTTCAATTTTTTTTCCAGTCAGAGCTTGGTTGCTTAGCAACCTAGTAAAATTAAGCATTTTCTTTTGAATTAGTCAATGGGTTATCTTAAAATATTCATTTGCGTTGGCGACTTTTTTTGGCGGTTTTCTGGACTATCGCCAAATATATAAACCTTTGTTACGACCCTATTTACCACCCATTTTTTTCAAAATTTTGTCTACCCCCCCTAATTCAAGTATCTGTATTCCAAATATGTAAAAAAAAATATATGTTTATTCAGAGAAAGTACGTTTTTGTGTCTGATTTCGTAACTTAATTAATAGTTAGCACTAACTAATTAGCATATTTGAGGTCACCCCCAGGAACCATTAAGATTGACACTTAGTTCGTAAAAATCCGATGATTAGAACGAAAATTATTCAGGGTGATATCTTTTTTTTTTTGCTGACTGTACATCTACATGTGAGGGGATCCATTGCAGGTGGATTGTTCGGGATTTGGATATCTGTTTCAATATCTACTACAAGTATAATAATATTGGGTGGTGCGTGTTTTCAAGCTTAGGCTTGAAGTATTAACCCCGGAAGTTTTACGACAAATTTTAACCCCCAGCACCATCTGCGCTTAGCTTTACGGTCAACCATCCTAGCAACCTAGTTTTTCATACAAAAATGTTCAATGTGTGCCCTATTACTTAACCGACGTAAATTTAACTTAAAAGCCAGTTTTTCTTAGAGTTTAAGATTAGAGTGCTCGTGATTACTGTTTTGTTCTTTAACGCAAATTGGTAGGTTAGGGAGGCGTTTTGGAAATCGCTAAGAGTAAATCTGTAATTCAACGTGCGCTTTGTTTAAAGTTGAATTGGGATTTACCAGATGGCAAAAACACTAATTAATGATATAACATTGTAACAATAAATATATAATGTTTGTGTTGAATGTTTTGAATGCATCGTATGCTTAACAACTTCTACTTTTATATATATATATATTTTATCTTTCCACTTGTTCGGAATTTAAAACATAATTCTTACATTACACACAGAGAATGTGGAGAGAGTTTATATCCTGTTAAACTTGGATTTATTTTGTATTCCTAAATATCATTAATTATAAAAGTATTGCAAAACAGAAACCATGCGAAACTATTAAACGCGTTTCTTTTTATTCTTTTTTACTGTCTGGTGTTTAGTCTTTGAAACAAAAACAAAACAAAACATAGAAAAAATGAATGTTAACACTGCTTCACTTTCTGCGTTTTATTGTAAAGCAGTAAGTGAAAAATTGAGAAAATGAAAAATAAAAATAAATAGACTTATAAAAAAAAACGAATTTGGTTAGAAGAAAGAAAATCTTTGATCGAAAATCTCTTTGCGAGTTGTCATCTTGCAACGATTGAATCTGTATTTGAAAATCAAACAAGAAAAGAATAAAAAGTACTCGTTGATTTCTCCTGCTTTTACTTTTCAAATGAAATGCGATACTTTGGTATTCACTTTTAAATCCCGAGCATTCGTATTAAATAACTCTAAAAAATTTGCGATTTAAAGTAAGCAAGGGGAGAAAGGTTGTGCTCCGGGGAAAACAGATAAGTAAAAAACATAAAGTGATTATATATTTCTCATCGTTTTATTTTCCGTTCCCAGAAAGCAAGATAGGAGTAGAAAAAAGTAAAAGATTTATTTCAAATTCCGGAATTCTCACTTGTCTTTGTTTGCATTTGTTCCTGTATGCGAATGTACACGTTCTGAAAAAAAAAAGAAAAATATGGGTTTGGAGCCCGAACGAGAAATTTCATTTTCGCTTAAGACCCTTTTTTTACGGATTTGGGAACACGAAAAAAAATTTATCGTCTTTATTTTGTGTTGCAGATTTGTTTCGAGTTTGATTCTGTTTTTAAAAACAAATCCGGTTTATTTACTCTTTTGAAAGTAGTAGTACTCGTATAATTTAAAATAAATTCAACTGGAGATTTAAATAGTTAAAGAAAGAAACATTCGATGAAGATATTTACTATAAAGCAGCACTTAAAAAAAAAATTAGCATCTGATAAAAATGAGTCAAAAATCTGAGTATTAATTGTAATTAAATTCATAGATTTTGATTGGCTAGAGACGCATCACCCTTCCCTAGTTCTTTCAAGAAGACTTAGTGATTAGAACTTATGATTGAAGTTGGCGTCAGAAGATTTTGAGCCAGATAAATAAGTGGTTCCCGCCAAATTGTATCATTTATCTTGTTCCTCTTTCCTGATTGCTCTTTACTTTCCTAATGCTATTTTAAAGTATTTTTAGGTTCTTTTTATGATTAAATTGTCATAAATACTTGACCACTGATTTTAAAATAACCATGAATATTGAAAAAGAATTTTGTGACTTCTTACGAAATGTATATTGACTGAAACTGAAATCTGAATTAAGGGTCGACAAATGTACTGACATCAATTGAGGCAGTTTATGCAATCCATGACTTTAAATGTCACTTCACTGTTACAAACAATTTTACAGTGATGTTTTGTAAGCTGTACAAATATTACACGGCAAAATATTAAATATTGTATAACAATTTATTTGAAAATTCTGAAAAACAAAAGAAAATTATAATTCTTCAAATGTTATATCAATTGGAATCAACTTGTACAGTTTACAAACCGTTACTTAGAAACAGTTAAACAAAAAAATTGAAAATTATAAGCGGAATCGTTGATTTAAAAATTATTTAATTCTTTAAAATATTTTTTTTTATTAGCTGAATTCACTTTCTTTGTACGAGGTGAAAGAAAGTAAATAATCAATCTTAAATCATGCAATAAACTAAAAGACATATACCAACACAAGTTAAAATAATACCAATTTTATAAATTTATTATTATTTGTTGCCTTTCCCTGTGGCTTTACGCTACTAAATTGAGCGTAATACGTTTTTAGTAATTCATCCTACCAAAATGAATATATTCATCGGTAACATTTAGCATAATGCTTTTGGTATGTTTGATCACGATAATCAAAATTTACCACCATGGAGCAATTTATGCTGGTACTTATCACTCTCAACGAATAGCAAACAATTAGTTTTAAATATCGTAAAATGATTTTTTTTTAAATCATGAGAGCTAAAAGCTAGAAATCATTGGGGATGTTACTTTTGAAATATTTTAGTATCGAGGGTTGAAGTTACTCCATTCATAGAGTTTTCAAAGTTTCAAGAAGCTATCACAAATGGTTCTGGAGTCACGCACAAACTCTTTAAAAAACACACAAACTCTTTATTTTGTTAATACAGAAGATTACAAATGATTCGGTGAAGAATTAATTTGCAGCAATAATTTGTAAATTGTATAGTTATAATATAATTTGTAGTTCGCAACAAATATTACACTTTCTTGAAAAGTTTTGAAATGAGCAAGGAAATATTTATTCCTCAAATGCGATTTCATTCATTATTTCTATTTCAAGTCCGATAATAATAATCCACCCTTTAGGTCGGCAATTATGTGATAATGAGACTATGAAATTAAACTGACATTCATTTAACATTTTCCATTTCGCTTAGAAGTCATTAAAAAGAGATGATTCAGATTCGATAATAACAACCTTCGAGGAACATTTTTGATAAGTGGATTTTCTCAGAGATAGGAGAATTATTTCTGGCTTAAAAATGAGTTTCTAGTAGTATTATCTGTTTGACAGTTTTCCAATGTTCCCTGCTTCTTAATGGATTAAATTACGGTTTCTTGGAAAGTGAGAAAAAAGGAAGACATTTTAATTAGACGTTTACTTTTAAGGTTTTGTTGGGTGAGATATTGGGAAACACGATACAAATAGAAAATTATATCAAACGTTTTTGAAAGGTTTGAAGTTTATGTCAAGCAATGCTTATTATTTTGTATTTTTAGTTCTTAACTTGCATCTGTTTGTCTTTTGTATTTTACTCTTTAGAGTTTTATAATTACCTTAAAATTACAGTCAGACCATTTAAATATTTAAACAAAATATATATTTATTTTTATTTGTTGAGATATCAATTTTTTATACTTATGTTAAACTTTCGAACATTATTTAAATTTATTACAAAACGTGATAAAAACTCATATTTTTATAGTTGTTTTCACAATAAAGAATAAAAATATGATAATTTTATTTAAAGTTAAATTTATTTTGTCTTGTGATAATTATTGATTAAATATTTTTTTAAAAAAATCAAACCCAGATTTTTGAATAGGTCATTTGTAAATGTTATTTTTGAGCGAGAATTACCGAATTCAATATAGTTTAGTGTAATGAATTTAACGGTAGCATTTCACATTTCTGTTAAAATATCTTGCTGCATTAAATAAGAAGTTTCATAAAGTCATCTGTTCCTTTTTTTAAAAAAAAAAATTTTTGATTTTGAAGATCATTTTTTAGAAAGTATCTTTATGTATCTAAGGCAACTTAATATAACATATAGTGTCTGAGAAATTAAACTTTAAATATACGACTTCTTTAAATTCGATTTGTCAGGAACTGATCAACCGATTTCCCTCAAATTTCGTACTTTGCCCTATAAAATTACATACTTTAAAATAATTTAAAAAACTGCATATCCTACGATTTAAGCAATTTATGACCATTATTTAATAAAAAATAATAAATATTTATTAAAATTTTATAATTTAAGAAGAAATTTTAATATAATTATAAAAGAAATTTTATAATTGTGTGCAAAAATGTTTCAATTCGCTTAAAAAGTTCTCGAGATACGGCGTACAGTAAAATTAACGTTAAGGTGTCCACATCCCTCTCCTCACCAAACTATTGGGGCCCTATTTCCAAGATGGCGGCTACCCCTTTTTATTTTGAGTTTCAGAAATCCGAATCCATGAAAAAAAAGGTATGTTTATTCAGAGAAAGTACGTATTTGCGTCTGATTTCGTTACTTAAAATATCATCTGCATTAATTAGTTATCATATTTGACGTCACCCCCTTGAATCATTAAGAATGAGTCCTAAAACGTGAAGTTTCGATCATCAAAAGTTATTAAGAGTGGTCTGTTTTTTTCGGCGCACTGTATATCTAGTACCATATGAAACCTATTTCAAAATTTAAAAAAATATTTTATTGGTTAACAAATGGGAATCCAAAACGAACTATTTTATCATATTCCTTTAAGCTATTAATTAAAGCAGAAAACCCATAAATCATACAAATAAAGTTACTTATTAGGTTTAAAACTTCTTTATAATTTTTTTAAAAAAAGGAACAAAAATTTCATTGCTTTAAATAATTAGTTTCTGACTATTAAAAATGCTCGTTAAATTAATCTACAAATTATGTTAGATAATAAGAATCTTTATTTAGGTTTGGAAACCTTTAAATTCTTACGGAAATCACGGAGCCATTCAAATCGTAAAGTGGATATTATAGCATTTACTTGTTATTGTTAAAAAATGTTCTTTCCATTTAATTTTTTAAAAGGCAAATATTTTTAGCAACATAAATGTTTTAATAACAAATATTTAATGCAGAGTTAGAAACATACATAATTTTTCAATACCAAATCAAATAATTATATAAAATTTTTAATAGATGCTCAATCAAATTTCCTCTATGTTAGCAATCTTCTAGAATTCCCTAGTACCTCTCCGTAACTTTGCTTGAGTCTCTTTAAAAGTCTGTCACCTGGAATGGAGGGGGGGGGGGTGTAAAAATTTCCTGATCAAATGACGTTATAAAGTACCGGGAGCGTAAAATCCATTTTTACCGTAAGCTATAACAACGTCATTTTCCCAGTAATATTTATTTGAATTAGAGTGATTCAATGATTTTACAGTCATTATTTATTGTAAAAATTACGGTATATCAAGTTTTTCTTCCATAACATGTACGGTCAGCCTAAATGCCAGTACTTTTTACCCTGTTTTACAGTGTATTAAAAAACCCATCATCACGGTCGTCATAAATTTGGCTACAGATTCATAAAGTTGAATTCTTTTGCTAATCAACTTTTAGATACAGCCACAAATTCCTTTCCTAAAACCTTCAAAGCAATGCAATTTAGTCGAATGAAAAGAATTTTAAACTATATATCATAAAGCTTCAAAAGCTTTGGAGCGTCTACATTTAACAAATTCGCTTTCCTGGCAACGGAATTTGTTATGAATAAACTCACTGAAACGAAAACAACACTATAAATAAAACCCAAAGCTCAGGAAATTAATTTATCACGGTACTTAAATACTGGAGATTCACTCTTCCAATTTTTTATTGAAAGACAAGGCATGAGTACTTGTGTGGCATTCACTAATGACAATCGACTAAAGATGCCTTAACACAGCTTATTATGTAAGAATTTAATGATGCTTTAGAAGATTCTTTGGTGGATATTTTTGATGCCGCAAAGTTGCTGACTTTTTCCCTTTTATGTTTATCACTGAAATTAATAGTATTAGTAACACATACTTTTTAAAAAATACAGTTTGAAAAGGTTTTTGTGAGCTGTAAATTAAGTATTGCCCATTGATGCGCAACCTATCAAACCCTCTGGCGAAGATGTCCGCACACTACACCCCCCCCCACGCAAGATTGAAGTATCTCCCTTGATACTTAATCTGACAAAACATATAAATTGATAATAAACAATCATATCATAAATATATAAAATAAACTGACAATTAACATTCATCACTAATATTAATGAATATTTCAAATAATGTAGTTAATTTAAATAATAAAACATTTTTAATAAGCAGATAATGCACTCAATTATTTTAAATAACGTAGCATTAAACTATTAAAATTTATAACTTGCTTATAAAATCAAAATAATATATATATAAAAAACTTTAAATTATCAAAAAGTAAACAGTCAATATTTAAGTCATAGTACTTGGAAACAATCGAGATAATGCATCCGCATGTGGCATTTTGGAACCAGGGCAATGTTTCAAGTTATATTATACTTTTGAAGAGCGAACACCCAACGCTGTAACCGAGATGACTGAGGAGCACACTTTGTTAAATACGGTAAAGGGTTGTGGTCGGTGTAAAATTCTATTTCAAAGCCAAATATCAACGACTCAAATTTCTTTAATGACCACACAATAGCGTAAGCTTCTCGTTCTATAGTTGACCAGGCTTGTTGTGTTTTGGTCAATTTATGACTAGCGTAAGACACTGGGAAAGTTTTATCCTTTATTCGCTGAGAAAGACAGGCTCCTATTCCAATCTGTGATGCATCTGAGTAAATGATGTAAGGCTTACCGGGCTCTGGTGAGTAAAGTGATGGGGCTTCTGCAAGGGCTTGTTTGAGACGAGAGAACACAGAGTCATGCACTTCAATTCAGGGAATTTCTTCTGGCACTCGCTTTTTTGTCAATTCTGTTAGAGGATACACTAATTCAGCATATCTTGGAATATATTCTCGGTAAAAACCACATAATCCAAGTACACTTCTCATTTTCTTAGTCTTGGAAGTAGTTCAATGACTCGAACCTTTTCGGGATCGGGCTGGTGCTCTCCCGCACCGATGATGTCCCAAAAACTTGATACTTGGTTTAGCGAAAGAACATTTCTTCAGGTTAACAGTGAAATTGAGTTCTTCTAATCTTTTCAGAATCAACTCCAAACGTACGTAGATGTTCTTCAAAACTATTACAAAATGTACCAATATCGTCTATATATGCTTGTGAAAACCTTTTAAATGGTGCTAGGACCTTGTTCATGACTCTCTGAAACGTTGCTGCAGCATTTTGGAGTCCAAATGGCATAACTCGAAATCCGTACTGAGAATTATCGGTGTTTTAAAAGAAGTTAAATCATAATTTGCTTCCTCTATAGGAATAGCATAATAACCTTTCAGCAGATCTAGGTTTGAGATAACATTAGCTTTCCCTATAGTATGGAATAATTCAGTTGTATCTTCCATTGGAAAATCGTCAGTTATAGTCACAGCATTCAACGCTCGATAATCGATACACATCCCTCTATCCTTTTTACTAAGGCACACCACTGGATAAGCAATTTCAGCAAAACTCTCTTCTATTAAACCAGCATCTAAAAGCTCTTCTATTTGTTCATCTATTTTTCCTTTCAAAGCATCCGGTATTCGGTAGATATAAGGCCTTTTCCTCTCACTGTTAGGTATGAGTGGAATCTTCTGCTCTTTAACATTTGCTTTCTTTAATTTTCTGGTCATAAGTTCTTGATGTTTACTTAGCAAAGACGTTAATTTTCTTTTCTGATCATCACTCAAATGTTCTAACTCCAATTGGGAATCAAACATAACTTTTCCAATGTTCGTTTCAGGTACTGTAATAATTTCACCAAAATCCTCATTTTCAAAAATCACTCCAATTGAATGGACTCTAGCATGATCCTTATCTTATTACATGCACTTGTTTTATTCTTTCATCTGGTAATTTGGCCATGTAAGAATGTGGGGAACAGTGCTTGACAATTTCTCCTGGACCAGTCCATCGGGCATATATTTTATCGGCAGAATCAGGGATTAAAAGCACTACCTGTTCACCGACACTGAAATTCCGCACTGAAGATCTTTTATTAAAATAGTCACTGTATGCTTTCTGTTTGTCAGCAGCCATCAACGAAGCACTTTCAGCAGCCTTTTCCAGTCTGACTTTCAGTTCTTGAAGATAGTCAACAGCTGACTGAGACAAAGTCGTAGGGATTCTAATTTCACCAGACCAAGATGATTTCAGGATAGAAATGGACCTCGGGCTTCTCTACCATACAGTAGCTTGAAAGGAGATACCCCAGTAGTGGTGTTTGGAACCTCTCGGTACGAGAATAGTGGAAATGGTAATTGAAGGTCCCAACCTCTTGGATCTTCACGTATCACATGATGTAACATATCCTTAAGTACTCGGTTCCACCTTTCCACTAGTCCATTCACAGCAGCATAACCCGGACAGGACAATCTTGGACTCGAGCCAATACGCTTTTGAAATTCTTGAGTTAGAGCAGACTTAAAATTAGTCCCCTGATCACTAGCTATAACTTTGGGTATACCAGTTCTTGTAAAAATTGTAAGTAAAGCATCGCAAGTTGTTTTAGCAGATAGTGATTTCAACGGCACAGCTTCTGGCCAGCGAGTATTTTGGTCAACAAGACAAAGTACATATTTGTGTCCTCTGCTAGATGGTGGGTCTATAGGACCAATGACACCACATTAGGACCACATTCACAATTTTGAAAGGAAGTTCAGGACGAACCACAGGAGTTATGGGCGCTCTATCGCCAATTTTCTCAGTTTTTTCTAAGTTGGCACCCTTCACAAGTTTGGATAAATTCCGTTATATCTTTCCTCATATTCAGCCAGTAAAAACTATATTTTATTCGCTCTTTAGTTTTCCTAACCCCCAAAAAATATTCGTCTCACTACCACTCAATGAGCAACCACTCTCTTCCCCCTCTGACAAGATATCCTTTTCAGTAATTTGTTGTAATAACACGTGCGCTGATTCTTTTTCCAACACGCACCGACTCTCACTGCTTTCCCCCTTGCAAGAACTCTCTAAGTCTGACGAAATCAGAGATTCATAAAGAAACGGTGGTATTAACCAGGGCTAAAGAGAATAGAAGGGTTTGTTCACTCCGCTCTTAGAGCTGAAGCTACGATTTCTCTCCTCATGACGTCACTGTGTCTACAGATCTCGGTGATCGCAAGCAAAGATATTATAATAACTTTGCATCTTTCTCTTTGTAAAAGTAAGTTAGACTTTATCTGGTTATTAGCTTTCGAACTTTACGTAATTAACACATTATTTTCGTTCATAAACATAATTCAAAAAAACTTTCTTGGCCATTATATTAAAAAAATACCATTTTAAACTTATAAAAATATTTTACTAGTTGGCGAAAATGACACTATAAATACAGGGTTATTCACAATTCCCTCCGGGGTTTCGAAGCGTTATAGTAAAAAAACGAAGATGAATATGGCAAAAAAGAACATATGAAATTGTTCCGAAAGTATTCAAGTTTCAATTTAAGCAGTTGCCGGTAGAGAGCAGTAACATGTACCACTGAAGCCAGTTGTAGTAAAAATAATGTTGTAGTAAACAGAGGGAATTATGAATGACCCTGTACTTTATTTAAAGTTCAGTTTTGACTTTAATTATTAAGAAAAATGAAAGCATATATCGACACTTTTTTATCAACATATTCTTTTAATAACAATAAGTTGAGTTAAATTTAGAATCCCTGACTGATACATACTTCAAAGGGTGAAGGTCAACAGATGGATATAAATGTTTGGAGGAGATTTTTGCAATGACAGCATTTTCTTTTACTTTCATATTCGAATATTTTTTGCCCACAAGCTTTTGCTAAATGATTTTCCCCGCATATGTAACATTCTAGTTTTTTATTTATTTTATTTTCTTTTGACTTCGGTTTTATTTCTTCGCGACGTAACTGAGGCGCTATATATTTAGAGTATTTTCGAGTGTAAATTTGATTATAAGACTTTTAAGGCTTTTGATAATTAGAATATGTATCAGAAAAAGATTTTCCTTTTGACGCAAAATACATATCGCATTCTTTACCCATTTTTACCGGTTTAAACCAATCTTGCTCTTGTTTTATATTTATATGCATCGTGGTTTCACGATCTAATGATTGATACAATTTGTCGCTTACAGTTAATTCTTTCAAAGTATTTAAATCCTGTACATTTCTTAATCTACAATATTGTTCCAAACTTGTAGATAATCGAGATGCAAATTATACATGAGTTTCGTTAGACATACGACGCGCTTTTTGAAAGTTTTGTAAACAAATTAGGGGTATCGGTTCGTACTCTTTTAAAATTGCACTTTTCAGCTGTTCTTCTCTCGACTTTCGCTCAGCAATTATCGAATCAGCAAATTGTTCTATAAAATCTTAATCGTTTTTATAATGCGCACTATTTAGAATTAAATTTCTCAAATCGATTACCTTCATATCGGGATTTATCGACTCCCCGATCTCTTCTGCAATTAATTTAAGATCCTCTTTTTTAGCCCCTTTAAACGTTTTTAAATTCTGATATTTACAACTTTAAAACACAAACAATTAAAAAACTTAAACACACGAAATATGTCCAAACAAGTGATTGAAGCAAAAAGAGTGCCTATTTCGTAGTCTTCAATGCTTTCGATTTATCATGATCCTAGGAGACGGCGACACAGTAATATTCCTTTATGAATAATGTGATTATTTCGCATGAATGAATCTCACTTGTGTGGACAACACTTTTTATTTAAACATATAATATAAAATAAAGTTAAATAAATGTAAGTTAGTGACATAATTTGTACTGACTTTTCAAGCCAGTTCCGAGAACGCTTCTCTCCGTTTTTATTTAATTACTTTTCGGAGGTGAGTGAGCGAAGCGCCCTCTGGCGAAGATGTCCACACACTACAAACATGTTAAGAATGAAAAGGATATGAATTGTGTGAGAATTGAATTTGATATAGAAAACATTTAAAAACATTAGAAATGCGACTAATGACAGTCCTATGAATAATTATTTAGAAAATAAAACTTAAAAATGCAACTCGCTTTATATTTTATTTCTTAGAAATGCTTGAATCGATTTCGTTTAAATATGGTATTTTAAGACTGCACAGTTTAAAATGATAAATTTTCCCTAAAATGAATTTATTTCGCTATTTGCTTATTCCTCAAAGAATTTTTATTTCTCAAAAACTAATTGACTGCTTGCTAGCAAAACGTGTATTTTTTCATTTAAACCTTCGCAGGTTAAAATGGCGTAAAAAGTTATAAGTCGTAAGGATTATAAATATTTACACCATTTCAAAAATGAAAAATACCATTTGAAAAATATAAAAAAAACATTCGACTCCAATTAAAAAATTAAATGATAAAAAATGATAAATTAGTATAAGAAGTGTTTTTTCATATTGAACATTTTTTTTGAATAGAAGGGTTTTATAACCTTGTGCAAAAATCTTTTGATTCACTCAAATGGTTGCAGATATTTAGAAGAATACGAAAATTTTGAAATTGACATCAAGGTGTTGAAACTTTTGAAATGTGACGGTGAAGTTTAGCATACTGAGTAACTTATTGGTTTATAAGTCCTCTTATAGCAATAGCTTTCACATTTATTTTCACTATGACATTTCTGCAATATTCATTTTATTCAGAATAATTCTACACTACTTTCTGCATTTATCAAGACCAGCAATAACAAAATGTTTTATACGAAACAAAATTATTAGACTGTTTTGTATGTTGGTTTTATATTTTGCGTCAGGGGAAAAACAATGAGTGAATGATAAATTGCAGCATTTATTATCAGCATCAAGATTGAATTGTAGTGATAAACATGATCGTTCACTAATTTTTGATGCGATATACTATATTTCTTTCTTTCTCTCTCTCTCTCTCTCTATATATATATATATATAGAAAAACAATCTGGATATTAAATCAGATAAAGATAAAAAAAAGGTATCCAATAATGCGTTGATAGCACTACTCTCTAGTTTTATCAGGAAATGTTGTTTATCATTATAAGACAACATTCAAACATAATGTATCAAAAGATGGGAACATTTTATCCATTACTGGACGCCTTACATATGATATAAAGAAAAAGAATGCATCGTATATCATTGGTACTGAAAATTGTTTATGTATTAGGAAATATGTATAAAGGTTATAAATAAAAGAATTTAAAGTGCTCCTGAGGATATTTTTTTGTGAACTGGAATAAATTTAAAACTTATATTTGTATGAGAAGATTGCATTTTTGTTTTGTTTCGATAAAAGTGTACGAATTGAAAATGGAGTTCAGGAATAAGAAAGATTATAATAATAATTAAAATATTTTGAGTTTTTTTGTTGCATCAATTTAATTGAGTATAATATTTTCTTTTTTTTTTGTTTGAGACAAAAACGTTGGAATTAAGCATGCAGATAAGGTATAAGAAAAATGTAGTTCTAATATATATATATATAAATTTATATATATATATATATATATATATATATATATATATATATATATATATATATATATATATATATATATATATATATATATATATATATATATATATATATATATATATATATATATATATATATATATATATATATATATATATATATATATATATGGGAAAAGGCAAGGTCCTTAACTAAATTAACGAATAACATTTATTACAGGACACTTAATACAGGACGGAACATCACAAAACTCAAGATTCTTAACAATCACAAGAGGACGTCTGCCTCGTCAGCTTCCATTACCTTAACTGCGCGGAGGAGGTGAGCAATGATGTGCGTGTGCATGACGTGTGGAATATGCTTCCTATATATATATATATATATATATATATATATATATATATATATATATATATATATATATATATATATATATATATATATATATATATATATATATATATATATATATATATATATATATATATATATATTCTGCACAATCTTTTATTTACTAATCGATGGTGAAATTTCAGTCTCAGCCCCTCTCCAGCTGGAGGGGGAGAGACGCATATCCCGTCTAAACTGACGGAGTTTATTTAGAAAGCATAAAACACAAAAAGCCACGGAAAAATCAGCGCTCCTAGGTTTTATACATGGGTAAGAGGGCAGTCATATTGCATTCCTTGTATTCCTACGCCTCATCACAAATCATTTAATACTCATCGAAAATCATTTAATCCTTCCTTATATGGAAGTGAAAGATCTTAAAATAACTCCTCTTTTGAAACATAAATCTAATTATTATTCATTGGTAAGTTTTCAACCTTGAATTCCCAAAATAGAATATCTGCATTTTATGAGAACGAAAAAGTTTTAATGCTTTTATTAATACAAAAATATTTTTATAATTTTTGTATTACATCCCCCCCCAAATAAATTTTGGTAAGCCAAAAAAAATTAAATTTAGAATGATATGAATTTATAAGCTTTATGTTGGTATGACTGTCCTCTTTCCTACTATAAATAAAATTTTTCCAATTACGTGAAAAAAATTATTTACGGTAACAAGAATAAAAACATGACGATACAATTTATCTGTTTAGTCAACTAAACAGAAAGAAAAATGAAGCATATTTATATGACTATTCCACTAAAATTTTCAAAAATTTTTCACACAAAAATATTAAATTTTTAATGTGAAATGAAATGGACAACAAGTGTCATTTATTCAGAATTTAGGATTCTGTGTGGTTAAGGGGATTATTTACTTGATGAAATTCGGTATTCCCCGTTAAAATGGAGGAAAGCAGAATTTCATGAAGTACAGTGAAAATGAGAGATCCAGAGTTGATAAAACAAAAATAGTTTAGAAAGTTTTTTCTCGCTGTGTTGAGAAAAAAAAGTTCAAGTTACTTCGCCCTCACTCCCAACTGATGCTGAGGTTAACATCATCACACAACGCGATTTTCGGATCTCTCAAAAATCTAGGGATCATTTTTCTTTTGGACACTATTCATGATTTAATTTTAACATTTGTGGGTTGTGATATTTCCTAAGCTTTGATACATGTACTATTTAAAAATTTTGTTTACTTAAATTATTCTTTTTATTTATTTTGTAATTCTTCTGAAATTTTTTGAAGAATTTTATACGTTCCACTAAACGGAGGTGACAACTTCCTCGTATTAGGATAAGTAAATTCTTCAAACATAACTAATTCATCATTTTTAAAGTCTATATCTGAAAATCTAGCATCATAATAAATTTTATTTCTTTCATGATATTCTTTAGTTCTTTGAATTGCTATTTTTTTAGCTTCCTCAATAGGTGGATAGATTTCTTCATTTAAGGGATTTTCATAAGGGAGTTTACCATGCATGAGGTATGCAGGTGGAAATTTTGTTACAGAATGGGGAGTTAAGTTATAAGTATTAACTATATCTTTTAACAAAGTAGGCCAGGGAGTTTTAGTAGGTTTTTCATTAATTTTACATTTTAAACGCGTGATGATTCTTTGACTAAGGCGTTCATCCTTGCCATTAGACTGAGGATGATGTGCAGTTGTCAATAATTGTTGAATTTTATTATGTTTCAAAAATTTTTTAAAATGAGAAGAAGTAAAGGCAGCGTTTCGATCACTTAACAAGGATTTAGGGATTTGATTTTGAAAAATTTGATGTAAAAAGTTAGTATATGTTTCTGAACTAATGGATTTTTATGCAAAAGCCCAAATGTATCGTGTAAGGTGGTCAATAAATAAAGTTAAATATTTTTTTGTTGAATTATAGTAATTTAATCCACCAACACTATCTATGGCTAGTAAATCAAAAGACTGATTCACAGGGGGTAAGGATTGTAATAATCCAAATCTTTTTTGTCGCGGTTTTTTATTTAATTGGCACGTATGACAATGTTTAAAAAATTTTGTTATATCTGAAGTTATGTTATTCCAATAATAAACAGGGGTTATTAAGTTAATCATCTTTTGCACTCCTGGATGATTAAATTTATCATGAACAGTTTTAATCTTAACGAAAATGGAACAACTATTTTAGTAAAATTTTTCTTACGTACACACAAAACATTATTGATATCAACAAACTTACCCTGTAAGTTATCCTTCCTTTGAGCTTCACTTATTTCACTCAATTTTAAGAAATGTGAAACATGAACATTATAATTTTTACTATTACTTTGGACAAGTGAATGTGTTGCATCTCTCGAAAGCCAATCTGCTTCAAAATTAGCAGAGCCTTTTGTGTATTTAATATCATACTCATACATACTTAACAATAATGACCACCTAAATAATCTACCTTTTAAATTTTTAACATTTTTTAGCCAAACTAAAGCAGCATGGTCTGTATGTATGGTGAATTTTTGGCCAAAAAGCTAATGATGGAATTTATTTATAGAATCGACTATAGCAAGACATTCAAGTTCTGTAATTGCATAGTTTTTTTCGTAATCTCTTAAGGAACGAGAATGAAAAGCTACAGAATGCAATACACCACATTCATCAGTCTGTTTTAACACTGAACCAATTCTAACTAAGGATGCATCTACAAAAAATTGACATTCATGATTAGGATTGAAAATTTTCAAAATTGGTTTACAAATAATAGCATTTTTTAAAAGTTCAAAAGACTGTTGACATTTTTCTGATCACACCCATTTTACATCTTTCTTTAACAGGTTGTTTAAAGGATATCGTATATTTGCATAATTATCAATAAATTTATTGTAAACATTTATTGGTCCAAGAAATCTTTGCAATGATTTTACATTTTTAGGGGGCATTAATTTTTTTATCACCTCAATATTATGGTTATCGGGTGATACAATCCCATTGCTTATTTCATATCCTAAAAATTCTATTTGTTTTTGCAAAAATGAACATTTTGAAAGTTTTAATTTTAAGTTTTCTTGTTTACAAATATAAAAAATCTTTTTAAGATGGGATAAATGTTCATCATAAGAATTAGAAAATATAATGATATCATCAAAGTAGTTTGTAGCAAATTTAATTTTATGTTTATTTAAAATTCTACGAATTGTACGTTGAAAGATGCTTGGTGCATTCTTCCAGCCAAAAGGTAATTTTAAGTATTCAAACAGACCATTGTGAGTAGCGAATGCTAATTTCTCAGTGTCATCAGGATGAATACGAACATGATGATATCCCTGTGATAAATCTATTTTAGAATAATAACTACTATAAGACAATTTTTCAATTAAAGATTGTATTAAAGGTAGAGGTTCAGAATCTGTTTTTGTAATTTGATTTAATTTCCTAAAGTCAACACATAAACGACTCTTTTTATTTTCATCTTTTTTAAACACTAAAGTTACAGGGGCAGCATAAGGGGATGAACTTTCTTTTATAATGTTATTTTTTAACAATTCTTCTATTTGTACATCAATTTCATGTTGTTGTTTTGGGGATGTTTTGTACGGCCTTAGAGATATAGGTAAATCTGAGGTTAACCTGACTCTTTGTGGTTCCATTCTGATTTCTCCCACGTTGTGTTTATGTTTTGCAAAAATATCATCATAACTTTTTAAAATTTCTTTTAAGTCCACAATTTCTATCTCGTTCTCATTTTTTATTTTTTCGTCGATGTTAACCTGATAATGTATGCATCCATTACCTAGTTCTATCTTCGAAACTTTTGGACATTCTTTCTTTTTCCTATTTTTCCTTTTCTTTTTATTTTTGTTACCCTTTACATTATTTTTTTCAATGTTTACTTTTACTGAAACATCTTTAACTTTTATTTTTTCACAATTTTTAACCTTAACATTTTGGAGATTTTGCTGTCTAATGTGCAAAGATAAGTTGTCACTGTTAGAATTAGCAGAGGTGATCAATCTCTTACCAAATTGAGTAACAACTGGCCCGACACAATCAATAAACAAACAAAAATCTTTGCAAGTTTGCAACCCTAGTAAAGCATATGGTAAATCAGTATCAATTATAAAAAACTTAGCTGATTTAACAATTTCGCCTATCTGAAGGGGAAACTCACAAATTCTGTTAAGGGATAACTTTCCTTTCGTTTGGGTAACATTTAATTCCTCACATTTTTTAATAGGAATATTTAATTTCAACACCAAATCTCTTGGTATTATATTCAATGTTGACCCGGTATCAACATTCAATAATATCTCTTTGTTTACCTTTTCATTTTTGTTTTGTTTTGGACGTCCCTTTAGGTATTTATTTTCAACAGTATATCCATTTAGGTCTTTGTTTTCTACTTTATATCCATTTTCTATTTTATATCCGGATATTATTAATTGCTATTGGATATTTGTCATATTTTGGACGCTTGCTTCAAACATTATTTGGGTTATTTACACACGAGGAGCCCATGTGAAATTGATTCAAAAGTCCTTTCTTTGAGCAATATTTACATTGATTTAATGGGTTCTCCTGTGTTGTGTGATGCATTTTGGATTTTGTCATATTCGGGGTCACATTTTTATTTTTAGGACAAGCCGGGACTCTATGTCCTGGTGCATTACACTTAAAGCACTTAAAGTCATATTTTGGGTTTTCTTTTTTCATATATGGTCCCTTATTACTTTGAAATTTATTTTTTTCTAAGTAACTTTTAATTTTTTCATAAATTTTAAGTTTTTGTTTAAATTCAAAAAGATTATTGGCTCCATGAAGAATTGTTTTATTATTTGTTTGGTCTGATATTCCTTGAATTATGTAAGTGATTAGAGCTAAGTCATCAATATCACTTTGAGTAGCAATTTCTTTCATTTTTAGGAAATATTCTTGAAGAGTTTCATTATACCTTTGCTTTCTTTTTTGCAACATTGCATGTACTTCTGCACTATTGCAACTAAATCCAAATTCTTCTAGCAAAAGATTTTTTAGTTTATCATAAGAATTTAAACAACTTTCACTTCTAATTAGAGTTAATGCATTACCTTTCAAACATCTTTTTGCAAATAAAAATTTCTGCATTTCTGACAAGTTAAATAATTTAGCATGAGTTTCAAAATTTTGAAACCAAGAATTAATATTTTCATGCCTATTTCCATTAAACATAGGAGTAACTGCTTCAATATCATTAAAATTAACTATTAATTTAGTTTCTGTTTCCCTATTACTGAAACAACAACACTCGCAACAAAACAACAGCACTCGCATTATTTGCTATATTAAATGATTTTATGAATAAGGCAAACATAGAATGCAAAAATTGCGTCGGAATATGAACCGATGGTGCTCGTTCAATGTCCAAAAGATTCGAAAGTATACAAGCACTTGTAAAACAAAAATGGCCTCGATGCGTCTGGACACATTGTATGGTCCACAGAGAAGCTTTGTCTTCAATATAAATGAGTCCTGGTTTAAATATTGAGTTAACTACGGTTGTAACCGTAGTAAATTATATAAAAATTAGACCCCTGAGATCGAGAACTTTTTCCGCATTTTGTAAAGACATGGGTTCAGTACATTCAGCTTTACTATTTAATTGCGAGGCAAGATGATTATCTCGTGAGAAATTTTTGCAACGTGTTTATGAATTCGGAGAAGAAATCGCCATTTTCCTAGAAGATAACCGACCGAAAGCCGAGAATTTTCGCGATTGTTTGTTTGTGATGAAATTGAGCTACTTGGCCGTCATATTCGAGAAATTAAATAACTTGAATCTTCAACTCCAAGGAGCAAATACACATATGTTGTATACGAGTGATAAAGTTTAAGCTTCTTGTAGAAAATTGAAATTATGGAGCAGAGATTTAAAGCAAAAAAACCTAACAATGTTTGCAAATGTGGATGATTGTAAGAAAACTTATAAGGCTAAAGAAGAACATATAAAAGCTGTTTTTGTAACCATTGAAAATCATTTAGCCATGCTGGCAAAGAATTTTAAAAAGTATTTTCTTGTTGACGACCACCTGATAGCAAGTTACGAGTGGGTTAAGCATTCATTTCATAAGTCTCCCGAAGGACTCTCAATTGATGAGGAAGAAAAATTCGTAGACTTCACGACAAGTGGCGAAACCAAACGACAATTTAGTAATATATCACTATTTGAATTTTTGGCAGAAGTAAAGGATGGTTTTTCTACACTAAAAACAAGGGCATTTCGTATTCTATTACCATTTTCAACATCCTACTTTTGTAAAACTATATTTCCTGTGGCTTCTTTGAAGACAAAATATAGATCCTGACTAAATATAGAAACAGAACTGAGAGTGGCTATTTCTAATATTAAGCCTTCCTACGAAAAGCTTTGCTCTGAAAAACAGGCTTAAGGAAGTCACTAATAATTACTAAATTTGTTTCTAACTTAATATGTTTTGAGTTTTGATTAAGTAAGGTGGGTGAGCCTAAGGTGGCCAGTGCTCCTAACGTAGCCCTACCCCCAAAAGTAGAATTATTTTTATTTTGAATCACAAGGTGGCCCTGCTGCATTGTAAATCTTGTATCTGAGGTGCACGTGGCTGAATTGGAAGAGATTTTCTTCAATAGCCTCCATTGTATGAAGTGATTTAATTTTTTGCAGTTGTCATTCTAATTTCCGGGTAAGAAGATATTGTAATTTGTATGCGTTTAAGTTCTTAGAACTTTGAGTTATGATATGTTTTCTGAAAGTTTATTTCTTTTTCTTTAACCACATTACTTTAATTTGAATTAATCAATCAGATTAATAGTTTCAAGTCGTGCAAATGGTGACCATATGCATGTTTCTAAGGTGGTCCGATACCTGTGTCACTTTGGAGACGCGTGGGCTACCTACGGAAGCAAACGTGAAATCTAGAAAAGAATAAATTATATATCATAACGAAGTTTATTATTTCTCAAAAAGGAATGATTTAATTGAATACCAATAGATTTATTTTCTTTTAAGCAAATGTGGAACTTAGGTATTTTTTAAATTTTTATAATATTTTGACGTTGTCTGCACTGTAGTAGAGTTTGCGATATTTTGTTTCAAGTTTTTTATTTTGTTTGCATTAAAAGTAATTTTCAGGTATTTTTCGGTATTTTAATGGTAGTTATGAGTGCTTTTTTGGTAAATTCTGGTATTTTCTTGTAAATTTGTGTATTTTTATACTAGTTATGGGTTAGGTTAGTTAACTCTAGTATGTTTATTTAAATCTTAGTTATGGTTAGTTAACCCTTTCGAAAGATCTAACTCAGTATATCTTGCTTTATTATAATGAGTTAACTCAAAAGAATCGCTAGCGACGTCGCACAAGAACTATCAATGTAAATGATATATAAACAAATTATGAACTCTAAAAACAAATACCTTTTTGAAAGTTCAAAAACTTGGCCCTACAAGAAAGGCACTTAAAGTGCCTTTTTAAAAGACGTTTGCCAGTTCAAGTGTCTTTTCTAAAGACAATATGAGTAAGTGAAGAAGTGGTTTCAATATATGGCTTACCTTTGGAACCTTAGGCGCAGAAGCTACAATTTTGAAGTTGTATTATAAAATAAATGAAATTTTATTTTACAATTAAAAGTATACGTGATATGTGTTTGAGGTAGTTGTAAGATGTTACAAAAAAAAAAAAAAAAAAATCAGCAACACAGACTTAACCAAAAAATTAGGAAAAATCCTCAAAGCAAAGCCACCTTTGGTTCCCCACCAAAGTTTTGATTTAATAAGTTGTTTTACTTTACTTAAAGTTATTAAATATGTCGAAATGTATTTTGTTTTCTACGACTATATGAGCTTTACTTTCATCCAGTCAATAAATTGTTTTTAAATAATGTTTTCTCTTGAATATTCTCGCGCCACCCCTTCAGTGTGCTCGCGCCCCCCTAGGGGGGTGCGCCCCACAGGTTGAGAATCGCTGACATTAGTTTTGATTGGTAAATGTGGTTCAAAATCAGTTTGACTTTGTTTACATTCAAGCAGATTTGTTTCATCCTCATCTTCAGAGGGATTTTCAATTACTATAGAATTTTTTAAATAATTGAAATCACATAAACAAGTTAGGATGTGGTTAGCAATTTCATTTTCATTTCCCTCACTGGAAATATTAAGAATGTCAGAAATTTTAACTAATTACGAAAAATTAAAATTATCACATATTTCTTTAAGTTTATTAGAAAACTCGTCATCGTAAGTTTTAAAAGAAAATTCTGAAAAATTTAGAATTTTATTACGATTTAAACGTGATAATTCATCTGGAAATAAAAGTTTAAATAATAATTTAATTTTGTTTGCCTTCACTACTTTAATTGATGTTTGAACCACATCTATTTCTTTTAAAAACATTTTAAATGCACTATAAATAACAAAATTATATCTTAAATTAAAAAAATAGCACTATAAATATAATTAATCCTAAAAAATATGTTGATTAAATTTCATAATAAACATTTTAGAACACTACACATGCGTAATAATAGTAAAATATGTGATCAAAAAAATTTTTCATTATGAAAGGAAAAAAAAAAAATTCTTGTCCTATTCGCGCAAATTTTGCACCACACACTATTTGGGATTTTCACTTTCTTGTTATACACGCACATATGTAGTACATGCTCTTCTGTTTTCACTCTCTAATGGCACTTTCATTATCACTTTTAATAAAGAAGCAAAAAGCTCCTTTATAACTAGCACACGTAAACGGTGTTTCTTTTTCACTACATTTTCCACCATCACACTTGAGCACTAGAAACCGAATCAGATTCAGGCATCTCGGGAAAGGGACTCACATCGTTGTAGTTCTCCAGCATCCATGTAGCAATAAGGTACATGTATTTGACGAAGGGATAAGGAATCGTTTGGCTTCGGGGTGAGGAAAATCTCGGACGATTCCGCGCTTCCTGCCGTATAAGGCTTAAGATTCAACTTTATACGGAATGTTTTTTCTGCCAAATGGTTTCTCCGCTGCGAAGCCTTATCTGCCAGGCTTCAAATAACAGAGCAAAACCCTGTTATTTCTGTGGGAATATTAGTCCAAATATATCATGAAATATGAGTCCAGATTCTTCACAATCTTTTATTTACTAATCGATGGTGAAATATCAGTCTCAGCCCCTCTCCAGCTGGAGGGGGAGAGACAAATATCCCGTCTAAACTGACGGAGTTTATTTAGAAAGCATAAAACACAAAAAGCCACGCAAAAATCAGCGCTCCTAGGTTTTATACATGGGTAAGAGGGCAGTCATATTGCATTCCTTGTATTCCTACGCCTCATCACAAATCATTTAATACTCATCGAAAATCGTTTAATCCTTCCTTATATGGAAGTGAAAGATCTTAAAATAACTCCTCTTTTAAAACATAAATCAAATTATTATTCATTGGTAAGTTTTCAACCTTGAATTCCCAAAATAGAATATCTGCATTTTATGAAAACGAAAAAGTTTTAATGCTTTTATTAATACAAAAATATTTTTATAATTTTTGTATCACCATATATATATATATATATATATATATATATATATATATATATATATATATATATATATATATATATATATATATATATATATATATATATATATATATCCGCCACGCTAAAGGTTTTCACAAATAAAGTTTTTTAAAACATAGCAGGAAATCTGAAGATTAGTGGACAATTAAAGTGTTCCCGTCCTGCAATTTTGTGTTCATATCCAGTTCTGCTGCAGATGTGTTATAGCTCTTGAGGATGTTTGAAGATGTAACTTTGCTATGGTAACCTAAGGCCTATGGTAACCTAACCTATAATATAACTATCAGGTGGAGACTTGTTTTTTTTTTTTAAAAAAAAAGGCCCTCAGAAATTGTAAAAGCATACAAAAGTTGCTTTCGAAATCATCATTGGCCAATAGCTGAAAATTAAAACGCAGTTAATAACATATTTAAGAAACAGCAATAAAATAAAACTTGTGTCAGTCAGCATACAGATAGTATATAATTCTTCCTATTCTTGTAAAATTTCTTTATAAACAATATTTTTAATTTTTACATTTGGTGCCAATAAATTTAAGTTCTTTTCATCACCAACTCTTGAGCAACAACATAAAGCTGTCCATGTGAAAAGCAAGGCTTCTGCAAGTCAAGACCAACGACTTTTAAAGATTGTCCCTGAGATTTATTTATACTCATCGCAAAACTAAGTCGAACAGGAAACTAAAGTCGTTTAAACTGAAACGGATTGTCTGAAGATATGATGGGGATGCGAGGAATAAGCACACTATTTCCTGTTGAATGTCCTGTTATAATCATAGCTTCAATAACATTAGGCATCAATTTTTTCACAATCAATCTTGTTCCATTACACAATGCAGGTGGATCCAAATTTCTTAAAAGCATAATTGGTGCTCCAATTTTCAATTCTAATTTATGTGCAGGCACTCCAGGTGGTTCCAATGAGTTCAAAAATTCTGTGGGATAGTTGACAACTTGATTTATTTCCATGACAACGTCGATAGACTTGTAAATTTCCAGAGCACCAAGTAATTTCTTTAAAAGTTTGCTATTTATCACGTTAACAATATCATTTGTTGGAGAAAGGATAGCTCTTTCACATAGCCATTGAGGGTTGCAGTAATTTTCATGAATATTAGGAAAAAACATTTCTTTGAGTTCTTCGGTTGTGGCAACATGATTTCCAATATTTTCCACATCTATAAGCCCTTATTCATCGCCACTAATATCACCATTTCCAAGTCTTAGAAGATTGTTGGCAAAATCCTGTGCAAAGACTTATCCTGTTAAATGGACTCGCATATTTGTTTTCAGCCGCAGTCTTTGAACATTTGTCCAAATGTAAGATGACTTTATACGTGCATGTATTTCATCTGCCTTTGTCCCACGTATCATGAAACTTCAATATTAAAATCTAAGTGCTTACCTGCAAACTGAAACTTTCTGAAAATAACTAATAACATTTTTAAAAAAATGTTAAAATACAGAATAGAAAAACCAAAGAGATCCAAGGTAAGTGTGATCGTTCCTTTAAAAACAATTAAATTCCTATTTTATATATTATATAGTTACAACGCTTAAGAAAAAAAAACTAAAATACATGAAAAGAACACGAAAACTAATGAATCTTTTATGGTATCAATTTCTATTTCTATATCGCTACAAAAATTATCGTCTTCGCTTAAGAAAAAAAAATAGAGCGTGGAAAGAAGAAGAAAAACTTATTATAACAATTATGAACAGTGACAAGTATAGCAAAGCGAAGCATTCTATTTATGTATCGAATATGTTGCCACATTTTTAATACAAAAGTTAAACTTTTATCCACTTTGATAAATGTAAACTAATGCGAACCTTACAATTAAATTATTAATTCCTTCGTATATTATTGGTTTAAGTTGTCGAAAATGAATATTTCAATTGTAAGGTTCGCATTAGCATACATTTATAAGAGTCGAGAAAAGTATATGCATTTTTAATTCGCGATCGCAACGAACTATAGGGGGCATTGTTGTATAAGCCGAATCCCTGCGATTTCCATATGAACAGTCATTCAGTTACACTGGAGACGTCTTTAATGTAGCATGTAGCATTGTAACGTTTCATCTTTATTGTGGCTGATTAAATTTAAAAAAGAAAAATGTTTGTTTTCTTTCCTATGCAAACGAAAATAAAATGGTATTTCTTTTTTTTTAGAGAAGGAACATCCAGAACACATCGGAAAAATATTTGTAAAAAAAGAGAAAAAAATAGGTATATTCTTATAAGAGTTCAAACCTAATGCCTGAGAAATAGTTTTACTAAATTTAATGGTATAACATGAAAGGCCCATTTAAATTTTAACGTAAAATAAAGAATGCTTACGAAACAAAAAAACAAAACCAAAAAAGAACCATTCTTTTTTTGTCGCCATTTTTTAGTGTTACGAAAATGCGTCTTTGGGACTTGCCAAAAACAAAACAAGATGCAATTTTATTTTTTTAGGAGCGAAAAATTTTATGGAGTGAAATATAACGAAAATGTACCAATGTCCATAACATGAAACTTTATCTTAGTAAACGTCCGTTTTGGAAATGTTATTTCATTTTGAATCTTATTTATTAAAGTTCATAATGGCTATAGAATCAGGTGAGAGAAAAGTTTGTTTTGAATCTAATGCTAAACTCTATATCGGCCCGTTTCCCACCGAAATCCGATTGACTACTTTGATTTTAAACAAAGTGTTCCATTTTAAGATTTTTTCCAAAAATTTTAAGTGTAGATTGGCGGCACTTAAAAATCTGCCAAATCTGTAGCTGTGGTTAATACGTAAGTACCGAATTTTTCTTCCATACTTTTCTGAATCATATTACTTCAGATATTAGTATATGCAAGAAGTATACATAAACACATAATTTAATACCATTTAATTTTTCAAAAAAAGTATTTTGACAACAATTTTATCAAAATATTATAAACTAAAAAACGTAAAATATAGAATTCTTAGGATAAAAACGATTTTAAAAATTCCTCATTTTTCAATAAAAACTTTCGTATTGTTTCTTTTTTTTAATTCTTATGGTATTTAATCAGACGTAAAAAAACCATTTTGTAGAGAACGATCATCAAGTAAGAAAAAAAATTATTTACAAACAAATTTTTTATTATAAAAATCATAACACTTACCTGATTTATAAGTCCGGAGAATTCCAAAATGATCTTTGTTTGAAAACTTTATTCTCAAATAATATATACATAGTTTATCCCTTCATTACTTTTAGGTAACATACCACACATCAAAATTTTATAATTGTAAGATCTCGATATGAATTTTAATATGTAGCTTAAAAACAGAATAGCTGAATTCTAGTTGAAATTCTTTCAAAACTAAAAAACTTACCAAGAAAACGATAAAAAATTTATTTATAATCAGCACAAAAGATACTTTTTCAAGTAATTCGGATTATTCTTTATTGTTGTTTTCTGAATTATGTAGATACAGAAATATATACTATTCTATGAAGAAGAAGAATATTCTATAACTATTACAGTTCTGTATGGAATTCATTGGAACACATTTATTCATCGGAATGACTAAAGCAATGTTGACTTCATTTTAACTTGTAATGAATTGAAGACAGAAAAATTATTTTACCGCAATACACACATCTGTAACAGCAAGTGATCATGTTATGCTGTTGGTAATAGAAAGGTAAAAATTATTGAGAAGTTGTTCTTCAAATGCTTGGCGTGTTCTGCTTCAATGTTTGGCATGTTCTGATTAGTCTTTTCAAGAAGTTTTGCTTTTTCTTTAGGGAAATTTTGCTTCTTTTTTGATGCTAAGAAAATAGCGTCCGTCATTGCCAATGGTTATGTGGGAATTAATGCACGATATTTATATTTTTAGGCTCCCGCTAGATGGCGTACTCGAGCGTTGCGATCGCGAATAGTTTTTTGAATATGGCTCTTTGAAGACGAAAAAGCATAGATTTTCTTACAAAATGACTGATAATTAAAAAACTAATCCAAATTTTTGAAAAAGAAAAAAAATACTTCTTCATTTTGTCAAAACACGATTATGTGCCGAGTTTCGTGTCTGGGCGGGGCTTCTGGGGCGATATATTGTGATTACAGACAAAAAGACACACACACACACAGCCGCGTTTATTATCATGCATAATCGTTTATTATCATATATATAATATTATCATGCATATATATATATATATATATATATATATATATATATATATATATATATAAAGAAGACAACCTTTTCAGTTTTGATAAGTAATAAATTCTATTTTGAGAAAAAATCTACTTGTATAGGTCAGGAAGGAATTTCATTGCGTTATTTGAAGTTTTAGTAATCTAGGTAGTCAAAAAGATCTCGAAATTTTAATTGCAAAATTTGTCACTCAAGTTAATTAAACTTAAAAATAAAACAGCTGTAAGGTTTTAACATCAAAATTTTAACTTTTAAACGAAGTAATGAGGCATCAAAGAAAGCTATCTATTTGCGTTATGAACCAAATTTTATGAAGAAAAGACCTTAAAAAAGGACGGGTCTCTGAAAAACAAATTAAGAAGTCTTTTCAAGCTTATTACGAATAACATCCATCTTGCTAGATTATTATTATGTAGTGATGACAATTACTCATGAAATTAATGGAAGATACTTACAATAACAGCAACCAAAATCTATGTTTAGTTACTGTGGATGTTGTTAGGATTATTAATGAAGGTATTATGTAGGCATTATTAACATAATTACCCTCATTAAAATTCATATGCCACGGAGTATTAAACTGGTAACATTTATGGGTCAAATATGCGAGAATAGTTTCCATTAGTTTTCTTCCCTCAAGTTCACTTATTTTGTGTAGTTCCTTAAAACTATTTATTCTTTCCTACTGTTCACAGGAGTGAGGAATTAAAAAAAGTAAATAAATGAAACATTGCAAAAAAATAATTTTACTTTCTAATTTTAGCTATTATATAAATTATACAAATAATTCAAATATGAGGTTAGTTCTAACGATTGAATTTTCGAAGTACAGAAACACTCAGTATATCCATTGTTATAAAATAACGAGAGTAATGCTTTGTAATAAAATTGATTTTCATATCCTTTATATGCATATAAAAACTGATTTATCAATTCAGAGCATATACTACTGGAGTTACATTTCTCTTATGAAAGGAATTTTTGTATTCCATCCCTAAAGGGGTTAAAAAACGTGTAATCTATGGGAATAAAATATAGAGTTTGTGTGTCCGAGTATCTTTCTCTTAGATCCATTTGCGCTAGCGTCCAGAAATTTGGACAGATGATTAAAAAGGGTAATTTTATCTTTCATTCCTGAAATTAATACTTTAAATATTTCCATTCTATTGTTCGGAAGATACATTTGAGAAATGAAATGAATGAGTCGTTATTTTAAACTAAACTATTGACGGATCCATTCTTTTTTTCCCCCAACAATTAACTTATTAATTGTGTTGTTGCTTCTCAATCAGTTTTGGGGATGACTTAAGTGTTTTTTTTTTTCTGTTGCTGATTTATTTACTTTTTTCCTCTCGTTTAAAGAACTGGTTCTCAGCTAGTAAATACATAAAGTAATAAACTCCCTCATAAATATAATATTTTTTTTTGAAGCAAAAATGCCTAAATCTTAACATTATTTTGCCAGACTTTTCTCTTACAATTCTCTTTTATCAACGTAACTTTCTTCGGTGATATTTACGAAGTGTTAAACTGTTTAAACAGTGTAACAATTAAAGAAAAATATATATGCATTTTATTTATAAAATATTAAGCGACACACACATTTAATACCATTCAAACATCGAACGTCATAATTGGATACCTTTAAGTGACGTTGTGTGGGTATCTCGATTTTGTGTTGAAACGTGGCATTTTGTGTTGACGTTAGCAACTGTTTCTTAAATTCTAGTTCGAGTAAGTCATGCGAATCGATTCTCTTCGGTGACACATTCTATATTCTTTCACAATGATTTCAATTCTTTCACTACATATTTTTTACTTAACACAAAGACAGTCACGAAGCTATGTGGAATATAAACAAACTAGTTATGTATCGGAATTTCCAGGCACACAAAACAAAACTATATCACAGTTACAATAAAATACATAAACAAATAAAATCTAAGTACTTTTTTTGGACGGATTCGGATTTCTGACCCTTTAAAATATAGGGGGTAATCGCAATCTAGGAAATAGGGTCTCCTTAGTTTGGTCAGGAGAGCGATACAAAATTTAGACCCCTTTACGGTAATTTTACTTATTGCGTATTCCGCTATATCACGAGAACTTTTTAAGCGAATTAAAAAATTATTGCACACAATTGTAAAAATTGTTTATCCAAAAATAATTCCATGAAAAAATAGCTTTCAGTGAATATTTATTATATGTTATTATTTTATTTAAGCATGTTCGAAAATATTTTGATTTGTAAAGTATACAACTCTTGCATTGTAAAGAAAGTAATTTTCGATGGTAAAATACAAAATTACATCAAAATCGGTTTAATAGTTCCGGAGAAATCGAATTTAAAAAATCTGATAGTTCAGTAGGGATGCAGTTTTCTTAGTAAAATTATTGCACTGTATGTTGATGACATTTATGGTAAAAAATCATAACTATTGTTAGTAAAATTAAAGTATTAAAATTATTCATTTGGCATTTTTTCCGTTCATATGGCAGCGGTTTGGTCTGAAATTCCAGTTTTCAAAATTATAGTTATTACACATTTAGTAAAAAATACAAAACTTAAAAGTTAAATTTAACCCCCTCCCCCCCCAAAAAAAAATAGATTTTATGCCATACTTTAAGGTATCATGATAAAATTATGAAATTTTACTACATTTACCAAATTTTATCACATAATATAAAATCATATTGTGTACAAAAACCATTATTTAAGCGCTTTGTAAAAAAACGTTCGAGTCTTTCGGTGTTTCTACAGAGATAGAAATACTGTAGATATTACCATATTTTGGTAGTTTTGATCATACTTTTTTTCTCAGTGTGTATAAAATATATAAGAATAATCATAAATTTATATTTCAAAAAAAATAACTGACTCGTAATAAGTAATAAAATGACTAACTAATTCATAAAATTATTTAAGAACAATTAAGTTTTCATTAGTAGAATACATTTGAATCTATTTGTCTTTAAATATTTCAAATATCAAGAAAATTTAAACGTTACAAGGAAATTTTAAAAATATCAAGATGAGTTCCGCGTTACTGAGATTAACTTGTATAATTGCTTCTCAATTTAAAACTTCATGTTTATTTTTTTCTAGCATTTTGTTTCGGTGTAATTATCTCTATTTTTTTCTTTGTAAACTGAAATATATCTGCTGAATTAAACTTTCACGTTGTTTCGAATATTATGAGCGTTCCGTAAAAATATAAGAGATTAATTTAATGTTTTCTTACGCATTAAGCTTTAGGTTTCGGAGCTTAATATTCATAATTACTTCATGAATCAAAACGTCTCTCAACCAAGTAGTTTCAGATTTCCAGATTAGTTTCCATTTCTTCCTTTTGGTAACAATGATTAAGATTAGAAAACTGATGAAAAAAGTAAAGCAGTGAAATTTTTTGTAAAAATTGGAATGAGATTTTTTCAGTTAAAAATCATGCGAATTTACTGAAATTTAACAGTTAAGAATTTCATGTAGGGGAGAGTCGGGTAGCCCCGTCCACTTAAGGAATATTGCTTATATTTCTGTATAATATTGAGTAATAATCACTATTTTTGTATGTTTCTATTGTTTTATCATCTAATTAAATAATGCAAAGAGAATATACCAAAAAAAAGAATAGTTTAACTTAAAAAAATAGAAATTTAAAAAATTTGACTACTGTATTCAACATATTTTCAAAACTATTGTTTACCATGTTACCAGCTGCATAAATACTTGAAACTTTGAAAATAATCTTTTTTTAATATAACAATTAATGTCCGATGGCCCATTGACTTGAAAAAATATTCTACACATATGAAATTGACAGTGGGCGGGGGTACCCGCTGGGCGGGAGTACCCGACACTTCCCTACACGGAAAAAAATTCCGATAAAATTACCGTACTGAATGGTAAAACTGAATGGTAGAAATTAAGTGTAAAGTCATTTCTTGTAAAAAAAAAACCTCATAATTGTGGTAAATATTATCGAAATATATGGTATTTATACCATTCATTGGGTAATTTTTCCGTTTATATGACAACGGTTTAATCGGAAATTCTAGTTTTAAACATTATAATCCTTGATGCCACGCATTTAGAGAAAAATGAAAAACTTAAAAGTAAATTTAACCGAATAAATGGTTTTTATGCCATGATCTACGGTATCATAATGGAATTTCCAAATTTTATCAGATTTACTAAATTTTAACACATATTATAAAGCGATATTATATTGGTTGTTTTACTAAAATCATTACCAGAGTGCTTCAGTAAAAATTAACCAGTTTTTTAATGTTCCCATAGAGCAAAATATATAGTAAATTTTACCATATTCTGATAGTTTAGAATGTACTGTTTTCCTCAGTGTGAATTAAAAGCAGTGATTGCGTAACAACCTATGTTTTTTCAATATCCAACTTAATTGAAATATGGATTAAATGTTAATATAACATTCATACGATATCATGTTACAGAAAAATGCTTATTTCCAATTATGAGCTCTACAAACTTTGTTTACTGAAAGCTCTTCAATTTGAATGGAAATAAAAATCAAAAAATCAAAACACTGTTACAACTGAGATTGCAAAATATATTTTTTCGTATAAAACATGATTAAAAAGTTTATAAAAAGTTCAAGAACAGTAAAAAAACAGTTAAAATTCTTCAAAAATTCCTAGTTCGCTAGTTTCGGCCTGTGTTTTAAAGAACTTTACAATTAACTTTTTACCGTAAATCCCGATACATAATCGAACTTTTCAATATTCAAATTATAGGATTCTTGGCAACTAAGTCGGAAATTTTTTTATCATGAAATATTGATGCATTATAAACAATGACAAGTATATGCGTGACTCTAAATCAATTTATTCTTTTGAAAAAGTATTTTCAATATGTTATATACAATAACTTATGAATTATTTTGTACACATATTTTCTATGTATAAAGTTTTCATCAAGAGCAATGCTTTACGTACAGGAAAATATAAAGAACAAAAAAAAATTATTCAATTGCATTTAAAAAAAAAGATAGTTAAACGTCTAAAACCTATAATAAAGCTACAAATTTAGAGATTTCATAACATCATTTGTGTCGGATTCTCTAACGTTAGCAGTGTCGTCATACGAATCCCCATGTTTCGAAGGATTCTACTTCATCATTATCTGTTGAGTCCCATAAAAAAAAGACTTCCCCCTCATCCAAATAATTCCAAATACCACACTTTTTAAAAGATTTTTCAGTAACATTTGAATCCAAATTTTTTCAAGCGTTCAATGTTGTTTTGCATTTGACGTCCATATACTGAAAAAAAGTGCTGCTATATCTACAAGAATATAGTAAAATTTACCGTTCTTCTGGCTCTATTGGAACACTTCGGTAATTTTCAGTGAAGTGTCTTGCCAGTGATTTTGACAAAGTTAAAAATAAAATATGGTTTTGTAATATGTGATAAAATTTCGTAAATGTGGTAAAATTTGCTAATTTTGTCATAACTTAGAGTATGGCATAAAAATAATTTATTCGGTTAAATTTACTTCTCAGTTTTGTCTTTTTTTACTAAATGGGTGGTATTAAGAACCACAAGTTAGAAAATCAGAATATCCGGTCAACCGTTACAATGTCAACTAAAAAGATACCAAATGAATGGTTTAAATACCGTATAATTCGGTTTTATTAACCAGAATTTGGATTTTTCCATACCAGAAATGTCATTACCTTACACTGTAAGGTGTGTAATGAATTCTGGTAAAATTACCATACTGTAAGGCTTGCAGTATGGTAATTTTACCAGAATTCATTTCTCCCTGTTGGAATAATAATCAACTTATCGACAGCAGTCGACCCCTACTTCCAACCAGTGGTTGGAAAAACTAAATTATTTTTGCAGTTTACTACAACTAATTTTTTTACAAATGTAGTTAACTACTTTTTTTTAATGTAAAGGCTACAAACTACTTTGGAATTTAGTAACTATTTCACTACTTTGAGGAGACGAACTTTGTTATAGAACTTAATTTACACCCATGTTCAAAATGACTTTGAATAAAAAATTGGTTTACATTAAATATAAGGAAGTAATTAAGAAATATTTATTCATGCTTACAAGAGCGAGTTTGTTTTTCCAAAGCATTTTTTTTTCAAATTTGTTCATTTAACCTTCCACTATTTATGCCTTTTTCAATAGCGACTATTTAATTTAAGAATTGTGAAACTATCAAGCAGTGGCGTACGCACAATTTTTTCAAGGGGGGTGTTCATAATTTACTGATACTACTAAAAGAAATTCGAGTTTGTAATAAAGCACTATTATTTCCCTAATTTAGACAGCTAGACATTTTTGACTTTTTATCTCGACAACATTGTTTAGTTAAATTTTGATTTGATTTTTTAAGTTTAAAAATATAATTTTTTTTATAATAAGAGGTAAAATATTTTATTTTTATTAAAAAGTAGGAATTAATCAAGCCCGAAAAAACTACTCATAATGTAACAGCTACCTAAATAATAACCTTATAAATGTGAATATTCTACAGAAAATCAATGAATTTGACCAAAAAATGAGGAAAAATAGCTTACCAACAAATAGGAAATGAAACCAGTATACAAACACGCTAAAAATTTATTGATTTATACAGTAATATCCAAACGACGGTTTTTTTTTGCAAGTTCGTTTAAAATGTCTTCTACAGCTGGGGTAAATTTTCTATGAATGTTTAAAAGCGCCAATCCATTCATTCCATTATTACCCGTTGAATTGCGTAAATAAGTTTTCGACTTAACGGCGTTAAGTCGAAAAGGATCTTTCGTTTGCACTCTTTGAAACAGGTAAAGCGACCAATATTTCTAGGAGTTTTAAAATGTTTGGTGCTATATCTTTATTGCACATTCCAAGAGCATCCGCCGCAGTTTTTGGAACACTACCTCCGTCTTCACTAATCCTTTTTAATCTTTTATACCAGAGTTTTAGTTCAAACTTAAGGCTTTCTTTACATGTATCCAAATCTTGAGAGTAAAATTCAACTAGTTCTTCAAAAGCCTTTATGTTTGAAGGTTGACAAATGAAAGGATCGGCAGGAAAGCACTGAAATCCTTTCAAAATATCACGATGCGATACAAATCTTAAGTCTAATTGTGTTATAAAATTTTCTATACATGGAATAAATACCTTAACTCTGAAATATGTTTCGGGTGTTGATGAGGGAAAATTAGCGCTATTTTTCAGTCAGCCCATTATTCTAGGGATTTGTATGGAAGATCCAACGCTTGTTTGCATAAGAGAAGAAGAGCTGAATGTTTCAGTGGCATTTCCAAGCATTAATTTTAGCACTTTAATAACATCTTCTGCAAGACTCACTGCCTCTATCAAATCTATGCTTGGTATCTACAAAGATGGATTGTTATGGTGAAAACTTTGTAAATGCGCAAAAGAGACATTACGAACTGGCAATTAGATACTGTGCACAGTAAAGAATTAGCTTGAGTAGCTGATTCTTTATCCTTCCATTCTGATATGTTTTGAAGAGTTTCAACGATAGGCTCGAAAAGTTTCCCCACAGCGGTTACTGAGTCGTATCTTTCCAACCAACGAGTTGCACATAGCTGTTTAATTCTCTTTCATTTCGAATCGTCATATCCTCTTAGAGCGAGACCTTGATTTCCACAAAATAGGATGGTTTCAATGATTGGAGTAGTGTTTTTTCAATTTTTTAATTTTCTTCTGCTTGCTGCACTGTCAACTTGTTCATCCACTGGTTTCATCTTTCCAAGTAAAATATCGTTTAATATCTCAGCAGTTTCGATCGATTTTTTGTGATAAAGACATTTCTCGTGTTCAGAAAATCGCTCTACTGCTTTTTTCCAGTTGTCAAATTTTACATTACGCACAGTTGACCTAAAGGTTGCTTGCCAGAACCGGCACCACTTGGGGCGAAAAGTACACAAAATTTGCAAAAAGCACCATCCTTAACCTCTGTATATGCAAGCCATTTCCAGCGATAAAGCCGTTTGTACTGAAATTTCAATTTTCTTTTTCCTTTTCAGGAAAAACAAATGCTGGAACCCAAACATTTTTTAGTATACCCAGTCTTTTATCCTCGCATGTACTATCTTCTGAAAAAAGTCTAATGTCATATGGGTGGGAAGTAACACTTTGAGCACCACTTTCACATTAATCAGATTTTGTTATGCTAGAAACGTTTTCTTCAACGGAAGTATCACATTTCTGTTCAACAAAAAAACTTACATTGGTACTAGATGCTGTCACCTTACTAATTTTAGGCCGTGATTTTTTCTCAAAATAATTAAAAATTGTTAAATTCTTGCGTTTTGACACCCTAAAGATCCAAGAACAGCAAATTTATATATATATATATATATATATATATATATATATATATATATATATATATATAATACAAAAATTATAAAAATATTTTTGTATTAATGAAAGCATTGAAACTCTTTCATTTTCATAAAATGCAGATATTCTATTTTGGGACTCCAAGGTTAAAAACATACCAATGAATAATAATTAGATATATGTTTTAAAAGAGGAGTTATTTTAAGATCTTGCACTTCCTTATAAGGAAGGATTAAACGATTTTCTATGAGTATTAAATGATTTGTGATGAGGCGTAGGAATACAAGGAATGCAATATGACTGCCCTTTTACCCATGTATAAAACGCGAGACCGATGGTTTTTGCGTGACTTTTTGTGTTTTATGATTACCAACAAAACTCCGTCAGTTTTGACGAGATCTGTGTCTCTCCCCCTCCAGCTGAAGAGGGGCTGAGGCTTCTGTTTCACCTTCGTTTAGATAATAAAAGCTTATTAAGAATATGACCTCGTTATTCACAAAATTTGGACTAAATATCCCATAAAAATATCGGGGTTTGTTACCCTGATATTAGAAGACGGCAGAGATTTTTGCGGAGGAAACCTGTTGCAGAAAACCAGTGTTTATAAATTTGAATCTTAGGCCTGGCAGTGCTACGCAGTTCTTCAGAGGCCGGCTGTGGCAATTCCTCATTCCATCACCCACCGGGGGGAAAAAGTTGAAGGAGAGACTTAAGTGGAATGAGCATCCCATCACTGACGCCGCTGGAGATGGAGATTGGATTTCGTCGTCCAGTTTCACCCACCCTGTCCGAATCAACAATCAGGGAAAGCCTTTGGCAGATTTACAGCCGGTGTCTTGCTGTGCTGAGTTCATACTTGGGGGGACAGTTCTGTCCATCCTTGGAAGTTCCAACTGAGGGTGGGGTAGAGGGTCATAACAATAGGTGCAGGTGTGTGAGATAATTATGGGGTTAAACGCAGGTAGGAACTTCCAAGGATGGATAGATCTGTACCCCTTGCTGGCTGTCGGTCTGGTCTCATTGAGGGTTGATAGAAGTCAAGTCTGCGATCTCAAGTGAATATTATTCGCGTGTGTTGTGATAGTGCAAGTGTGTTATGATAGTGAATACCATTCGCGTGTTTCAACAAAAAGTGAATAGCTGAAATAATTAATTCATGGTGAACAATTTTTCCCTTCGTCTCTATGGCAGTTGAAAACTAAATTATGTTAATGATTTGAAAATAATTCACGGTGAACAATTTCACATTAAATAGTAATTGGTATTTACTCTAAAAATTTTTTATACCAGTTGAAATTTTTTAATGTGAACCCTTTTGAATCATTCACGCTCATAACTTCAAATTTGAACATATAATTTTATGGCTATTGATATTTATATTTTGATAATATTTCCATTCATTGATATTATATTATTCAATATTGATATTATTTTTCAATGGTTTTTCATATTATTCGTTTAAAGCAAATAATAGTATTAAAATTTAGTGTTGTCATCATATATTTTTTTTTCTTCACTTTTGATTCAGTATGATTATAATTTTAATTATGAACCGGTAACTGCTGGGTATTTGAAAAAATACTAAAAAAAGGTCTATTAAAATGAACTTCAATTTATGTGAAATACTAAAAATTTACTACTTGCATTCTTCTTATTAAGAGGAAGTAATTATGGCTCATGATACGAAACTAGTGATAGTCCAGGACTGGTCAGTAATCACGTAACAAAATTAATAAAAAAAACATACCTCTATGAAATAACAATGACGAGGAGGTTGTGGTGGACCTAACAAGTTATCTTTGATGCACAATGTAGAGATCAGGTGTAGTCAAGTAACGAAAACTATTATGTTGTTCACCAAAAATTCTTTATTTTTGAGGATTAATAGAACACAGCTTCACACATCTCCTTGAGGGAGGAGATTTTTTGAAAAACACCATTTTGCACACATCTTATTTTCTTAGGATTTTGGTACACTTTTGAAGCGATGGGCATCTGGAGCGGAAGGCATGGTACATAAAGGAAACTAGTCAACCACTGGAGGCGGACACCGCATCTCAAAAAAAAAAAAAAAGAAATATGAGGATCTATAAATTTTCTTTTACTGAAAGGATGCTGCAAGCAAGGTTATTCTGGCTGAGTATAATTGCGGGAGTTAGACAAAAAAACATGACAAGGATGGCAAATGGGTCTTCGATGGAAGCCCGCGTATGGCGATGAGGACGCCATATCTCCAACCAAAACAAACTCCACACCTCAGAGAGGAGGGAAAAGAAAAATGAATACTCCGTTAAGCGGAGAGCTGTAAAAAAGAGACAATCAGGAACTCGAATGCTGGCGATCTAGTCTAGTCTAGTCTATGCGGTTGGTCGGGGTGCCTGAGGCCGGAACGGCCCTTTACCCCTTCATCATGAAGTAAGGATCGATGAGGTGATACCTTGTGGTGGAAATTGAAAAGTGATAAAATGAATATCTACGTCAGTGGGGTTAGGCATGGGTTGAGGTGACGAAAAGTCTATGTCTTGTGAGTAGTAAGGAGAGATGTGAGCAGTGTGGCTACTGCTTAGTCCTTAAGTAATTCCTGGAGCTCTTTGAAGATCCGCAGGAACCTTTCAGCATTGGAGTGTGAGTCTATTGGTTTTGTCTGAGAAGCTCGATATTTTTTCTTTGGTCGGGCACTGCAGCCTGTAAAACAGGCCGGATGATCGCCTTGGCAGTTTGCACATGTAGCCGGGAGGGTGAGAGGCTTCGCGCATAGATAAGTGAAGTGTGCTCCAGCACACTTCATGCAGGTGGGTTCGTTGGGGCAGGAACTCTGTGTGTGATTGAATTTCTGGCACTTGAAACACTGTATGGCATGGCGCCCTCCGTGAAATTTCTCTATTCGAACAGGCAAAGTCTGTAGAATTTTAACGTTGATAAAGTCCTGATGTTCTGGGGTATCTGGGAGCAATACTAGGAAAAGGGGGAGGAGCATATACTCACTGCCCCGCCTCTTTCTTAGTTGCTCAACTCTGATTGGACGTCGTCCGTTATCCTCGATCTCTTTGCGGATATCATCCGTACGGTGATCAGGGTTAAGTCCTCGCACGAGAAATTTAAGGTTTCTCGGCGGTTTGTAAGCAGGGGCCGGTGGAGAGGTCTCCGTCGGAGTTGGTAACGGTGGAGTGAGCTCCATCGGTATGGGAACTGACTGGGTGTTCACAGGTGGGGGTGCTAGGCTGGTAGGAGAAGGCAGCGTGGATTCGTTGGCTTTGGGGCTCTTTTTCTTCTTCTTCCTGAGTCTTTCAGCAGGGGGATTTTTGGAATCGGGCACTTCAGAGTTCATCTCGGAAGTTGTCTCTATTTCTAGGGATTCCTTCGGCTTTTCGGGCTGATTCAGCGTGACTGTTTCTATGGGCATGACTTCCTTATCAGGCTCTTCAGGGAATAATTCATTTCTTCTTCTGATGAGTGCTTTCACTTGAAATTCACCCATAAAGGGTGGCTTTTCTCCATCTGTGATTTGCCGTTTCATTATACCTTCAATGATCTCAATTTGTCTATCGATGATTGCTTTAGATGTGTGATGATTTGCAAAAGTAGAGAAGAGCTCCATACGCTCTTCGTCAGTTTTCAGCACATCAAAATTCTCCTGAGTTATGGGTTGCCGCACGGGCCTTTCGGTCCGCCGCTTCCCAGCTCGGGCGTGGCGTTGATACGACATAATAGCAGAGCTCGGTCACAACACAACCTTACTCCTCGAAGTCAGGTCTTGGAATGGGGTCGAAGTCAGGCTGGCGATCTATTTTAGCGCCCGATATTTATACTCTCTGGAAAAAGTCGAAGTTAAATTACTTAAAAACTGCAAGTTAAAGTTGAATTTCCTACAATTACTGAGTTGAGGAGTTACACTCAACGTTTTACAAAAGGGTTCTCAATTGAAAGTGAAGAAACAAGATGCAGATTACCTTGCACCGGCGTGTACATCAAACGGGCCGATAAGCAGGTGTAGGAAAAATTCTAGGGAAAGGGAGGGGTCAAAAGAATGGAAAAGGAATTTTATGGGGAGAGTGTCACAATTGCCTGAAGCAATAAGGGGAGAGAGGAAACGGGTGAAGAACTAAGGATTTGTATCAGAAATTAACTAAAATTAAGATTTGGATGTTAAAAACATGAAATTTAATTGAAAAATTGTAACTCAACGTCACAAATTATTATTTAAGTAATCATTTTTTTTATTGCATTATATATCACAGTGTATATTATATTGATTGTAGAAGTAAAATTTAAATTTTTATTTTATTATGGTGTTTAAAAAAGCAAAAGATGCTATTCATATATTTAAATGTTTTTTTCTTCTAAAGGTTATATTTAATTATTGAAATTTGATTATTTGAATGCCCTTACGGCGTGGCAAAAATTATAATATTACTATGGATGACAACGCTAAAAGCAATACAGATAATTCTTAAAATGAATTAAATGATAATTTACAAAAATTAAGTATAGATCAAAGTGTGCAAGATAAACCAGACATACTAGTCTTTGAGCCTGACATTGGTGTTCAATTCACATCCTGGCTCAAACACTTCGAAAAACATACTCTAGATGCTAAATTAAATGACGAATGGAAAATTAGAAATTTTCAAAAATTCATTAAAGGTTCAGCTTTGAAATTGTATATTAATAACTGTCTTAATTGTAATTCATATCAAGAAATAGTTGAAATTTTTAGAGAGCATTATTTTTCGCCTCCCTTTGGCTTTAATGATTTTCAAAATTTAAAATTTTACGGCTAAAGACCTAAATTCATATTTTATTGAAAAGGTAGAGTTAGGTCGAAAAATAAATTTTAGTAATGACCATATAATTGAGGGTCTGTCTATTGGATTGCCCCCCCCCCCAAATCAAAACACTCTTGGTTTTAAAAGACCCCAAGACCCCGATTGAATGGCTCACAATTGTGTCGAAAATCATTCATGATGTACCCAAACTGAAACTAAAAAATTACCAGAGTCTAAATTTAATGGGTATAAACCACAATATCAAGGCTGGACACCAAGGCGGCCATTCATTTATAATTCAGGTAATCCAAATTATAATCCTCGACAAAATCAAAATTTTTCCCGGCCAAGTCAAAGTTATAACCAACAATCCCAATTTAGACCTAGAATTCAAAATGAAAAGTTTCATAAAAATAAACAACACACTAGTCATTTCGCCCAGGCTTCCGAGGAGTTGCCTCCTAAGCCATGAAAATACTGTGATAAGCTTGGTATAACCAATGCTTATCATTGGGGCCAAAATTGTTTAAACAAACCTAATTCTTTTATGGCTGAAAATCAAACCTAGACTAAACAAGAAAGTGACCAATCACAAAACTGACAATTAATAGTATCCGGATACATACAAAATAAAAAGGAAAACTATGAAAGTGACAAATACCCGACTGTGACAAATAAAACTATCCTGTTAAATATTGATACAGGTAGTACTCTAAATATCATCCAGGCTAAGCTTTTTGAAAAACTTAATGTCCAAAAAGAAAGAAAAAACTTTGTTAATGTAAAACAAACAAAAGGTATTTTGCAACTTAATCAAACTTGTACTTTAAATTTAAAAATTGGAGATATACCTAGGTCAGTGGAATTTTATATTTTAAATACTGATCTACCTTATGCCATATTGGGCTTAAAGGAATGTAATGGGTTTAAATTTGTGATTGATTGTGTTAAACGAGTTGTAATGCAAAATCGGAGATAACTGATCACTTTTTTGGATTATAAAAGCAACTTGTCTTTACACATTTCTCCTGAAATCCAGGTTAAAGATTTCAATAAAAATACCAATAATGAAAGTAAAGTTAAGAATAAAAATGAAAAATATAGAAATGAAAGAAAGAATGTTAAATTAAATAACAATAAACAAAATGAAGAAATTGTTAAAGAAAAGAATATTTTGGACATGAGAATAAACAAAAATAAAAATGTAAACAAAGAGAATTTAAAGAAAAATAAAACAAAAAATAGACTTAAGAGTAAAGATTTAAATAGCAAAACTGAAAATAATCTTGAATTTTCAAATGTTCTTGAGACTAAAAGTGATAATGGTGTACAACATTGTCAAAATCATGTTGACGGAATTATGCAAATTCATGATGATGAAAAAATTTTCAACTTCAGGAAATTTTAGAAGATTTTTCAGATATATTTGCTAAAGATAAATATGATATAGGGACAATAAGAATTGAACCTCAAAGGGTAAGATTAACATCAGACTTACCAGTATCCTTACGAGCACACAAAACTTCCCCAAAACAACAAGAGGAAATAGATAAACAAATTGAAGAATTATTAAAGCATACTATAATTAAAGAAAGCTCTTCTCCCTATTCTGCTCCAGTAACTTTAGCTTGTAAAAAAGATAAAAATAAAAAAAGTAGATTGTGTATAGAGTTCAGAAAATTAAATCAAATTACTAAATCGGATGCAGAACCATTACCTCTAATAGAAACTCTTATAGATAAATTAGGGAACAGTGCTTATTTTAGTAGGCTCGATATGGTGAGTGGTTATTGGCAAATTCCAATCAACCCTGAGGACACTGAAAAGCTTGCTTTTGTCACCAACAGTGGGTTATACGAATGGTTAAGATTGCCATTTGGGTGGAAGAACGCCCCTAGTATTTTTCAAAGAACAATACGTAGAATACTCAATAAACATAAAGTTTCATTTGCAGCTAATTATTTTGATGATTCATTATTTATTCTAATAGTTATGAAGAACATTTAAATCATCTAAAGGAAATTTTTGAAATATGTAGATTTTAAAATGTAAAATTAAAAGCTTCTAAATATTTTTTTTTTTGCAAACTAAAATTCAATTTTTGGGTTATGAAATATGTAATGGCATAGTAACTCCTGATAACAACAACATTGAAGCAATTAAAAACTTAAAACCTCCAAATAATATTAAATCTCTTCAACGATTTTTAGGTTCAATAAATGTGTATAATAAATTTATAAATAATTATGCTAAAATTAGAGCACCTTTAAATAATCTCTTAAAGAAAAATACAACTTGGTGTTGGACTCCCAAATGTCAAGGAGCATTCGAAATTTTAAAGAATGCTTTAGTTTGTAAACCAATTTTGAAAATATTCAATCCTAAATTACCATGTCATATTTTTGTTGAAGTGGTGTTGGAGCAATTTTGAAACAGCCAGATGTTTCAGGTGTCTTCCAATAGCATTCCATTCTCGTTCTCTTAGAGATAATGAAAAAAATTATGCAATCACAGAGCTGGAATGTCTTGCTATTGTTGATGCATTAAACAAATTTTTTCATTATTTATTTGGAAATAAATTTACCATACATACAGATCATGCAGCAATAGTTTGATCAAAGTGATTCATTCTCTATTTTTCGCTAGTTTAAATATTATTTATACACGTGATACGTAATCTCTGTTTAAGCTCTGAAGTCACATTCCATTGCATCCATTGACGGACTCACGAAAATTTGTACCCAATAAATTCAAAAAATTAAATGCGTTGGAACTATAATTTCTTTTCTAAACTAACGTTAAAAATAGTTGCCAGGAGTCACTACAAAGTGCTGTTTTTTTATTTTTTGTATCGCATTACTTCTTTTTTTAAAAAAAAGTAGCACTACAAACTACGAAGAAAAGTAGCGACTGCAGTTGTTTCATTATTTGTAGTTCGCTACTTCTGACCACTGCATTGAATGCTTTTCCACACATCGAGATATACTTTTATCGAGTCTTTTAAATTGATTCAATATCCTGGAACTGTTGCCATCCAATAGAATAAATTATTTTAATGACTAGGAAGCATTGATGGCATAAGAGTAACTCTTCATTATAGGATCGAGGATTAATGTATGGAAGGATATCAATCGCTGCTCTGAATAATGTATATTCAGTGTTCCGATGGACAGAGGGGCTGATACTAATGGCTTTGATCATTATCATTACAAACTGAAGATAGCCTTTTGATAATTGTAATAAATACACCTCAAAGAGAAACGCGTGGAAATGAACTAAAGCATAAAAGAGAATTTTAACAATGTGTTTAATTCTGTTGATTTGCCATAATTACCTGGATAATTTTCTGCTTAGATATTAATAATGGTAAGGGTTAAAATAGTTATAGATATGATTTAATTTAAAGTATTAACGTTTTTAGATTTTATTATTAGTTTGAACTATTTTGCAGTTTGTTTTGCAGAAGAAAGAATACCTTTAAAGTAAAACGCACTAACTATTCTTTTAACTAAACATTAGTTTTTAAGTCTTCCGCTTTTTAAAAATTAGTAATAATATGAAAGAATGTTATCATTATATTTATAAAAGGATAATACATTGGATAATATATTTTTTTAGATAATATTATAAAATAACAGTATATGATGAATTATAAACTTGAAAATATATATAGATATGAGATTATACATGAAAAGTTTATATAATATTTTTTTAATGTAAATAGACAATAAATCAAAAAATATATTAAGAAATCGGTCCCTTGTTAGACAATAGACTAATTTTAGGAAAATAATAAAAAACAGAAGGTAATTTATATTAGAAATTATTAATAGATGGTAGAAAATAAATTACGCATAAAATTTGACTGCCAAAAATCATACAAATGCAAAGTATAGCTTTAAGCTCGTAAATCAAGATGAAAATAAAAAAAATAAAGTTAAAACTGAAAACGAAAATGCTAAATAAATTATATAAAAAAAACGTTATTGATCACAAGTACTATAAATACTAAAAATACTATAAAATGAAAATCTAAACAAATGAGAAAATTAATTAAATTACTGTGGATATTTATGACCAAAATTATTCGAAAATTGTCTCGAATACTGTAGTGCGTGCATTAATTCAGCAATTATTTAACAAGGCTCATTTATAATGTAGATTTTACTTTTTAATTGAAGTTAACTTTCTATTTAAAAACCTTAACTTGTGTACTGTTAAGAATTTTGTATGAATTTAAATGGTATGAAAAGGCATAATCTGCTTTATCAATTAGGATTTAAATCCCTTTTTTACTGCTTTAAAATTATTGCTTCCAGTTTAAAATGAGACATAAAAAATGTTTTTGAGGAATATTGGTTTTAATGTTTAATAGAAAAAATAGCTAACATTTTTAAAACCATAATCTTTTTCTTTTGAACATACGAGGATATTGTATGAACCATAGGATAAAACCATTACAAGATTTATCATGTAAGAAATAAAGAACTTTTTTGTAAAAAAATATTATTTGCTTCATAGGAATGCTGTTTTTTATTTATACAAATGAATGTCCTTCATAAACCATCCGACCGAAAGCTATGAAAGCACGATGAAGGTCACTGTCGATTTTAAAACAACAAATAATTCTAGCAGGACGAAATGAAATTTTCTAATTGGTTAAACTATTGTTTAAAATTTAACGAATCAATTTTTTCACATATTTTAAAGATTTTAAAGATGCAATTGCTAGCTTATAGCTCTGTTTGATTAAAAATAGTTTATTTCACATATTTAATTATTTTATAGTCGCGATGTCAGATAAATTCAATGAACATTACGTAGTAGCACTCGTGTCTACGTCACCAAATTTATACTTTGTCTGATAAGGCCGATTTATCATTTATTTTGGAGCAAAAACTTTTCCTCAAATAATGAAGAGCTACAAGATTTGGCGCGTTATCGCTAGAAATGACGTTAACCTCAACTATAGGATAATCGGTAAAGAAAAGCGTGCAACGATAAACATTGTTTTTCGGAAACTTTTTTTTAATGCTTAAACAAATTCACTGCAAATTTTATGACCGATTTAAAGTTTTAAATAAAAAAAATGTGCATGTGCTGTATGCCAATTACATAATTTCTTTTTTAATAAATGATTTTTTAAAAATGATTTTAATAAATGAAATTTGGTACTAAATTTTGTATTTCAGTTAGATCTGGGTTTTTTAAATTTCTTTTCAGATTTTTTTTAAGAAAATTAAAATGGATAAAAACATATTTTGTCCTGAAATATTTTTAAGTATGTTTTTAAAATCAAAAGCATTAAACTTCTCATGTAATATTCTAAATGGAAATATTTACAATCATGAGAAGCAATAAATTTTGTTTTAAAATCAAGAATTGATTTAAAATTAGTGTTTTTAATTGAGACATTGAATTTTCCTTAACATATAAAAGGACAAGACGAATTAAGATTTTTAGCCATTATTATTATATAAATAGAATTAATAGAATAAATAGAAACTAGAGTTTTATGAAAAGGATAAGAAACGACGCATGATAAATTTTTAAATAATTTATTTATCTTCTTTCTTGTCACATTTTCATAACATTTATTTAAATAAGTAATACGTAAATAAGGAATACAATTTTAAAAAAATATATCTATATGTTAGTCATTGCTAGATAGAAATAGTTTTTACACATTTTTGGTTCTTTAATAATAAAAACTAAGCAAATGGAGAAGAATTAGTAAATTTTTATTTATACTAGATTCAAACTTATCTAAATCTGATCCTGGTTTGGGCAGCCTATTTCTTTCAGTCTTTTTTTGAGGAATTTTTTCGGAATTTTGAACATTGAAACTTGTTAGTATAACACCAGGTCTTAATTTATTGTGACCATCTTTTCTATTTATTTCTAGTTGAAATTCTCCAAAATGAACCTGCAAAAATAGTTAGAATACGTTTTTTTTATTTTCATACTTAAATTAAATCACATTAAAAAAATTTCAAGTTTACAATTTTTTAGCATACTGCCATTAAATTTTCTAACAGAGAAACTATTTATTTCAGCAATTTAACACAAGTATTTCAAAGAAAAAAAACATTGGTAGATCAAAAAATAGATGAAAGATCGCATATTGAATAGATAAATGTAAACAAATCGTTTGAACTTTAGGCGATATATTACCATAACTAACTAAAAAACAAATTTAAATTAGCCAAGATTTCGAAAGTAACTACTTGATCTTAGTGAAATAAAAAAGAATACAATAAAAAACAGGTAAATATTTGTTTTTAACAAAAATATATACTTAAAAGTGAATGCAAAACTTGGCGATTCTGAAATAAGTTTGGCGAATACTTATTCAGCCAATCTCTTGCCTTTATTTATTCCACATAAGCACTGAAAATTGTTAAATAAATTAATAAATATTGTTTAAAAGTCATATTTTAAATAAATATATACTTAAAAAATGCAATTTTCGATGAATATTCCTATATGTGGTACATAAATAAAACTGTTCAATTCAAGTAACCCTGCAAATTATTCGCTTATTTGTTTTTTAAAAAATAGACAAAAACAAACATTTAAAAACAAATTCTAACAACTTAATATCGTTTATATACTACATATATAAGTAAATAAATCTAATAAATTATAAATAAATGAGTATTTACCTCACATAAGCGAGCTCCACTTCCAGACTGCCAGTTGTATCTTCTGCAATTTATTATCCATTTCTTCTTTCTTTTCACATTTGAAGGAAATCTGAGCATACGAAAGACTTTTTTGGAACTGTTTGTGCTATTTACTGCCGCACAACCATGCATATCAATATAATTTTAGGTATCCAAATAATCTTCTAACTTTCACGCTAATACTAACATAACGATAACTTGCGAACTTGTTTGCTCCAACATAGTTGATAGTTAAGCTCTGATAGTATAGGAGCCTTAGTCTAATACCAAGATTTTATTTATATTAGTTTTTTTAAAAATGTTTCTAAAATAATTACTTATTTGAAACCAACGGTAATGGAATAGAAGAACAAATTTATATGTATTCAAAAGCAAAAATTAATGGGAACGTGGTACTAATTCGTTTAGGAGAAACATAAAAAATCGCTCAATTACGCCAATTATATAAGGTAATAAATGCATATTGAAATAAAAGAAATAAGCTATGTGCTAGAAAGCAAAAGAATTGGAGTAAAGATATTTATTTGTCTAGAAGAACCGCAAGAAATCGTCAAATTATCATTGACGACAATGATGCTTTATGAATGTTGTTAATATGTATTAATTGAAATAAAAAAAAAAAAAACTTCTGAACTAAAAAGTAAAAATAAGTAGAAAAGATACTTATTCGTGTTTTGGGTAACCATAAAAAATCTGCACATTATTATTGACACTAATACTCAATTAATATTGATGATGTGTATTAATTGAAATAATATAAAATAAGCTATGTTCTATTATCTATGAGCCAAGCTCATGGAAGAAAGATTAATGGGAAATTCATTTAAGAAAACCGTAAAAAATCACCAATTACAGATGACACTTAATTCATATGTATAACTAACGTTAATATGTACTATTGGTATTATGGTAATTAGCGAATTGGTTTTGTTAAGAATTCTACAACGGGTTTTCCGTAGTTTCTAAAAATATTTTTTCCAGTGGTAGCTATGATAGTGTATTAATATTTAAAGAATTAGAATTAAAAGAAATTTTTTCCACCACTACTTAAAAGTATTTTAACAGTAAATTAAACGTCAGATACCAATTTAGTAGAAGGCGGGACGACTAAGTTTTCGCTTTAGTGTTCCTAATTTCAAATAAAACCAACTTACCTAACAATAAAACCTTATTGCTTAATCATGTTAGCATACTGAAAATGTATGAGATTAGTTATGTTAAGATATAAAAGAAGGCAAAAGCAGTGATTCCTTAATTTCCCTAAAAATGTCACTTACCTGGTTCTCCCATCAAGATCTTTAATTGTGTCGGCATATGCTTTTCATTTATGATCATGATTTCGTAAAGTTCCTCTTCTCTGATTTATGGATTTTTTACTTATTTTTTATTTATCGTGTGCGAAGAGCTGGTATTCAGCTAGTACTAAATAAAATTCGACGTGAAAAGAGTTGTTGATAAAAATAAATCATAATTTTTATAAATTTTTTTTTAAAGAAAATCCTACTAACAGTTCTTTTGTGCCTTTAAGTATTGGGTATGAAATTAAAGGTAAGAAAATGCATAGCAGGATTCATAATTTAGGAAATAAAATAAAATACGTTTTTTATTTCATTTGACTACATCTTATCTAAAATTTGGTATAAACAATTTTTTATTGTAATTTAAAATGTAATAAAGAAAATAAGAACTGCTTTTAATTTGCCACAAAAAATAACATGAATAATTTTTTTGCACTTTTGAAGATTTTGCTTTAATCTGAATGATAAGAAATATGATTTATCGCATACGATTTAAAACACTTTTTTATTTTGCTTAACATAAATATTATTGTTTTTGATCTGAAAATTCGATTTCAAAAGTGTTATCGATATAGGAATACTTCTTTTATACCATTTATTCCTTCTTTCTTTGATCAATAGATAGCTATGTAATGCTTTCTTGTTTTCAGTCGATACCTTTAAGGCATAGGTGGCCCACTAACACTATCAAGAATAAAAAAATAAAAAAAAAAACGCACGCAAATAGTTTTGGTTCTTATGTATTTGTGTTTTTCAACAATCGACTTTCAACAGCCGAGAGAAAAGAATGTTTTTCAAAGAGTCGATCTTAACCTTTACGACTTTTAGTCTTATTTCGAATTCTAGTACCCGTAGCTTCAGAATAATATTGGAAAGGAATATTTTGAAGAAAAAAAAAGACTGTAAAGGGTTACTTTTTTACGTATTAAACCTTGGTAGGTTAAATAAAATATTCAAAAAAGTATTTTTAAAGCGAGATTGGTTTCAAATGTATATTTTAAAAGAATATATAGCATTTTATAAATCCATGGCTTTAAAAAGTGCCTTAAAAAAAGGCAACATTATTTTATAAATAAATAATTTTTTCATTGAGTTTTTCTGATTCCAGGATATTGTAAATATTCATGGAGTACCATAAACAGATTGAACACTAGAACATAATAGACTTTCTATTTACAAAAATGTTTCAATTACAATTATTTACTAGTGTTTCAAGATGCAAGATGATCAAATTAAATTTTCCTTTTTAGATAAAGTGGAATGAAAAAGAATGATAATTTTTAGAGAAGCTTTAACAGGTCGAAGAAACATCGCAATCCTAAAATATTTTGAAATATTTAAAAAAAAAAAAAAAAAAACGTGCAGTGAGAGATTAAATTAATTGTGTGTTGTAGACTGCTTTCGGAAAATCTGTACTAGTGCATGTTTTGAAGCACTTTGGTAAAATTACCAATAATCTGGCATAAATTTGGGTAAATATGCTAAAATTTGAATTTGAATTAAATTTTAATAAGTTTCAAATTTGATTTGGTAAAATTTATCATGATACATCGAGTACGGTATAAGAACGGTTTATTCGGTTAAATTTAATTTTCAGTTTTGTATTTTTTACTAAATGTGTGGTATTAAGAACTATAATTTTGAACCAGAATTCTTACGGTAACCGTTGCCATGTAAATGAGAAAATGACAAAATGAATGGTTTAAAATGGTTTATTAGTTTTATTAACAAAATCTTTTTTACTAGAAATGCCATCCCCATACAGTGCGGCTAGTTTTACAGAATTCTTTTCTCTGTGTATGTATTCCACAATCACTGCTCTTAATGTACATTTTTAAAATTCTTTAAAAATGAAGTCCAAAGCTTTATGCCAATTAAGGTTCCCTAATATTTAAATTATATTTAAGCGTAATATTTAAGCGTTTAAAAAGTGAGGCTAATGAGAAAGAGGGAAAAACAACTTATATCAAAATATATTTGGTTTTGTGTTAGAAAGACAGAAAGGTAAAATTTAAAATTTTAATCTGATTTCTTTTAAACATAAAAATAGTTTTAATGATTTTATGTTCCACTTTTCCCAGTAAAATATTTCTGTTTGTATTATTTCTTGGTTTTTCATGTTACCAAGTTCCTCATGTTAATTATTTATTTTAAGCTAATATAAAGTAAACTATGTTTCAAAAAAGGTATCAATTATGATATAAATAAAGTAGTAAATTATCGTTTTTATCATAAAGTAGTACGGAAGCAACAAATTTTCAGATTATCGAAAATTCGTGTAATAAAAAATAAGTATACAAATTGCGTTTTTTACATAAAATTTCAATCAATTGCAATCAATTGCAATTATCAAATGATAAATATCCATTAATATTTAATATCAGTAGATATTTCTGTTGAAAGATGCACTACTGTTACAATTTATATACAACTGTTGTATTTTCAGTAAATAACAAGACTGATGAACGATGATGTATAGTTAGTTACAAATGACGAAAAACCCAAAGGTTAACACATCAAACAAGCAGGGTCAAGTGAATAGCCTCGTTTTCATGGACATTTTCTTTTAACGACCATGGTAGTAATGTTATACATTTTCGACCCAGATTGGATGACGTGGACAGTGCGTGCCTGAGCTGGTACAACTCTCTCTGAATTCCCACATCACAACCGATAAGAGAACTTTTAGCCGCGGAGATTCACGTCCACTTTGATGAATATACACGCCAATTCTTACGTCGGCTGCCAGGACAGGATCTCTCACTAGAGGTGTGATCGATGTTTAAACCGACTTCACAACCAAAGCTGTTGATGAAAAATTTATGAAATTAATACAAAAGGTTCACTTATTCAAGAACAGGTATTCTCACCTAATTTTAATCAGAGTTCCCATCTGTTCTATCTGATCTCGGTTGAAGAAAAGTCTCTTCCACTAGCCTTTCCAGATGCTTCTGGAACTAAGATCAGTAGTTTAATTGTGTATTGTCATATTTGAATGGGCTTTTACAAGAGCAATTATGTATCTGGTAGGGGGGCGACTCCTTCCATGTAATTCAATGGTTAAAACTATCTGCGTACTCTTGGTTAATACTTCTGGTTATATCTGGACAAAGCCAACTAATGAAATGAGGTATTTCTATTAAATATGATTTATCACTTTCAAAATTAATGTCTTTCAATTTAGTTTTAAAAAATCCAAATAAACAAGAATTATTAATATTTCATGATTTAGAGATGTTCTTTACAATCACTGATACATCTTTACTTCCTTATTATGCTAATAAAACATCTTTGAAGTAATAAAAATAGTTTAGAGAGATACAGGTTTAATTTAAACAGTGAGATGAAACGTAGCAAACTCATATGACGACATTTATACCATCAAGTATGTAACGGTCTATTCACATGGTAACATAGTAAAACCATGTGAATAATCCATACATATTCTTTTGTGTCTTAGATCATATCTGCCTGAGTAATAACGACGAGTCTGTATGAGGGAATAAGTTCTTTCAACTTATTGTTTAGCATTTAAAATTAATTCAAACTTAAGTTTTCATAAGTGTTGTAATATGAATTATTTAGAGAATTTCAGATACATTTTACTGGCACGGAGAAATTACCGTACTATATGTTAATGACATTTCTGGTAAAAAATACATAATCCTTGTTAATAAAATCAAAATAAATGGTATTTAAACCAATCATTTGACAATTTTTCTTTTCTTATGGTAACATTTTACCCGAAATTATAGTTCTCCAATTTTTGTTCTCATTTCCAAACATTTAGTAAAAAATACAAAACTGAAAAATGAACTTAATCAAATATTTTTATGCCCTGTTTTAACTTATAGGGATAAAATTACCACATTTACCAAATTTTATCACATATTATAAAACCATACTTTATTGTAATATTGCCAAAATAATTACCAAAGCGCCCCTGTAAAAACTATCGAGATTTTTATTACTTCTATTTTGAGTCAGAAACACGTTACAATTTACCAAAATTCTTGTAGTATTGATCATAAATATTTTTCGGTGCGATTTTTTTATTATTATTGTTGTTCTTGTTACAACAGAGTAAATTTTGGTATAACCGATACTATTTTTTAAAAACTATGGTTACAAAATTAAATTTAATTTAAATTCGAATACCCAAAGACGAAAATTTCTTTAAATATAGGAAAGAAATTGACGTATTAATTTTCGAGTGATGGAAAAAAAATCGACTTAAACTGAGAGGTTCTCATCTCTCTCCACCCATATCAAACCCTTATTTTATTAAATCTATTTTCATTCCTTAACTGGTTTTTAAGCCTTAGCAATTGCTAACGCTGAAATATTTTTTTGTAAAAGGTCTTGTAACATGCATATCGTCTTTATAATTTAAATGTTTACTTATCAATTTTGCTTCAAACATTTCGTCCTGAAAATGCTTTTATAGTGTGAAGTAATCTCGGTTAAAATGAGGTTGAGTTTATATGGTTCTCCAATATTTTTTAAACGAGTGTGTCATTAGATTAATCTGTTGTGGTCTCGTAAACATCAAAAACAAATTTTAAATAATGGATATCATTTAGGGTTTAAGTAAACCTCTTTTAAGCAAGCATTTCCTATTTTTTTAAAAATCTATTTCACTGTTTAACAAGACATTCACATATAATACAAAATATACTTAAGTTTTTATTCTTTAAAAGCACGTAAAATCCCTTTAATGTACCCATAGAGACGAGATAAAGTAATTGCAATTAAATTAATTTAGTTTGAATTAGTTTAAGTACATTTTACTCTACATTACGTAGTTTAAATATAACACTGTTTCACTTTAAACGTTAAGAGTTATTTTATTGCTGTACCTCGAATGGAATTAAAGTACATGTTTAATTTATTTAGTTTGTAAGAGATTTGATAATTATAAAGTAATATAACCGTAAAATCGTCATTTGTTCTTTTTACACGCAGAATGTACTAAGTACCTTATTAATAAAGAATTATTAAGAATTACCTTATTATACTAAATAAACAATTTTAAACAGGGTGTAAATAACGTTCAAATAGGTCGTGAAATATACATCAAATCGAAAAGTGCAAATTGACGCATTTTTAAAAATCTATTCGATGAATTTGATCTTCCAATCCTTGAGGGCTTTGGTGGCAATAACTTTGAAAGCTTAAATATGAAACCCTATTTTTATTGCAGATTTGGATTCTCCAAAAAGAAGTGAAAACAGAACATTCGAATTTTTTTTTGTTGCAAATTTCTGATTACTGAGAAGTAACAACTTTTACAAACTCAAATTCTTTCATACAATGTTGAATATTATGCATTTAATCCAAAACAAAATCAAGAGTTTTATTTTTTCTTAAAAAACTAAAAAGTGGATTTCAGTCAAAATAATTCAGGATTTTTTTCATTGCGCAAAACATAGTTTTTTGTCCTTCCTAGTCCTTTGTCCTAGTTTTTTGTAGTAGTTTTTAACTAAATTCAAGTTTTTTTTTTTTTTTTTTTTTTTTTTTTTTTTTTTTTTTTACAGCACGAAACAAAATTTTTCGATCTTAATTTTTTCCCACTTAATCATAAATTTTATAATTTTCTACATAAAATCAAAGAAATGCTTAACATTTTTGTTGTAAAAAATAAGTTGTTTTTAGCAAAAATATTTCAAAATAGTTTATAGCACAAAAACGATTTTTTTTCTCTCGTAATTTTGAATATAATATTTTTTATTATGAAAAATCAAATGTGTGTTTCATGTTTTTGGTTATATTAAAAAAAAAGAAAAAGTTGATCCTAACTAACATGCATCAAGATTTTCTTATGGCCCCAAAACAAAGTTTCTTGACCTCAATTGTTTTATAAAATGCTACCTGTTATGATTTTTTGGGCTTCATCAAGAAAAACTTCAAAAATTTGTTTTTTGTCATTAATATATTAAAAATTGTTTTTATATTATACATTTCAAAAACATTTCTAGGTGAAATAAGTTTCCCGATTTCAATCTAAACAAAAACCCCATCTTAATTTTTTTTAATTGAAAAATATAACATTTAACAATAAGAAAAAAAAATGAGGTGAAGAAACTTTGTTTTTGTGCTTTAAAAAAAACTTTAACTATTTTGGCCAAAAGCACTTTTGAAATTTTTACTAAGAAAAAATGAAAAACACTGTCTTGAATTTTTTTAAAACTGTAAAATGTAATTTTTATCATAATGTGAAAAAGAATTGGGATATAGAAAGTTTGTTTTTGTGCTATAAACAGTGTTTGAAATGTTTCAGTCAAAAACAAATTATTTTTATGATCAAACACAAAAAAAAAAACATTTTTTTTTATATTTAAAAATATGACGCGTTAAATTACGCGAAAAAAATACATTCCGGAAACTTTCTTTTTCTAACAATTTGAATTATTTTTGCTAAAAGCTACTTTCTTAATTACGAAAGACAATGCTTAGTTAATTTCGAAGTGCGCTTGACATTATAATAGTAAAGCTTAAATGGAAATTTTGTTTTGAGTTCAAACAAATGTTTCTTAAATTCTGCACACAATTTTTATTAAAATTTGTCAGATATTGTCTATGCCTGTTCCAAGACTTAAATGTGTCAAATGTCGTGTATAAATTAGAACTGTATTTTTGCGGACTTTAAATATATTTTACGACATTTAGCCAGTTAGTAGTAAAAATGTATGATTTAGTTATGCATCTTTGATATAGATTGTCGATTCACTACCTTTATATGCTAATCCACATAAAAGCTAGATTTCGTGACAGTTTAACTTAGAACTTCATTTGAAGGCAGAAGAACTACTCCATCAAGTGTTGATATAACTCAGGAAATAAATTTTATACACAATCAAGTGTATAGTAAAAGTTGGTTTTAAAGTTTTTAAAAAGCATTTATAACTGAAAAAACGTTATTTAAAACTATCTAAGTTATATTAAAGAAAGTATTTTTTAGCTACCGCACACACTATAAATTCTTAGAGCTCTTGTCAAATGAGCAGTAATTAGGACTTAAATTGATGGATTATAAATGGTAATTTAGTTACAGAGAAGAAGCTAAAATAATTAAAAACTGATTTATTTATAAGGATAGCGACAGTTTAATTTTTTTAGCAGAATGATTGACCAGAAAAAGTAGTATTGTAAAGTGGCATTATTTAAAAATAAACAAAAAATAACGAATAAATGATAACTTTTATAATACAAGGGATTATTTTATTGCACATTATCGGCTTAAACAAAATTGACCTTTGATTAAAGGAAAACACAACAGGAATAAAGCGCAAACAAAAACACAAAAATTGCACATAAATCACGTTGTTTTGCTGTATTCACAAGAAGAAAAATATTCTGATGAAATTACAGTATGGTAATGATATTTTTGCTAAAAATATATAATTCTTGTAATAAACAATTATGGCATTCAAACCATTCATTTTGTAATTCATATAGTAACGGTTTACTAGAAATTCTGGTTTTCAAAATTATAGCTTTTACCACCGCCAAGAATATGAAACTGAAAAGTAAATTCAACAGAATAATTGGTTTTTGTGCCATGCGCTATGGCATCATGATAAAATTACCAAATTTACCTCATTTATCACATATCGTAATTATACCAAAATCCATACCATAGTGCTCGATAAAAATGACCGAGCTTTTTGAAGTTACCACAGAGTCAAAAACACGGTAAACTTTATTGTATTCTGGCAGTTTTGACCATAATTTTTTCTTCTCAGTGCACAAAGTATACCTTCTCTTCATTTCAAAACGCAAAATTTCTGTTTTTTGGTATTTTTTTCAGAGTTTACAAATTCAAGAAAGGTAATAAATTATATTGGATTCCTAAAAAATAAATTGAATTAGTTTAAAAAAGATGAAGATGGCATTAAATATTGTAATGATAATGAAATTAATAACAACCAAGGGTTAAAATAGGATGATAATACATTTTAGTTTTTATTTATCAAAGAAGTAAAGAAAATTTGTGAATGCGAGGTTTGAATATTATAATAAAAGTTCAAAACCTTAGTTTTGCTCTTCAAGTTTTAGTTATTTTAAATGACATTTTTTGCCTATTTTTAGTCGAAATGTACACGTTTAAAAACGTTATATATATATAACAATGGATCGCGCCAGCCTTCTAGGAGAGTTGGGGATGATGTGCCCTAACGCCCCTAGAAGTTTGTTCCAACGTTTACGTGACCTCTTGTAATACATAATGTTTTGAAGTCGGTACATTCCGACAAAAATTAGACTAAAAATGTCATTTAAAAAAATCAACTTTCTAGATCTGTTAAAAAATTTCCTGCAACAGAAAAAATAATGTTCTCAAGTTTAAACTTTAAAACGATTATACATATATTTTATGATTTTAAGGATTACACAAGAGTGAAATGGCAGTTTTTGTCAAGTACTTGAAAGGTCGTATTTCGTCAAAGATCACGTGATTTAGTTAGAAACTAACGTCCAAACTAACAAAAATTAGAGTAAATTTCAAAGTGTACATAGATATTAGAGACCTAATTTTTCAATACTCACTGTTAAGTTTTATCCTGGAAGAAATAAAAGATCATCCTTAAAAAAAAGAAGATTTTTTTAACGTTACAAGAATTCCATTTATTTATTTATTCTATCCAAAAAGTTTCTTCAGTGCCAGAAATGCTGAATAGATTTGAATACCCGGGAAAGTAATCTTTTTATTTACTTGATACCTGTTCTAACAAATGTATGGAGACCAAACAAGTATACAATAGCTCTAAATCCCTTTCTTTCTAAAAGAAGGCCAATTATAATGAGCTTATTTAAATAAAGAAGAAGTTAAATAAGCAAAGTATTCCTTAAAGTAAGTAAATATAAGCAGAACTTTGAATATAAAAGCCTCTGATTTATTTTGTTTCTTGAAGACTGTCTATCATTGTATTTTATTTATTATCCTGCATACAATTATTATTTCCTTACATCAAAATTTATTCTAGGTTGTTATAGTAATGAGCTGCTGGCTCAACTTTGGCTATTAAGAGGTATTATATCAAATTAGAAATTCTTAAAGGACCTTAAATATACAAGGAATAATAGATCAGTGAAAAAGCTTGTATAAACAAACGGAATTATTTATAACTGAAATGTGCATATTTTTGACAAAGAAATTATGATATATTATTTTACGCAATTTTTTTAATGCTACTTTTCAAAATATTGAGAGCATTCAGTCTTTTATATCTAAAAACTGAAAAAGCAGAAGTTGTAACATCTTAAAGAGTTACAGCTAAGCATAGAAAGATATTTTGCTTTAACTTTGAACAAAAGTGACAGTTAAGGTACAATATGCTCTGTTATCAACGCCCTTAATATATATTTTATAAGCTCCCCCCCCCCCCCCAAAAAAAAAAATAAATTAGATAGACACATTAGAGCTCGCAAATTAGTAATTACATGGAAAAAAACCGAAAAAAGTTATCAAAATCATATGGATAAGCTGAATTACATACATCAAAATAAGTTTGACTGTTTAATGAATCTTGAAGATGTTTCTTATATTCGCTTTTCCTTTCTCCTAAAATTTCTCCGGCAATAAAAATTGTTTTGATGTTTTATCCAGCCCTTTCTCCTTCACAAAGTTGACTAATTTTTTATATTTGCACAGCATTAAAATTTGAACTCTAATGTGCTTATTTTGACACAGATTATAATATTAAATTTTAAGAGATAACGAGTCTGATAGATTTCTTAATATCAATATATCAATTTTTTTTTTCTGATGGAGTCTGCAGTTATCAAAAATGTTGCTGAGTAATCAAATTGTTAAATTTGCTTATTGCAAAATTTAAAATAGAATAGTTTTATTGTTAAAATTTTTCAATTTTCATAATAAAGCTCGTGAATGTGGTTTAAAAATGAGATAAAAAGTTTTTTTTAAAAGTTTATTTTTGATCCGCATTTAGAGTACAAGTATATGCAAAACTTGTAATTATGATAATTTTCGAAAAAAAAACTAATTGTATCAAAGGAAATTAAATTTGAAATTATTTATATTTAAATTTAATCACACTGAGAGCATTATTACAATATGGTAAAATGACTCTATGGGAACACTGATAAGTATAGTACTTTTTACCGAAGCACTTTGGTTATAGTTTTAATAAAATTAATAATAATATATTTTTTCGAAACATGTTTTAAAGTTTGCTAAAGTTTGGTAATTTACAATGGTAACTTAGCGCTTGTCATAAAAACCAATGTTCGGTTAAATTTACTTTTCAGTTATGTATTTTTTACTAAATGCGTGGCAATAGAAAGTATAATTTTGAAAACCAAAATTTTAAATAAACTATTATGAATGGTTAACTATGGCATAAACTGTATGAATATTTGAATTATCGTATATTTTGATTTTATTGCCATTATCATGGTTTTCTTACCAGAAATGTAGTATAGTAAACCATACAGTTAAGTAATTTTACGTGAATGTTTTTCGTCATGAATAATCTTATCAACTCCGTATCCTTGTTATCTCAAAATAACAAGGATGCGGAGTTAATAACATTAGCAGTCGTAAATCCAAAATTGGCTAAACGAAGCTGTTCAACAACGGTTTTATATATATATATATATATATATATATATATATATATATATATATATATATATATATATATATATATATATATATATATATATATATATATATATATATATATATATATATATATATATATATATAAATATATATATATATATAACCATATCTATATACCATATAAGATCTATATATATATATATAACTTTTGACGCCCTCTAACGGTTTTGCGTTTGGTTTTCGACCATGCATTCTTTGATAAAAATTGTTTGCTTGGGTGTGATCATTTCATAAAATTTTGCCCATCTTTTGTGAATCACCCTGTATATATATATATATATATATATATATATATATATATATATATATATATATATATATATATAACACAATTGTAAATTAGATTTTGCCTTTAAATATTACAATGCTTTTTTATGGCAGGAATTTTTGTAATGTTGCTTTATTTTAATAAAATAATATTCTTATCTAAGTTATGTAGCGCAACATATTTATATCTTTTATGCAAAAGAATCAGATATAAAGCAAGCATGAAACGTGGTTCATCCAAGTTTCAAATGAATTAACATAGGTTAACTCTGTTACGTAATTACTTAATTGTATTCCTGCAAACTTTTCCGCTTTCCAATTAACATGTCAATGAGCTGGATAATAGGGGGCAATTTCACGAGACACTCCCTCTTCAAGCCCCCCCCCCCCCCCGATAGAAGCTTGAAATTAATTTGTGCTTCTCTTCATTCATTCTTTTTAAACTGTCTCCTATAAAGGAAGCAATAAAAATTGTTGAAACTGAGTTATCGATACTTTTGTGTTTAATTAGATTCTAGTTCCTATTACTTTTTTTTAAATATCTTATTTTCTGAAATGGAATGTATAATTTCAGTTATGATGCATATAGAACATATTATTCTTGTCTAGTTTCTCTAAAAGTTTTCTAAAAGAATAATTTTTAAAGGATTGATTAAATTTTTCTCTAAGGAGCAAAGATTATTTTTTATCAACTCGAATCATTCGAAATTTAATAATATTCATCTCATTTATGTTTTCTTTACATTTTTACTATTTCTTAGAAAAATTTCGATCAGAAGAATGTAAAAATATGCTCGAAGAAATATTGATTCTACTCTGAATATCAATAATTTAACAATAATATCATTCGAATTTCTTGTAACATTAATAAAGTGTTAAATTGAATCGTATTAATGTTACGGTTGAACTAAGTTATCCTGCATTCAAATTGAACCATTTTATTAAAAAGTGGTTCAAATTGAAACACTGTATCATATATTAACATTTAAGACATATCAATGATAATTTTGTTTAACCTCGCACCGTATTAAGTTTGCAACAAATTTAATGATTTATGGATCAACAATTTTCAAAGTAATCTTTTTGAGTCTTTAATCTCTTTCGAGTTCTTATACTTTTCTATAAACTCATAGTTTTGATACCGTTTAAGAAAAATATATTTTCAGAAATATTGGTTTAACTTTGAAACCTAATATCGGTAGGTACCTTGTGCAAAACTGCTGAATCCCTCAGGGAGTGATAAAATGAATCGTGTCTTTGTTCAAATCAAACCACTGTATCGTGTTTGCATGTGTGACGAAACTAACTACTTTCGAATTGACAAACGAATTGTTATCCTTTTTTAACATTTATTAGGACGTAACACAAACATATACACATATACACAGACACTCAAGACATAATACGTTACACTCATACTCATTCCCATTACATAGGGGGCGCTGCTCTAGCGCTTCTGGATATGAATATTCTCAACACACCCCACCTGTACTCTGTTAAGAGTACATTTACTACAAACTATTAAATGCAAATTCAAATTAAATTATATATGCAAATGGAAAATTGGCAATGATACATATAACTTCTTAGTCTACTAGAATGGTCGTCATTTCTTCAAAGCTAAGAAAAGATTTACCAAGAATTTTTCTTAAAGGTTCTTTAATACTTTTCATGAGTCTTTCATAAAATCCTCCCCACCAAGGAGCATGAGGGGAGATAAACTGCCATGTTATTTCATGCAAAGCTACAAAATTTTTTAATTCTGAATCATCCAAAATTTTAGAAAAACCTTTCAAAATGTTTTCTGCATTTTTGAAACTCTTAGCGTTATCCGAAATGATGACCTTACAATTTCCCCTTCTTGCCAAAAAACGTCTTAAAGACAAAATAAAGTTTTTTGTTGTCATATCAGTTACCAATTCAATATGAACCGCCCTTGTAACAGCACATGTAAACAAGGTTATATAAGATTTTTGATTAATATCTTTACCAGAACGAACTGTGACTGGACCAGTAAAATCAATTCCAGTAACAGTAAAAGGAGGGTTTTCAAGAACCCTAGTCTTTGGTAATTGTGCAGTAATTTGTTCTGCAGGTTTCAAAGAGTACCTTTTACAAATGAGACAAGTTTTTAAAACTCTTTTCACTATTTGTCTACCCTTCGGAATCCAGAATTCACTGCGAATTTTTGCGAGGGTAGCCGACACCCCACCGTGACAAACCCTTTTATGTTCTCTAGATATTAGTAATTCAGTAAATTTTGACTTTTTAGGTAAAAGAATTGGATGAATCTCACTATCCGAAAATTCACTTTCTTCTAACCTTCCCCTTACCCGCAAAACATTATTTTTATCTAAAAATGGGGCGAAATAATAAAGAGACGATTTTTTAGATACCTGTTTACCATTTTTGATGCATTCCAATTCAGAAGAGTAGACAAGACTTAGCTCATACCTTATCCAGTCCATCTCAGCTTCTGAGAGCTCAGTTGCAGTGTAAGGTCCCAACTCAACTGGTAATTTTTTGAGCTTGTTGACGAATCTTTTAACCAGTACTGTTATTTTTAACACTCTATCTAAGTTACTATATTTATTTAAATCTAACACAAATTCTGAATCAAACACTGTACATTTACATTGGGAGATTATTTCACATTCGTTTCTAAATTCTAAATCTCCAATGGGTTTCTCATTTTCAATTTTACAAGGCCAAAACTCACTAGGTTGACTTAACCAAGGTGGTCCATACCACCACAACGAATTTTTGACTAATTCCGAAGCAGAAATACCCCTTGAAAGGATATCTGCAGGATTTTCCTTTCCAGGACAATGAGACCATTGTGTTTGTTCAGTTAAATTTTGAATTTCATTGACTCTATTTTTAACAAAGGTTTTGTATTTATTGGCCTCTCCCTTTATCCAATACATGCATATGGTTGAATCTGTCCAATAGTGATGAGTAGTTTCAAATTTTAAACATTTACTAACTTGTTTAACTAACCTAGCTGACAATAAACATCCTAACAATTCTAAACGTGGCAATGTGATAGACTTAATTGGAGCAACCCTACTTTTGGAACATACAAAGCTAGTAATCACTCGATTTTCTCGAGTAATTCCTCTTAAGTAGATCACACAGCCATAGGCATTCATGGAAGCATCTGAAAAAGAATGAATATCAAATGAAATAAAATCACATAAAGTTAATCCTGAAAAATAATGTCTAGGAATGAATATCTCGTTCAAATGTTCGATTTCACTGCACCACAACTGCCACTTGTAGTCCAGTAAAGGTGGAAGTTCAATATCCCAGTCAATATTAGCAGCCCACAATTCTTGGATAAGAATTTTCAGTTTCATAATGAAAGGACCAACGTAGCCAATGGGGTCGAAGATGCGACCCAGAAGGTGTAATACAAATCTTTTGGTACTGCTACCATTGATAGCAATGTCTTTCAACTTGCTGACGTCAAAAAAGATTATATCTTTATCAGGATTCCAAGCCAGTCCCAGAACTTTACTTGGTACACCATTTTCACTTATGCCATTTGTGTCATCAGTTTCTATGCCAGATCTTTTGTACATCTCACGGAGTGGTATCGAGTTAGTTTGCCATTTTCTAAGCACCATTCCAGCTTTCTTCATTATTTCTACACTTTCGGTGCTGATTTTAAGAGCCGTTTCTAAATTATCAGTTCCTCCAACGAGATCATCGACCCAGAACGAATTTTTTAACATTTCACAAGTTTCTGGGAACAAATTTTGGTACCTTTCAAAATGGTACTTAAGAGTTGCTGCAAGCAAGTAAGGACTTGGTTTAAGTCCAAATAGCACTCTAGTGAAGTTCAGTACACAATGCCTGTCTGAATTGAGGTCTTCAATCCAGAAAAATTTTGTGAATCGTCTATCATCTGAGTCTATCAAAATTTGTAAATATGCCTGTTTGACATCAGCTGTATATGCGATAGTATTTTGTCTAAATTGCAACAAAAGTTCGAACAAGTTAGGATATAAGTTCATTCCAGTATGCAAGCAATCATTTAGTGAGTATTCTCCCTCTGCATGAGCTGTGCCATCAAACACTATTCTGAGGCGACTACTTGTTTTATCTTCGCGAATGACAGCATGGTGGGGCAAATAAAACGTAGATTCATCAATTAAATTATCTGACAATTCAACTATTCCCTCTTTAAGATAACCGTCTACAACCTCCCGATACTCCTTATACAAAGATGGATCTCTCTTAAACCTCTTGACCAAACTATTAAGACGTTTTAATGCCACCTCCCTATTGCTCGCCAACTTTTCTTGCATCCCTTCTATCCAAGGCAACTTAACACAATATCTATTGTCAACAAACTGAATCGAATCATTAAATTCCTTCAAAAGATCTTGTTCTTTCATACCTAAAGTCTCTATTTCGTCACCTCTAATTCCCAAACTTTCCAATTCCCAAAAGCGTCTAAGCTCCGAAGAGATTGAATCATTCTCACTAAAAACGAAATTAACCGATGCGGACTCAATTGAACCTTCACATCTACCTTGAAGGGACCATCCAAAAACTGTTTCAAGAGCAACTAATGGTGAATTTAACGTTTGAAATCTCTTAGTCAAATCCCAATAATAATCCGATCCAACTAACAACGAGATCCTACAATCACTGGACAACTCATTAGTATTAAACGTCAACTCAAGTCTCCTAGCCTTCATCTCAGCGCAAACCCTTTGATCAGGAACATGAATTGGCGCTCTTGAAATTTCATCTATCTCCAACGCCTCAATTACGACTTCATTACCTTCAGAAATATTTCGCAACTTAACCTCCACTTTGCGACAAATCTGCAACTTAGGATTCTTAGCGCCAAAACTATAAATTTTCAATTTTTCAAACCCTACAACCTTTAATCCTAACCTTTCAGAAACACATTTTTTAACAAAAGTGCGTTCAGAGCCATTATCAAACAACGAAAATATTAAATCCGAAGATTTAGAGCCAACAATTTCTACCTTTACACATTGCAACAAAATCCCTCCATTTTTATTCCCTATATGATTTGAAGAAGTGGATACAATTTCATTTAATTTTTTTCTCTTCATTTTGTTTTTTCTTCGACTCGCCCTCATCCTTATGCTTTTTAGAGTTTTCTAATTTAAAACATATTGCACGCGCATGTCTACCATTACAAAAAGAACAAGCGGGGCCTTTACAATTTTTTACAAAACAATTATCATTACAACATAATAAGCATTTTCTTTCGCGTAATAATTTCTCTCTTTTATTTTGAGCTTTCAAATTCTCACATAAAGAACTCAAATGATTTTGATTACAAAATATACAACCATTTGAAGCTGCATTAGTCAGCAATTCATTCGCAGAGGATATAAATTTATTCCGATTCCAAGAGCCTCCGTTATATTTACGAGAAAATTGTTTTGATTGGAAATTCGACGCCAAGCGAGGCGAAGGGGGGGAAACCGCAGACTGTTGCAAGTGAAAAGCTCTCTCTCGGGCGATTATAGCGTTATGCAAAAAACTCATTAATTCATTTAGATCATGATTAGTACTTGAAATTTGCTCTTTACTAAATTCCAAAATAAGATCACTGGGAAATAGTTTCAAAATAATTGCGCTAAGCATTACACTATACGTTTCCGATTTTACGCCTAAACTTTCAAGAGAACGAATTTGAGTTTGACACTTAAAATAAAGATTCTTTAATTCCTGCAAATTAGACGAAATTTTTAAAGGGGTCATATTTAATAGTTTAGACATATGGGCGTTAATTAACACATCTTTTTGACCGAATGTATCTTGAATTAATTTAAGAGCTGGTTTATAGTTGTTTTCTGTTATCGCAAAATCTTTAATGCAAGAAAGTGCCTCACCACCAAGACAACTAAATAAATATGAAAATTTTTCTACATCTGAGAGAGAAGTATTTATATCAATTGAATTTTCATATTGATTCCAGAAATTCAAATACTCTGATGGATCGCCATAATAAGTTTGAATTTTTAATTTAGGCAATTTTGCGCTTATATTTGATCCGCTAAGATTCACTGGGTTTTCTTGCACATTATTATATTTATTTTCAATTACGCTATCCGATTGCAACGATTTTATTTTGTTTTTTAATTTAACAGTAGCAAAAACTATTTCTTCGTTATATTCATCAATTTTTTCTATTTCTGATTCAATATCATCGATATCTAAAAGATTTTCGATTTTAACATCTAAAGATTTGATTTGATCGTCTTTGGTTTGCAATTGGACCAACAGACTTTCGAATTCATCGATTTCAATTCCCTGCTCATCTAAACAAGTTTTAATTTTTGTAATTAGTTTGGTTACCTGCCCTCTATGAGAAGTGCGTTGCTTTTTTAACTTATCCAACTCTTTCTTTTCAGCCATTACTAAATTTATATTCCTTTTCAGATATTAATAAGCACTAACAAATCAAACAATTTTTAAAGCATATGTGGTTCAGTAAATACAAACACTACTAATTCAAACTAGTACTTATTCAAAACGAAAGTATATATATCAAACATAAACAACACAATTTTACCATTTCAACAATTTCCTACGCATAAACCCTAATTCGACACAACATGAAACAATTAAATGTCCAAATGGAAACTATTTCAATTCTATAACTTTTAACTATTTTCAACACAATTCAAATGGATAAGTATCAAATCAAAACAACATACCCCACATGCCGTCATTCTTTATTTCTTGCAAACGAATTTTTTATTCGAACAAACCATGGGCTTCCATTCCACGGCGATGCACCAATTTTATGTGACGAAACTAACTACTTTCGAATTGACAAACGAATTGTTATCCTTTTTTAACATTTATTAGGACGTAACACAAACATATACACATATACACAGACACTCAAGACATAATACGTTACACTCATACTCATTCCCATTACATAGGGGGCGCTGCTCTAGCGCTTCTGGATATGAATATTCTCAACAGCATGCATAAAATTGTATCTAAGCGTGGAGGTTAGGGGAAAAGACTTTACTTTCACTCATTAGTTTCTTGAAAAGTCAAATAGTTTTTCTTACATCTCTATATATGTTCCAAGTTTAATCTTTAGTTTAAAATTTGTTTTCATTTGCATTTAAATTAATTCAATCTATGAAATACATGTTTTTCTTAAAAAGTTTTCAGTCACGGTAAGGATTAAAAACACGTAGAAGAGATGTATTAAGACAAAAATCAAATAGTGTAATTCTAGTCGAGAGTTATTTTTAAAATTATTTTTCCTGTTTATAATAAATTATTGTTTTCAATGTTTCATTCATTAAGGAAGCTTAAATAAGTTGAATTAATTAAATTAAAAAATTTAATGAGACAAATAATAATCTATGTCAGGAGAATATTGTTCATTGTTGAATTAAATTTAAGGAAGTATTTATAAATAAAATGAAATATTTTAAAGTGCATAACACATATTTTTTTTCCTGGATTGATTTTTAGATTATACAACTAAGACTAAAATTTTTTTTTAAAATGAACTCTTAATTATGCATGAATAAATTTTTATAGAATTATATTACGGAATGCGTAGAACGGTAAAATCTAGTTATGATGTATTTAGAAACTTTATTAGGAAAGCTGAAATAAGTAAACAATTATATACCATTTTATATCCAAAAATAAGGAAAAAATTTGATTCTAAATAGACATGTATTTTATTAACTAAAATTCTCTTTAAAAAAAAACAATGCTATGAAACAATAATGCAGATACGTAAATAAATTTGTTTCTTCGAAATATAGAGATAGAAATATTTTTTTCGAGATGGGTATAATTATAAAATTTCATGATGCATTATAAAAAAAAAATTCTTAAAAGTTACTGTATATTAAGTAATCATGCAATGTATCTCCACTGAGATGTATGAGATATAAAAACAAGTTCTGAGATGTACAATGTACCTCTACTGAATGCATCTCTACTGATAGTTTCTTAAAACAACAAATAGTTACAGCGTGACTGGATAGTTTTTACCCATAAGAAACTTTGATCTATTTTAAGGTCGACGTGGAAAATTTATGCATGAAAGATTTAAATAGAGTTAAAATGCTACAATAAGTATTGTAAATCATGTATAAGGTTTGACACCTGCATGTTTATATTAGAGAGTAACATCTTTTGTGAAGTAGTTAATTATGTCACAATTTGCTTCCATAATTGTAATGCTGCAATTGAAAAAGAGTGAGATTTCTCGAGGAAGGAATATGTAAATCGACAGCATTAATTTGTTTTGCCAAGTCATTAAATTTTAGAAATAACTGGGAATTTAGGACATCAATCTTTGATGGTTTCGAATATATTTCTTCGTTTTGTATTTAGCAATAACCAAATGCTTGCCTTTTTTAAAGACTAATTTAAGCAGGAAAAGCACCGCGAACGGCATGACGCGAATAAATGCAATAAATATAAGATATTTATGGATTTTCCCAATTAGACACTTGTAATTGAATGAAACCATGACAAAATTTTCTATTGTTTATGCATAAGTTTAAAGGAAACAAAACTCAAATTACCTAAAATGTTTACTAAAATATTTATTCATTTAGATTTTTAAATCTTATTTAAAGTTTATTAGTTAAAGGATTGCGTGAAAACAAAATATTTATTTCATTCAGATAGAAATGTTTGATCTAATAATTGAAAATTCTTATCTAAAGCTAACAAAAATTATTGTATTGTACTATATTTTTTGTATTATATTATTTTGTACTGTATTGTATTGTATTGTTTTTGTTTTGTAATGTTATGTTATGTATTGTGTTGATTTGTATTTGATTGTTTTGTATAGTATGGTTTTGTATTATATTGTTTTGTATTGTATTGTTTTGTATTGTATTGTATTGTTTTGTATTTCATTGTATAGTACTGTATTTCATTGTATTGCATATAATTTTATTGTATTGTATTAATTTTGAACTTATCCAGTTACAATATCAAGCGCAAATACTCATACTTAATACTGACGTCATAAATATTTATTGTTTAACACTGTACGGTTCTGAGATAGCTCAATAGTTAAAATTGAAGGTAATGCGGACTGCATGTAATAATTAACAAATATTTATTCAACAAATCTAATTAATTAGTTCACGCATGAACTTACATTAGAGAGCGACCATACGCTCTTAACAATTCAATCAACAAGAACACGAGTGAGTAGTTAAAAGGGTTACATTATGATGAAAAATGGCTGGCACCATACAATCTCGCCAAACGGTAATTCAACACCAAACATAACCGTCGGGGTTGAAATATTAATTTCAATAAATAATAATCAAATAGAAACAAATAAAATTATATGTAATGTTAACGCAATTTAAATTAATACAATGCACAAATAGTTATAAAAATACACCAAATAAACAAAGTTTCAGTTTTGCAAAACTAATTATACAAAATTAATTCTCAATACGTAAGACAGCAATTTTTGAAATTGCTCTTTTATAAACACCATTTTTTGTTTTTACTGAAATAACTCTTACACTTTTATCTTTTCCACAAAATATATCAATAATTCTACCTAATAGCCATTTACATGTAGGAAGGTTTTCTTCCTTGAGTACTACCATGTCTCCTATTTTAACATTTTGTTTTATAAACATCCATTTGTTTCTTTGTATCAATGTGCTCAGATAATTATTAGTCCAATTTTTCCATTTATTTAGAACCATTTGAGTAGTTTTTTGCCATAAATTAAGTCTATTATTATCTATTTCTAATAAGTTAGGTTCAATAATTGCATTTATTGGTCGACCTATAAGAAAATGACCAGGAGTTAACACATTTAAGTCATCAATGTTAGAAGTTAATGGTGTTAGGGGGCGAGAATTTAAATTCCCTCAACCTGAGTAATAATGGTTAAAAATTCTTCGTAAGTTAATGTCGCATTTCCAATTGTTCGCTTTAAATGAAATTTTAAGGATTTTACTCCTGCTTCCGATAGACCATTAAAATTTGGTACACTGGGCGGAATAAATTTCCATTGTACATTTTCTTCTGCTAGAAAATTGGCTAAAATGTTGTTATGTTTAATAAAAATATTCATTAGTTGTTTAATTTCGGAATTTGCACTTACGAAATTTTTAGCTTTATCACTAAATATTTTTTGTGGTTTGCCTCGTCGGGCAAAAAACCTCTTTAAGCTAGCAATACATGCTTCTGCGGTTAAATCGTTAACTATCTCCAGACGGATTGCTTTCGTTACAGTAGAAACAAAAATACAAACGTATATTTTGTGATAGTTACCTTTACGTTGGCTTTCGTATCTAATCAAAAATGGGCCACAATAATCAATAGAACAACAATTAAATGTAAAATTAACATTTATTCTTTCACTAGGTAACTCACCCATTATTTGTTGAGAAATTAACGGATTTGCTTTAAAACAAGTAATGCATTTATGCACAATTTTTCTAGCTATTTTTCTGCCAGTAAGTGGCCAGTAAATTTGTCTAACAGCATTTAGTAACGCCTGCGGACCATTATAAAAGTTCTTAATATGATAATAATTAAAAATAAGTTCAGTTATTTTCTTCTTAGCTGGCAAAATAATAGGATGTTTTTGATTAAAACTTAAGTTTGAGTTTGTTATTCTACCGCCAACTCTAATTAATCCCTGTTCATCTAAAAATGGATCGAAATATTTTAACTTACTTTTTGGAGTCAGTGGCAAACCTTTTTTCAACATACAAATTTCTTCTGAAAAATACCTACTTTGTATAAGTTTAAGAATATGATTTCTAGCGTTTTTCATTTCATCTATGGTTATAGTACCTGTTTCCTTATTAAGTGGATTCCTACAATTGTAAGAGAACCTAAAAAGTAAACTAAAAATTCTTATCAGTTTTAGAAAATTATTTGTAACACTTAGGCATTTATCAATAAATGAGTCATTTTTTAAAGTCATTAATGAAGTCGCTATTGGTTTCAGTTCGGTAGAAAAGAGTTTATCATTGAAGTGAGTTTCAACTTTAAAATTTTCCTTATTTAAGAAATTTGGACCTGTCCACCATAATTTATTGGATCCAAGGGCTGTAGCGTCTGAGCCTCTGGTAATGATATCTTTAGGGTTCATTTCTGAAGATACGTGTCCCCAATTACAATTAGACGTAAGTTGTTGAATTTGTGAGACTCTGTTACTCACAAAGGTTTTTAAAAGGTGAGGCGAAGTATTAATCCACGCTAACGCAATAGTTGAATCTGACCAGAGTTTGATATGATCAAATTTAAGCTTTATAGCCTCTAAAACCTTTTTCACAAGTTTTGAAAGGAGTAGAGATGCAGACAGTTCCAATCTAGGAATAGTCATAGTCTTGATTGGTGCTACACGTGACTTGCTGCAAAGAAGCTGGCTGCAAGATTCATCAGGATCTGCAACTGTCTGTAAGTAAATTACAGTTCCAAATGCTTTTTCTGAAGCATCTGCAAAAACATGCAGAATAAGTGCGGAAAACGTCTCCTTCAAAACGCAATGAGATACTTGAATAGTTTCTATACTATGAAGTGCTTTAATGAACAAAGTCCATTCTTGGGCAATAGGGGATGGTAACTTTTCGTTCCAGTCTAGCTTGTGCAACCAAAGCCGTTGCATAAAAATCTTCGCTATGCCGATGACTGGCCCCAGTAGACCAAGAGGATCATACAAACGAGCAACTTGAGATAAAACATCTCTCTTTGTAACATCTGATTTTTCCGTAACTGCAACTTTGTGGAGAAATGTATCCCTTTTGTTATTCCAAAGCATCCCTAAAGTCTTCACTGTTGCATTACTGTTACAATCAAATGAAAAGTCTCCCAATTCTGTGTCTTGTGAATCAAAGTTAGTACACCATTTGTGTAATTTCATTCCTCCTCTTTTAAGTAGTTCTGTTAAATCTTGCTGAAGCTTAATACATTCATTTAAATTAGAAGTACCGGTAAGACAATCATCCATAAAGAATTCTTCTATAACAATTTTCGATGTCAAAGGAAAATCCTTCTCTTCATCTTTTGCTAATTGTTGAAGAGTCTTCTGTGCCAAGTAAGGAGCACATGCTGTGCCATATGTTATGGTTTTAAGTCTGTAGAATTCAGTAGGTTTACTTTCGTGATTTTTCTAGAGTATTTTTAGAAATTTGGTTTGTGAAGGCAGTATTTCAATTTGTCTAAATATTTTCTCAATATCTGCGGTGAAGGCATAGATATGTTTTCTAAATCGAAGCATAATAGAGAACAGTTCATTTTGTATCACTCCTCCCTTGCATAACAAATAATTCAAGGAACATCCATTTGTAGTTTTGGCGCTTGCATCAAACACCACTCTAAGTTTAATAGTTTTGCTGTCTGGTTTTAAGACACCAAAAAGGAATGATGATGAGGAAGGAAACATCCATAACTGTCATCAAAATCAGAATTGTCTTCTATCCTTTCCATATGGTTCAAAAGTTCATATTCCTTTAAAAACGAAACATACAATTCTTTCATTGCAGGATTACTTGACAAACGTTTCCATAATTGATTAAGTCTTTTTTCAGCATTTTGTTTTGAATCTCCCAACGGTATGTTTTCACTAATATCCTTCTTAAATGGCATCTTAACTACATATTTCCCATTAGTCTTTCGATAAAACGAATTTTCAAAAAGTTCGTTGTAATAATTTAATTCTGAACTGACGGGAGTTTTTGTTTCGTTTTAATCTTCAACTTCCCAAAAAGAATTCAATATCTCGTTTAGCGAATTAATCTCAGTTGACAAAAAGCAACGATTAAAATCTTTAGCTTCATTACTCGAAATTCTAATGCTTTCTGAAATCAAATATCCGAAACAACTATTTTGAAGCAATAATTCATTATCTTCTAAACGTATGTTATAATTCTTCAAAAAATCAAAAAATAATTCAGCACCTAATAACAAATCCACTTTTTTCGCTGTATAAAATTCGTCATCAGCTAACTTGATCCCTTTAGAAATATTCAAAGTCGAAATATTAATTGACTTGGACTTGGGGGGGGGGGCATCATGCCAGTTATTTTGGGAGCAACAAGTAACTCAACTTCCCATTCCGAAACATTTTCTAAATTCGACAATCGAGTTTTGATTTGCGATTTTACATTCAAAGAAATATCACTGATTCTACTAATTGGAACAAAAACCTTTTCTTTTTTTAATCCTAATTCATTCATGACCTCAGAAGTACAAAAATTGCAAGATGAAGCAGAATCAAGAACGGCTCGAAACGGTTTCAAATTACTACAGGCATTGCGAAGATAAACTGCAGTATTTATGAATACTAATTTATTACTCTTTCCTGACGCCATCAAAGCTGTGAGTGGGGGAACAGGGGATTGTTCGAATTCGTTGGACGAAGAATCATTGTTCAAGGCTACTTCTCTTTCTTTCAAAGTTTCACTTTCGATTTTATGCAATAGTGAATGGTGAGAATCTTTTTTACAGACAAAACAAACTAATCTGCTATCTTTACACTGAGATAATAAGTGCGTTTGAGAAAGGCATTTAATGCAGAGTTTGTTTTCTTTTACAAAATTAAATCTCTTCGAAACTGGTAAACTTTTGAATTTCGGGCAATGATAAATAGGATGTGTTTCGTTACACAAAATACAGTTTCGATAAGTATTGGTTTTGGTGAAGAAAGTTTTTGAATTTTTAGGACGATTAAATTGATTTGATAATTTAAGATCATAGTTCTGTTTTAGGAAACTATTTTTATTTATTTCTTCAAGATGTCGAATTCTTTCTTCCAAAAAATTTAAAAAATCATCTAATTTCGGGATTTCATTAAATTTTACACTTAGTTCAAAAGCTTTTCTTGATTCTTTATCTAATTTCTATATTAAAATATTTAAAATTAAAACTTCTGACAAATTATTACGATCGAATTCAAGTACTGTTAATGATCGTTTTACATTGTCAACTAATGCCCGTAATTGTGACGGTGAATCATTTATTTTTTCCAAATTTAATAAGCTATTGATAAAAGCATCCGCAACTGCTCTTTTATTCTCATACCTGCTATTAAGTGCAGAAAACAGAGATTCAAACGTGTCTTGACAAGGTTCCAACAATTTTGCTTCTCCTTTAAGAGATGCTTTGAGATAAAATAGTTTTTGTGTATCATTCAATTCTTTATTGTTACCGACAATTTACATAAATTGCATTTTAAAACTTTTGAAATCTTCATATTTTCCATAAAATTATGGTAAGGGTAAATCTGGCACTTTATAAGTACAATTAGAAAAAATTTTTGCTTCTTTAATTTTATCTTTATCATTAATTTTGCATTCAGAAAGAGAAATTCGAAATCTTACTTCTAAATCTTCTATTTCCTCGTCTAGTTCTTCAGTTAAACTGAGATTATCCTTCAAATCGATATCTTCTGGAAGTTGAGTGTAATCAACTATCAATTGCTTTGCAATATATTTTAATTCCAGTAACGAATTTAGTTTTGTGTTTAGTATAACTTCACGATTAAGTTCCTTTTCATCGGCTTTCAATTCATCAAGAAATTTTAACAACTTTCCTAATTTTGTTTTAATTACGCCTCTTTGGCGGTTCAACGATATCAAAGAAGCCACATTCTTCTCTGGTTGCATAGGACCAACTGTACGGTCCCGTGATAGCTCAATAGTTAAAATTGAAGGTAATGCGGACTGTATGTAACAATTAACAAGTATTTATTTAACAAATGTAATTAATTAGTTCACGCATGAACTTACATTAGAGAGCGACCATACGCTCTTAACAATTCAATCAACAAGAACAAGAGTGAGTAGTTCAAAGGGTTACTTTATGATGAAAAATGGCTGGCGCCATACAATCTCGCCAAACGGTAATTCAACACCAAACAAACACTATAAAAAAGAACACTAAAAATTCAAAAAATTTTTTTGAAAAAAATTTATTGTTGAGGCCATTGTTTTTTGGGAAATTCTCAAACGATAATTTCGTAAAATTGAAGACATTACTAATTTTCCTTGTATAAGGCTGCATATTTCGTCAAAAACAACATTTTAATTTGCAGAATTGATTTGGTTTTGCAATATATATTAAAATGAGTTTTAGTTATTAAGCCGAGAAACAAATCTGAGAAGTCTGCTTGACAACAAAACTAACTCTTTAACAGAGACAAATAGAGTTTTAAAATTTGACATGCTCTTTTTGGGAAACTCACAGATTACATTTAGATAATACACATTCATCAATTTCTTGAAAGTTCACGTTTCGTCAAAAATTGAGTGATTCATGATAAAATGATTTTCAAAGTTAAAAAAATTCGGCACAAGGTCTGCTAACTTGTCAAAAAGGAGACTGTGAAGCCACAATTGACATTACATATTTTTTTCCTATCTTTTAAAATATCTTTAATTACTTAACACTAGACCCGCGGGACTTTTAATATACCTAGAACCGCGGAGCGGGTCATTTTGACCCGAGATAGTAAACCTCATAAAAATATATATGTAATCATTTATTTAAGAAATCTGAAATATATATTTTAATATAATAATAAATAATATCTCATATCAATATCCAGAAATGTCTTTTTTTGCAAGAAGAATTGTTTTTTTTAAAAAGGAATTTTCTAATTTAGAAATCTCTTGCTCAAAATATAGCTTAACCTTTACATTTTAATGGAAAGAACAGAGCTGTCCATTTAAATTAATTTACCGCAATTTTTCAATTAAGCCTTGAATAAATTGGTGTCTACTAATAGACTTACAGCTTTGTATAAAACACAAGCATTGATAGCAGCGAGGTCCAAAATATTATAAAGACCCTGCACCAGCCACCTATGTGGGCAAGCTTTGACAGTATATTTCCTTGTCATCTGGTCAATTACGTCCACACCGAATTTAGTTGCATTGTAGAGAGTAATGGTATCGGGTAGTTTTTTTTAATCATTTGTAATTTCAACAGTTGGATGAAGACTACTCAACAACAAAACAATTTTTTTCCTCTGTTAGACTGACCCAGTTAGACTGATGTCCTTATCAGTTAGTACTATAGTCGAATGCGATTCGGATTTTGACACTTTTTCAGAGTATTTTTCTTCTTGAGTGTTTTACAATTCCTACAAGGCTGGTGATTCTGGACTTTAATGCCTCTGCAAATTTCAATGTAGTAAAAAAATTATCTGTAGTAGCGTTTCTACCTTTGTTCTCATATGGACTTATTAGTCGCAATATAACATGTTCGGAAAGAGGAACGCTTGATTGACAGTGGTGATCTTTTTCGAGGTATGTAAATTCATTAGTCGGTATTTTGAGTCAACATCCGCAGCCAATCAGAATTTGATGCCAAATTCGTCAGGTTTGGTTGACATATATTGAATAAACATAAACCTATTTTTAGGGAATAGGTGTAGGTTTATTTAACCTGTAGGAAATAACTATTCATGTATAGTGAAGTTAGGGCCTAGAGTTTAGTTAGTCTTAAAATTTTCAATGAAACGATTTCAGATATCGGATACAAGGGCAAATTTGTTTGTTTGTAGGCTCTCTGATCTCGTTGACTTTACATTGAAGAGCAAGAATTTCTTTATTTCACGAAATCTGTCTCTCAGAATCGTATTTCGGAAAAACGGTTGTCTACAATCCTCTATTGACCACAGACTATCCAGTTCAAGTCCTTTTGCGCAATATCTGCCATGTGCATATAAAAATGCTATAAAAGCATCAACATCTTCTAATATTACGATCCATTTATTTTTATGAATCCATTTATTTCACGATGAGTTTCATCATCAGTACATTTCTTTGTATGTTTTAATATCCATTCATCGCTGAAGAATCTCCAGGCATTTGCCGAACTACCGTTCATAATATTGCGTTTAGCATGTGGCGTTGGGCTCCCAACTTCGTTCACAATATTATGCTTTGATTCTCCTAAGTTCTTCCTAATTGTGAGACATTACATACCGTCCCATCTTTTCCAACTTTGAAAACCAACGTAGATACTTATTATGACTTTGATTGAATACATTAATTTAGCTCAAAACCACCGGTTCAGACCATTTGAGTGTTTCAGGGGGTGAGACAGACATGCTTTGTGGCTTTAACGTTGTTTCCACGAAAAAAAGGATTTATTTTTAATAATTCATATATCAAATTTATTTATGGGTCTATTTGACCCACTCCGTGGTTCTAGGTATAAGTGCTAATAATACCCCATTCAAGTATGTTACAAGTTTTAAAGTTGGTAAGTTGTTGTTTACATAATATTATTAAAAGTCATGAAAGGAATTTATTTTTAAATTAAAACTTTTCGTGTAGTGATAAATTAAAGATCGATTAGGGTCAAATTGACCCGCTCCGCGGTTCTAGTGTTAAGCTTATTTTATCAATAGAATTATATATTTAAAATAAATCAAAGATTTATTCTTTTAAAGCCAACATAAAATATTTTTTTTATTTTATCGATCAATGTAACGTATACTTTTTATTTCATTACTAATGCAGACTTATTAATTCACTGCCGCGCCTAATCGAAAACAAAAATCTATTTATAACTTTTTATTCTAAATTTCAAACCGCAAAATGTTTCAGTTGCATGATTGTAATAATTTTCATAAATTTGTTGGCGACTCGTGGTCGCTAAGGTATTTTTTAAACCCAATATTGATATGCGGGGTTGGCTTTGTTTTGGCTATATTATATTTTAATAAATTGCCAATTTTGGACCTCCTACTCATGCTTTTCCTGTGTCCGTTGGAACAATTACATTAACTTTTAATTTCAAATTTGTGGAGACTGGGAGAGCCCTTTCGGGCCTCCCCAGTCTCAATTTTTAACCGTCAAAAATGATATTCTTGCTGTATCATCTCTCAATGTGAGAGAGTACATGATTTGATCCCGTTACGGGATTTATTTTTTATATGTTGAATATGGTCATTAACCATCATACCAATTCTGCTTAATAAAATCAAATTTTCACTAAACGATTTATATTAATTTCCTGGAGATAATCATTTTACTACTCTCATAAGCAAGATGTACTTTTAATACATCCAAGTAAGTCCATGATGAATTTATCTATTCTACCAGTAATGGCGATCACCTCCACCACAGAGACTATGTATGAAAAAAGAGTTTTAAAATTCGCCATAAATTTTTTGGGAAACTCCTAGAATACATTTAGATAATACAGAAATCAATATAGATAAAATACACATTCATCAATTTCTTGAAAGTTCACGTTCCGTCTAAAACTGAGTGATTCGTGATAAGACATTAAAGAAATACCGTAGACCTGACGAAAAGGAGACTTTAATATTGTATAAAAAAGTTTTATTAAGGTGAAATACCAATATCTAATACCAGTCAGAAAAGTTATGAATAGGAACGCTGTTATCCGATTGTGCGACTATAAAGTATAAAGTTGTAACTTTCATTTATATTTAAGTACGTCAGTAGTTATTGGAAAACTTTTCTTCTGTATTATTTATTTATTATTTTTTATGAAGGGCAAAATGCGAAGTAATCAGAAATACGATGCCATACTAGAAGTTAAACGAGCAGATCGATCTGAAAAATAAAATCGATTGAAAACGGAAAATTGGACCAATGCAATACTAAGAAAACTCTTTCCCCTTTTTCTTTCTATTTTATTCGAAAACTTACAGAAATGTGTTTAAAAAAGGATGGCTAAATTTTTTCCGTGCTCCCCCCCCCCAGTCTTCTTTTGAACTTTTCAATGATCTTTTCTGTTCCAGTCTTTTCGATTTTCTGACCTCGAATATCGTGAAATCTCTTAATCAATACTTAAGGACTGAAAGGTTACGCTTCATCTTACTTTCCTGAAAGGAATGCGTCGCGTGAGACTTTAGGCGCAGTTTCTGTTCAAACTGCAGTTTGGCGAAAAAATGTAGATTTAAAAATTCAAATGATTTTTATCCTAATCTTTGTGTCCTCTTAATGAGGCTTTGTAAAATATTTCTTTTAAGAAAAGCATTGCTAGAATTTGCCATAAAAATCCTTGCAGTCAATGAAATTTCGATATTGATTTTTAAAGAATTCTTAGATGTCTTTTCATGCATTAAGGTTTACAAAAGGAAAATCACTTTCAATTTCTGAATGAATTGCGTGACTTAATGAGTTTTTAAACACCTTCTAATTTTTCTAAAGAGTTTAAAAGGAATTAAATAATTAATTTTGGAAATGATCAAGATATTCTATACTATTAAAATTTTTTGAAATTAACACTATTTTTATGAAATGGTGAAAAAAAAGCTTTTTAAAACTTGAATTTTATTTATTCTCTAATTTATATAATCTCCCTCAAATCTTATTTTTTTATTTTTACTTTTTGTATAATAGTTTCGAAATTAGTTAAATAAACATTCTTCTTCTGATCGAGGTTCTTAAAATGCTCTTTTTACCATATGTCTTCTTTTATTAGCCTTAAGAGATTTTATAACAATGTTTAATTCCAGTTGATTTTACTTATAAATATCCAAAGCATTGTGGCATTACACAGATGACATCGAATTAGAAAATCTCAATTTAAGTTTGTAATGAAAAATCAGCATTTTACACGACAGCCCGGGGTAGGCTTCGGCCTTCTCTAGAACATTTCTCTATTTTCACTTTCCTTGCTTTTCAGGTCTTGTCAGTTTATCACTTAGATTGTTATGAAATCGACGCTGATGGAGTCCAGCTATCAAAATTTTGGACTTTCTCGACTTTACGACCCATTATTTTATGTTAGAAAATCTAGTGTGTTAAAGCAATTCAAGTAGCAACCCTGCTCAACAAAACACGTTCGGCTTAATTTTATGAATTTTATTATAACAATGTTCTTAAAAAATTTATGAATTTCTGTGCTTTTTTTTTGTTGTTGCAAAAATCACCTCCTTTAACTCATAAAAAATAGCTCTCAAGATCATTCTTTCACCGGCAGTAATGTTAGCCTCTTTTTCTTTGGCAAAGTCCAAGTTTCGGATGAATAGGTCAGGACTGGACTTATAATAATTTTTCTCTTTTTCTGCATGTTGATCTAAGAAAGAAAGGACCTAACGTCATTTAAATATTTGTTTGAAGATAGTATTCATTTTTTAACTTCAATTTCTACGTTGTTGAAGCTAATTATAGAACGTAGGTAACTGAAGTTTTGTACTGTTTTAAATATATAGGTATTAACTTCAAAGTATGGTTGTATTGCCTTATAATCAGTGGTCACCATATATTGTTTTTTTCTGCAGTTCTGCAGTTAATGAAAAATGATACATTATTACATAACTTGATATCCGTATGTTCGCATTTTAGTGCAAATCATTGCAGCAATTTGTTCTGCAGCTGCACAGAAAACTGCATTGTATCATTAATAATATCATTCAAATTATGTATAGTTATTTGACAATATGTAATCCTGACAACTTTTGAAGTTATTTGAATTGAAATGAAAAGTTGTGAAGTTGTTTTATTCGAATTAAGTAACCATAAAATTACAGTAGAAATAGTATTAAATTTGGTGTGAAGCTGTGTAAAAGCTTTTTTAATTTCTTGAAAGAAAGTTTTTAGACTTCATGTTCAATTCTTTCGATTATTACGATTCAAATTACGTTATAATAGAAAAAGTATGAAAAGATAAAAGACTTCACAAAAATAGTTGGTACAATTGTATTTCTATTAGGATAATATTGTCAAGCTCAGAGTAACTTCTTGAAAGATGTTAAAAGAAATACAATTAATAATTTAATAATAAGTATTAAAGTTAATTTCTGTATTAATTTAAAATATCAGCAAGAAAATGTTTCTTTGATATAAGGAAAGCAGATGATGTTTTATTTAAAGTAAAAATGTACGTATTTACAAAACTGTTTAGATAAACCCCACATAGCACAATTCAACCAATGGGCGTTTAAAATTTTTTTACATAATCCATTAGACGTCGTGGATCATTTATTAGCGTTTAACAGACGTTTTTTTTATAGTTTATTTATGGCTAATCTACTTTGGCTTAAATACAGGCGGATAAATAGATCGACTTTGATAAAACATTCGGTGGACGTCTACGAAACAACTGTAAAAAAACGTCTGTTTAGAATGTTTCTCTTAGCCGAAAATAAGACGCAGGATTGAAGCGAAATGAATAGCTTGATTAATAAACACATTTAATAAATACTATTTACATGTATTTACAATTTATGCATATAGCGTTTTAGATAAATTTGGCATCAAATATTTACGAGGCGTAAAGCACAAAAACAAACAAAATAACATTTTCAAAAATAGGATATCTGCAAGTGTGATCTTGATTTTGATTGGTTGTTGAAACGTGGCATTTCTTACGTTAGCAACTGTTCCGAGTAATCCAAGCTCGTCAAATATAAATCCTTGTTGTTTTGTTGAAGAACGCAAAAGCAATGCCGGCAAATGAAGAGTTTATTAAAATACAACTGGAGGAAATAACATCTCGCACACACAGTGCTATGCAAAAGAAAATACATCTTAATCAATCATCATAGCTTATGATGCCACCGAACGAACGAACCACCTCTCAGGCAGCTGCTTCAACTACTATATACGGATTTCCCTTATAGGGAAGTCGTTACAAATAACTTACGCAACTCGCGCAACTTACCTGAGAGAGAGGAAAAATGGGGTTTTGTTCGCATATTAACAACACTCCCCCTGCGAATAAATACACATTTTCCCACAAAATATAAAACATAACTAAACTAATTTCTCATACAACTTAAACTTATTAACAATTAATCAATAAAATTTATTTGTGACAATGTTCAAGTGAGCTTGTCAAAAGTTACAGCTTTAGTAAGGAAATCTGCGATCATTTCGTCCGTTTGCACATACTCCACTTTAATAATTTTGCCAATTATATCCTTTACGTAATGAAGCTTCAAATTGATATGTCTCGTTCTAAAGGATGATTTTGCACTATTCAACCAATCAATTGCAGATTGATTGTCAGACGAAATAGTCACAGGTTTCTTTACAAATATAAACAATGCAATTCTTCTTATAAATTTAATATCCACATTAGTTATTTACAAACACCACCTAAAGAAACAAGTTCTGTTTCACAAGTGGATAGAGCAACCATTTTTTGTTTATTGCTCTTCCATAAAATTAAAGAATCACCTAACATTACAATTTCTCCTGAAAATGATTTCCCATTTTCAGCATTTCCCCAACTTGCATCGGCATGAGCATTCAAAAGTCCTGATTTGTTACTAAAAGATAATTTTTTATCCTTTGTACCATAGAGATATTTTAGCACTTTTTTAGCTAAATTAAAATGTCGTTTCTCAGGTTTATGATTAAATTGAGATAAGTAGCTCATGACAAATGCTAAGTCTGGTCGAGTTCTGTTCGAGAAATATAAAAGTTTCCCTATTAATTCTTGATATTGTGTTTGATTAACCATTTCGTTTGAACAATTAAAACTCCTATCCTCACCTTTTACGATTGGTGTTTTTACACATTTAGATTCAAACATACCATGTTTCTGCAATAAATAGTTTATATATTCAGTTTGAGACAAAATTATGCTCTTTTCACTTTTATTTATTTCAATACCTAGAAATTTATTCTCTGTATTTTCTTTCACTTCAAATATCCGAGATAATTTTCCCACTATATCATTATACATTTGCAAGTCTGAAAAAATAACTATTAAGTCATCTACGTATATTCCAATATAAGAATACTTAGAATTCTCTATTCTAGTGAGAATACAAATATGCGAAGCTAGCTGCTTTAAACCAAGTTTTTATAATTCTCGTTTAAGGTGTAAATGCCAATTTCGACCTTAGGGTAATCCAGAAACACTACGTTTTAACTTGCTTACTTTATTTTCACCATAAAAATGTTTAAAACCTGGGGGAACAGTCATATATACAGTTTCTTCGAACTCATTATAAAGATAGGCAGTTTTTATATCTAAAAATTTTACTTCGAAATTTAATTTGGCAGATAATGCTAACAACAAACGCAAAGATTCGGTACTTAACACGGGTGAATAAGACTCTAAATAATCACGACTTTTTACTTGATTAAAACCTGCTGCTACTAACCTGGCTTTGTATTTATTTTCTATCATGGTAAAAAACTCATTTACTGTTAACTATTTTTACATTTTCAGGTTTATCCCAAACATCGTGTTCGAGAAAAGAATTTAATTCTTCATTCATTGCTTTTATATATATATGCATGTATGCTGTTCCCCATGATAATCAGAAAAAAAGAATCTGTGAAAGTTCAAGTTAATAATGTGTATTATTTATAATAAAATGTTTTATATTGTATCCAGTTTTATTGTGAATATTATTTAGAGATAAAATCAGTAATTTTTGTCGGTTTTTGATTTGTAATACAGTGTAACTTGATTTAAAATAGACTACATCTGAAATTATGATCTCATTAGTTACATTCTCTAATTTGATTAAATTTAATCTAGATAATTGACCAAAGATTAAAATTTTTTATCAGCTTACATATTTATTCATAAAATCAAATCATAAATATCATGATATAAGCGTTTTTTTTATAGATTTAACTCCAACTGTAAATTATTATTATTAAATAAAACAGAATTTCCGATTTAAAAAAATGTAAATGCTAATTGCATCTTATTTTGATTTCAAAAGTCTAGTCATTGGAATGATTTTCTTTCATTGTCTAAGTTAGGAACAGGGGTGAAAGCGAGACGGAAAAGAGGAAAGGCTGGTAGTAAAACCTTTTCAGTTATATCTAGTTTTGGGGAGGAGTTTACTTAATATTTTTTTTAATTATTCAGCGATAACTACTTTATCTTTGAAAAGAAGCAGTCTAATATATATGGTAAAATTATAAAAGAAATCATGATAGTTACAGATATTTTATTTTTTTCGAAAAAAATGCTGGAATGATATATCTTAAGTACCAGTTTTTTCTCTATTTCCGTCTTGCTATATAAGGGCTTTCACCCATGGTTAGGAATCTGAAGAATTTTATAAATCATCTTAAACATTCCATTTCCTTAAGTTTTTCTTGAAAACGAATACATTCACTCAAATATAACTGAGAAGTTTAAACCAAATTAAAAGTTTTTAATTTGGTTTTTACCAGGGCTAAAGAGAATAGAAGGGCTGGTTCACTCATTTGAAGAAACTCTCGCCGCGCCAATCCTCCGATTTTCTCTAGTGACGTCACTTTGGAGCAAAGCTCGCACTTTTACTTCAAGAACACAGCGTTCGGCCTTACTAGCTCTAACTAATATTGCAGCATTTCTTTTTGTGACATATTCTAAGACATTTGCTATTTTCTATAATGGTTTTCCTCAGTTTTTGCAGTGAATTTACAAAAATTTAAAACTATTAACGAAATGCCAGTTTGCGCGATTGCAACTTGAAAAAATTCTGATAGAAAAAAAAGGAAAAAATATAATTTTCCGCGTGTTATCTAAAGTAAATGAACAATTATGTAAAGAATGGATTCCGAAATGACACAGTTAATATAAAACAGCAATACGTTTTTTCTATCGTTGAGAACTTTTATAAAAAATTCGTTCTAAATAGAAACCGCCTCGTTACTTCAAAAAGAAAGGCAGGAGAAAAAAAATTAAAAAATGGATAAAGTCAAAGAAAGTTAAAACGTAAGTAAAAAGTATAAATAAAATATATAGTGTATAATTGAAATTCTCCTAGTTTCATAACATATTTTTTCAATGTAGTTATTCTAAATATTTATGATTTTTTTTAAAAATTATATTCTCTTAAATTTAAATATCTATAAATTATATCATCTTAAATTTAAATATCTATAAATTATATCATCTTAAATTTAAATATCTATAAACAATTGTAAAATTTCTAATGTCATTATGAACCTAAATTATTATTTTGTTTCAGTAATTAGAGTTTAAGGTTGATGTTTCCTAATGATTAAGTATGAACAAATTGCTATTAACGGCATATTTTAAAATCAGGGACTCTAAATTTAACTCAACTTATTGTTATAAAAGAATATGTAGATAAAAAAGTGTCGATATATGCTTTCATTTTTCTTAATAATTGAAGTTAAAACTGAACTTTTTAAAATAAAGTATTTATAGTGTCATTTTCGCCAACTAGTAAAATATTTTTATAAGTTTAAAATGGTATTTTTTTAATATAAGAAAGTTTTTTTGAACTATGTTTATGAACGGAAATAATGTGTTAATTACGTAAAGTTTGAAAGATAATAACCAGAAAAGGCTATCTAATTTTTACAAAGAGAAAGATGCAAAGTTATCATAATATCTTTGCTTGCGATCTCCAAGATCTGTGGACACAGTGATGTCATGAGGAGGGAAATCGTAGCTTCAGCTCTAAGAGCGGAGTGAACTAGCCCTTCTATTCTCTTTAGCCCTGGTTTTTACAGTCTTCCTTCTATTTCGGGCTTAAAAATGCCAAACTGCTAATCTACACAGTTTATATATGAACGAAGATTATTTTATATGTCTTCCAGCAGATGAGGAATAATTCCTGTGGCTGTTTATAAGACAACCATGCATGACGTAATCTTTGGATCAAGTTATCCATATCTCATCCCCGTAAAAGCTTTTGATTGGACGGCTGTTATACTTCTACTGAATCTTCCCTGGATTAAGCATGGATGTCTTCGGGACGTCCATCGGTTGACCACCCTTATGAAAAAATCGAGGTATAAATGAGGTATAAACGAGGTATATTTGAAAGGTATAAAGGAGGTTGTTATTTAAATACGTCGTTAAGGTTGAAAAGGGTGCAAATGAATACCTCAAAATCAACCTAAATTTACCTTAAATATACCTCCAGAGGTTTCAACCTGAGGTGTTTGATTTTACATCTGTGGAGAGGTAGATATTTACTACTTTAAAGTGTTTTATTTTCAACCTTAGGCTATTACTTATCAGCCTGAAGTATATTTTTTTACACTTGCGGAAGTATTTTTTCAACAACCTAAGGTGTGTCATTTTACACTTCAGGTTATTATAAATCAACCTCAGGTGTATTTTGTTCTACCTCAGGTATATAATTTTATGCTTGTAGAGGTATATATTTATCAACCAGTGGTGTGTCGTTTTACACTTCTGGTTGTTATAAATCAACCTCGGGTGTATTTTGTTCTACCTCAGGTAATTATTTTTCACTCTCAGGTATATAATTTCATGTTTGTAGAGGTACATATTTATCAACCTGTGGTGCGTCGTTTTACACTTCTGGTTGTTATAAATCAACCTGAAGTGTATTTTCAACACTTGGAAAGGCTATTTTTTTATTAACGTCATGTGTTCCATGGTCTACCTTAAGTTATTATTTCGAAACCTGAAGTATATATTTTTGTATTTTTAGAAGTTATCAGCCACAGATGCGACATTTTACACTTCAGGCTCATGTAGCTCAACCTGAAGCTGTTTTTTCAGTACTTACGAATGTGAGGTGTTCACCTAGATGATTAATTTTTAACCTCACTATATAAAAAATATAATATATATATGTATAAAGATATTATCTATATTATATGAAGAATAATGTATGTCATTACATTTTTTCACTAGTAGAGATCTTCATTTATCAATCTGACGTTTTTAATATTAAACCTTCGGCAGTAATTGCTTCTTTTGTTAAGTTATAAAAGAAGGTTTCAAATGCATAATTCTTCCGTAATTTTAATAGATTGAATTAAATCATCTTAAAATAACACTTATCCAAACTCTACAATTAGTAAAAACTATTTATGGGAACTCATATTTTTAGAAAATAGTTGTCTAATGTGCTTAAATTTCTTAAACTATAATACCTCATAATACGTAAATACCTCATTCTCGTTAGTTGAAATAAGGTTGATTTTTTTATACCTCATAAATACCTTTTTTGATACAAGTGTAAGAAAAACAACCTCGTATACCTTAAAAATCACCTTATCAGTCTGGTTGATATGAAGTGATTTTAAAATAACCTCAAAATAAGCTTAGGTATAAATAAAATGACTCCATATACCTCAATAAATACCTCACTCTCTTTAATTGAAAAAAGATATATTTTTTTATACCTCGTAAATACCTTATTCTTGTTAGTTGAAATAAGGTTGATTTTTTTATAACTCATGAATACCTCTTTTGATACAAGTGTAAGAAAAACAACCTCGTATACCTTAAAAATCACCTCATCAGTCTGGTTGATTTGAAGTGGATTTAAAACAACCTCAAAATAAGCTAAGGTGTAAATAAAATGACTCCATATATCTCAATAAATACCTCTGTTGTTACAAGTGTAAGAAAATCAACTTGGTATACTTCAAAAATCACCTTATCAGTCTGGTTGATTTGAAGTGAATTTTAAACAACCCCAAAACAAGCTAAAGGGTATATAAAACAACCTCGTACACCTTAATTACAACCTTTACGAGGTATAATTTTAATTGCTGTTTTCTGTGTGTTAAATAATGTCTAAAATTTATGTTTAAAGTTATCAATAGATGGCGCTGTGCCAATTAGTTTCTCATATTTGTTATATTTTTATTCCCTCTTGTGCTGTCCATAGTAAATAAACGTAGTGTTCGTTTCTCGTAGTCAAAATTTATTTGGATATCCAAGTTTCTATAGAGTATAAATTTGATATGGTGCCGAAATCCCCGGAATAGGGGACCTTTTTATGGAATTGAAAATTTTTGGAAGAATACTTGGATAAATTAATTTAGGAAGATGGCTACAAAAGAAATGGTAGGGAATCAAAAAATGAAACGAACTGTGATAAGACAGCTAACTGCTAAATTAATATCGAAAATTGAAGCGAGTTTGGCAGATGATTCGCAGGATGCTGAAAAAGCAGAACTTTTATTGGATTTAAGTGAGCAACTAAATGCAAAAATGATGGAATTGAAACAATTGGATGAAAAACTGGAATACACTGTTGCTGAACAGGAGTTCGAAAGCGAAATAACCACCTGCCAAGAATATCAAGAAAAAATAGTGACATGGAAAGGTAGGATTCGGAGATTTTTAAATCGATGTTCTTCTAATTCAAAAATTAATATCGAAAGTGATAGAAACGAAACTGTTGTTGTTAAAACTGAATCAAAAGAAATGAACCTACCTCGTCTGCAAATAGGAACATTTTACGGAGATTCTACCAAGTGGTTGGATTTTTATAATCAATTTGAAACAGCTATTCATAACAACAACGAAAGACTGAAAAATTTGCATATTTGAAATCCTTGCTTGGAGGAAGCGCTCTCGCATCGATATCTGGATTAGTGATCAGAATTCCTCTATCGAGATTCTGAAAGAGCGTTTTTGGACATTGTGATAAGTTCTCATATGACGAAACATTCTCGCTATTGAACCTATTCGAAATGTTTCCTACTTAAAAGCACTAAGATATGATGAATGTGAAATACAAATAAGAAGTCTGTCATCATTAAATGTAACTGCAGGAAGTTATGGAAATGCCCAATTATTCAGCAGAAGCTTCCAGAAGAACTAAATTTTGAATTCAATCGATGTCGGAAATCAGAAAAGGAATTTGATATACAAGAACTTTCGAGTTTTTTGAAAAAGGAAATTAACTGTCGTGAAGCGGCAAGCTTAGTTAGTCACACGAAGAATAATTATAGCCAAGATTTATCAAGATTTGAGCAGAAGGGAAAATCTAACTTTTATCGGAATAAACCTGGAACTGCATCCGCCTTGTCAACAATAAATTATCGATGCATTTTTTGTGACTGTGAAAATCATTCTAAGTATAACTGCAATGTTTTTGATATTGAAAAGTAGCTAGAATTCCTAAGAAGAAAAGGAAGGTGTTTTTTATGTTTCGGAAGAAATCATATGTCCACTCAATGCAGAAATAAATTTTCGTGTAAAACATGCAGAGGAAAACATCATGAAACAATTTGTTTTAAATCGGAAATGACTGACAAAGAAGAGAAGGAGCCAAAAACATTAGAAGTCAGTCAAAATTCTTCTTCTAAATTTGGATCTAATATAATTTTACAAACTGTAAATGCTATAGCAGAAGGACCTCGAAATCATTGCTTTGTAAGATGTTTAATTGACGGAGGTTCTCAAATTTCTGTTAATACTAAAGAATTCCAGAAAATTAAATTTAAAAGTAAAAGGAGAAAAAGAAATGCAAATTCATATATTTGGTGAAAATCACTCGAAAAAATATAAAAACAGAATTGTAGAATTAACTTTAAGAAATATTAATGACCCTGAAAAAAGTATCTCCTTTGATTTCATCGAAGTATCAGTGATTACATCAGCGAACATAAAAATGCCAAGTGATCAAATAAAAAATAAACTGAAGAGCCTTGGAATAACGTTATTAGAGCCTAAGTGGGGTGACTCTAGATTTATGGGTGAAAATGTTTCGATTTTGTTCGGCGCCGACATATTGTGGTCTATAAGTAATGATCGAATTAAAAGAATTAATTATTCTGCGGTTGCACTTGAAACTACTTTCGGATGGTGCGTGCAAGGGAAATTTCCCATCTCAGACTGTAATGAGTTGACGAATGTTGTGACTAATCTGACCCTGGAAGAAAATATGAGTATAAACGAGTCCTTGAAAATGTTTTGGGAAACCGAATCAATCGGAATAAAAAATATCTACGAAGAAAAAGAATCAGAAAAAGCTTTAGAATTATTTTCTTCATCAATCACTCAGAAGGAAAAGAGATATGAAATTAAATTACCGTGGAAGGAAGAAAAAATAAAACTTAAAGATAATTATAAAAATGCAAAATTTCGTTTTTTCAACTGTTGCAAACATTTAGGAAGAACTTAGAATTATTTGAAGAATATAAAGAAGTTATTGAAAGGCAATTAAAGGAAAAAATAATTGAAAAAATTGGTGATGATTCAAAATCCAGTGACATAATATATTATATTCCTCATCATTCAGTGATGAACATGCAACTACAAAATTAAGGATGCTTCATCAAAAGAAAAAGAGGAACTTTCTCTTAATCACTGCCTTTTAGATGGACCGAACTTTTTACCGGATTTACTAAAAATTCTCCTGAACTTTAGAAAATATCGAATAATTATGACGTCGGATATAGAGAAGGCATTTCATCAAATTTCTATTTATCCAGAGGACAGAGATGCCATGCGTTTTCTTTGGCTTGATGATGAGTCGGATTTACAAAATCCTAAAATTGCAGTGTACCGATTTTGTAGACTAATTTTTGAAGCCAAGTCCATTTTTGCTTGCTGCCTGTATTAAGCATCATCTGAAGAAATTTCGAGATATTTATCCTAAGACAGTTCAACTACTGGTGAATTCCTTATATGTAGATGATTTCATCACCGGAGAAGACTCAGAAGACGAGGCTCGTCAAGTCTATCACGAAGCTAAAACAATTATGAAGGAAGCATCTATGAATTTAACCAAATAGAACTCTAATTCGGAAGAATTAAAGAAAGAATTTCTCCCAGAAAGTAAAACTTTAAAATTAAATATGCCTGAAGCTACATCAAAGGTGCTTGGACTGAGATACTCTTCAACAGATGATTGTTTTACATACTCACCAGATGATGTTGCGGATACTCCTTCAGAAAAGATACTGGCCAAAAGAACTATTCTTCAGATTTCATCGAGACTGTTCGACCCTTTGGGCTACCTGTCGCCATTTTCCATTCAAGCAAAAATTATGTTTCAAAAACTCTGGATAGATGGCATTGATTGGGATCAACCAGTGCCAGAAGAAATTGGAACTGCTGGTACAACCAACTACAAGGATTATGTGAAGTCAATATACCACGTTGGTATTTTCGATCGAGAGAGACTCCACAGAATTTAGAAATTCATGTTTTCTGTGATTCTTCACAAATTCCATATGGAACTGTTATCTATTTGAGATTCACTGTTTCTAGTGAAATTCGAACAGCGTTTGTTCTAGCCAAAGGAAAGGTAGCTCCTTTAAAGAAATTGACTTTGTCCCGGTTGGAGCTCATGGCTGCAGTTATTGGAGTGCGATTATTGAAAGTTGTGCAGGAGCAATTTCCTGGTGCAAAAGCTCGTCGATGGACTGACAGCTCAATTGTTCTCAACTGGATTAGAGGATCAGCATATCGTTGGAAAACTTTTGTGAAAAATTGTGTCAGTGAAATAAAAGAAAGTTCATCTCCAGAAATGTGGTACCACTGTCCAGGCAGTGATAATCCGGCTGACAAGATAACCCGTGGTGTGAAAATCAAAGATTTAGTGTGTGACAGTGTGTGGGCCTATGGTCCTTCTTGGTTATCCGAATCAGAAGAAAACTGGCCTGATAAAAATTCTTCTGAAATCGCATTACTTTCTTCTTGTAATGAAGAAAGATGTGATATGACACCTGGTGTTAAAAATTGTGAAATTCAACCTATTTTGTGCATTTCAAAGTTCAGTAAAATTCGAAAATTAGTGCGTGTGACATCCTGCGTTTTCAGATTTATTAATATTCTGAAGACAAAACAGAAGTGCACAGGTCCGATTTCTGTACTGGAAACTGAAAAATCTTGGGAATACTGGATCAAAATGTCCCAAGCACACAGTTTTTATTCAGAAATCCAAAATCTTAAACAAAATAAAAATGTAGATAAAATTAGTAAATTAGCTAATGTTAATCTTACACTAGATGATAAAGGTATTCTAAGAGTGAAAACTAGATTAATTAATTCATCTTTAGATGTGTATGAAAAATGTCCAATTGTTCTTTCTAATGATTATTTTGCAAAATTAATTCTTTATGATTGTCATGAAAAAGTATTACATAATGGTGTTAATGAAACTTAAATTCAGGTAAGAAGTAAGTTTTGGATTTTAAAAGGGAGACAATTTGTTAAATCTATTTTGTATAATTGCAGAGTTTGTAAAAAATTTACAGCTAAAGGGGGTAAAGAAATTATTTCACTTTTACCTATTGATAGAGTAGAGAAATCTCAACCATTTGAGATTACTGGTATTGATTTAGCAGGGCCATTGTATTTAAAGGATAATTCTAAAGTGTATATAAGTTTATTTACATGTCCTGTTACTCGTAATATTCATTTAGAATTAATATCTAATTTAAGCATTGAATGTTTTTTGCTATCATTAAGACGATTTTTTGCCCGTAAGGGTATTAGTAAAGTTATATACTCTGATAATGCTAAAACTTTTAAATCTGCTGATGAAGAACTTAAATATTTGTATAAAATGTGTAAAAATGATGAAGTGTGTAACTTCTTAGAGAAACATAAATTAGAATGGAAATTCATTGTAGAAGGTGCCCCATGGTGGGGAGGTTTTTGAGAAAGACTTGTTCGATCTGTTAAAAATTGCTTAAAAAAAGTTTTGGGTAAAAATTTTCTTTGTTATGAAGAATTAATTACTGTATTAACTGAAGTAGAATCGGTTATTAACTTTAGGCCATTAACTTATGTTTACAATGATTTAAATGAGCCTAACCCTTTAACTCCTTCACATTTTACTGTTGGGTCACGTTTAACTACTTTTCCTTCTCCAAATAATCTTAATTTAATGTCAAATAAGGTGGAAATAACCAAAAAGTGGAAGTATAGATTATTATTGTTGGATCATTTTTGGAAAAGATTTTTTAAGGAATATTTATTAGAGTTAAGATCTATTATGTTTTCTAAACAATCAAAAAATTTGAATACTTATAAAGTTGATGATGTGAGAGAAGATAATGTTAAGCGCCATAATTGGAAATTAGGAAGGATAAAAAATTTGTTTACAGGTAGAGACGGAAAAATCAGATCATGTGAGATTCAATTGGAAAATAATGTGGTGAAAAGACCCATTGAAAGACTATATAATCTAGAAGTGCAATGAATATTTAATGCATCCAATAAATGGATGCATGGTGGGGAGTGTTAAATAATGTCTAAAATTTATGTTTAAAGTTATCAATAGATGGCGCTGTGCCAATTAATTTCTCATATTTGTTATATTTTTATTCCCTCTTGTGCTGTCCATAGTAAATAAACGTAGTGTTCGTTTCTCGTAGTCAAAATTATTTGGATATCCAAGTTTCTATAGAGTATAAATTTGATACTGTGCAACCTTAAATATACCTCAAATCAACCTTAATACCTCAAAAATACCTCAAAACAACCTTAAATATACCTTAAATTTTCGTAAGGGCACATGGACCTTTGTGGATATTAGCTTGACGTCTACCGGACATCCATTGGATGATTTTGGGCTAGAAGGGACACTAGTTATTATTCCAAATAAACAGTATGACTGCTTTTAACTATTACCACAAGTGTAAATTTCCATATGTTTAAAACCATTTTTACTTTAAAATATACAGTGGGTGGCAGTCATTTAGCTAGAAGAAATAAAAATAAAACATTCAAAACCCACCCAGTTTTAAATTCTTTAGAAAATTTGAGAAATAATTTTTGATATTTGGACTTAGCAAATAATGTATTGTTCAAGTGCTCTAACAATACACAGGTGAACATCAAAATTCTGCAAAACTCGCTCAAGCATCAAGACCTATGTTTCCGATGACATTCGAAATGGCTATTTTAAAACCAACAGGAGTTTGGCGATTCATTGCAAAACACGTGTTTTTAATATTGCTTTATGAAAGAAGTCATAAAAAGAACAATCGGTATGCTTTCAGAAAATAAACACCGACAAGAATATGAATACTCAGGCTTCAAAAACATGCCTTGCATTTAACAGCCAATATTTTAGATGCCAAGTTAGAAATATTTTTGGAATTTTTTTTTTCATAAGACTTGTCTGAGGTAGATAAACCCGTTTATTGCACATTTTTTATTCATTGCCAATTTTAAAATTTTTTTATAATTTTATATTAAACATAAATCAATTATTTTGCCATTAAACTATACACAACTATAAGATATAGTATAGTTTAGCATTTTTCTGAATTATAAAGAATTTATAGTAAAGTTTCGTATGATAAACATTTTTAAATGTAATTTTATTGTGTTATTTTTAACCAACAGAAATATAATTCGCTAAAAATATTTATCATCCCTTCTTTGTGTTTACAGTTTGAAGCAAATATTTGAACAAAGTAAGAGTGATTATTGCATAACATGAGCATATAATTAACATTCATCGATTGTTACGTACTAATCATCCATGATATATATTTTTAGAACAAGAGGAATCGAATTCCGGTTCAAGATGAGTGAGGCGAAAACTTCACTCACCACAAGAACTGGATGTTCCTGCGATGCCAGGCATTACATAGTTTCTATCTTTTAAAATTTCTCAAACTTATTTTTTTTTAATCATTCCTAATCGAATTTTAATTAATTTAAACCAATTATTTAATTTTTATTACATTTTATAAAAAGCTAACATAAATTTTTTTTTTTCGTAACAATTAATGTAACGGCTAACTTTTTATTTCGATACAAATGTAAAACTCAATAATTTACTGTCGCGACTCAATCGAAAACAAAATCTTTTTGTAACTCTTTATTTCTTAACACAAATGTTTCAGTTACATGGTTAAACTAGTTCTCACAGTTTTTTTATTCTCACAGCCTTTAATATTGGTTAATTTCAAATTTAATCTCTGTTTTTAGCTATGTAATCTTTCCATAAATCGCTAATCATGGATCGCATCCCATGCTCCTAACTGTCTGTTGGGATCAATTCACTTTACTTTTAATTTCTAACGGACTGAGGGGATTTGGCCGTTGAATTTATTTCTTTACAAAAATTCTTGACGTGAAGAGAATAATTCTTTTAAGTAACTTTCTTTCTTTATTTTATGATTTTGAAATGTTGCCATGTTTCTTATGATAAGATTTACAGAATAAATACATTTTTCCTAAAATATTTTATTTATTTTTCTGGGGAAAATATTCCTCCTCCATATCAAAATTAGAATGTATCTCACACGGCCAAAAATTCTACTTAAATTCTACAAAGAAATAACATATTGTATAGAATTTGAACTAAACTGCTACTTTACAAGAAAAATAAAGATACGAAAGAACCATCTATAGTTAAAAAAAAAGTTTAAAAAAAAAAAAAAATGTGCTATCAATAGCAACAAGAAAATTTTTAAAACATTGACCTATTAAATTTTTTGATAGCTAAACAAAAACATAAAAACGCATTTTTATATTTGTTCATAGTTTTTCCAGAGTTAATTTAGTTCACATTAAAAGAATTCGATATATAAATACTTACTGCTTGCTCTAACAACGAGCTTCTATTTATCGACAAATATCCTTCTCTCTCTAAATAAAATTATCGGTGATGTCTATTGCTCAATAATTTCTCTTTAAGTTTCTGTGAAATAAGTTTCCCAATGGAACTGATTAGCAATATTCCAAGCGTTTCGGAACAGTTCGAACTATTTCATTGTTGCCAGTAATGATAATGAAATAAAGAGCCGCTTAAGAGTTAATAGTGAAGTTATTCAAAGTGATTGGCACTCATTGAAGTGAATAGTAAAGTAGACGATTAAATACCTCAAAACTACGCTTTGGCGACCTACAACATAGCCAAATGGCTGGTTATTTGTCTTAATTAGGTGAATTACTCCAATTTGGAACGTTTAATGAAGCTTTTACGGTGTTCGTAAATGTAAGGAAAGGAATTCTATCAAATATCATTTATACATGCCTGGAATATAATAAGACAAGGAATAATTTCAAAGGAATTTGCTTTAAATATGTTTTTGCTTGTTGTTTAATAACACTTTAAAATAAGTGTATATAATGATAGCACCTTTAACTTACACAAATATATAAAATATTTAAAATATATATGTTCTAGATATTATACTACATAATATACTAAACAATATGTAATGTTTCCACGTGTTTTACACTCTTTTAAAAGAGGTAATAAGTTTGTATTAAATCTCGTACAAATGAAATATAACTCTAATATTCAGAGATCTGAATGCATAGAAAGCTTCCATTGATGCCTATCTTAAGGGCTCATGCCAATTTATTTAAATTGTCTGATATGCAAAAATTTTTATTTGCGAGAAGATGTTTAAAGGGTAATGCCGTAACATTAATAAGAAATGAAAGTTGTTTAAATTCATATGAAAAATTAAAAAATCTTTTGCTTGAAGAGTTTGGATTTGATTGTATTAGTGCAGAAATACATGCAATGTTGCAAAAAAGAAAACAAAGATATAATGAAACTCTTCAAGAGTATTTCCTTAAAATGAAAGAAATTGCCACTCAAAGTGATATTGATGACTTAGCTCTAATCACTTACATAATTCAAGGAATACCAGACCAAACAAATAATAAATCAATTCTTTATGGAGCCAATAATCTTTTTGAATTTAAACAAAAACTTAAAATCTATGAAAAAATTAAAAGTGACTTAGATAAAAATAAATTTCAAAATAACAAGGGACCATACATGAAGAAAATGGAAAACCCTAAATATGACATTAGGTGCTTTAAATGTAATGCACCAGGACATAAAGCTCCGGCTTGTCCTAAAAAAAAAAGTAAACCCCGAATGTGACAAAACCCAAAATACATCATACAACACAGGAGATCCCAATAAATCAGTGTAAATACTGTTCGAAGAAAGGACTATTGAATCAGTTTCACATGGGCTCCTCGTGTGTAAACAACCCTAATGTTGTTGAAATGAACGTTCAAAATATGACAAATAAACAATAACAATTAATAATATCCGGATATCAAGTCGAAAATAAATACCTAAATGGATATAAAGTGGAAAAAAAAATACTTAAATGGACGTCCAAAACCAAAACAAAATGAAAATGTAAAAAAAGAGATATTATTGAATGTTGATACCGGGTCAACATTGAATTTAATACCAAAAGACCTTGTGTCAAAACTAAATATTCCTATTAAAAAATGTGAGGAATTAAATGTTATCCAAACGAAAGGACAATTAACACTTAACAAAATTTGTGAGTTTCCCCTTAAGATAGGCGAAATTATTAAATCAGCTAAGTTTTTTATAATTGATACTGATTTACCATATGCTTTACTAGGGTTGCAGACTTGCAAGGATTTTTGTTTGTCTATTGACTGTGTCGGGCCAGTTGTTACTCAATTTGGTAAGAGATTGATCACCTCTGCTAATTCTAACAGTGACAACTTATCTTTGCACATTAGACAGCAAAATTCTCAAAGTGTTAGGGTTAAAAATGGTGAAAAAAATAAAAGTTTAAGATGTTTCAATAAAAGTAAACGTTTTGAAAAAAATAGAAGCTTAAGATGTTTCAATAAAAGTAAACATTTTGAAAAAAATAGAAGTTTAAGATGTTTCAATAAAAGTAAACATTGAAAAAGATTATGTTAAGGATAACAAAAATAAAAAGAAAAGGAAAAATAGGAAAAAGAAAGAAGGTCCAAAAATTTCAAATGATTCGAAGATAGTACTAGGTAATAAATGCACACATTATCAGGTCAATATCGACGAAAGAATAAAAAATGAGAACAAAATACAAAATGTGGACTTGGAAGAAATTTTAAAAAGTTATGATGATATTTTTGCAAAACATAAACACGACGTGGGAGAAATCAGAATGGAACCACAAAGAGTCAGGTTAACCTCAGATTTACCTATATCTCTAAGGCCGTACAAAACATCCCCAAAATAACAACAGGAAATTGATTTGCAAATAGAGGAATTGTTAAAAAATAACATTATAAAAGAAAGTTCATCCCCTTATGCTGCCCCTGTAACTTTAGTCTTTAAAAAAGATGAAAATAAAAAGAGTCGTTTATGTATTGACTTTAGGAAATTAAACCAAATTACAAAAACAGATTCTGAACCTCTACCTTTAATACAGTCTTTAATTGAAAAATTGTCTAATAGTAGTTATTTTTCCAAAATAGATTTATCACAGGGATATCATCATGTTCGTATTCATCCTGATGACACTGAGAAATTAGCATTCGCTACTCACAACGGTCTATTTGAATACTTAAGATTACCTTTTGGCTGGAAGAATGCACCAAGCATTTTTCAACGTACAATTCGTAGAATTTTAAATAAACATAAAATTAAATTTGCTACGAACTATTTTGATGATATTATTATATTTTCTAATTCTTATGATGAACATTTAACCCATCTTAAAAAGATTTTCGATATTTGTAAACAAGAAAACTTGAAATTAAAACTTTCAAAATGTTCATTTTTGCAAAAACAAATAGAATTTTTAGGATATGAAATAAGCAATGGGATTGTATCACCCGATAACCATAATATTGAGGTGATTAAAAAATTAATGCCTCCTAAAAATGTAAAATCATTGCAAAGATTTCTTGGATCAATAAATGTTTACAATAAATTTATTGATGGTTATGCAAATATACGACATCCTTTAAACAACTTGTTAAAGAAAGATGTAAAATGGGTGTGGTCAGAAAAATGTCAACAATCTTTTAAACTGTTAAAAAATGCTATTATTTGTAAACCAATTTTGAAAATTTTTAATCCTATTCATGAATGTCATCTTTTTGTTGATGCATCGTTAATTGGAATTGGATCTGTGTTAAAACAGACAGATGAATGTGGTGTATTGCATCCTGTAGCTTTTCATTCCCGTTCCTTAAGAGACTATGAAAAAAATTATGCAATTACAGAACTTGAATGTCTTGCTATAGTCGATTCTCTAAATAAATTCCATCATTACCTGTTTGGCCAGAAATTCACCATACATACTGACCATGCTGCTTTGGTTTGGCTAAAAAATGTTAAAAATTTAAAAGGTAGATTGTTTAGATGGTCATTATTGTTAAGTATGTATGAATATGATAATAAATATACAAAAGGTTCTACTAATTTTGAAGCAGATTGGCTTTCAAGAGATGCAACACATTCACTTGTCAAATGTAATAGTAAAAATAATGTTCATTTTTCACATTTGTTAAAATTGAATGAAATAATTGAAGCTCAAAGGAAAGATAACTTACAAGGTAATTTTGTTGATATCAATGATGTTTTATGTATACGTAAGAAAAATTTTACTAAAATAGTTGTTCCATTTTCGTTGAGATTAAAACTTCTGCAAATTACTCATGATAAATTTAACCATCCAGGAGTGAAGAAAATGATTAACTTAATAACCCCTGTTTATTATTGGAATAACATAACATCAGATATAACAAAATTTTGTAAACATTGTCATACGTGCCAATTAAATAAAAAACCGCGACAAAAAAGATTTGGATTATTACAATCCTTACCCCCTGTGAATCAGTCTTTTGACTTAATAGCAATAGATAGTGTTGGTGGATTGAATTATTATAATTCAACAAAAAAATATTTAACTTTAATTATTGACCACTTAACAAGATACATTTGGGCTTTTGCGTCAAAATCCATTAGTTCAGAAACGTATACTAATTTTTTACATCAAATTTTTCAAAATCAAATACCTAAATCCTTGTTGAGTGATCGAAACGCCGCCTTTACGTCTTCTCATTTTAAAGAATTTTTGAAACATAATAAGATTCAACAGTTATTGACAACTGCACATCATCCGCAGTCAAATGGCAAGGTAGAACGCCTTGGTCAAACAATAATTACACGTTTAAAGTGTAAAATCAATGAGAAACCTACTAAAACTCCATGGCCTACTTTGTTAAAAGATATAGTTAATACTTATAACTTAACTCCCCATTCTGTGACAAAATTTCCACCTGCATACCTCATGCATGGTAGACTCCCCTATGAAAATCCTTTAAATGAAGAAATCTATCCACCTGTTGAAGAAGCTAAAAAAATAGCAATTCAAAGAACTAAAGAATATCATGAAAGAAATAAAATTTACTATGATGCTAGAGTTTTAGATATAGACTTTAAAACTGACGAATTAGTTATGTTTGAAGAATTTACTTATCCTAATACGAGGAAGTTGTCACCTCCTTTTAGTGGACCGTATAAAATTCTTCAAAAAATTTCAGAAGCTAATTACAAAATAAATAAAAAGAATTGTTTAAGTAAACAAAATTTTGAAATAGTACATGTATCAAATCTTAGGAAATATAACAACCCACAAATGTTGAAATTAAATCATGAATAGTGTACAAAACAAAACAAAATATGTTACTTTCTTCAATGGAAGAAGTACGCCCTATATTGTTTTTGGGAGATCCGAATCGCGTGTGGAGATTTACCTCAACATCAATTGGATGTGAGGGCGATGAAAGTTGAACTTTTTTTTTCTCAACAAGTTGAGAAAAGTATTATAAAATATTTTTGGATTGACCCGTCTGGATCTCTCAATATCACTGTGCCTCATGAAATTCTGTTTTCCTCCATTTTAACGGGGAATACAGATTTTAATAAAGTAAATAACCCCTTTAACCATACAGAATCTTAAATTCTGATTAAAGACACTTGTTGTCCAGTTCGTTTCCATAAAAATTATGTATGTTTTTGTGTGAAAAATTTTTAAAATATTTAGTAGATTAGTTATAAAAATATTTTTCATTTTTCTTTCTGTTTAGTTGCCTAAACAGATAAAGTGTATTATCATGTTTTTATTATTGTCATTGTATATAGTTGTTGTTTTTTTACAGATAATTGAAAAAATGTTATTTGTAGTAGTGAAAAGGAACAGTCGTACCAACATAAATTTTAAAAGTTCAGAGAATTCTAAATTTTATTATGATTTCTTTTTGGCTTGCCAAAAATCTTTTTTGGGGGGGATGTAATACAAAAATTATAATACTTTTGTATTAATAAAAGAATTAAATCTCTTTCGTTTTAATAAAATGTCTTTGTTAAAGAATAAGCGTAGAGAGATTCTATTTTGGGAATTCAAGGCTGATAAACATACGATTGAGTTATTTTTAGAATCTCTCCCCCTTTCACTTCCATATAAGGAAGCATGAAATGATTTTCCTTAATGCGTAAGGATACAAGAATGTCAGAGACAGTGCCTTTTTACTACAAAATGTGTTAGTATAAAAGCGAGAGCAATGCTTTTCGCATGGCTTTTTCATTATGTTCTGAGCCTGATAAGTTGTTCCGGAATTGTCCAAAGTCTTGTCCACCCCCTCCCTTGCGGAGTGTGGATGTGAATTGTTATCGATACCAGCCTACTACCATTAATAAAGATTTTTTGTGTGTAACATGGCTTACGACTGCATTATTTAAGCTATCTATATACAAATAAAAGGGATTTTAACCCTTTTATTACATATATAGATATATATGTAATGATAAAATAATTATATTTTAAATCTAATCCATAAATAGCGCTTGTATCTAACGCACAAACGTTTAAAACCTTTCTCACAAGAAAGTAATAATATTGAATCTAATTATCTCAAAAATTGTGATGATATGGCTTTAGTAGCTTGGGAAATTGATTAGTCCCACGCTACTGAGACCTATTAATATTTAAATATATTGTCCAGAAATATATAAAAACCCTTTTTCCTAGGTCAATTGTGCTATTCTCTATCTATCCACCAGCATGTAAGGTTGGCATTCTGGGGCTCTGGCCCTTACTTCAATAAAATTATATTATGATTCCTGCATCTTTTTAAGAAGCACCAACCACACTACGAAATTACAATGTTTATGTTTTCAAAGCGTAACAGATAAGTCGGCAGTGATAGTTTCCTGTCGCAAAAAATTATTATTAAAAACTGAAAATGATATTTAACTAAACAACATCTTTTAATGATGGACTTTCTCTTCTAAAGTGATTCATAACCTTCGATTAGAAATTCGATTGCGTGGGTGTGTTAAAGAGAAATGTGGACAGTTATTTCTCTCTTTATTTTGTCTACTCGCTTTGATCGCCGATTAGAATTGTATTTTTATGACTTTGGAATTAAGAAACAGAAAAATTAAACGAACAATGTTGGATTCTGAAGAAAAACAGGTGGATGTTCCAGCTCGCGTTAGTATTTCTCCGTGTGAGGATAAAAAGAATTTCCCTTCCTGGATTAAGTATTTCAATAAAAAAATGTGAAATCTTACATTTGGAAGAAAACTGGAAAATAAATAACATATCTGAATACCTGAAAAAAGATTTATTTACATTCTACATAAATGAATGCATAGAAATTGAAAAATGGACCTAACTTGAGGCAAAACTACAAGAAAAATGTTCTCTCTCTAGAGAAGATAAGTATGAACTTTTTCTATCTATGAAGCCATCTTCAAAAAAGACATTTTCTGAATATGCTACGGAAAAGTGGAAAGTGTCGGAAGATCTAAACATAGATAAGGAGTTGTTGCTTGAAACCATCAAAGCTGACGTACCAGAGAAATTTCGTAATTTTTTGAGTATTGCATCTCCATCTACTGTTGAAGAACTCATTAAGTTGTGCTCAAAATTAGAAAAAAATGAATAGAGTGCCTTCAATAGACCTACTCCCCAACGACAAAACTGGAATGATACCAATCCAAGATATTATGAGCAGCCAAGACAGTGGATTCCCCCAAATCGGCACAGAATGGAGCAGCCAAGACAGTGGATTCCCCAACATCGGTACAGAACGGAGCAGCCAAGACAGTGGATTCCCCAACATCGGTACAGAACAGAGCAGCCAAGATCAGTGAATTCTCTTAATCACTATGGAGTACCTCAACGTGATACCTAGCCTCCGCAGCCTAGCAATAACAACAGCTGGCCATCAAATAACTATTTATGTGTAACATCGCGAGTGAACAATAAGAATTTACTAACTATATTGGACACAGGATCCAACATCACTATAATTCCGAAACATTTTATAGAACAAACAAAAAAACATTTGAACTCTACTAAAATTTCAATTTCTCAATTTCAAGGAAATATCAAGGGAAACCTCCAAAAGGTAAGTGTTAAAATAGGAAACATTAGAAAAATAATAACATGCGCATTTATAGACACCCCTCTTAATTTTGCTATACTTGGTCTTAATGAAATATCATTATTTAAGTTACATATTGATTTTAAAAAGTTTAGAGTTTTTCAAAAATTTAAAGATGTTACATATTATGATAACTTTTCTCAGTCTAATAATTGTTATAGTGATAAAAATAAATGTCATACAAATATATTTTACAACAATAAACATAAAAATGATCTTAAAAATGTGAATTGTAATGTAAATGATTGTTTTAATAATAGATGTATAGAAACTAATAATTTTTATGATGAAAGAAATTTCAATAGTTTAAATATTCATGAGCATAGGCTCAACCCACCCTCAGAATTTCAGGAGAAAATACCTGTAACTTCTGAAGAGGATAGGGTAAAGTTAAATGATCTTTTATCTAGTTATGATCATGTATTTTCCAAGAATAATTTTGATATTGGCAAGTTAAAACTTCAACCTGTTAAAGTAAAGTTAACTTCTGAACTGCCTATTTCATTGCGTCCATATATAGCATCTGTTAAAGATAATGCTGAAATTAAAAATCAAATTGATAATTTATTAAAAGCTAACATAATTAAACCCTCCTATAGTCCATACTACTCCCCAGTTACTCTTGTTTACAAAAAAGATGAAGGTAATAAAACCAGATTATGTGCAGATTTCAGAAAGCTTAATCAGATAACCAAAACTGACTCTGAACCTGTACCTAGAATTGATGATTTAATTGATAAATTGTCTAGTGCTAAATATTTTTCAACTATTGATTTAAAATGTGGTTACTGGAATTTAGCAATAGATCCAAATGATACTGAAAAATTAGCATTTACAACCAATTTTGGCCTTTATGAATTTTTACGTTTACCGTTTGGTTGGAAAAATTCACCCGCTATTTTTCAAAGAGCTATTCGTCAAATTTTACAAAAACATAAAGTTGATTTTGCTTTAAACTATTTTGATGATATTATCATTTATTCTGATAATTATTTAGAACACTTAGACCATTTAGAGAAAAATTTTAAAATATGTGAAACTGAAAATTTAAAACATAAATTTTCAAAATGTCGATTTGCTAAAACTAAAATTAAATTTTTAGGCTATGAAACAGAACAAGGTCAATATTCACCTGCAAATGCCAATATTGAAACTATTAGACAGTTAAAACCTCCAAAAAATGTTAAAGAGTTACAACGATTTCTTGGTAGTATTAATGTATATCATAAATTTATTGAAAATTATGCAAAACTTAGATTGCCCCTTAATAATCTTTTTAAGAAAAATGTTAAATGGACTTGGACTGTAGAATGCGAAACCTCATTTAATAAATTAAAATCGTCTTTCATTTCTAAACCTGTTTAAACTCTGTATAATTCTAACTATCAATGTCATCTGTTTGTTGATGCCTCAAAAGAAGCAATTGCTGCTGTTTTGAAACAAAAACATCCAGCAGATGGTTCAATGCACCCAATAGCTTTTCACTCCAGATGTTTATCTCAACATGAAAGAAATTATTCAATTACTGAATTAGAATGTTTAGCTATAATTAATGCTTTAGATAAATATCATTGTTATTTGCATGGAAATAAATTTATCATTTATAGTGATCATTCCGCGTTGACTTGGTTAAAGAAAATAAAAAATCCTACAGGTAGACTTTTTAGATGGTCTTTAAAACTATCTATGTATGATTGTGAAGTAAAATATATTAAGGGTCAAAATAATCATGAAGCTGATATGCTTTCTAGATATTCTGTATTTTTTAGTTTATTTGATAATAATCCAGTTGTGACTCATGAGGAAATTAAAGAAGCGCAATTAAACGACAATTTAAGTAGTCCTAAATTCAAAAAAATTAATGATTTGTTAACTATTAAAAAAAAAAAATTTGCATAAAATAGTAATACCATTTTCTTTAAGAACAAAAATAATAGAAAAAACTCATATTCAATTAGGTCATGTTGGTATTAAAAAAATGATTGCTTTAATATCTCCCTTCTATTATTGGCCTAATATAATAATTGATATCTCTAACTATGTAAAATGTTGTGAAACTTGCCAAATTAACAAAAATTCTAACCAAAAAAGATTTGGGTTGTTACAAAGTATGCCCCCTACAGAGCAACCATTTGAAATTTTATCAATTGATACTGTCGGAGGGTTAAACTATTACAACTCAACTAAAAAATATTTGCATTTAGTTATTGATCATGCTACTCGATATCTTTGGACTTTTCCTTCTAAAAGTGTAACAACTGAAACATACACAAATTGTTTAAAACAAATTTTTCAAATTCAAGTTCCAGTTAAAATTTTAAGTGATCGTAATGCCGCATTTACAGCATCTAGATTTAGAAGATTTCTTAGAAACTATAATGTTAAACAATTATTGACTTCAGCTCATCATCCGCAAACAAATGGAAAAGTTGAAAAATCTAATGCGACAATAATCTCTAGGTTAAGATGTAAAATCAATGAAAAGTCTAAAAACATTCCGTGGACAAAATTATTAGAAGAAGTAACCCATGAATATAATTACACCCCTCATTCTGTAACTCAATTTCCTCCGGCTTATTTAATGTATGGAAAATTACCTTGTGATTCTCTTGTAAATCAAAATATTTATCCTCCAGTTGATGAAGCACGAAAAATAGCTGTTCAAAATACCCAAGAGTTTTTTAAGAAAACCAAAATTCGTTATGACACTCATTTTTTGGAACCTAATTTTAAAGTTAATGATTTAGTAATTTACGAAGAATTCCATTATCCCAACACAAGGAAATTAAGTTCACCATATTCTGGTCCATACAAAATTTTAAAGAAATTATCTGAGGTGCCATTTGAAATTGATAAACCTAATTTTCTCACTAAGAAAGAATCAGAAATAGTACATGTAAACAAATTAAGGAAATTTTATCCAAGTCAACAGTTTCAATTGTATGTAAAAAATTAACAATAGTTTTTCAGTGCTCATATGTTTTTTATTTTTATTTTCTGCCCCTATTTTTGGAGCCCCGTTAATTTTTTAATGCATCTATCTATGAGTTTTTTTTATTACATGATGTTTGAGACTTCGGAAAATTAAGATCAATTTCCTAAATTTTAATTTTGCAAATAAAATATATATAAATGGTTTTCTGAACCGTTGCACTCCTCACATAGAATGTTTCTTTACTGATCTTTTCTCCTCAATATTAAAGATCAAGCATGAGTAAACAAACTTAAAACCCTGTTTTTTCCCGTCTAGTTGGGAATATTTAACCCAACTTAGACTATCAATCGTTATCAATGGATGACGCATATATTTTTATTAATTTGGAATAAAGCATATTATTTTCTACAAAGATCTATTTTGTACTTTGTATGCAAATTTTTATGCTATTGAAATATTTTAAATATTTGGAAAAGCAAGCACTTTAAATTAGATTACTTGTATTATTTGTATTACCTGTATTATTTTATTTGTATTGATTTTTTAGTGTATTTCATATGTTGTGAATAATTCTACACAATATTTGTGAAAATACATAATCATTAATGGAATCATAAGTAAAAACCATTTAAATGATGAGTGAATTTAAATGACTATGAATAATAATTGTTTCGAAGATGAAACAATGATGATAAAGAACACAATTTTTTCTTCTTCCATGGATGAATAACGTAATAAATTTAGGCCTGAACAATGGATCCAGTTTATTTCAAGAAAAGAACTTTTCACAACTTGTAAAATTTTGGTTTGATATGTTTTTATTTTAGATATTTTATGGTATTTTTATTTTAGATATATTAGATTTGTTTTGATAGTTTTATTCTTTTCAACAGGAAAAGGGAATGTGTACATAATCATTATTAATTATTATAAAGTTATTAATTATTATTATTATTCAAAGTTATGTAAAAATATTTAGTTACTTTTGTATAAACGTTATTGTCGTAATACTTTATTTATAAATGTATAATATTGGACAATATACCAAATTTTAATTGAAATCGCGTAAATGGGGAAGTTCTGACCAATAGGCTAGCATATATCAATATATTGATCAGACCTTTTCTTCAGAGGAGGGAATATTATGTAATGCTAAAAGAATTATATTTTAAATCTAATCCATAAATAGCGCTTGTATCTAACGCACAAACGTTTAAAACCTTTCTCACAAGAAAGTAATAATATTGAATCTAATTATCTCAAAAATTGTGATGATATGGCTTTAGTAGCTTGGGAAATTGATCAGTCCCACGCTACTGAGACCTATTAATATTTAAATATATTGTCCAGAAATATATAAAAACCCTTTTTCCAAGGTCAATTGTGCTATTCTCTATCTATCCACCAGCATGTAAGGTTGGCATTCTGGGGCTCTGGCCCTTACTTTAATAAAATTATATTATGATTCCTGCATTTTCCTGTATCTTTTTATGAAGCACCGGCCACACTACGAAATTACAATGTTTATGTTTTCAAAGCGAAACAGATATATATATATATATATATATATATATATATATATATATATATATATATATATATATATATATATATATATTACATTTTTATGTTGATTTTTCTTAAGTTCAGTCAAATATTTTTACATTAGGATCATTTGTTTTAAAATTATATAAATACATTAACAGTGCTATATTGTGAAATTTTCTTGATTGACCAGAATTTGTTTTAAAGATAATAGTAGTACTAGATTATAAAAGAATTTTCGTTATTCTCAAAGAAATTGTTTCAAAATGATAATAGTACTAAATTGTGGAATTATTTTTACAAAAAAACTAATTTTAAAAGCAAATGTCTCCAATAGCGAAATATTAGCACATACATCATTATCATTTTATAAAAAGTATTACAATAAAAAAACGTGTTTGACAAGGAATATGGTAATAGTAATCATCAGCTTCAGCAGGAATGCTATTGACAATTAAAATAGTTAGTTAACAAATGATTAGTTAATAAGTGGGTTGGGTTAGAGAATAAGTTGTAGGTTATTTTGCGCAGTTGTTTTATATAATTGGTACATTTAACTAGCTATTAAACTAATGATTTTGAAGTTAATTTAATTATGATAATATATATGTAGTGGGTCAGTTTAGCTAATACAAAGAGTATTTTAATTTGTTCTCTTAATTGTAAATTTGGATGGATCGTGGCGTTTTATGCAGTAGAAATGAACGAAATATTTGGTAAATTAAATAACATTTCAATCCATTTTTATACTATAATATCGCAGTCTATAATAATTGTAGTCGTATTTGATATAAATTTTTTGTAGTTATAAGAGCATATTGATTTTTACTAAGCATTTATTGAGTAAAAGATTAAAGAAAAACTATCTACTAAACTTACTCTGAAAAAAGCTCCTGGACACAAATTCACTGTACCATATTCATAATACAAGTGCGCACTTTTTTCACATGCTACGTATAGTTATTATTTTTTCATATTATGTGATCCCAGACTTCTTTGTTAGAAAATGACGCCGTAAGATGTAATAAGACTGGATGAAGATCTTAAAATATGTATTAATTTGAATGATTTTCGGTTTCATAAAGGCATTTTACTGTGCAGTATGGACTCATTAAGGATAATATATACGCGAAGAGCTTAGTTTATTATGTGAAAGGGATTATTTGAAGTTCTCATCTGTTACAAAAGCTAATCCACAATTAAAATATATTTCTTTTTATGTTTTGTTTTACAACCCCTTTAATTCTATTAAGTTATAATTTTGATATTACATATAAACATGAATGTCTGTTTACGTGGCTGTCCTTTATATGATTCTTAACCATCCGAACGAGAGCGATGAATTTTAACAAAGTGATAGTTCGTAGCCCACTAGACACTGTAGGCAATTTAGAAAAAACAGAAAAATAGAGTAAACATGGAAAAAAATATAGAGAAATGTATATAAAATATATATAAAATGTATAAAAATATAGAGAAATATATAAAAAATATATAAAATATATATAAAATGTATAAAAATATAGAGAAAACATGGACAAATATGTTAAGATTTTTTTAAAAGAAAAGAAAATTAAAAAGAATATATACAAAAACTTGAAGAAAAAAAACCGAAAACAAAATTAGGAAATGCTCACACGATTATATCCGGAAAAAAAAGTGCTTTCTTATATTGTATTAATATAGCCAAAGCAATACAATAGTTTGAAGAGCATCAAAAACTAAAACAAAAATTGAACTTATTAAGCAAAAAACGTAAAATAAAACGAAAAATGCGTAATAAAACCCACAGGAAAAAAATAGAAAAATAAAAAAATCTAGAAAATACAGAATAAATTTCAAAATATAATATAGCGAGTAGCGTATTCGAATGCACTCACCGGTATTTTTCAAAAATAATTTAAAATGCTGCCAGATTATAAAATATGAAAATGGAAGGGTAACTGGAGGATGATGAAATAAAACTTTAATGCACGTTTTATTTGTTAGTTAAATTGGATTGGGGGAGGGTAATGACTGCTGCCACCACATGTGGCTCCTGGATACCCCTCACTGGGCAACTAAATGGCAGGCAAACACATTGATGAATCGATGTAAAGCTTGTGACACGGCATCTTCCGTCACACCGGTTAACAACGGCGGTTAACAGGAATTAGGCAGAGGTTCCTGTTCGAAAAGTTCCTACTGTCTCCAGCAACACATTGTAAGCACTCGGGTGAGCCCAGTTCAAATACCGCTGCTTTGCAGCTTCTTTCTAGCAACGCTGGTGAGAATATGTAAAAAAGCACTGGACCTGTTGAAGTCACTGGGTTTGGCCAGAAACACTCAGGTGACAATATGCCTGGCGCCACTGGACTATCAAACAGCCAGAGAAGAAAACTGAAGAAAAAATTGAATCCCAGAACAGCTGATTGGGGTTCCTTCAGGACAGCACTGGGGAGGAAGGTGGGAAATCTCTCTGGTAGGTATAATAATCATACTCGATTCATATAATATTTCTTGTAATGTTACATCCACTAGCTCCCTAAGGCGTGCTCCTTGGTGGTCTTCTGAGCTTAGTATATTACGTAAGAAATGTAGGAAGCTATTTGACACAGCAATGAAATCTGGGGAATGACAGTCCTACAGAAATGCTCGAGCTACACATAATAAGGTTATTAAAGCTGCTAAACGTCACTCTTGGCAGACTTTCTGCGATGATATTAGCACACTTTCTGCCACCAAAAAGGTTGCAAAAATCCTTACAGTAGATTATAGTTGCAACCTAAATGCTATTCGTCTTACAAACGGAAAATATAGTGAGTCAGGGGAAGAGGCTGTTGGTGAATTACTTAAAGATCTCTTTCCTGGATCTCATTCTGTAGAGAATGAATATCTTTACAATAATTCTACAACTTGCAGTCAAAATGACTGAGAGACAGCCAAGATGGTGATCTCTTATGAAAAAGTCGCATGGGCTATTAAAGCTTTTAAGCCCTATAAGTCACCAGATGTGGATGACATCATGCCTATAATGCTTATTAAGGGGTTGACATACTAGCCCCTATTCTATGTAGGATGTTTCGAGCCTGTATAGCCATTGGGTATATACCTCACTCTTGGAGGCTTACCAGGGTAATTTTCATCCCAAAACCAGGTAAGGAAAATTTTTTGAGGCTAAATCATCTAGACCAATTATTAGTCTTACCATCTCTTTGTTAAAAGTCATTGAAAAACTTATTGACAGATATTTTAGAGTCTCTGTACTCATGAATAAGCCACTGTTCTCCTCATCAACCTGGCAAGTCAACAGACTTTGCTCTATATGAGTTCTTTTTCATGCTTGAGAAAACACTCTCAGATAATGAGATTCCAGATTTATTGATATCGACGGTGCTTTTGATAAAGTCCCTGTTGAGACTTTCATCAATGCACTTAAAACCAGAGGTATCATTAGGTCATCACCATGTGGATAGATAATTTGATGTCCTCCAGGTATGTTTGCTTCTCTTTACTGGACATAAGCATGAGAGTTCATGCTACCTCTGGCTGCCCTCAGGGAGGGTTTTTGTCCCCTGTCCTATAGTGTATGGTTATGGCCTCTTTGTTAGTTCGGTTAACCAATCTTGGCATTCCCTGTGTTGGGTATGCTGATGATGGTGTTATTGTTGTCAGAGGTGAGCATGCAAAACAGTGTCTGAATTCATGAATGCTGCATTTCTAGAAGTAGCTAGATGGTGCTCTGATTCTGGGTTATCTGTAAATCCTTTCAAGATAAGTCTTGTGGCCTTCACCAAAACAAAAGGCGTCTTAATCTAGATGATGTGTATTACCTAGACTGTAGAATGGAACTCACTAAGAAAGTCAAGATTCTCGGGGTTTATTATGATTCCAAACTTAACTGCCGTTAACATCTAGAATATTGCATAAGTAGGGCCAACAATTTTCTGGTCTTGCAGAAATGCTACTGATAAAACCTGGGGACTATCCTTCAAGATAGTTCACTGGATGTACTCAATGATTATTAGTCCTATTATCACATATGGCGCTATTGTCTGGTGGTCTAGGACTAGGATGAGATCCGTCAGGTCTAGTCTTAACAGATTACAAAGAATAATCTGCTAAGACTAGACCTGACAAGACTGCTAGTAGTCTTGTCAGGCTGTCTCGAGACCACTTCCATAGCTGTTCTTTAGAGCTTACTTGGGCTCTAAAGAGTCTAAAAGTCCCGTTGAATCCACTCATTGAAGTTGAAGCTTAAACTGGTATTAAGCGTCTTACGTACGTTGTTGTGCCTATATGAAGGAATACCCCAAGCACTTGTCATGGGGTCCCCTTGTTTCGCAGGTGTCGGATATTCCCTCTTTTATTATATCTAGTGATTGTATATCACTACGATGTGCTTTTCACAAGCCCTTCAAGATCCATTTTCCTATAAGAGATAAATGACTTAATTATCCTCCGTGGCTTAAAGGCAAATGTCTAGTATGGTACACCGAAGGTTCAAGGCTTGGACTTAAATGAGGGGCAGAAATTTACTGCTCCAATGATGGTACCCACCTTTCTCTAGGTAGTTATGCCACTGTTTTTCAGGTCTATGAATTCATCTTGTGCTGTTGTTAGACAGAGGACATCTTTTCTGACTATCAGGCTGCCTCCTGTACAAATCGACCTCTTCAGAGAATCTTTCTTGTTAATCATGCTATAACATGAGTTTGGATACAATAGACCTCTTTGGAGCTTCCCAACCTCTAAGTCTAAATTAATTATCCTCCGTGGCTCAAAGGCAAGTGTCTAGTATGGTACACCGAAGGTTCAAGGCTTGGACTTAAATGAGGGGCAGAAATTTACTGCTCCAATGATGGTACCCACCTTTCTCTAGGTAATTATGCCACTGTTTTTCAGGTCTATGAATTCATCTTGTGCTGTGGTTAGACAGAGGACATCTTTTCTGACTATCAGGCTGCCTCCTGTACAAATCGACCTCTTCAGAGAATCTTTCTTGTTAATCATGCTATAACATGAGTTTGGATACAATAGACCTCTTTGGAGCTTCCCAACCTCTAAGTCTAAATTAATTATCCTCCGTGGCTTAAAGGCAAATGTCTAGTATGATACACCGAAGGTTCAAGGCTTGGACTTAAATGAGGGGCAGAAATTTACTGCTCCAATGATGGTACCCACCTTTCTCTAGGTAGTTATGCCACTGTTTTTCAGGTCTATGAATTCATCTTGTGCTGTTGTTAGACAGAGGACATCTTTTCTGATTATCAGGCTGCCTCCTGTACAAATCGACCTCTTCAGAGAATCTTTCTTGTTAATCATGCTATAACATGAGTTTGGATACAATAGACCTCTTTGGAGCTTCCCAACCTCTAAGTCTAAATTAATTATCCTCCGTGGCTTAAAGGCAAATGTCTAGTATGGTACACCGAAGGTTCAAGGCTTGGACTTAAATGAGGGGCAGAAATTTACTGCTCCAATGATGGTACCCACCTTTCTCTAGGTAGTTATGCCACTGTTTTTCAGGTCTATGAATTCATCTTGTGCTGTTGTTAGACAGAGGACATCTTTTCTGACTATCAGGCTGCCTCCTGTACAAATCGACCTCTTCAGAGAATCTTTCTTGTTAATCATGCTATAACATGAGTTTGGATACAATGGACCTCTTTGGAGCTTCCCAACCTCTAAGTCTAAATTAATTATCCTCCGTGGCTTAAAGGCAAATGTCTAGTATGGTACACCGAAGGTTCAAGGCTTGGACTTAAATAAGGGGCAGAAATTTACTGCTCCAATGATGGTACCCATCTTTCTCTAGGTAGTTATGCCACTGTTTTTCAGGTCTATGAATTCATCTTTTGCTGTTGTTAGACAGAGGACATCTTTTCTGACTATCAGGCTGCCTCCTGTACAAATCGACCTCTTCAGAGAATCTTTCTTGTTAATCATGCTATAACATGAGTTTGGATACAATAGACCTCTTTGGAGCTTCCCAACCTCTAAGTCTTCATTAATTATCCTCCGTGGCTTAAAGGCAAGTGTCTAGTATGGTACACCGAAGGTTCAAGGCTTGGACTTAAATGAGGGGCAGAAATTTACTGCTCCAATGATGGTACCCACCTTTCTCTAGGTAGTTATGCCACTGTTTTTCAGGTCTATGAATTCATCTTGTGCTGTGGTTAGACAGAGGACATCTTTTCTGACTATCAGGCTGCCTTCTGTACAAATCGACCTCTTCAGAGAATCTTTCTTGTTAATCATGCTATAACATGAGTTTGGATACAATAGATCTCTTTGGAGCTTCCCAACCTCTAAGTCTAAATTAATTATCCTCCGTAGCTTAAAGGCAAGTGTCTAGTATGGTACACCGAAGGTTCAAGGCTTGGACTTAAATGAGGGGCAGAAATTTACTGCTCCAATGATGGTACCCACCTTTCTCTAGGTAGTTATGCCACTGTTTTTCAGATCTATGAATTCATCTTGTGCTGTTGTTAGACAGAGGACATCTTTTCTGATTATCAGGCTGCCTCCTGTACAAATCGACCTCTTCAGAGAATCTTTCTTGTTAATCATGCTATAACATGAGTTTGGATACAATAGACCTCTGGTCGATGTACTCGGCTCTTTGGAGCTTCCCAATCTCTAAGTCTAAATTTAACTTGAATTAGCCCGAATCTGTATGTGCGCAAGGTATTATACAGGATAATTCAAAATTTATTATTAATAAGGCCGAATTTTAATTATAAAGTTTTAATATTGATAATGTTAGAATTTAATTATGACATTTTATATTGACAATTTTAGACAAATTATTAACTTTTAATTAAAAATTTTTTTTAAAAATCTTTATTGAATATTAGATGACTTTTAGTCATAGATTTGTTCGAATTAGATTTGCACATGGTGACATATAATCAAATCAATAATAGCAGACAATCAACTGAATAATAAAATACAATTAACTCAAGGATTTTGTTATATAATTTAATTACATTAGTTGGATATCCATTGTTTTTTATTAAATTTTGGAGAAGTTCATCTATTTGTTTTTTCGATAAATAAACATTACAACAAATTCTTTTAATTCTATTTATGTAATTAAAAATGGTATTTAAACAAATGTTTTTGGAAATATTTTAATTCCATGCAATTAGTTTATTTATATTAAATTTAAAACCGTTTATTTTATCATATAAATCGACAATGTAAATATTTTCTTCTTTTTTAATACTAAAATCCAAAATATTAATATTAATATTAAAATTAATAATATAATTAAAATTAAGAATGTGTAGTAATGTTTATTTATCCAAAAAACAAATTGACAAACTATTTCGAAATTTGATAAAAGAGCAATGGATTCCCAACTAAAGTAATTATATTCTGTATAAAATCATTGAGTGAATTGTATGCTATTGCAAAAATTTTTTTTTAAAAACGTCTTTGTTAATTTTTTTTTTTTTTATAACCGTCGTTGAACAGCCGACCCAACTTAATGGGTTTACGGCTACTAATGTTCAACTCCGTAGCCTTGTAATTTTGAACCCAATCCAGAAGACAAAGGAACTCCTGGATCGAGTATTGGGAGAAATTTGCCTTCGTGGAGGACTTTTTGATGGAGCTAACCCGCATTTGCGTTACATGGAGAGGAAGACCACGAGAACCTCCCACGGTTAGCCTCACGGCAAGGGGACTCTAACCCATGATCCGTCTACCACTGAGGATATTTCACGTCAGCACTGTGGTCAGTGCAAGCCGGATGCGGAATTCGTATCGACTGGGATTCGAACCCGGTTCGCCTCATTGGAAGGCGAACGCTCTATCCCCTGAGCCCCATGCGCAAATCCATTTCGGGTTAACCTGTGGCAAAAAAATATGTTCAAAACAGGCAATTCATTACCGTGCGCCCATTTTTGGGCCCATCCTTGGTAACCAACAAATTAAACACGCTTCAGTACTGCAGTAAGAACGCGTTATAAAACAAAAGTCCTCTATTTACGCTTTTACCTCAATTTCATATCTTGTAATCTGGCATTCTTATCGCGAAAATATTTTAAATCATTCTTTAAAATTGTCCCGTTCATGTAAGTTCATTTGAATTCGCTACTCGCTTTATAGATTTCGTTTTATGTTTTGTTCTGTTTTTTCTTTACATTTTATTTTCTGTTTTCTACGTGATATTTATTACTTAATGTGTTCTATCCTATTTTGTTTCAAAAATTTTTTCAAGTGCTCCTCACACTGTATTGACATATTTTGCTTTGACTCTATTGTTACAATATTAGAAAGCACTTCTTTCTGCGGATATAGTTGTGTGAGCTGATGACGAGATTATAGCTTTTTTTTCTCCAGAATTTTTATTATTTTTAAACTAATTTTTTGCTCTTTTTTCATTATTCTGTATATTTTTCCATGTTTTCTTTTCATTTTAATTCGATTTTGTTTAATTAAACAATTAATGTTTAATATCTTTAAAAATAAACGTTCGAAATTCATTTAAACATGAAATGCATTTTTTATCATATTTATTCCACATTTGTTTGCAGCAGCATTAAGTGGATGAACCTTAAACTATTTTATCTTAGTTTCAATCATCTAGAAAATTCAATCTGCGAAAACCCGCAACTATCTTCCAGAAATCAAATCAATTTTGATTAAAATTCCGGCACTCTAAACAGAATGCTCTTACTTTCAGGAAAATCTTTTCAACCAAGAAATTCCATTTTCATAATAGATATAACCCCTCGTTACCTATTTCAGAAACAGAGTTCAGTTTAAGTAGCTAGCAATTATTTAGGCTGAGCACAGAAAGCATAAACGAAGAATGCCATCCCCCCACAAAATATTTTCGGAAATTAACGGGGATTGTCTTTCCGCGTCTTACCTGTAGCAAAGGGTGTAGATTGTCTGTTGACTGGAATATATTAAGATTCTGCCGTTTCAGTGCCTGACTGCAAATGTTTTTAGGAAATGGACTTTCCCCACATTGCAAAGAACTTTGCATTGATTTGAGTAAAATGTTCGTATGATGGTTAAAGACGTATGATATATATATATATATATATATATATATATATATATATATATATATATATATATATATATATATATATATATATATATATATATATATATAGTAAATAAATAAAACTGAAACCAGTTTAAATTTCTGTAATTCAATTTAAGTAGCTTTAACCGGCAATTTCTCTCATATTGCTAAACTAGTAGTTTTAACTTTTCACCCGTTAAGCAGGCGTCAAGTCATTTTGCAAAGCGGTAAAAATAATGAACAATATGATGAGTACACGAACGGTTTTACAAATAAGACACATAATGACAAAAGCCTCAAAATTCAAAAAAATAATTAAATAAATAAACGAAAAAATCTAATGGTGTTTTTGAATCAAATATGGCTTTTTGTAGAGTTTTCTACTTTTAAACCCACCAGATATATTTATAATAATTAATTACAATACTAATTGAAATTACATATTTATTGGCAATATACAATTAAAAATTCAATTCCTTAAATTTTTATTCATTCTTTATTATTTTTGCCGCAAAATAATTATTTTTCGTCTACTTTTTAACTTTTTATTCCTTAAAGACATTTATTTAAATAGACAAAATGATAATCAATCTTTAAACTTTTATAAAAAAAAAAAGTTTTTTTTTTAATAAAATAAATTGAAAATAAAATATTTATTTCATGTGCTCTGAGATCTAAGAGTTGCTCCCCGTTTTATTTGGGTAAAAGTCAATGATATATCATAAGAACTCGTTGATTAAATAAATGATTATCGGTAAGTGGTTAGTAGAGCGTACTGCAGCAAAAAGGAAGTCATTAACCAGCAATAGTAAATTTACAGTCTCAATAATAATTCAAATAGTTAATAATAGTTTAAATATCAATTAAACTATTAATTTCCATATTAATTTCCTTTACACTCATAGTATAATCCTAAACCATTGTACTTGAGTTAAAGAATAATCAGTTGAAGTTAATCAGAAAATTTAATATTTGCTTAATACTTCTTCAGCTTCTGTAGAAAAATATGATTGCAAAGAGTATATTATTCTGACTTTCATTACTGTTTCACGTGCTTTATTAAGCATTACTTGAAATTAGATTTTGAAAATTTAATGACTGCATATTAATGCTAGAATTTTCTAGAATTATAAAGTTTTCAATCAATAAGAAAAATAAAATAAGAAAATGAAGTAACTGGACAGCTGGAAGATAAAAAAAAAAAAAAAGAAAAGAAGAAAAACTCCCCCGCCTCAAGTTAAAGAAATCTGGGTAACGCACGGAGTGAGATTACTAATCCCTGCACAACCCCGTGCAAAAATGGCTCTTAAAAATATTTAATAAAATACTGGAAAACTCTCAAAATATAGTACTTAAATGGCATTTCATTAGGAAATAGTTAACCAAATATTTTAGAGTCGCGTTTTGTCAAAAATCACGAGATTTCGTCTCAAATTAATTGTCAAAATAACTAAATTACTGCTGAATGATTCAATCATTGAAAATGAGATTTTTATTTTTGATAGTGTAATTTATCTTAAAATAACTGTTAAGTCAACAATCTAACCGAAAGTACTGTTAATACTCCAGAAATATGTCAATAATGTCAATATAAATATGTCAATATGTCTTGCTGTCTCATCATTTTCGCTGTATGTATATTTTAACATTTTTGTCAAAAGTAGAAAAAAAAATGGTTCAAATTAGAAATCGCAAATTTATATTTGAGAGCGGAAACTACGAAGATTTAAAAAAAATAATGATCAACTATTGAAATACGCTCATTACCACAGGTCATTAAAAATTTCAAAATTAATTAGATGGCCGAATTAAATTAAAAGCCCAGTGTTCCAAAAGCCTTTCAGTTTAATCAGATTACTACCTAACAGATATATATTTTTTTTTTAGAAAAAGATACTAAACTTTTATATATATAAGATTTTAACCTTCATAATGCTTCGTGAAGTTTTGATGAATGTTTTCCGAATCCATTTTTAGCAAGGATTTTTATATACATTGAAAAGAGACATTAAAGAAAGTGTTAATTAAGTCATAGAATATTGAAAGTAAGTTTCGCACTTTTGCGTCAGTTTCTGCACCGTACGTAAGATTTGAAGCAACTGCGCATGCTCACGTGTATTTTAGATGCTACGTGTCTTTTATATTGACATGATTTACTCTAAAAAGACAACAATATTTTTCAACATACGCAAAATTTTTTCTAAAAAACATTAATATTTTTTAATATTTGAAAATATATTTTAAGTTTAAAAAATATATAAGTAATAAAAATTTTTTTCTGATTTTAAAATAACAAAAAAATTTTAAGAAAGAGATTATCCAAAATTAAAAATTAAGCTGATGAGAAAATTCATGAATTTGATTATAAGATGATAAAATGATAAGAAGTTAGTTAGTTAGTAAAAAAAAAAAAAAAAAAAAAGTAAGAAAAATTATAAAATAAAACAGTAAAAAAATTATGAAAAAAAAAAATTCTTCACTCAAGGGGCAATTCTGTACTAATGTATACTTTTAACAGAAAGCTTTATTAAAACAAAAGACTAGAAATCTTATATACTAAAAATAATTCTTAATAGCTTTAATTACAAAATTTTTAGTATTTCCGCCATTTCAATGTAATACCGTTTAATTTAAAAATCAAACTTCTTTGCAAGATAAATTATCAAAGGACGAATATTTTCTTTTTCTTCGAATTTCTCTCAAAGCGATGAAATAATGCTCATATTTATATTCTCTGATTTACTTAATAATTGCGTTATTTCAAGTTAAAAAAATCTTTTTCAAAAAATACTTTAATCCTGTTAATGCACGCAACATATTCATATCTAAAAGGCTTTAGCAAATCAAATTTATTCTAATGTGATATTGGAATCGAACGTTTTATCATAAAAAGAATAAGAGAAATGAAAGAAGAGAAGAAAAACTCCTTCCAGTTTTGTGATTCTTAGAATCGGAAGGAGACGAGAGTTGGCGGAATATAAGAAGCTCCCGTGAATTCTCTTGAGGAATTGCCTGCTCTGACGTCACACATAAAAGGAAATGCGTCATGCATGTAGAAATCAATTCTTTGGGCGTGTAACAGGTGAGAAGAATTATTTTCAAGGGTAAAATTTTAATTATTATTTGAAGACTATATCTCGTATTCTGAAATAAATGATTAATTATTTTTAGTACTGTAAAAGTTATTAAATACGAATATTTTATTTTATTTTATAACCGATGTTGAACAGCCACCCCAATTTTTGAGTTTTTAACTACTCAGGTTCAACTCCGCATCCTTGTCACTTTAAACCCAACCCAGAAGTCAAGGAGACTCTTGGATCAAGTATTCGGTGACATTTGTCTTCGTCGAGGACTTTCTGATGAAACTAACCCGCATTTGCGTTACATTGAGGATATTTATGTCACCACTGTGGTCGGTGCAATTCGGGTGTGGAATATTCAAGGACCAGCCATAGATGGGATTCGAACCCGGTTCCCCTCATTGGAAAGCGAACGCTTTATCTCCTCAACCACCATTTGTAGATGCATATATTTTTTGAACAAGAAATGCCAACCCCCGGAAAAGCTTAGACAGTTCTTTATTGCTTCGCCCGCTCATTCATCTGTCCGACTCACAGCGAGACGGAAAACCGGAGAAATAATTTACAATTGGTGAACCGGTGAACAGCAAAATGGCAAGATATTGATTTCGCTTACATGGCTTTAGTTAAGTAATTTAAACCGCTGGATTCTTTCTTCAAGTTGTTAAAAATGGTATTTTGCGAAATAGAAGTAGTTCAAAAGCTTAATTGAGAGAGGAAAAGAAGAGTTTTAAAATTCCTTCCTTATTTATTTACATAAATGTTAACTCTGACTCCCTTAATTATTAAAAAGATTCTGAATTTTTCAAAAATAAAAATACTACATGATTGTGTTTTCTTCTAGAAAACGTAAAAAGAGTACGAAAATATTTTCAAAGCCTTTCGAGATTATACAAACGAATTCTATTACAAAAAGGCTATGAAAACATACTTCAAAATTTAGCTAAAAACAAATAACTTAATATGTCACTTTGATTTTATGAACTAAGTGTGTCTTTAAGGGAATTTAGAAATTAAGGCAATGAAAGTGAAAACAAATTCAGCCATTTTTCCGGACATGCGTGTCACAATTATGCCCTCTCAAGGGGAACCAATTCTGGCAAAATTGCCGCACTGTATTGTAATAACATTTCTAGTAAAAAAATTATAATTCTGGTTCATAAAACAAAAATATAAGGTATTTAAATCATTTATTTGCTAATTTTTCCGTTAATGTGGCAATTATTCGAAACTTCTTATTTTCAAAATTCTGGCTTTAAAAATCATTGTTCTTATTATAACACATTTAATAAAAGATAGAAAAAAAAATGATATTTTACCGAGTAAATAGTTTTTATGTCATTCTCAACGGTATCATAATAAAACCAAAATATATCACTCATATTGAGTATTTTGGTGTTCACATAGAGCCAAAAACGCGATACATTTTACCATATTCTAGTAGTTTTTTCGCATACTTTTTTTCTGAGTGTAGATTTTTAGAGAAATATCAAAATTTTGATTACATTTAAACTCGTTATTTAAGTTTTGTTTCGAAATTAAACAAAGAGAGGAAATATTGAAAAGTTTGCGAATATTTGAATAGTGAATATACTCTTAGACTAAAACAACCAATTTAACATCTATTTAATATTTAGATTATAAAAATATTGTTGTGAATGACGTTTACACAGTAAATAGTTTCTCATAAAAAAGGGCAACTAATAATCTATTGTTAAACCTCGTGAAGTCATTTAGATCTTAAGAACTTACAAGTGACTTACAAGCAATCATTCTCATGGTTTACTGATCAGCGATTTGATTCCTATCACTGACAATCTTTCAATCTCTTTTGTTCATAAGGAATTTATACCAGTAACAATTATGAAAGAAAAAATAAAATAGGAAACTCTTTTAAAAACTCAAAATCCTTTCTACTGAAAGTCCATATTCCTCCTAGAATCAACCAGAAGCTTTTTTGAAGAGTTTATAAGCCTTCCAAGTAAAATACAGTTACTTTTCTAAAATAAATCCTGGATTGCGTGCCTGATTGCGATGTCAATGGCTGCGGGTTCAAATCCCGCGCAGGGCATGGATGTTTCCCTCGGTGTGTTGTGTGTGAATGTGGCCCAGACTATGAACGGGTATCTGTGGCGTGGGTAATGTTGCTCGCCTCCGTGACTCTGGTTACAAGGTGCTCACCAAGCAACACAAAATGAACATTTCCGGAACCTACCATGGCAAAGAACGATAAGTTCAGTGCTCCTGCCGTCAAGGGAAAATATATATATATATATATATATTTGAAATTTGGTATGCCAAGAGTTCGAAGCATGGGGAAGGTCTCTGTTGACAATAGAACTAGAACATGCTACGGTGGACCGTTCGAGCGGGATGAAATGGAATTTTCTGACTGACTAAGAACTCATTATTGATCAAAATTAATTTGAAGACGATTCCGTTCCTTCATTTTAAAGATATCATTAGTCCCGTATTCTAGCATATAACCTTCATTAAAAGAGATATTTATTGTACGCTTTTTAATATTAAATCATTTTTTATTCATTATGTGAATTTAACTCAAAATTAATAGAGAAACGTTACTAATGAAGAGCGTGGGAATATGCAAACGATGCTCAATTAGTTTTGTTAATAGGTACCATTTGAAATAAAGAGATAAACTATATACTAAAAAAACTATATAGCAAAATATATAGAGAAATGGTGCAAATTCATTTTGAAGAATCGTAAAAAAGCAATGCTATTATTGACGCTAATGTTGCTTAAATAATTTTGGTAATAAGTACTAATTTAAATGATAAAATAAGATCTCTGTGTGCAAAATTAATAAATAAAAGGTGCTAATTCGTTTTGGGGAGACGTACAAAATCGTTATACTGTTATTGACGTCAATGAAGGTTAAGTAATTTTTGTTATAAGTGCTACTGGTATTAAGATAATTTGACCAGTTTTAATATCTACCAAATACACTTGTGGGAGGCGGAGTTATCGACAATGCCAACCTTCATCTATCAAAATATATCCCAAGATTGAATCAAGTTAGCATGTCTCATATACTAGTGAATTGATGTTTAATTTTCGTAGTGGTAGTTACACCACGCACTAATATAGAAACAATGTATTATGTTAGTATACTTGACACCAAGCAAAAATGCAACCATACCTGGAAGTGTTAATACAGATACTGTGGAAAGAATTTTTTTTCTGGTTCCTCTAAAGAAATAAGTACGTAAGAAAATTGCTTGATTCTGGTCAATTTTTACTATCACGAGTTTCGCCACGAAAAACAGTACTGTGCCACATGGTACTGAACACAGTTATCTTCATTTGGAGGAAATGAACTACTAAAAACCTATTTTGCTAAATCTCATAAAAGAAAAGCTTCGGTGGCTCACTTCCAAGATCCAAGTTCGATTCCGAGTGATGGTTAGTTGTTACAAATTTTGCCCCCGACTCGCACCCACCACAGTGCCGACGTAAAATATTCTTATAAATAGACGGATTAAAATTCCCAAACTACCGTCCTCTCTAAACGTAAAGGCTGGTTAGTCCTATTAAAAAATTTTCCACGAAGACCCCATTTTCCCCATTGATTTAGATAAATTTTGACAGCTGTCGTCAAGTAATAGCATCATGTTAAACGGTATTGAAAACGGTTAGGTTTCGTTCTAATGAGATAAACTACTAAAAACGTGTTTTCTTAATATAATAACGTAAAGCCACTGGAATGAACAAAATATAATAACTAACAAAATTTAAATGTTTTAGCTTTAATTATTGTGTTGGTATACGTATTTCAATTTTGTGCATGATTTTGCAGTGTTGTTTAGTACTGATATAATTAATGCTTACTTATTTTTTACCCCGTACTAAGAACGGTTACTTAGCAAGTAGTAACATAAAAGTTTAAGTATACAGCGCCTGTTTTTTTACATTGATGATTTTAAACTTCTAAATGACATTAAAAAATATTATTTTTGAACTAAAAGAGTCTATTACGTTGAATTAATTGTCTTTATTTTTATTATATGATTAAAACTTTACTTTAACTAGAACTTTTTTTAAAAAATGAAAAAAGTAATATCATTATACATAAAATTACTAATTAAAACCTTTAGTACTTTTTTGTTACAAGAAGAAAACTTTTTAAAAAAATTGTATTTCATTTATTTTATTAGACTCTTGTGCAAAATCTGATATCATTTATTTAATTATTAACAGTTATGAATGAAATTAAAAAAGAGCATCTCTTACTCTTCAATTATTTTTAAATGAAAGGTGGAAGTTATTGCGCCATTTTAAATTTTTTAGTAAAGTGCATGTTACTTAATTTAGTACATTTTGGTTCAAATACTATTTATTTTAACCCCGTAGAAAACGGGAACATTCTATCCTCTTTGACAAGTGGAGGTCGGGTACATCCTATTTACTTGATATACTGCAGTCATGTAAATGCTATTTAACTTAACATGATTTGACTTGGTAAAGGCTGTTTTATCTAATTTATGGTGATCAAACAAAAAACTTCAGATTTCTTTTTGCAAGCATGATTTCTTTTCTCATACTTGAAAAGAAAACGAGGAAAGTTTTTCAAATATATTTTAATTAGTTAAAAATTTAATTTAAGGGTATAAAATATATTAAATGCTAAAAGTTTTATGCACAGTTGACAAAAATACTAAATTGTTTATCGGAATTTTCAGATAGAGGCGTTGGTGTACTTTTTTAATATTAATTATCAACCTTAACACATAAGTTTGAACAAATGATTTTCTTTTCTTTATGTCGTTTTTCTCAAAGATCTTCTTGGAGATATTTTAGAATCATTTTCCACAGAGCTAAACTCAAGATCGATATAGTATCATTACCATTAAATCTTCAGCATCTGTAACGCTTGAACCTCCACTAGCATCCATCAGAAACGGAAGAGTTGGAACAACTTCTCATGGGAGAAAAAATGCGTCAAACATGCTCCCCTCTTACAATCTTCATCTCCTGAGAGAAAGATGAGAATCGATGTCTTCCATATAACTCTCGAGTATCTTTTTCGCTATCTTATTACCCAGGCAGCACATACAGAGGGAATATTTAAGGATGCTGAGCTTTAATGGCAGCGCTGATGATCTTTTGGGATGCTGATGGTGATCATTGTGTTTATGGCTTAGATTTAGAAGTCTCGAAAACGGAGAAAGGAGGAAATGTTGCCGTTTTTTGAAATAAGAGATTTTATTGTTTATTATTTAGAAATGAAATATATTTCATGTTATTTGCTGTGTTCCAGCCATTTTGGGGGGTCTTGAATGGAAGATCGTCTTTAATGTGAATGTATGATGCTTCCTTTGTTTGTTCTTTCCTTAAATGAGGCTTGTTAGGAAATTTTTGGCTGTTTGGAAGTAGATTTGAAAAATCATTTATCTCCTGTTAAATGAGGCTGAGTTTTGAATTTTCATTGTTTTTTATTTGATAATTTGAATAAAAAAATATTCAACAAGTATATAATAAAAAAAGACAATTCTTGTTGAAACTTTGCATTTTGAAGTATGGATATTTATGATATCGAATTCTCTTACATTTTAATACTTATAATAATTATATATTGTTTATCTTGAAATTTTATTAATGTATTTAGTTTTAAATATCCGTTACAAAAGAAGCATGGTGAGAAACAAAAAGAATTTTAATGTATTTTCTAAGTGCAAAAACGTTGAACATAAATTAAAAATGTATGACTATTGTTATAAGATGAAAAAAATACTATAAATGTTTGTTATATCGCCCTTGCTGGGGCGTAACAAAACGGTGCGACTTTTAAACTATGTTTATCATACATATTGAAAAAACTGTGGTGTAATACTTATCGGCATTTGGTGATTAAAAACTATAAACATTATGTGAATTATTATTTTATTTTAGGTTAATACGATACTCTATCTCTAAATATACACTAACAATATATTTAATATACTTTAGATATACTCTTAATAATCTATTCGAACAGAGAGTTCTTACACACTTCAAAGGGTGTAGATAAATCTTAACACCAATAATTGATAAAACTTAACCCTTCCAATTTGCAGCTGGTTGATGTTGAAGGATTTTTGGGGGCTTTATAAATTTGGAGAATAGTTTTAATGTATATTTAAACTATTTAACTAAAATATAATGTAAAATGATGTTTTAAGCTCATAGCAAATGCGTTTGGACCATTATTAGAAATTTAAGGTGAATAATTGAGCAATTTCAATATATTGAAAATAAGGCAGTCAAAACATACTGATTTCTGGAGAAATGTGAGTAGTCAAATTGAATTTACAAGATGATTATAACCCATTTAATACTAAGTAAGTCTCAATCTTTATCACTGTTAGATTAAAAAATATTGATTGTGGTTGATTATTTTCCCAGTAATTTCAATATTATTGTTGAATTGATTTGATAAACTACTCCTATAAACTCTTATGAAATGTTCAAGTTGTATATTAAACATATTTATGTTGTCATAAAATTTTCGTAAATCTGTCAATTGTAAATAATAATTTTGTTATATTTAGCATTTCAATTCGGTTTCGTTTAAATTCATTCGAATATTCTGTCGATGTTGAGTGTATGTTGTGTTTATTTAACAAACTAAATATTATATGTAAATGTATCCTAAATTTATGATTCTTGATTTATGTAGTATTGTAAATGTAACTTCACTGATTCTTATGTGTATCATATATTACTGTAATTATAAATTTTAGTATTACTAAATAACAAAAATGGTAGTTGGCGACGGCTACCTCACACAAAAATGCGTGAAAGAACATTCTAGGTGTTTCACAATCCATAACTATATTTGAGTTTTGGTGTAGTTCTCTTTGGTGTAAAGTAGTTGTTGTTGTTTAAATACAATGTTAAATTTTTTTACAGCGAAGTGAAGTTCACAAGATTCTACGCGATACCTCAAAACCATCCGATTTGATGGTAAAATGACTCGTTTTTTATTATTGATACAAAAAGACTTTCATTGAGAATTTCAAATGTCTATAATTAATCTTACTACCTATTCAATTCGTGATCATGCTATCCATATACTTTGATTTAATTACTTATTATTTAGTTTATTTGTCCTTAGTAACATAATTTTATTTTTATATCTCAGCCAACTATTTCGGATTTATAATGTTTTATAAAAGAAAAAAAAATCTTTATTAATTTCATGAATAAATTTTAGAACTGAAATATTTCCATCTCAAAAAAGAGTTAATCAGCATCGTTGATGAAAAACTGTTTTTATTACAAAAATCTTAAACCCTAATGTTTTCATAAAGCTAGATGAGAAAATCTCAAAGGAATTACCAAATTTATATTTATAACTTTCTGCCATTCATTCCTTATTATAGTTTTTATGAAAGTCTTTAGAAGCAAAAAAAAGAACTAAATAATTTGTCTATTCTCTTTTATTTTCTGAAAATTGTTACGCTTTCCACAGGTTAAGCAAACATTTCCATTATACAACTGATACATATGCTGCGATTTTTAACGCAGCGTTCGATTAAGCGAACACGTTGCCAAATAAAATGAGATGGCGAAAAAAATTATTACGATGCAGCGTTTAATGGATCGTAAGGGAGATCCTTGATCCTTGCTTCTGACTTAACTAATGGCGAAGATTTTCCACATGTTTTCTTTAGGGATAGAAAAAAAACCATTAACCTTACGTAAATTTACGATTGAATAAAAAATAAAACAAGAGCAAATAATCCTTTGAAGGAAATAAGTAAAGTGAAATGCTATAAAGTGAATCCCTTCATGAAAATAAATTCTGATTAAAGTTTAGTTGTAATATGCAAATTTTTGTTTGCTTTTAATAATTGAAAATTCAAAATGTAAATTAAAGCTCAACAATTCGATCAGTATCTTAAGGATCTTAAAAATGTCTAGCTTTTAAATTTATGAAAAATAATTTCACTAAAAAAATAATTTCTATAAAAAAAATTCTTAAAACACCGTCAAAAACGTTTTTTCACTTAATGTGCATTCCAAAAAATAAAATTCTGATTTTTGGCAAATAGATTACGGTATCGTCTAAGAACAAGAAATTTTCGAGAATGTTTAGTATACATTTTTTACTGTGCTCAACAATTTGCTATCAATATGTATTTGATAAAATTTCTAGTAATAATCACATATGATGTTATAAATGGTTAAAGTACTTTTAAGGGAATTAACCTGCTATTAAAATGTGGTTATTATAAAATATTTGAAGTCGATAATTGACGAAAGTTAAATAGTTTTTCAAATATTTGTCAGATGGTAAAAAACTAGACAACAATGTTAAAAACAAGGATATTAAAATAAAACATACTTGTCATCCATCAGTCTTTTCTATCAAAGTTATTCAGAATTTAGATAAATTATTCCTAAGTTTTATTATCATCTAATACAAGTCCCGCATAAAGTATCGCAGAAGTTCTTAGTAGAACATCGAAAGCAAGTATCACTGGTAAGTAAGCGGGTGGGTGACTACTGTGATCAGTCTACGTAGGACCGAGGGTGCGCGGTATCGGTCCTCGTTAAACTGTTCTACTGTAAAATGCTCGGCTTCGTGCTCAGGTCGTCGGGCTACCACAGGGGGGGGGGGTAGCCATCTCTTCTGCAGAGGATCAAAACTGTGATGTCATGTCTTTGGATCATCCTGAGGGATGTTTCCCAAACCGTTGCAAAACCATCGTGCAGCTTTAGTGAGACGTAAATAAACTATCTACCTGCCAACAATGTTAAAAATAAGGATATTGAACACTACCAAGCTTCTCACCCATCGGTCTTTTCTATTAAAATTATTCAGAATAAATTCCTCCTAAGCATTCTTAGTATTAGATGATAACAATGCTTATAAATAATAAATTATTTCAAATCATTCTTATTATCTAATACATAGGGTGATCCCGTTAGATACTGATTTGTAGAGAAGGTAGAGCCCCATCGTAAGAATGAAGTATCAGCCTATTGAATCGGAACTACATCAGTCATCGGCAAATAACGCCGCTAGATTCCGAGCATCATCCATTTAAAATTCGTTTTTTTCGTGCATACCACATGTTAAATAAATATTGGCTTTTGCAGTGTGAAATAAGTTAAGAAAAATAAATTAAAGTAAAACGGGAAGAGATAGAAAATCACTTTTAAGAAAGCAGATAGATGTTCTCAATCAAGTTTTAAATTCATTAGTGGACCAAAAAGCTATAAAATGGCTTTTTTTGCAGCGAGATGTTGTCTAACGTCTAATTAACAAATGCCTGTTGTGGTAATATTTTTAATGTTCTAAAGAACCATTTATTTTAGTATAATTATCTGAGTTTTTTCGATGAAACCAATTTTAAAAAGGTTTGAGAAATACGGTGATTTTCGAAGCAGAACTCAGCAAACAATATAGCTTTGCAGCATTTTTATTTTATTTAAATAATTTTTGGAACTGTCGGTCATTTTTGAATCACCCGATAAGGTTTAGACACTGTTTAGGAATAGAATTACGATAATATCTTCTATAATCTAAAGTTCTTCTACAAAAATTATAATAATGTGAAAATTGTGTAAAATTTGAAATGGAATTATTTTAAGGTTAAATAATTAATGTATTTATTGAAGAAAATATAAATTCTCGATAAGTTAACGTTATAAGGTGATAAAAAGCACTCACTATATTTTTGTTCTGCTTATTGATTTATAAATCAAATAACTGAACCATTTTTTTATACAAAATATAAATAATCGTAGTAATGGTTTAACAGAAAACTATATTTTCTTTTCGAAAATTGTTTCCAAACATTTGAGTCGTGTACTGCATTATAAGTCCCTCTCTGCCTTTTATATTCTAGTCTCGAAGCCATTGCTTTACATTAAGTCGAAACAGTTTATTCCTGTTTCCGATAACAAACCTGAGTCGATCTGTTCCTTCTTTTGATACATTATGATGAAAAAGAAAACGCAATAAAAGCCTTGGAACTGATCTGTAAGAGTACCAAAAGCCAATATCATTGTAAGTAAAAAGCAAAATTATTCTAAACGGTATAAACCAGAAAATAAAATAAATAAACCATTTCAAGAAATGGTTTTCCAAGCGATTAGAGTTTTTAAAAAGAACTTGCTGATACTTGGTTTCTGGTCCAATTTATGATGAGGTCTTATCGAAGAAAAAAAAATGATCTTTCTCTGAATCTGTAGGGAGGATAATCCTTTAAAGATCTCTTGTCAATAAACATTTATTTTATGTTTCAAAAAGTATACTATTTTATTTTGATTCAAAGTGACTTCGTTAGAATTTGCTGTTTTAGCATTATTGATCTATTTCAATAAATGATCTGAAACTCATGAAATATATTCTTTTGGAACGGTATGCACTGTCTTGATTTTTGAAATTTTTTTTGTGCTTTCTACTTTTTTATTTGTATCTAGTGTCTGGCTCTCAGATACGCTTAAAACGTCATTAATATTTTAAATTATTATTTTAATTTTGCTCTTTACTTTCGTATCTTGCGGATTCTGTTGATAGAAGTCTGGCTATAGCCAATATTGATTAAAAACGTTTATAGCTTTACATATTATTTTAATTTCTGCCTCAGTATTTTCTTATCTTGGGTCTTCTGTTGGTAGAGTTTGACAAACTAACATGGAATAAAAACTTTGAAACTTTATGTATTATTTTAGTTTTTCGTTTCGTATTTTCATATGAAGGGTCGTAAATAAAATTTATATATCACGGATTAAAACTATGTTTAAGATTATGCAATGGAAAGATTCAATTTTAGTACTTTTGTATCAAGCCAATATAAATAAAAAAACGTTCTTGTCTTATTTTAAATTTAGTTTTTTTTTGATTTCGCATGTAGTAATTTTATATTTTTTCGGACAATTTGGATATTAGACAAGCAAAATATTGGGAGTAGTTTCAATCTGGCAATGATTCAGGTAAGTGAATCACTAAAGTTTTATTAATAGCTGGAACTATTAAGAAAATCAAAAGAATTTTGCTCACAGTTGTAAAATGCGTTGAAAATTATTGCATCCAAACTATGATTTTTAAAAACAATAAATTATTTTGTATTATTTTATTTAATATTACTCTGAACGATAAGGTACATAAATGTTTTTCAAATTGCATATTTTTACTGACAAATTATAAAAAAACATCCAGAAGTTCAAAACTTCGAATTTCAAGTTTTTTTACTAAAAAATATATTAAGTTTATATTAAGTTAAATATCAAGTTTTTTTACTAAAAATTCCATTCACAATTTGAATTCCGTGGGTCAAAATTATACTGTTTAAATTAAAGTAAATATTTGTGTACTTTGAAATTCATACATTTCCGACCATTATTAAACAACTAAATAATAAAAATATCATATAAAATTTTAAAAAAAATATTTTTCATAATGAACTATCCTTGCATAAACAAGTTTACCAATTATATTAAAAAAAAGTAAATTTATTTAAATAGTTTTAGAAGCATAATGAAAACAAAGAAATTGAAATTAACATAAAAGAAGCCCAAACTTTTCACTATCTGTATTAGAAAAGTAGTACATTTTAAAGTTAGCTTACGGATCGATTAAGAATAAATCCTAGTACTTCCTATCATTTGATTAATAGTTATTAAGTTGTTCTGTTTTTTTATCTTGCGGATTTTACATTTAAAGAATATGAATAATGAAGCTCCATTAGTGTAATCATTGTAAGGAATTAAAAAAAAAAAAGTTAAGTTTTTCAGATTTGTTTTTGCTCCTATAAAAATACTATTGATTTTTAATGCTCCTTTGGTTCGAGGCAAATAAATACTTGGAGTGAACCTTAAAGCATAAGAAGGGAAAATTAATGGTCATAATTAGGAGACTGTAAAGAGTTTCTCTGAAAGCCATTCCATTTATGACTTTTGGTATGTTTAAAACAGTTAAAATTAATTGATTTCCGCAATTTTAAAAAAATAAAAAATTGCTACAATGTACATTTAAATATTTTAGTACTTAAGAAAAAAATTAAATTAGAATTTGTATCTTGATAATAAGTTCAGAAAAATGAAACATATGTTAAATGATTTAAGAAAGTTAACTTCTTCTTTTGTTTAAATTCTGATTAAAAAAACAAACAATGGCGAATTTGTCTCCTTGTGTATCTCACTTATATCTGCAGAACCATTTGTTCTATCATCATACAATTTAGACAAAGGTGAAAAGTCCAAATTTAGCTCCCATTTCTAAAAATCGTGCAAAAATTTTAATTAGATCATTCAGGAAAGATGTTTGAAAATATTTTTTTTACGCCATCACGGTTTTTATTCTTTGCATCTGCCTGTTTATGTTAAACTCATCGAACGACGTGAGCGATGTAGTATAGGTGGACTACGTCACCAAATTAGTACTCCTAAAATTATTTGAAGCATGTTTATTTTGTTTACAGTTATGCTTGTAGCGTGTGTTTAGAATGTGTTCCTATAAAAGTAAACATTTTTAAAAGCAACGGTAATTAGAATTTAAAAAATATTCTATGCATTATAAAGAAATTTCGGGGACAAGTAATAATAACTCGTTTTGGAGTAAATTAAAAAATTGACCTATCAATATTGTCGCCAATGATACCGAAATAGTTTTATTAATAGCTACTAATTGAAAGAAAGCTGTTGACTAAAAACAAAATTAATGGACCAATGGTACTAATTTGTTTAGGAGAAACATAGAAATTTGCCAGGCTATTACCGATGCTAATAATGTTTTTGTAATAGGCACAAATGGTATTAACGTAATTGCTGCAGTTTTAAGAGGCACCAAATAAAGTAATATAGGTATAAAGTATTAATATGTTTGGTGCCTATTAAAACTGCGCGAATGATATGCAATTTTAATATAGTTTAATGTAGAAAGTGTTTTTCTATAGTCTTTCGAGAGTGATAAGTACCTTAGAAATTTCTTTATTGTGGTAAATTTTATGAGCTGGCATCGAGCTAATTCAAATGTATGTCAAATGATACTGAACACGGTTATCCTTAATATGATGGAAGAAACTACTAAAAGCTAGCTTTGATTAATCTAATAAAGGAAGAACAGTGGTGGCTCAGAGGATAGAGCCTTCGCCTTCCAATGTTGTGAACCGGGTTCGAATCCCAGCTTTGACTTGTCTATTCATATTCCGCATCCAGCTTACATCGACCACAGTGCTGACGTAAAATATCCTCAGTGGTAGACAGATCATGGGTGAGAGTCCTCTTGCCGTCAGGCTAACCATGGAAGGTTGCGTGGTTTTTCTCTCCGTGTAACGCAGTTCTATCAAAAAGGCAAATTTCTCCCAATACTTGATCTGGGTGTTCTTTGTTTTCTGAATTGGGTTTAAAATTACAAGACTGCGGTGTTGAAAATTATTAGTCATAAACTCAGAAATTTGGTCGGCTGTTCAGCGACGGTTATAAAATAAAATCTAATAACGAAAAAGGCGTGGTGGTCCAGAAGATAGAGCGTTCGTCTTCAAAGAGGTGACCCAGGTACGAACCCCAGTCGTTGCTGATGGATGATACTAATTCTGCTTCCAGCTCACCACAGTGCTGCTGTAAAATTTCCACAGTGGTAGACAGATCATGGGTTAAAATTTCTTAGCTGTTCAGTATTTTACGTTGTTCTGTCTTTCAGTTCTGTGCATAATTTCGTTCCGTTGTTCAGTATTGATTTATTGACTATTGACATTTTTTCACCCCACGTTCAGCTAATTTAAAATATAATTTTTTTTTACTTCAATTTTAATAAATTGAATTCAAAAGATATGCAGGACGCAAAATCTAAAACGGACAACTTTCAATAACTTTTGATCTAATGATTGGATCTTCACCATCTATAGGATTCAATCTAGAAAATGAAAGAGGAAGACCTCAAATATGCTAATTAATTAGTGCAGACGATATTGTGAGTAATGAAATCAGACGTAAAACGTGCTTTCTTTGAATAAGCATTACTTTTAACCAACGCATTATGATTTGTTATTCTCAAAATATGGAACTCAATCATCCGAATACCATTCTGGAACTCAATCTTAATGTTTCGAGGGTATGATCTCAAATAGGTACCTAGACGATATTTTAAGTTACGAAATCGGACACAAAAACATACTTTCTCAGAATAAAACATACTTTTTTATCTACGGATATGCATTTCTTATCCCTAACGTATAGGGGGTAGCCGCAATCTGGGAAATAGGGTTTGAATAGTTTGGTCAGGAGAGCGTTCCAAATTATAGACGCCTTAATGTTGATTTTTCTTTTTGAATATTTTCCCCCTATCTCATGGAGCAAGTACGCAAATTTAAAAATTCTTCACATAATTATAAAATTTTTTTACTCAAAAATAATTCTGTGTAAAACATAACTTTTAATAAATAAAATTTTTTATTATTTTATTTAATAATAATAGAAAATATTTTGAATTGTAAAGAATATAATATTTTACATCATTTCACAGAATTCAATTTTACATGACAAAATACAAATCAAACGGTCGAATAGTTTCGTAGAAATTGAATTTTGTGTTTTTAAAATTCGATTTTTCAGGAACATAAATTTTTTAGAAAATTTCTGGCATTGAAAAGCAATTTGTTTTAGAGTCTCCGGATAAATTTTAAAGTGTTCTGGCTTAACTGCAATGCAAGCTCATGAACTGCAGAAACATGTGAAAACTTAAAAATAAAGTATAATATTTTTCTAAGACAATTTAAATTTCAAAAGATGGCGAGGAGCTAAATAAAAATTAAGCAAAACAAACGTGAAGAAAGCAAAAATAGTGACCGAAAAATGAACAGCAGTTCCATTTTTGGGCCATTATTTTATCTCATTTTTTGTTTCATTCTTTTTTTTCCTCTAATACTTTGTCCATTTGTGTACTCAATTCTTCGTTTTTTGGTTTATACAAATAAAAATATTAAAAAAAAAAGCATTTTATGCAATAATTAAAAACAATCTGAATAGGACACTTTAATACGAATATTTTTAAATATTCATATCTTTGAGAAAAAATAACATGGTGAGTATGTAGTGAAGTTTTCTAGCTGATCTAATAAAGCATTAAAAAGATTGGTGATTTTTACTGATATTTTATTGTTACATTTTGTAAAATTAACAAAAAAATATCGTTTTATGACGTTATTATATCGTAATTTTTATATCATTTTATAAAAATTGGTAAATTTAATTTTATTATGATACCTTAAAGCATGGCATTAAAACCATTTATTTGGTTTAACTTACATTTTTTTTTACTAAATATGTGGCAATAAGAAAGATTTTCAAAATCAGAATTTCCGATTAACCATTGCCATATGATCGGAAAAAATTCAAAATGAGTGGTTTTAATATCTTGGCTTTATTAACTGAAAATATTTCATCAGAAATGTCATTACTATTCGGTACAATAATTTTACCAAAATTATTTCTCCGTTTTAAGGTTCTTTATTTTGAGATTTGAGTTTTGTCATATGGCTAAAATAAATAAAAAATTTCTAGTTAACTTTACTCTGATGCTCTTTTCTTTTTTTATTGAAAACTACACAGTACTTCATTTAAATATAGTCATTAAAATATCTATTTAATTATAAATGAATTAAATTATCTTCATTTGAAAGAACTAAAACATATTTTTGAAAATTGTAAATAAGCTCGTGGAAATGCAATTGTTAAATCAAAAGTTATCATTCAGAATGTTATATTTTCTCGCCTCACGCGTACATGAAACTTAAAATTTTTGGTTATTTCTATGAGGATTTACAAAATTGATGATAGATAAAAGTGTCCTTTTATCCCTGCCTTCAATAAATTTAATATTTAGAATACTTTAGAAAAATGAATTCAGAATTATTCGCACTTTAGGGGTCTCAAATAAAAACAAAAACAATAAAAAAATTAAATATATGACTCATAATTATTAAGAAAGGAATGTTTAAAAATATAAAAACCAGCTAAATTGTCTTGAAAATGGAACGTAAAAATCTCAAAATTTTTCATATTTCATCCAGGAGTCAAAATGGATCATATATTTTTAATCCTGTGATTCTGATAGAAATTTTTAACATTTTAAGAATGTTTTTTCTTCCTTTTTAAAATTTAGCCTTTTTAAAATTTAGCTCCACAGTTTAAATTGTCTTTATTTCATGTTGGGATAATATTTTAAAAACAGATAGATTAAAGACACCGATTTCGAGACAACTTGCCTAGTAATGTAGAGCATATTGGTTTAAAACGAGTATTTTTCAAAGCCTTTATGCCTAGGAAAATAAAAAAGCAGTTGTTTTGATGTAATGATTAAATTGAAACTATTACTTTCTTGGTGTTAAGAACTATCTGGGATTCAATAAAGACAAATAGAATAAAAATTTAAGAAGTTATTAAACTTTTTTAATATTTTATTTTAAAATTTTATAACTGTCGTTGAACAGCTGATTCTATTTTTGGGTTTACGACTTCAAATTTTCAACTCCGTAGCTATGTAATTTTGAACCTAATCCAGAAGACAAGGGGACTCCGGGATCAAGAGTTAGGAGAAATTTGCTTTCGTGGAGGGCTTTTTGATGGAACTAACCCGGAATTGCGTTACTTGGAGAGGAAAATTTAAGAAAACCTACCACGGCTAGCCTGACAGCAAGGGGGCCCTAACCCATGATCCACGGAGATTATTTTACGTTAGCACTGTGGTCGGTGAAAGCCAGATTAGGAATTCGTAACAACCAGCAATCGCTGGCTTTCGAACCCGGTCCACAACATTGGAAGACAAACGCTCTATCTCCAAAGCCACTATGACTCAAACTTTTTTAATAGTCTCAAATTTAGTGAGATTTTTCCACCTAGAAAAAATTATTAAAATTTTTGAATGATTGACAATTTTCGTAACATTCAAGCAGTCCGAGCAATATAGATTTGGAATAACACTTCTAACGTTAAAAAATTCTATCACAAACGCTTTTTATAATCGTTTAATGAGTTTTAACTTTTATTCATATTAACATTTTGATTGATATTTATACACTATATATTATGATCGATTGATTGATCACCTTTATATTTCTCGTGGTTTCCATTGTGTATTTAGCCTAAATTGCCACTGGCTAAAGTTAAAAACCCTAACCTAACAATCTTAAATAACTGTTACTAACTCACAACAGTTTCAAAACTAGCACTTTAAAAAAGGCTATTTCATGTGGTGACAGAGCCTTTGAAAATCAACGTTAAAATATGAAGCACTTACCTACAGAAAAATTCTGACCTTTAAAACGAGATCTTTAAGATTTCGATTAACGGAATAAAAATTTTGATTTACTGAAACAAAAATGGAATCCTTTGTTGCAAAATATTCAATATATATATATATATATTTTTTTTTCGCTTGCTTGCCAGCAAAAGAAAATTTAAACTGCTACAAAATATTTTCTTACATATTTTAAATACGATTGACAAAAAATCTTTTTTCCCTTATATACTAAACAAATATATATATATATATATATGTATATATTATCACTTAGAAAAGGTTTTCTAAAGAATAAAGTAATATGGCGAGTATTTGGAACAGAGTAGCCAGTGGCATCTTGTCATGTTCAAGGACAACTTCTACCTTCCATTTTTTTGAAAGTTTTCTTGTATTGAAGTTTTCTGACACAAAAAATGTCTCTGTGGGGAATTTGGTAGCCCGAGGGTGATAAAACCAGGAAAGTATAATACCATTTGCTAAATGAAGAATGAAAAACTTATTTTGTTTTAAAGGGAGTTTTTTACTTGTTAATGGCTTTTTTTCAATTTTTTTCTTTGCTGTCATATCATCGAATTCTAAACACAAGTTAGTTGTATTATAATTATTTCTTTTAAGTAAATGAAATCTCTTTCAAGAAATAAACACACTTATTTTGTTTTTAAGCTTACAAGAAAAAAAACCCAGCTAAATAAGTTCCGAATATATGGTTTTAGAAAATTAACGATAAGATTCACGTTTATCATGCAAATAAAACTAACATAAATTAATTTTTTTTGCATAATAGTTACCCAAATAAAAGTGGAAAGGTTAAAAATACATGAGCACTATGATGGGATATTAATTTAGTGATCCACGTAATGACTGGTTAAAAAGGTTTTTTGAAGCCCTTTCGCCAAAGAAAATAAAAAAAATAAAAGTAGCCACCCTTGAAGCAAAAGTATGATTTTTTAAACCGTATATCTTGCGAACATTTTCCCTCACAGATAAAAATTATCAAAATCAATACCTTATTTCCATTTTTAGCAAATTTTTATTAACCCAGAAATGCCGCAAAGGAATAAATGTTTAAAAATGAAAAAATTGAACTGAAAATGCTTTTCATTTTCTCAAAACTGTGGTTTCTCTCCATATTGACGTTTTGCTCCGTTTTCAGGATAAACATAGAGGGCTCTGGCTAAAGATAAGCTAAACTTGACCTAACAATCATGGATAATTGTTGCTAACTAAACTCACATCATCTATGAAAATAACATCTGAATTATTCTTAAATTATCTGGTATGTACGTTTTTCATTTGGGCAACCCAATATAAGAAAACTATTTAGAGTGGAAGAATCGATACAGAACATTTAATTAGAAATATTTTCTTTTCTCGTAACTCATTTAAGAAGATTTGAACGAGATTAATTAATAAACGAAAAAAAAAAAAAACGGTGAAAAGAAAAGTTAAGCAACTTTCAACGTTCAAGAATATGCTTCCTGATAATTCCTAACAATCTCATGCATTGTTTTTGGTTTCATTATTTCTGCTTTTTTGAGTACTTCAGCCTCACTTGTATGGAGCAAAAAACATTTTTTTCAACAAGTAAACATTTTTTGAACATGAAAACAAATATATTTATTTTACGAAAGACATCTTATTACAATAAACTTACATATTATTTTATCTTCTAAAGTAATCTACTGGTAAACTGTATCATTTAATAATACAAACAATAATTTTTAAAAAGATAATAAAAATAGTATAGAAGAAATAAAGAAAAATATTTATAATGAAAATTTAAGAGTTCAAATTAATTCACAAGTAGAGCAGTAATTGAGGGGGAATGTTAAAGAATTTAAAGTAATCTCTTAGTAATTTTATAAGACCAGCAATTAATTATAAAAAAGATAATAAAAAACAGTATAGAAGAAATAGAGAAAAATATTTATAATGAAAAACTAAAGGTTCAAATAAATTCACAAGTAGAACAATATGCGCGAAGGAAATACTTTTATTTTATTTTATTTTTCCTAAAATTTAATTACATTGGATAATAACTATTTCGTCGGTATTTACAATACGAAAATTGAGATTAAAAGTAGTAATAAATATGAAATTAGATTAAGAACGATCGAAACAGAAGCTGAAATCAACAAGATAAATCTTCGGCTTTTAGATCTTTGATTTGTTTTCTGTAGAGAGCTTTAGGGTGAGCGCATTGTCCAACTATATCCAAAGGTTTTCTCGAAGATGTCATTGCCCATTGCACCTTGCAATCACATTTTATGGGGTTATCTGTAAAGAAATAAAATTTTGTAATTAAAGTTTTATAGAAAATTGTTCTTAAATATTTCATTTTTTATACACTAAAAATTAAATTAGGACTTATTGTAAGCCTTTCTTTATAATAATGTCATTAAATCTTCCCAGTGTTCGTCGAGTTGAGCGGAAATCAAAATTGTATAGTTAGAGTATAGACTATCTATCTTTCTTCAACTTCTTAAAACATTTGCAAGAACCTTAAAAAAAAGGGTTATTGCAATGCTTTCTTTATGAAATAATCCTTATTCACTTTCTACCGCTAGCACACTTAAAGTTAATATAAAGAATTATAGATCAATATCATGGATTTCTCGCTAAGATTGAATCTCAGCTCTACATTTTGGGGCGACTATTATGTAATGCTGTCAAATTCACCCTAGTCAGGGATGTACAATGCGAAAAAAGAAAATGAGTCACCCTGAACAATTATTTTTACATCATGCTTTACAATTATTTGCTTATACAATTTTTTACGTCAGTTTAAAAACAAATGATTATTTCTTACATGCCAAAATACTAAATTTGTGCAAAATCAGTCAAATAATTCCTGAGAAATCAAGTTTTTAAACGTCCTATTTTTAAAATTCGATTTCTCGAGAACTATTCAACTGATTTCGCTTAGATTTTACATTTTCTACATTCACTCAAAATTTATAAATTTACAATCCTTAAAATGATGGAAAAAATGTATACCTTACAATTAAAAAATTGGTTGGTTATTATTAAATAAAATAATAAAAATAATAATTAATATTTATTGAAAGTTACTTAAGCGTTTTAATTTTTTGAGCTCTGCAAACCCTTTCTCATGGGGATTGGAGCACATGGCTCAAACCCTGTTAGTTGCGGA